>CM057455.1:433252500-434452500 GCA_016271365.2 Neoceratodus forsteri
GGGACCTGGGGGTAGTCATATCAGATGACTTAAAGGTGGGCAAGCAATGTGACAGGGCAGTAAGGAGGGCTGGGGGGATACTGGGATGCATAGGGAGAGGCATCACCAATAGAAAACAGGAAGTTGTTATCCCTCTGTACAGACAGCTGGTGAGACCCCATCTGGAGTACTGTGTGCAGTTCTGGAGACCCAATCTCCGCAAGGACATAGACAAGATGAAAGCTGTCCACAGGAGGGCAACTAAAATGGTGCAGGGTCTGCACCGGAAGACATATGAAGAGAGACTAAAGGAGCGTAATATGTATAGCCTCGAGGAAAGGAGGGAGAGGGGGGACATGATAGAAACTTTCAAGTACCTCAAGGGAATCAACAAAGTCCAAGAGGGTAGCATCTTTCAAAACAAGAGGTGCGCAAGAACAAGGGGGCACAATTTGAAGATAGAGAGGGGCGGCTCAGAGGTAATGTAAGGAAGTATTTTTTCACAGAGAGGGTTGTGGATGCATGGAATGACCTTCCGGAGGAGTTGTGGAGTCAAAAACAGTGACTGAATTCAAGCATGCATGGGACAGACATAAGGCAGTCCTAGGGGCGGGTAAGAGGAAGTAAGCTGTTGGTTAACTAGGATCTGCAGCTTATCCATTAGGTAGGAAATGGGCAGACTGGGTGGGCCAACCGGTCCTTATCTGCTGTCAAATTCTATGTTTCTATGTTTCCCCAGGCCCGCCGATCAGTAAGGGGCCCCCCCTCAGTATCACTGTCTCCTCCCATGTATGATGCAGCCCCTCCCATTTTCCTTGGTGAAAACTGAGGTGAAGTACTCATTTAGTACCTCAGCCTGCTCCCCCGGGTCTTGTGCCCATCTCTCCCCTGTTTTAATCATGCTAATCTGCTCCTTCACCCTTCGTTTTTTCCCCAATGTATCTAAAGAACCCCTTGTTCCCTCTCCTAATTTCCCTGGCCAGGTTCTGCTCCATCCTTGCCGTAGCTGCCCTCACCACCCTAGTGGCCACTCTAGCCATCAGCTCGAACTCCCCTCGATCCCTTTCACTCCTTGAGCACCTGAATTGCCTATAGGTTGCCTTCTTTCCCCTCAGCACCTCCTGGTCCTCCCTGATCCACCAGTAGTGTTTTCGGGCCCTACCACTTTTTCGTCTTATTCTTGCACAGGTGCTGGTTGCATCCTGCACCGCTCTCCTGATGATTTCCCATCTACTGTCAGCGTCCATGTCTGGCCCAGTCACATCCAAATGCTCCTTAAGGATCCTTCCCATTTCCTTAACATCTGCCCCCCTGAAGTCAGTTACCTCCGTCTTTGAGCACCCTTCTACCCCTCTTAGGTCCAGGCAGAACCAGACCATGGCATGGTCGCTCCCCGCTAATGGGTCCCTTACCTCCAGGCCCCCAATCTGGTCACTGTCTGCCAGGACCACATCCAGTGCCCGCGCCTTCCTGGTCAGTTCCCCTACCTGCTGAGTTAGGAACGCATCTTGAAAGACATCCAACAACCTCTGTTCCCTGGCCACCAAAGATGTCATAGTCTCCCAGTCTGTTCCTGACATGTTTAAGTCCCCCACACCACCACCTTCCCTGCCCAATCTGCTGTATCTCCCAACATTTGCCACCAGACTTCTTCTCCAGTCCTCCGCCAGCGCAGGGAGTCTATACACCACTCCTATTTTTACCTCTTGCCCCCACTATCAAGAAGACCCAAATCGCCTCTACGGTTCCCTCAGACTCCTCTATTCCCCTATGTCAATGCAGTTTTGGACTATTATTACTTCCTCCTCCTCTTCCTCCCCTGCCCTTCCTGAACATAGTGTAACCCTCCAGGTTCAGGTCCCAGTTTCCAGAACTGTGTGGCCCAGGTCTCAGTGACCATGCTCATCCACCCTCCCTCAGGTAGCATCACCTGGAGCTCAGGCATTTTATTGGCGATGACAGCAGTTCTTCTCTCTGGTCATTCGCTATACTGGTTGTCCAGAGTACGAACGCTCCAAGTCGCAAAAATCACTGTCCGCTTCTTGTTTTGACCGCAGAGAGATGATCCCACTGGATGCGGCTATCCAGCCAGGAGAAGGTGAGACAGCCTAGGATTAGGGCACCTTTTCTAGCCCCCTCCCCATGCCGGGTGAGCAGAGGGGATCTTAAAGAGGACTGCTCAGTCACAGTAGCAGCTGCCAAATTGCACCCCTGTCCCAGTCTAGGTGCCAGACGATCATCAAACTACTGCCGCCTACGTGCTGATTTGTGGCTAGAGACTGCCAGATTCACTAGTCATGTCCCTGTCACCACTAGTCTGTCACCGCAGGGCTTGGAAGGTTGGTTGCAGGGATGTTGTTTCCCATGGTAGAAGCCTGTGCACAACTTCTTTTAAGGTGGAGAAGCTGGTGCACCTGCAGCAACCACACAAACTTGTCAAGCAAGGAGTGCACAAGGAATGGAACGCAGAATAGGGTGAGACATCCTCTCCTGGGGGGAAGCTAGAGTTTAATTTAGCAGAGAGGAAGGGACAGGCAGCAGAGAAGGGTCAAAGCTGGCTGAGATGAGGGGCAGAGGAGCAGAAAGAGACAAGGGCAGCAACAAAACAAAGGTGAGAAGTAATGTGCCCTGGAGTGAGGCGAAATAGCAGGAGGCACAATCAGTGGAAGTGATCACCCTTGATTATCAAGCCCAGCTGACACAGCAAAAGAGAGCAGTGAGGCAGCAACACATAGTAGAGGAATAATATAACTTTCAGATGGAGAACAAGGCTGATAAGATTCTATCAGATGATCTCCTACTAACATGTGGTCAATTTGAGTTGATATATGTAATGCCAGCTAAGGGTGGGAGGGTATTGGGGCGGGCAGGGAGCAGTCGCGTAGCGGCTACAGGGAACTTATCAGAGCACGTGCAGCTGGTTAATACATCCCCCTCCCCCACTGTGGCGAGCAAGCAATACCCGAACTAATCTGTCTTGGTGTACGGAGCACATCCAGCGCCTGCAACTGGAAAAGAATTTCAGTTGCAAGAAGCGCACATTCGCTGAGCTAATCCCTTACAAAATTACGGCAAACAGCAGTGGGGATCTGCTGCACAAACCACAAAGTGAGACAGACTTATTTTAAAATAAACTAAACCCCAGGGAGCACAAAGCACAGTTAACTGGCTAGGCTCAAATAAAATAAAGCAAGCTAAGGCTAGATGCTCCTGGTACTGAGAGTGACAAATACTGTACTTCAGGCAGCATGAAAAGAAAGAAAAAAAAAAAAAAAAGGCGCCAAGTTTTAATCTTCATTGGTTTCATCATTTTCGGGAGTGTCTATATGCTACTTCCATCTGGATCACTTTCCCTTTCTCTGAGCCCTGTTTCACCTTGCCCCCCAATTCTCTATCTTCTGTAGCCCTGATGTTGTCCCTGACATACAGGGCAACCCCACTCCTTGTCTTTTCTCCTATCCCTTCTGAACAGGACATAACCTGGGACCATGAGGTCCCATTCAATCTTCAAAGGATTTCTCCTCCATTGGGCCACACCTTTGGAATTGTAAGCCATCGGTGTCAGGACCACTCGTAAACATTTGCCAGCTGGGGGGCTGCCCATGACAATGTACAACGTCAGTGCCTACAGTCCTGGCCAAAAATACTGGCGCCCTTGCATTTTTTTCTAATAATGCACCATTCCTTCTAGAAAATTGTTGAAATTAAAAAATATTTTGGTAGCCACATATGTATTTCTTTCGTTTGCAGTGGAATAAAACACAAAAAGCAGAAAAATTTACCAAGTCTTAGCTTATTCCACACAGAAATCCTTAAATGGCCCGGACAAAATTATTGGCTCCTTTTAGAAGTAGTTAGAAATAATTAGATTTGAAGCACGTGATTCTCCTTCACTTTGGAACTGAACTCACCGGTGGTGAGTTGCAGGTGCCTGCAATACAAAAATCACTCATTCAACCAGTTTGACTACAGAAAAGGACTCATTCTCCTGTTTTGTGTCACTGTGTGTACCGCAATGAGCATGGAGAAAAGAAAGACAGCTAGCCAGAGAATTGTCTGAGGAGGTCAGACAGAAGATTGTAGTCAAGCATGGACAATCTCAAGGCTACAAATCAATCTCCAGAGACCTTGATGTTCCTGTTTCCACCGTATGTAATGTTATCAGGATGTTTAAGGCCCATGGCACTGTAGCCAACCTCCCTGGACGTGGCCGCAAGAGAAAACTTGATCGAAGATTGCAGCGCAGGATTGTTCGAATGGTGGAGAAAGCACCTCGATCAACTGCCAAACAGATTCAAGCTGACCTTCAGACACAAGGTACGACAGTTTCAACTCGCACCATCAGTCACTAACTCAATGAAAGGGGGTTATATAGTAGGAGGCCCAGGAGGACCCCACTGCTGAGAGAGAGCATAAGAAAGCCCGACTGGGGTTTGCCAAAACACACCTGAACAAGCCAAAATCCTTCTGGGAGAATGTCCTGTGGACAGATTAGACCAAATTAGACCTTTTTAGTAAAGCACATCATCTCTATGTTTACAGAAAACAAAATGAAGCCTTCAAAGAAAAGAACACCTTCCCTACAGTCAAACATGGAGGAGGTTCAGCGATGTTTTGGGGTTGCTGTGCTGCCTCTGGCACTGGGTGCCTTGAACGTGTGCATGGCATCATGAGATCTGGAGATTACCAGGCCATTTTGGAGTGCAATGTTGAACCCAGTGTCAGAAAGCTGGGTCTCCGTCGAAGGTCACAGGTCTTCCAGCAGGACAATGACTCCAAACACACTTCAAAAAGCACCCAGGAATGGTTCAAGACAAGACGCTGGACTGTTCTGAAGTGGCCAGCAATGAGTCCAGATCTAAATCCCACTGAAAACCTGTGGAGAGATCTGAAAACAGTAGTTGGGAGAAAGCACCCTTCAAATGTGGGAGAACTGGAGCAGTTTGCACAAGAAGAGTGGGCCAAACTGCCAGTGGAGAGGTGCAGGAAGCTCGTCCACGGCTATAGGAAGCAGTTGATTGCAGTTATTTTGACCAAATGCTGTGCTACCAAATATTAAGTCTAGGGTGTCAGTAATTCTGTCAATGCCATTTCTTTTCATTTTCTGATTTAAAAGGATATATTAAATTCTGAATCAAAAACAAAGGTTCTGTAATATTAACAGAGAAATAAAGAACTGTGGAGACCAAATACTGTACTGTTAATTTCAACTTGTGTTTAGAGGAACTGTGAGTTATTTGAAAAAGTGCAAGGGCGCCAATATTTTTGGCCACGACTGTATAAAATGTGGGTGGCCCCTGGCCTCAGCTCTTTATTTCACCAACTGCTTGTTGGACCTACAGAGAAACGCTGTTGTTTCTTCGTTATTTAATTTTTAAGTTAAAACAGTTTTTATATGAACTTTGCCCCATATACCACCATTAACAGAACCTTTATTTAGGTTTTGTATCTGCGGTTACAAGATCTACAAGGACAACACACACACTGTGTGTGTGTGTGTGTGTGTGTGTGTGTGTGTGTGTGTGTTTGTGAATTTGCTGTTTGAACATGTTCTACAACATGGGGGTCTGTAAGATCTGCCAAGGATTTAACAAGGCCTCAATGAGGCGCTAAAAGAAAGCTCTGGAATACTGCTGAGCTAAAATAAAATTCCACTGGCAGACTTACTGTGAAATTTCAGAAAACACTTTGGCAAATTTTGAAAACTTCCAACTCAGAATGGCAGAATGAATGCATGAACTACAGATTAATGTATTAAACTGTCGAAAGAAATTCCACAGACCTGATCACTGAACAGCAGAATAACTGCGTGTACTGCAGACTGATGGATAGCTGTGGAATGGAATTCTACAGAACTGTCATTCCACAGTTCACGCACACTGCTCTACAATTCAGCCAGAAAATTTAGCAGAACGGGGTGAAAATTCACCAAACACATTTGGAACGTTCAGATTTAACCAAAATCAGAATTTCAGAAAATTTTGCGAAATCTGCAATATTTCACGAAATTTCTACAAGCTCAGAATTCGCAGTTTCTGCCAGCACTATTCTAGAGACATTCATCGCCACTAAGGCCATGGAAGCACAGGTGAAGGCCACGGGCTCCAAGCAGGCCTCTCCCTCTCAATCATCAGCCCCAGGTAAGGAAACACCATGGAGACTGACGACCGACCTCAGTGGCGATGCGGTGAGGATGACAGAGAAATCCAAAGAAAAGGAAAACAGGACTCTTGGAAGTGTGGGTAGCCATGTCCTTTAAGCACATTTTGGGCCTTGGGATGCTCTGAAATTTTGGCAGCAAGTCCCAGAGACGCTCGCACTATGTGGTCCCGGTGTGTCAGAGCTCTCTAGCGAGCGATGAGTGATTCACGGTGCTGAAACTGGAGCCAACAGCACAATAGAAGGGGTGTGAAGTATGCAAACTACATACTTCACGCCCTTCTCTTTGCCATCAGCCCACCTCGCACTGTGAATCACCCATCGCTCGCTAGAGAGCTCTGACACTCCCCTCCTCCCAACACTGCACAACTGAGCTCTGCTGAAAGGAACAATTTCATGGCATGCCGTTTCCTTGAACCAATAGAAAAATTAGATGTCTCATACCATGGGGTTATCCCAGTAAAGGGCATTTTAAAACAATAAAACATATTTTATGTATTTAAAAAATTATTTTCTTTGGAATAAGTTGCTCTATAGAATAAAGTCTGTTTTGCAAAAATAGCAAGCAAACCTGAAATTATATTTTCAGAAACCAGATAGCAAAGTGACTTAGTTCTCATATTTCTATAGTTATTGTATTTATTTTTTTACTGCGTAAGGTTGGGACAGGTTAATCTGTACTGCAGGACAAACTGGGTGGGTCAACATTATGATAATGTCATAATGTGCTTGAGTGAATGACATTTGTGAACTTGTTTACTTGGATTGTCATGCAGTTTGTCTATCACCAAGTCTCTCAACTTGTCTCATTTTTGTGTGTTTCGGATGTGCTGCTGCCCTTCTGCAGTCTTTCGGTATTTTGTTTTATTTTTGGGGTGGGAGGGAATTGGGGCAACATACTGTCATGTGCACTGTGGGGACTCTGGGGATAGTGCTAGGGTACAACTCACAAAGCGTGGGGAAGAGAGGGAGGAAAAGGGTAGAAACTGCATTAGAAATACCCTCCAAAATGCACCACAATGCACCAAAATGTTAACAAATTTCTGGGGGCCTAGGTGGCCCACCAGACCCTCCGCCTATTATTTTTATTTTTTATCTGACTTGAGCTCCCCCATCTATAGGACTCCCAGATCCACCCCTGTCTTTTATGGATAAATTCAACCAGTTCTCTTTACAGATAAATATTATGTGTCAATTAAAGAACAGCTATGGGTACATCATTCGCCAACCACGTTAATGTATACCTGGGTGAGTTGAAGAATAATATGAACTTATCATCTACAAATAATCAGAATCATGAAAACACTGACATCTAACAAAGATACAGTACATAGACAACTTGCTTTTTTGAATTTGTAAAGGAACCAGACAAGAACTTCATGAATCTGATCTATATGGAATTAATGATAAAAAAAGTTTACAGTGCATGCTAATTTGAATGTTACTGACTTTTTGGACATCAAAATAAAGAAACAAAGTAACACTGAAACCGATCTGTATAGGAAATCTACAGATCATAATTCTGTACTACATTATAACAGCTGTCATCCAATTCATACAAAAAAAGTCCCTAAAAGTCAGTACCTCAGAGCCAGACGTAAATGTGGTAATGAGGCTAATGTTAACAGAAATGCACTGGATTTGCATGACAGATTCTGAACCAGAGGGTAATTCCAGTACGTGATAGAGAATACAAAAAATTCAGCATGGGAAAGAAACAGGAGTGATTTACTAAATAACTCCAGTAATTTGACTGCCACATAATAGGATACTAAGATTACTTTTATCACAATGTACTCTTCTGAAGCATACCATGTGCCGAGAATTTTACAGGAACACTGGCACGTCCTGGAAACAGATTCCAGTTTAAGGGATATTTTGAGCGGTGACTTCAGAATGACACAGGAAGGATTTAAACACAGAAGATGTGGTGGCTCACAGTTATCTTGGTGATAGGAAGCAATATGGGCAGATACAACTAGGGAAGGAAAAGAGAGTTACAGGGAACACACATGTGGGAACTTCACCAGTTGTAGATATTTGAAAAGTGCATTAAGTCAGAAATAGTGCATGATATTAAAGACTTTATTACTTGTGCAACAGTTGCAGTAGTTTACCTAGCTACATGCACCTGTCATGCATATTACATAGGGAAAACGATCATGACCATTTAGCAGACGTATAAGAGAACACACCAAAAAATATGGAAAAGTACAATTACGCAAGAACTTACCGTAACCGTAGATCTTTGAGAGAAGCTCTTGCAGCAGGCTACACCAGTAGGACTATGCTGCCAGGCACTAGGACCATACAGAAAACTTCTAGCTAGCAGTCTACCACGGGGACCGCCCCCACGGATGTCAGTCATCGAACGTCAGTACAGGCTACGTAAGGGGCAGTCCCCTGCATCTACCTCAGTTTTCCCACCGAAGACACTGTACGGCCAGCTGATGGAGAAATGAGGACGTTATCCCGAGAGCCAGCAAAGAGGCAGAAGCTTGTGCAATAGAGAAACAGAAGCGGGGAAGGGGGGGAAGGAAAGCAGGGTCTGCTGCAAGAGCTTCTCCCAAGATCTACTGTTAAGGTAAGTTCTTATGTAACTGCATTATCTTGCTTTGAGGAAGGCTCTTGCAGTAGGCCACACCAGTAGGACTGAGTCCCAAGCAGTATCAGTATCACTAGGCTGAAATCACCAGGACAATGATCAAATAGCAGTCAAGAGTTCATGACAGGACTTCTGGTGACGTTACCGAACCTAATGGTCGACTAGCATTATACCTCTTCGTATCCCACCAGCCAAACCTCCCTAAAAACACATTAACTGCTTACAAAAACCATCAAAATGACATCCGGACTTAAGGGAGGAAGCAAACAGAACAAAACTCGGGCAAATCATATCAGAAGCAAGATGATGGAGGAGGACCACCGACAGTGAGAACCAGGCCATAGCACATCTCCACCTGGAGCTGGGGCCCAAGACAGCGACACAGATAAGGAAACCGAGCGACTCTGAAGAACCAGATACTGAGACCTTATTATGAAATAAAAGCTTTCAGGGCAGAAAATAATCTTGGATTCAGCAGCTTACATGCCCGACTAACAGAAGTAGAAACGAAAATTGAAACGTCAAACAAGGATAATCGGAGGTAGAAGATGACACAGTTAACCACACACAGCAGTGGAGTTCTTGGCCATGGCGCAAGACACCACGCAGCAGAAATGATTAGATATGGAAGCGAGAGCCTGGAAGGATAATATTAGAATTTATGGCCTCCCAGAAGAATCAGAAACTGGGATGATGGAAGACTTCCTACAGGATTTACTCTGCGATGTCTTGGCGCTCCCTCATGACTTCCAATTCAAAACTGAAAGAGCCCATAGGGCCTTAATGCCCAAACCCTCAGACCCCAGGGTCAGACCACGATCCGTGGTGCTCAAGCTCTCAAGTTACAGGGATAAGGAGCAGTTACTACATTTCACCTGGTCCAAACAAATAATAAAATACAATGCCTCCAGGTTAATATTTGACAACGATTACCCTCCTGAGATCGCTAACAAAAGGGTGGCGTACTCACCAATCTTCAAAATTCTGAAGCAACACAAGGTGCGATTTCAAACACCTTATCCTGCATGTCTTAAGGTCTTTTGGGACACAGGAATTGCACACTATGAGACACCACTTGAAATCTTCGAAGAACTACAGAAGAGAGGATGGAGTTCTGAATCTGACTGACCTAGGGAGCACCGCCAACGCCCGACATGTTCTGAATGGCATACAGCAAGCAGTCAACCAAACAGGAGCGCAACGCGAGCAGCAACACTCAAGACAATGGTAGCGGTTAAACAACTTCTTGATCAACTAGGCCATCAATGCCGAAGAGTCGGAAAATACCTGAAGGATGGGTGAACGGGACATTTACAATTTATAATTACCTTATGGTAGCTGGACACAAACTAGCATCCTATGGGCGGACTCCCTTTACCACGCACTAGTTACGCAGTGAGGGAACTCACACACAAACCCTCTTTGGGAATTTGTTATTTAATTATCAGCAGCTTGATTTTTCATGGGTCTTATTACAAAGCTGAATGACAGACTCAAGTATATTAAGACCCATTTTATGCAGTGAATTATGATTTTTACATCGCTTGTATTGCTTTATAGGGATGAGACGTATCTAGTAGGAAACCTCAGAATACCCTCTTTAAAAAAAAAAAAAAAAAAATTATTACATAGGTATCAGTTATAGCTCCACATATTTTTTCTCTTTTAAGCTGGTGAGAAATGAATGATGGCTATCTACTACCCATTTCAAGCTGCAGCTAGTTCGATTTGAAAGGGTGATGTTAACCCTTATCTGCATTTTTTTAGTCCAAATTTAAACCGACTGGGGAGGGCCTGACTCGCTTTGAATCCACCTTACCTCCCGCTCGAATGGATGCAGATTTAATTTTCAACTTCTCCATTCGAGCTCTCAGGGGACGTACTATACTGATCCCCCATTATGGGAGTCAACTTGTATATAGTTATGTGTTGAGGGAGGGGGAGGGGGAAAAATAGGTGCACAGTTATTAAAAAAGCACCTAGTTGGGGAAAGGAATGTTTAGATAACTGTCTTAATATTAAGTTGTTTATTATATTCTGTTTGTATTTTTGCCAGTTTTAAAAAACATAACCGGAAAGCTATTGAAAATTGTTTTGATAGTAGGGAATTAGATTTGACTACAGTTGTTATCAGGGTCTTCTAGATTGTTACCTACTGGTCACTAATGTGAAAGAAAGACTTTGGGAGTTACTGACCTTGGGAAACGTACAATCTAACTGTATAACATAAATACTAATGGATAAAACACAGAAAATTAAAATAATATCACAAAATGTTAACAGTTTAAATAACCCTATAAAGAGGAACAGGGTGATTACACAAATAAAAAAACAAAATCCTGAGGCTATACTCCTCTAAGAACACACACTTGAGCAGAAAAGAACATTTAAAATTAATCAAGTTTGGATTCCGGGGCCGGCCCGGTGGCGCTGAGGGTTGAGGCGCTGGTCACCACACCTCACGCCATGCCGGCGACTCGTGTTCGGGAACGGGCATGGGTTGCCGTGGGTCAGCAGGGAGAAGATGGATTGAGCGTCCAAGGGACTGCTCTCCATCTCCGGGGGGGGGATTTGGGCGGCCGAGGCTTGCCTGACCCCTAGCAGAGGCTGGGGGTCTACAACCTTGTGCTACAAGCTTAGAGAGGCAGGGCAGTAGCAGGCAGCACTTAGGAGGCTGCATACGGGAGGCGTCATCCAGTCGCTGGGCGCCATTGCATGCCATGACCCGCGGAGGAAAACACCGAAAGCGAGCCGGCAGCAGGGTTGTTCCCTGCAGCGCCATTCCTGGAAGGGCACCTCCTGGCATGGATCCGCTGGGGTGAGTTGAGTCGCACCCTGCCGCGAAGGGTAAGTCGCAGGGTGCACAGAGAGGGGGTCTGATGTCCGGGGATGGTGCTGGGAGGGGGACAACACAGGGCGGGAGTCGTGGCCGAGTCTGGAGAAGAAAATAACACCAAAAAAAAAAGTTTGGACGGAAGGTAATTTCATTATCTCACAAGAAAGGCAAAAGAAGAGGGGTGGCAATTTTATTACCAAAGACTTCTCAATTTAAAATATCTATCACATACACCGATTCAGAGGGCAGACTGGCAGTGGTCTGTGGAGAGCTTGAGAAATCAGATTACACTGGCCTCTTTGTATGTACCCCTTGGATCAAAAGCATCAGTGCTCCGGTCTCTATTGCATAAAGTCACGGAGTGTCAAAGGGGGATGCTTATAGTGGGTGGGGACCATAATCAAACATACCATACAGAGGATACATCCAACTCTAAAACACACAAGAGTTCATGACAGAAGGCCCTGAAGGACCGTCAGGTCAAGTTGGCCTCTACGCCTAGAGGCAATGTCCAGACTGTAATGCTTGGTGAAAGTGTGGACAGAACTCCAGGTGGCACAGCTGCACAGATGTCAGCAGCAGACACATTTCTGAAGCAAGCTGTAGAGGCAGCCATACCCCTGGTGGAATGGTTTCGATCACCCCGAAGGGGCTTATTATATTTGCTAGTAGCATAAACAATGCAATTAGTTAACCACTTAGATGAACACTGTTTGGAAACAGGAGCACCTCTCTTTGGGTGAATGAAACAAGCAACTGGTCAGTTTTCCTCAAAGACTTGGTGTGGTTTGTAGAACACCGCAACATTCTGTGAACATCCAAAGTATGGAACAACGCCTCCCCCGACTGGAATACTCCAGAAAATAAACTGGAAGGTGGATGGATTGCTTTAAAGTAAACTCAGACACCACCTTAGGTAAAAACTTAGAATTCATACAGAAAGACACTCTGACTTTGTGAAAAACTAAATAAGGCTCTTTCACATCAGAGCCTGTAGCTCAGAAATCCTTCGAGCGGAAGTAACAGCAACTAAAAATATCGCTTTCCATGACAGGAAGCACAGCTCGCAACTTGAGGCCGGTTCAAAGAGAGGTAAAGCGAGTTACTCCAGCATAAAATTAAGATCCCATAGGGGGACCAGGTCCTGAATGGGAGGTTTCAGATGCAGAAACCCTACAGAAATGTGTGGGATACCTCAAGCTGGGCAACAGCTTTGCCCTAAATAGGTGCATGATACGCAGAGATGGTGGAAAGGTGCACCTTAAGAGAGGAGTACCCCAGGCCTGAATCTGACAGGGAAAGGAGGTACTCCAACACCTGACTAACCTACACACGTTGTTCATCTGCACCAGTAACAGACCCAGTAGGTGAGGAGACTGAAAGGCTTGCTGAGCGTGAAGAACCATCCGCATCTCCAGAACACTGATATGCAGTGCTTGCTCCATAACCGACCAGGTACCCGGAGTCTGATGGTCCGCTAAATGAGTGCCCCACACCAAGCGGAGGCATCCGTCGTCACGACCTGCCGGGGGGGGGGTTCGACATCTGGAAAGGAATTCCCCAGAAGCAGATTGGCAGAGTCCATCTAGCAGGCCAGGACCCTCCGGACTGAGCTGGAGACTGAAACCAGCTAGTCGAGGTTGCCTGTGCACTGATCGGATTGGACTAGTAGGGTCCACTGCGGAGTCTGCATGTGCAGTCGGGGGGGGGGCTAATTGTACCATGGCAATCGAAGATGCCATATGACCCAGGAGGCTCAGAAAGACTCTTGCAGGAACCAGACGGCTCAAGGAAACTAGGTGGGCCTGTTCCAGACGGGCCGCCCTGTCTTCCAGTAGAAAGGCCTTTCCCCGTTGGGTGTCCAGGACTGCACCTATGAGGCTGGAAATAGGCAGAATTGCCTAGTTCTCCTTTTCCAGTCAACAAAAATGAAATAAATAAGTGTATTGGAGGTGCTGGCAAGGAAGGAGGCAGGACTTCAGGAGATTCACTGTGGCTTCCATTTCCTGGAAGAGACGGGAGGTGCATTCCCAGATCTGAAGCAGGCACTGCCTGCAATCAGCCACTCGTCCAGGTAGCAGAAAGACACAGAAGCCCTGTCTCCTCAATGCCACTGCCACTACAGCCAGGCATTCGGTAAACCCAAAGGGGAGGGCCCTGAATTGGAAGTGGGCACCCTGAAACTGGAAGTGGCGAAAATGGCAGTGAGATGGAAAAATCTGGATGTGTAGGTAAGCTTCTTGCATGTCCAGAGAGCACAACCAGTCCTCCTGATGCAGCAGGGGAAGCAGACCCTGGACGGCCACCATCCTGCAGCGTTTGTACTCTACGTAGAGGTTCAGGTGGCTTAAATCCAGGATGGGCCGCAGGTCCCTGGTCTGTTTGGGAACGAAGAAAAAGTGGGAATAAAATCCCTCTTCCCACAGCCTGCAAGACGAGCTCTATAGCTCTTTTTTGCACAAGTGCCTGGATTTCCTCTGAAACCAGAGGCACATGTGCTGGAGGGTAGGTAGAGTGGATGGGAAGGATCCCAGGTAGCCATTCCCCAGCTTCAGAGTGCGACCACGAGCAATCAGCTGGAGCACCCATTCGTCTGTGGTCACTGCTCACCACCTCTTGTGATGGAGAGAGAACAAACTCCTGACTGCCTCCCTTCAGAAGTTCAGGGTATCAAATAGCTGGTATAGCATAGCAAATGCTACACAAAACGGGTAATGCTAACCATTTCCAGAAAAGTTTAGCAGTACACTGCTAACCTTGTTTTGAGTGAATCCATGGCACAGTAGACAACATTAACAAAACTATATATATATTTTTTTTTTTTATAAATTTTGCTACTCATTCTGTGCCAGGTGCTATACATTTTCACAACTGATTAGCAGTTTGACACATGAAATTGCTAATCAATTTTTCAGCTAATTTAAAACCTGCCCTTGGGACCCTTGGGGGCAGCTAAGAGCAGGAAGCGGGGCACGAGAGCCACAGGACCCTGGGGAATGAGCAGAAGCTGCTCCTCAGGGTCACTAGTTGTCTTCCAGCATTGCTGGCCTTTGGAGTGTTGTCCTCTGGCCTGCTTCTGGAAGGACTGATGAAAGGGCTGGCGTTGGCTTGCTCTAGGCTAAGTGTGGGAGAGCAAATGAACTGACCTGAGGGCTTTGCCAGACTCCTGCAAGTTAGAAATGAGCAGAAGCGTCCTGGACATCACCCCCGAAAAGCACAGAGGCCCTGAAGGGAGCATCTAAAATGTTACCTGAACATCCGGGGCAAAACCAGAAACCTGGAGCCAGGAATGGCACCGAAGGCAAATGCCAGCCACAGCCCCTTGCCCAGAGGCATCTACGGTATCACAAGATGCCCGGAGGACGTGGTTACTCACATCCGAGCCCAACTTCATGAGTTGAGCAAGCTGAGCTTTGACAAGATCTTCAGGCAGTGACTGGACCAAGTCCCTGGCTTGATCCCATAGGGTATTCTGGTACTGAACCATATGGGTCTGGGTAAGTAACAGCTCTAACGGCCAAGGTAGCCGAGGCAAAGACCAGCTTGCCAGTTTGGTCCAGCTGTTGGGATTCGTGGTCAGGGGGAAGTGCACCAAGGTGCTTGTGCTTCTTGGAGTGGTCGAGGGCCACAATAATAATGACCACAGAGTTTGCTTTAGGCTGGTTGCTCAGAAAATGTTTGCCAGCTGGCGAGTAATAAAGCCAGTCCGCCTTTTTGGGGAGCGGGGGAGACAGTAGAGGGGTGAACCCACGCCACCTTGGTAACATCTTTGTAGGACTTGATCTGGGGTGGCACCATGATGTGAAAGGCATCCTTTTGACGCAGGAAAATAGCCAGGCGGCTTCTCTGTGTCCAGCACCACCGTCTCCCATCTCACAATTGACTGGATGTGACATATCAAGTCCATGAAAGAACAGGTCATTGGGCAGGGACTTTAGCACCTCTTGGGCATATCCTCACCACCTGAAGACTCACTGGGAGGAGGAAGACCTCGAGGATTCTGAATCATCCTCCGAGTACTCTCTGCCCGGCACGGGTGACAGGGACCAGCATGTCTCACCAGGCGCCTGTACCTGTGTCAGGCATGACGCCAGAGGACCCCAAAGCATGGGGGCAGGAAGGCCCAGCCCTGCCTGTGTCTCTGGGCCGAGGATCAAGGAGGGGAGGAGGAGAAGACTCTGTGGCCCCTAGGAAGCAGGGGTCTGTTTCTACATGAATGCCCACCATGCTGAAAAAGGGTGTTATAGTCCACCTGTGGGGTAATATTGTATACAGGTAGGAAAGGCAATCCTGGCACTGGGTTAGGGAACAGCCGCTGCAGGGCTGGTGGACGGGTAACCCAGCGGTGTAGGAGGCTGATAAGCAGTCTGGTGGCGACTGAATGGCGCTAGTTGCAATGAGGGCTAAGGCAAAGGTAAAGCCATAGCTGGGCCCACTGGTTGAGGCATCTGCAGCACTGGTGGGCACGGCCTAGCAAGCGGGGTCTGGAGCGCCTGGTGAAGGGACCACCAGCACTGGGTCCGCTGGGTGAAGCAGACACCTGAGCGGAATTAGATCCCTGTGGTGGTGGCAGGGGCGACGCTGCTGTAGAGGAGACTGCATCAGGCTGGCACAAGCACTGCCCAGTGCAACTGGTGTTGGTTCTTGATGTGGGAACTGACAAAGGCAGGGCTGGGGGACTACGGGTGGAATCACCACCTGAGAAATCCAAGCCGTAGAACCACCTGGCTGAAGGCCCATGGAGGAAAAGAGCCCGAGCATCAGGGGCTGGGAGGCAGGGGAGGAAATCCCCTGACCCAAACAGCCTCCACCCGAAATGCAGATTAGTGTGGGCAGAGCAGCCACCGGGAGCCCAAGGGAAGAAAGGGCTGGCGGGGGCAGGAGGTGCCGACCCCCTGCAGGAGGACGCCATTGTGGCAGTCTATTTGTGAGGTAACAGGGAAGCAGTCTGGGCCTGCTCTCAGTGTTTCTCCCAGTGATTGTGCTTTCCAGACGTCTCCCTGTGGGAGAAGGAAGAGGCCTGAGAGCTCCTGGTCTGCAGCTCCTTCTCCATGACAAGAAGCTTCTGCTTGAGAAAAAGGCTCACCACCATTTTCAAATCGACGTCTCCAAGTGGCCTGGTTGAACTTCTGGCATTGCTAGCAGGCTTGGTGTCGCAGCTGGGGCCAAGGCAGATCAAGCACGAAGGAGTGACTGTCTTTTTCTGGAATCTGTTTGCCTCAGGCACACTTAGTGGAGTGGTTGGAAGACGAGGCTGGTGTAGAAGACAAAACTGTCTGACAAACACCAAAAAATTCGATGTGAACACAGAGAAAAAAAAAAGGAAAAGAAAGTGGCAGTGGCTCAGCAGGTAGCACACTCGCCTCTGAGGCTGGCACATCAGAAGGCTGTGGGTTCCTATCCCACATCAGGCACCTCAGGTTAATATCCTAATACTGACACTGCAGTGCAGCATGAGGGGTGCCGCACTTCTGAGGTGCCGCCTTCAGATGAGACGTTAAACTGAGTTCCCATATGCCTGTTCTGGTGGTAGTTCAGGTGCATGTTAAAGATCCCATGGCACTTCTAGAGTGTGAGGGAATTTCCCAGTGCCCTGGGCCAAATTTCCCTATTCACTAAAATACCACCAACAGCTTAATCTGGTTCAAAGTCAGTTGGCATTCATCTGTATCCCCTCCTGGGTCGTGCCTGAAAATAGGTAGAATTTTTCTAGTGCACTTACCTGGTCAACAAAAAACAAAATAAAAAAAAAAAAGGGGCAGGAAATGGCAGTCGACTGTAGCTGCAACGTTCACTAGGTCTGATATGCACATGTCGACAGCAGGAAAAGAACTGAGGTAGGTGCAGAGACCGGCCTTTATATAGCCTGTACTGATGTCAGATGACCGACATCCAGGGAGGCGGTCCCCCGTGGTAGACTGCTAGCTAGAAGTTTTCCGTCTGGTCCTAGTGCCTGGCGCCATAGTCCTACCGGTGTGGCCTGCTGCAAGAGCTTTCCTCGAAGTAAGATCTAAGGATAAGACAAATGCCTTGATTCAGCATCTTGCCAAAAATAATGCCAGCCCATTCATTCTTCTTCCAGGGCATCTAAAAGGTTCCCTGGGCCCAAGAGGTGGCAACCTTGATATGAAATTCACGAGACGCGAGAGTCTCTTGTAGTACAAAGTCAACACACTGACGGAGCCAAGTACTGTATGAATAAACACTTCCAGCTGGCCCCATATTCAGGAGGTTAGTTTGAACTTTGGACTTGCATTTTTGTTCTCCAGTATTAATGTGATTTTTCCTTGTACATTTTCCGTATTTATACTTATGTTCTGTTATGCAAAAATGATCTAGACTATTATAGTTATAAGCATCAGCAACAGAAAATTATCAGATCATTCAGATTCATTTAATTCAGGTTTTTGACCACGGTTTATTTGCACTCAGACTTCTTTGTAATAAAACATACACCATAATATTATTCTTAACTTCTGAAGGAAAGAACTGTCAAGTATCTAGAGGCCAGAGGGCACAGGACCCAAGGCAGCGTGGATTCACAGCGGAAGGTCATGCCAGACAAATCTGATAGATTTCTTTGACTGGGTGACCAAAGTAGTAGATCAGGGAGGGGCTGTGGACATGGCCTACCTAGACTTTAGCAAGGCATTTGACACAGTCCCACACAAAAGATTAATATACAAGTTAGCCAGCCTGGGAGTGGGTCCCAAGAGGACAGCCTGGGTAAAGAATTGGCTGGAGAATAGGACACAGAGTAATAGTAAATGGAGTCCACTCTGAAGAAAGGGGGGTTCTTGGTAGGGTACACTGAGGGTTCAGTATTGGGACGGTCCTCTTCAATGTCTTTATAGCGACATTGCAGAGGGACTGGAAGGAAAAGCATGCCTCTTGCAGATGACACAAAGATCTGCAACAGAGTTGATGCACAAGGTGGGGTGGAAAGGATGAGAAGGACTTGGCAAGGTTAAAGGAATGGTCAAATGTATGGCAGCTTAGATTCAATGCTAAGAAGTGCAAGGTAATGCACCTGGGAAACAAAACCCAGGGGAAGAGTACACAATGGGGGTGAGATACTAACAACAACAAGAATGGAAAGGGACCTGGGGGGTAGTCATATCAGATGACCTAAAGGTGGGCAAGCAATGTGAGGGCAGCAAGGAGGGCTGGGGGAATACTGGTATGCATAGGGAGAGGCATCACCAGTAGAAAACAGAAGTTATTATCCTCTGTACAGACAGCTGGTGAGACCTCATCTGGAGTACTGTGTGCAGTTCTGGAGACCCAATCTCCAAGAAGACATAGACAGGATGGAAGCTGTCCAGAGCAGGGCATCTAAAATGGTGCAGGGTCTGCACCGGAAGACATATGAAGAGAGACTTAAGGAGCTTAATATGTATAGCCTCGAGGAAAGGAGGGAGAGGGGGGACATGATAGAAACTTTCAAGTACCTCAAGGGAATCAACAAAGTCCAAGAGGGTAGCATCTTTCAAAAAGAGGTGTGCAAGAACAAGGGGCACAATTTGAAGATAGAGGGGTGGCTCAGAGGTAATTTAAGGAAGTATTTTTCACAGAGAGGGTTGTGGATGCATGGAACGGCCTTCGGAGGAGGTTGTGGAGTTAAAACAGTGGTGGAATTCAAGCATGCATGGGACAGTCGAAAGGCAATTCTAGTGGGTGGGGTAGGAAGAAGTAGGCTGCTGGCTAACTAGGATCTGCAGCTTATCCATTAGGTAGGGAAATGGGCAGACTGAGTGGGCCAAGCGGTCCTTATCTGCCATCAAATTCTATGTTTCTATGTTTAACATATAAGCAACTGTTTGTTATAACATAATGCTTAAAGATAAGGTAACTGGCAAAAATAATAACTACATTCTTTGCTCCACAGGTTCCTTCAATGGTAGTGTAATAAAAAATCAACATTAAAAAAAGAATCATACGAATCATGTCTACTGTGATCCTTTTTTAATCTAAATAATCTTCAGTACTCGGCTATGTAGTGTTCAGAACAGACTGAGGTGCAAAAAGGGGGGTGGAGTGGCCCTGTACGTCAAAGAAAATATCAAAGCTACGGAAATTCAGAAAACATATAAGGAGCCAGAAGAATTGTGGGTCACCCTGGAAACAGGAAATGGGACAGCCATACAAACTGGGGTTGTCTGCAGGCCTCCAGACCAGGGGGAGGACACAGACACATAACTGTTAGAAGATATACAAAATATGACAGTTAAATGGGAGGTTCTGATAATGGGAGACTTCAACATGCCAGATACAGATTGGTCAATACCAACAGGAACATCTGCCAGCACTAGACACATAGTGGATTCCCTGCAGGGGGAGGGCCTCAAACAACTGGTACAACAACCCACAAGAGACGGGGCTATCCTAGATCTAGTACTGACTAACAGGGAAAGGATCACAGATCTCCAGGTAAAAGGTCACCTGGGGGCGAGTGACCATCACATGGTATGGTTCACTTTGGCCACTAGAACTAAATCATCCCAATCCAAGGCAAAAGTATGATACTTCAGAGGAGCTAACTTTGATAAGATGGCCAACAGAGTTAAGCTACCCCTGGCAAAAATAAATACAGGTGAGGGGGTACAAGCAAAGTGGGCAAACATTAAGGATGCAATACTTGAAGTAACATCCCACTGTGTTAGAGAGAAAAGGAAGTACAAAAGAAGAAGGAAACCATTTTGGTTCTCAAAAACAGAAGCAGAAAAGGTCAGAGCCAAAAGGCTGGCCTTCAGGAAATATAAGGGAACGCAGTGAGATGAAGATAGGGAGGTATATCAAACTTCCCTAAGGGAAACAGAGAAGGCATTAAGATGGGCAAAGGCCCAAACCGAGGAAACACTAGCACAAACAGTAAAAGAAGGTGACAAGACTTTCTATAGACACATTAGTGAAAGGAGAAAGTTCAGAGGGGTTATTGCTAAGATCAAAGGGGATAAGGGGGCATGCGAGGAGGAGGAGGACCATGTAAAAGCATCTATCCTAAATAGATACTTCTGCTCAGTATTTACTGAAGAGAAGGTAGGGCAGGGCCCACAGTTCAGCACCATGGACACGGGGGGGGGGGGATATGTGCACTAGTCCCTTCACAAAAGAAAGGGTCCTACAAGAGCTCGATAAGCTCAGGGTGGACAAGACAATGGGACCTGATGGCATACATCCCAGGATACTAAAGGAGTTAAGGGTGGAACTAGCAGAGCCTCTATCAGAACTGTTTAGTGTGTCTCTGAGCACAGGAGAGGTCCTAGAAGACTGGAGAAGGGCTCATGTGATCCCGCTCCACAAGAGTGGTAGCAGGGAGGAGGCAGGGGACTACAGACCAGTCAGTCTTACCACAATAGCAGGCAAGATTATGGAGGCACTCCTTAAGGAAAGGATAGTGCAACACCTGGAATCCACAGGATCCAAGACAGCATGGGTTTACAAAAGGAATGTCCTGTCAAACTAATCTCAGATTTCTTTGACTGGGTAACCAGAGTGGTGGACCAAGGGGGAGCAGCTGATGTCGCCTACCTTGACATCAGCAAAGCTTTCGATACTGTTCCATACAGAAGATTGATTAATAAGCTGGGTAGGCTCAGGGTGGGTCAGAAGTTGGTCAACTGGGTAGCAAACTGGCTGACGGGCAGAAAACAGAGTGGTGGTAAACGGTATACAGTCAGAAGAGATGCAAGGCACAAGTGGGGTACCTCAGGAATCAGTCCTGGAGCCTGTCCTCTTCAATATCTTCATCAGTGACATTGCAGATGGACTGGAGGGTAAGGTTTGTCTGTTTGTAGATGACACCAAGATCTGCAACAGAGTAGATGATCCAGCCAGATGGGGTGGGCAAAATGAGAAGTGAGCTGGATAAACTGGCAACATGGTTGAAAGAGTGGCAACTGGGATTTAATGCAAAGAAGTACAAGATCATGCACATAGGGAAGAGAAACCCTGAAGCCACCTATAGGCTGGGAGGGGAGTTGCTGGCAGTCACAGGGAAGAAAGAAACTTGGCATCATCATCACAGATGACCTGAAATCATCCAACAGATGAAGTAGTCCACAGAAGGGCAACCAAAATGGTGCCGGACTGCATCAGAAAACATATGAGGACAGATTAACGGAGCTCAATATGGATACCGTACAGCAAAGGAGGGAGAGAGTGATATGATCGAAACATTCAAACACCTTAAGGGCATTAACAAGGTGAAAGAGTCCAACATGTTTCAATATAAAAAAAATAGCAGGACAAGAAGACACAGCATGATATTAGAGGGAGGCTGATTAAGGGGGAATGTGAGGAAGTTCTTTTTCACAGAAAGGGTGGTGGATGCATGAAACGGCCTACCTCAGGAAGTGGTGGATATGAATACAGTGCAGGGCTTCAAACAGGCATGGGATAGGCATAAGGGAGCAATACAGATGATTATGACTAGATAAGCCATTGACAGAGGGAAGGCCAATGGCACATTCATAAGGTAGAAAAAGATATGGGCAGACTGGATTGGCCTTGCGGTCCTTATCTGCCGTCAACTTCTATGTTTCTATAATATCCGTAGGCGTTTCTCATGAGAAACAGCAAGTTCTGTTCAAACAGCTTCTGATGTAACTGAAGGACTGATGGCCCATCAGTAAAGCCTGTGACAGGATCGGAATGTGCAGCGTGTTCTGTACTTGCCTATAGTGCAGCGGTACATCAGACTTGTTAGATAGATGGTGTCAATCGCTGATTTCACATGACACACTTTTATTTACCAAAAAAAAAAAACCAGCAAATGTACTGTCAGGTGCTGGCGTTTTCAAAAGTTGCTGCGCGTCATCCACAGTTTAAATGGAGTTTCCCTTTTGGTTGCTTGTTGTCGTTAGTGCCGCCATTTTACAGTCACACTTCCAAGTATCTAGTTATACCTACAGACTAGTTCCTCTTTTTCACTCAATCTTTATTCAAAATAAATTGGTTACAAATAATAAATGCTACGGTTAAAAAAAATGCAGCAGTTATTTCTTCTCACGCCTGGGTACTCCTGGTAAAATGTTAAGAAAACGTTTACCCCAGTCAGTGAGGTTGTGTTAATACCTAATTGATGTTAAGTTTATTCGTTTGCATTTCTGGCCAGTATGGTAATTTGAAAATTCATATGCTTGGTTAGTTCATCCAGTACCCCTCTCAGCTGTAACAAAATCTGAGACACAATATAATACCCTGTCATGACATGTTGATAAATATGTAATACACTCTTTTTGAATGCATTTTTGAATGATCTCAGATGCAGATAACTGTATATGCAATAAATGCAATAAAACATAATTATAAATAATAATGATACAACGACATACAGCTCACTGAAAAAATTTAAAAACTATGTAACAATCTAGCATTCTGTCTTCATTGTGGTATCCGCTTTTTGCCTACTGCCACACAAGTCCATATAGGAAAAAAGGCCACAATTGAAAAGAAAAGATATTCAAAGGCAAACCAACAGCAGTTCCTCCAACTGTTCCTATTAAATCATAACTAGAAAAGCAACACGGTCTGTAATCATGCGAGTAATGGTGCCCAATCATATACACTGCAGCACTATTAATAATCACAAATTGAGATGTAGCAGCACATATTATAGATTAACAATTGAAAAGGCAACTAAGCTTGTAAAGGTCAAGGGAATAAGGTGTTTCTCCAGCTGCTAATCAAGAGAAACAAAGAAGAAGAAGAACAGAAGGTGCAGCCATGGTGGAGTCGGGGTGGGGGTGCAACCAGCAGTTTTTCCCAAAGACTACTAAAGTAAGATCTAGAATTAGAAAAGAAGTAAAAACTGACCAAAAACAATGTACAATGTCATTAAAATCGGAGAGCCGCAGTTACTACAGGTATTAGATGGACTTCACCCCCCCAGTGAAGTGTTGATTCAGCCATAAATTGCTCCATTGTGTCCAGAGTTCCTGATGCTGTTCTAGAGTGAGGAGAACCTGGGCTGTAACACGCTCCGTAGTTTGTGCATACCTACAGAGTTTCATTGCAGATATTTTACTAATTTTAAGTTTTTGTTTTCTAACTTTGTGGATTGTCCTCAAACAATACAGCGAGACAGTTTCACATAAGGTAGTTGTCTGTGACTGTTCAGTTGCTCCTTGCCATCATGACTTTGTATGCATGGGTGTTTTAATGAAGGAGGGTGTATTTGGCAAAAAACTTTTGTGATGTGCATATGGGATGAGAAGTGTGCTGATAATTGTGTCACTCTAGACAAGGAAAAACTGAAGCAAGACACCTGCGTTTGTCTTCTTTCAAGATTAACCCACACCACTGTAACATTCCCCCCCCTTCATCAAAACACCCACACATATATGGTAAAGAGCGACTAGACAGTCGCAGACAGCTACAGTTCGTCGGACTGTCTCAATATGTAGTTACCGGCAATTAGAGACACTCCACAAAGTCAGAAAACAAAATGTTTATATTAGACAAAAATCTGCAATGAGACACTCTCTGTAGGTACATAAGTAGACACATACTTGGACGTGTGACAGTAAAACAGAGGAACTAGAACTGCAACAAGCCAACAAAAGGGAAACTCCACTTGAACGGTGGATGACAATCAGCTGCTAGATCTGTTCAGCAGCTTTTGAGAACACTTACACTTGACAGCATGATCGCAAACTGTTTGTTTTTTTGTTTGTTGTAGGTTTAAGTAAAAAGTGTGTGTCACATGAAATCAATGATTGACCCAAGTCAATAAGACTAATATACTGCTACTCTACAGGCAAATACAGAATGTGCTGCACATTCTCAAACCTGTCAAGGGCTTATCAGTGGGACGTCACTCCTTCAATGACGTCAGATGCTGTCTGAACAGAGCTGACTGGGGAGTGGAGAGTCTGAACTGCCATTTCTCATGACAGACCCCTATAGAAACACAAATATGTTAATTTAAATTAAAATGGAACACAGCAGACAGAGGATCTCTTTTTCTTTTTAAATGTTAATTTTATTATACTACCACTGAAACAGTACCCTTCTAGTTGCTGTACAAAATAGAGGAAGCTCCCTTACCTCCATGGGAGCTCCTCTGTAGGAAAACAGCCTTATGTGGATATCCTTCCCACACCACCCAAGAGGGGGTTCTAAATTGCCCCCAAGGCAGCTAGCAGCACGATCCCTTTCCACTTCCTTGTTGCTGGCCATGTCCCCACACTGCAACGTCTTCTGACACGGAAATAAGGGGCGCACGCTACACTGAAGTGTATGGAGAGTGACTTTAAAGCACAGTTTTCGGCTGTTTAAGTGGCTATTTGGTAAAACCAGGGTACAATTAACAAGACTCCCGTAAGTTGAACTCTGGCTCCGGTTTTACCAAACACCAAAGCCCCTGCACTTTCCCTAATGTCACATCAGAAACGGGCGTGGCCAGCAACAGAAAAGTGGATAGGATTATGATGCCAGCCTCTGGTGCTCTATGATCCCTTCCTCGTGGTGTTATAAGGCTGTTCTCACTACAGAGAAGCTCCCATGGAGGCAAGAGAGCCTCTAGTTTTGGGAGAATTTAAAAATAAAAAGAATTGTTCTCTGAAGAAAACTGTAATGGAGAGAATTTAGTTACTGTATTCACCACTGATCTTTAAATGAACTCTGTCTTTTCCTACTTTCCTCCTACCCTATTCCATGCTGTTGTATTTTAGCATTGTTGTGTTCTCCAGTCTTCCTTTTGGTCTTTTTAACCACTCCCTTCATGTAGGTTTGGTGCATACTGTATACGTATATACATTTTTATATTTGCAAACATGCCACTTTCAACATCACTGGTATTTTAAGTATTCAAAACTTGGTATAGGTGGTTTTGAACTCTATATATGATCTTCTGGATACTTACAGTGTGTCATATATATATACACACATACACACACACACACACACACATATACATATAAATACATATACACATATATATATATATACACATATATATACATATATATATATATACATACATATATATACATATATATACATATATATATATATATACATATATATATATATATATATATATATATATATATATATATACACACACACACACACACACACACACACACATATACACACACATATACACACACACACACACACTGATATAATAGCAATGTCACTTTATGGAGCTCTAAGATAAAAGGGAGACAGCTAATGATGAGACCATGCCTTGACAAAGCGCATTTGGTGCAGAACTGCTGGCAAGAGTTCACACAGAGAAGCGGCCTTTATACTGTTGCTTTTATCTTTGTATTTAATAGAACAATTGGATCACTGAAACACTGCAATCACCTGGGTTCGAGAACGGGCCCGCCGGCATAACAGTAGCACCACCGCTTGAGACACCAGCGACTCTGGTTTAGAAACGGGTACACGAATTGGCCTGGGTCATCGAATGCCGGCCGGCCGGGGCGCGTATCCAAGTGACTGCTAGTCTACCGGGGCGGGGAGAAAGACCTGACTCTATGCATGCCTGGCCTCTGGTGATGGCCGCAGGCACAGCAAGTCTGAGTCCTGTTGGGAGGGCAGTGATGGACACTGGTGTATGCCTACATGTCATTGCACACGTCACGCCTGGGTGTAACAGGAAAACGCTCAGCCCTGGAGTGACACCAAAGAGAGGGTCAGAATATTGGTCTTCACCCACTGGCGCCGTGACTCACGAGGACTCGGAGATTTAAGGTATAGGGTGGGACTCGAGGGGAAGCCCACTTCATCTCCGCCTGGGGGGGTACAGCCAATGCTTTATGGAGCGGTACAGCCAAGGCTTTATGGGGGTCCTCAGGGTGCATGGTGTCCGGTCCGGGGAGTCAGGTGACAGTGCTGGAAACTTGAGGGCATAAACAGAAATAGCTAAAAATAAAAATAAAATAAAAAACACTGCAGTCACTGTAATTTTGGAAAAGTGAGTGCTTAACCTTTCAGAACTTTGCATGTATCTTGCCTGACTTTGTGGCACCTCCAGTCTTGGGAGCCACCACACTAGTGTGTGTCTTTATGTCTCCCCTATTTGGACGACTGACTCATGCTGGGACCGGTCCTATTCAACATCTTCATCAGTGACATTGCGCAGGACCTAGAAGGCAGAATTTCACTGTTCGCTGATGACACAAAGCTCTGTAACAGAGTAGACACACCAGAGGGTGTAGACAGAATGAGAAGCGACCTGCAGAAACTTGAAGAATGGTCAGGGGTTTAGCAGTTGAAATTCAATGCAAAGAAGTGCAAGATAATGCATATGGGGAACAAAAACCCTGGCACAATATATCAGTTGGGGGGTGAGGATATAGCATGCACCAAGCAGGAAAGGGATCTTGGGGTTATCATCTCTGATGACCTCAAGGTAGGGAAACAGTGTGACAAGGCAGCAGGTAAAGCAAATAGGATGCTGGGATGTATAGGCAGGGCATCACCAGCAGGAAAAGGGAGGTCATAATTCCGCTTAAACAAGACACTAGAAGGGCCCCACCTGGAGTACAGTGTACAGTTCTGGAGACCATACCTACGTAAGGACATAGACAGGGTAGAGAAGGTTCAGAGGAGGGCAACAAAGATGGCGCATGGATTGCATCACAAGTCCTATGAAGACAGGTTGAAGGAACTGAACATGTACTCCCTGGAGGAGAGGAGGGAGAGAGGGGAATATGACAGAGACATACAAGTATCTTACAGGGAGGAACAGGGTGCAGGAATGCACTATTTTTAAGCGAAAAAGATGTTCCAGGACTAGAGGGCATGGGATGAAGTTGGAGGGAGGACGATTCAGAGGAAACATGAGAAAGAATTTCTTCACAGAACGGGTGGTGGACAAGTGGAACACCCTGCCAGAGGAAGTGGGGCCAAACAATCACGGGATTTAAGAATGCATGGGATAGGCATAAAGGAATTCTGGAGGTCAGGGGTAAGGGGCAACAGACTTCTAGGAAAACAAACTGAACTTACAAGCTCCAATGGGCAGACTGGGTGGGCCATAGGCCCTTATCTGCCGACACTGTCTATGTATCTATGCAGGGCCCATCCAGGAAGTGGTCCAGTACACAGAATTTCAAACTCAACAACTGTTCTAGGATCTGGGAGTCACGGTCAATGAACCTAAATCCATTCTAACTCTATGCCAACACCTCCAATATACTGGAGAGGTACTGAACATAGCAGTGGGAAGTGCATTCCTGCCCTAGGACAGAGTCAAGTCCCTGACTGCTCAGGCCCATCTAATACACAGGAGCCACTATCTGTCAATCAGGTCTATGCTCCACCCCCTGAGACTTATGGCAGCTGCCACTGTAACTATTCTGTTAACATGCCTCCATACGAGAATTCCACAATGGATTCTTTGGGTGCAGCAAGACCAACTGGCAGACACGCTGGAATGTCACGTCCCCTCTCAAGAGTCTCTACCGTGGTGGATAGAACCTCTGCACTATAATTGCAGGGCGTCACCCCCCAAAAACACACACCTGAGCAAATTCTCACAATGGATGCCTCTAGAATGGGCTGGGGTGCCCACCTGGAACTGTACCAGACCCTTGGGTGTGGACAGACCAAGATTCAGATCTCCACACATCAATGTTATGGAGATCAGACCTGTAGTTCTTTGTCTCCAGGCATTCAAAGAATGCCTCTGTCCAAGTCCCCTGTTGATAAAGACATCAGTGTGATGCACTATATCAACATGCAAGGGGGCACTTATTCATACTCTCTGTGCAAAAAAACAATGAGAGTCTTGCAGTGGACACACTCACAACCTGCACTTGTCAGACGTTTTTCTCCCACAAGTCCAAAACATCTTAGACAGGCCAAGTTGGTCCCACTCTCAGGTATACAAGTGAACTGCTAATCTCTGTAGTAAACAACCTCTACGCAAGATGGGGTCATCTAGAGTTGGACCTTTTTGTGTCCCCACACAATGCAAAATTGCTGCATTTTGGGAGCCAGCCCGGTGGCGCTGAGGGCAGAGGCACTGAACGCCTTACCTCGCACCACGCCGGCGACCTGCTGGGATTGAGCACGGACCGCCAGGATCAGCTGGGAAGCGAGGATTGAGCGCCCATGGCTGCCTCCTTCTCTCTGGGAGGGGGTGTCAAACTGCAAGCTCCCTACTGCAAACTGCCTCCTGGGGAGCCTGGAAGGCAGGTGCGGTAGAGGGAGGTAGTGTGTTCCGGGACAGACGCCGGCAGAGGGGCGAGCAGGAGGTGCTGCATCGCGCCCCCTTGCTCACTGGCCCTCACTGCATGCCGGCGCTGGGGGAAGAAAAACAGAGGAAAATCACCCTCTCCTCGCCTAGGTGACGACTCCTCACTGCGTGCCCTCGGATCACAGGAGCAGATTCCGCTGCACAGTGTCCACAATCGAGGTCGGGTGGAGTAGGGGGCTCTCTCCACCCCACCGGGGGGTAATCCGGCAATCAAGGATATATATATGGACCGGGTGCTCTAGGGGCAGACTCCAGTGTGAAGAAGGATAGCGCAACAGAGGAAGTCCGACTGAGTGGTGAGAGGGGGCAATAGGAGGGATAAACACTACATAAAAAAAAAAATAAATAAAATTGCTGCATTTTTGCTCGCTTGTGGGCCTGGAGTTTTTTGGCGAGATGAGTTACCTTCTCCTGGTGGGGGAGGCTCCTTTACACATTCCCTCCAATCCCTCTCATTCAGAGGGTGTTCCTCAAGCTGTACGCAGAAAGGCTCACCTTGATGCTGCTTGCCCCCTCTGGCACCACTAGATATGGTTTCCACACCTGCAGCATCTAGCAGTGGAGCTTCTGTTGAGCTACCACAATGACAGAGTTTACTGCCTCAGGATGGGAGGTCCTTGGTACCTTCGGACCTCAGGTCCCTCCCACCTGCATGCTTAGCTACTGACGGACCTGGCTACAATGTGCTTCCTCCTACCAGGCATAACTCTGGAAAAATGCGCTACTGCCCGATATCTCTGGCGCTACTACTCTTGGATCCTTCAAACTCAGACTGCGACAACTCCTTATTGACAGGAGTTTCAGCGGTGGCATCGGCAGGGACACCCCATGTACTGACTACCACCAAGCACTTCCCATTCCCTATCCCTTGGGATAGGCAAACCCTGGCACTTAAGCAATGCCCCCCCAACCTCTTGTGCACCTATCCTGTCCCAGTTAAATCCCTGCCTCTTCCCACACAGCCATGCTTAACCTGCCCCTCTTCTCCCCTTTCTTCTCCTGCTCTTCCTACTGACGCAGGCATACTTTGTACAATGCCACAGCTTACCTGTTCCTGGCTGGAATGTACCCACTATGTATAATACTCTCATTATCTGTTTGCTGAACTCTCATTGTATCATCTGTAAATTGTCCTAAGTTGTTGTTTTTTTTTGCCTTGTTGTTTAATGTATTTGATGTGGAACCTCTCAACGAGCATCCGCTCACAGGTGTATCCAATACTTCAATAAAAAAAAAAAAAAAAACATTTGTGCACATTTTAGGATTTCTCCCCAGGTGGCTGATGTCTTGTTGACAGCTAGAAGTCTTCCACTAGACACATGTATTCTCTTTTTTCCACTTGGTGTGCTTCCTGTTCTAAGGACCCCTTTCCGTGTCCAGTTAACACTGTACTTACCTACTTCCTGTCTATCAGGCTCCGGTGTACAGTACTTCTGAAATGGCAGCCAAGTGCACCTTAATAGAGCTTTCCATGCCTCTACTGATGGACACATGGAGGCACAACTTGAGGTGTCCCACACCCTCCTAAAGGGTATTATGCACGAGTCCACCAATTCATAAACTGGTTCTACCCTGGGACCTTAATTTCATCCTTGAAAAATTGACAGACTCCTTTGGAGCCCACTGCAATGTGCGATCTATGCTTCCTTGCCTGGAAAGCTCTTTTCCTGGTTTTGGAACTTCAGCCTCTCACGAATGTACACCCCTACCTGATTTTCCACAAGGCATGGGCCCTGCATACTTTTTTTTTTTTTTTTTAACCTAAGGTGATTTCTTACTTACATACAAACATACGAAGAAGCCAGCAGAAGAATGCCATTTGGTCTGTCAAGTCTGCTCATATTGCAGGGTCCACAGCTTGAGCTGATGTCCCTGCCCTCCCTCACCACTCCTCCCATCCTCCCTACCCATGATCCTTACCTTCCCCCATGTCTATCCCAGCCTCTCTTAAAGCTGCCCACAGTCTTCAACGAGAAGACCTCTTCCGGCAGCACACTGCAAGTGTCCACCACCCTCTCTATGAAGAAGTGCATCCTGACCTCCCTCCTAAACCTCCCACACTCCAGCATAAGGATGTGCCCCCTTGTGTTATGGTTGCCACTCAGCTTAAAGAGAGTCTCCTTATCAACTTTATTTATCCCTTTCAAGTCCTTGAAAGTCCCAATCATGTCCCTTCTCTCTCTCTCCTGTCTTGCAGGGAGTACACGTTCAGTGTTCTCAACCTCTCCTCGTGTGCCTTACTCCTGCTTATCCGCTATCATCTTTGTAGCCCTCCTCTGGACCTTCTTACTCCTGCTTATCCGCTGTCATCTTTGTAGCCCTCCTCTGGACCTTCTCCAGCAGGTTAATGTCCTTTTTGAGATGTGGGCACCAGTACTGAACTCCATACTCTAGATACGGCCTTACCAGTGACCTGTACAAGGGCATTACAACCTCCTCTTTCCTTCTACCGATTCCCCTAGATATGCATCCCAGCATCTTGTTTGCCTTTGCTGCTGCTTTCTTGCACTGTGTAGAGTGCTTCAGGTCACTAGTGATCATCACTCCCAGGTCCTTCTCCTCCACTGATGCAGATACTCAGACTCCACCCAGGTAGTAATCTGTCCTTCACACTGAATCAGACCATTTACTGACCAGTGCATTATCCTGAGCATGCCAGCAAGGATGAGGCATTGCTCCATACCCTTGATATACACAGAATGCTGTGTTCATACATGGAGCGCACAAAGGAATGCAGAAAGTCCTCTAAGCTTTTTGTATCGTTTGTCCCTGGGAGGACATACCAGTGACTAAGCAGTGCCTATCCAAACAGCTGGCCAACATTATTACATTTTGTTACCTGAAGTACATTAAGGAATTTCCTGGTGATGTTTGTGGCCAATCTACTAGAGGTATGGTTACCTCTGCTGCCTGTTTCCTGTATGTGTTTGCTGCTCCCATATGGAGCACTGTACATACTTTCACCAGGCACTACAGTCTAGACAATATTACACACACACACACGCGCACATGTGCCGGTTTTGGTCTTGCTGTCCTGCAGGGCCTTCTGTCCTGCTTTCGTATTGGACTTTGCCATTTTCCCTGGTTACTTTGTACTGCCTGGAAATCATTCCAAAGGTGTGTCCCAGTGGAGGAGATATCCTCGAAGACAGAACACAGTTACCTATTAGTAACAGTAGACTTTCTAGTAAATCTCCTCCACTGGGCCACAGTGCACCCACCTTCCTTCCCCTGTAGGATGTATAAGCTGGTAGGATGTTTCTCTGTCTTCTCAGAAGGTGTCCACATTGGTGCTTCTGTTTTTCATCAGTCCCATGTCTCTCCTTGTGTGTCTGATCCAGGTGTGGTGTCCTGGTTCCTCATGGTAAGTGACCACCCAAGTTCACCTCCAGCAGGGAACTGAGGAGCAAGGGGACTTCACACATTTTACAGGCTCTGACGTTGTATGTCATGCTGAGTGGCACCCAGCTGGTAAACGTTTCCAAGTGGTCTTGATGCCAACAGCTTATAGTTCCAAAGGAGTGGCCCAACAGAGGAGATTCTCTCAAAGATCTACTGCTACTGGTAGGGTTGTTTGTGTTGTTTCATGCTCTAAAGTTTCCATCAGTGCCACAATGTTTGTTTTGCCTCGTCCCCCCTTACAGCCTGGTTAACACCCATCTAGTTGTTATGATTCCTGTCTTTCAGGCTCACTACCCGCCAAGGACCAAACCTGTCACCCTTTACCTCCTTAGTTTTTCTACCCCCTTCCCTGGTGTCATCTAGTCCCATCCCAGCACTCAGTGTGTGCCTCCCCCCTTCTCTTTGTGCCCCTCCTCCTCCTCACTTGGTTCACAGCCCTATGCTGACCTTTCTCTACATCCTTCCCTCCCCCACTCCTCTAGGGAGTACTTGCCAGAGCAGCCAGTTGTTAACTAGCTCCTAGAATCTCCATGTCACGTGCTCCCCTCTGCCAGCTTAAATGGCAACTTACAAATTCAGCAAATTTTTACCCCAAGGCTCTAGTCTCGTCTTTGTTGCCATTGGCCTTGTACAGTCTCCTTTCCTCCCAGAAGTTACCTCCACCCTTCCATGTAAGTGTACGTATGGATATGTACTTCTCCCTCTACCCCAAGACGCTTCTGGAAATGAGTTGTTTACAGCTCAGTATCTCTCTCCTGGTGAAACTCTTGAAATAAATAAATAAATGCAAGTGCACCAGCCCTTTAACCACTTGTTACATGTGGTGATTTTGAGCCTTCACCCCACCCCTCTCCCATGTAATCTAAGCACTTCCAAGAAGATCATTGACCTCTCCATGCTCCGAGTATCCCAACCCCACCAGAGACCCCGATGTCATCCTTAACCACCACCAAGGTTTTTACCACCAATTCATATTATACACACACACGTGGATCATTTCTGGTGTGTACACACACACACACTTCCCAGACTACACTGCTAATTCTGCTCCTCTTCCTTTCAGGGACACACATTTTTGCAAACCTCAAACTATCTCAACCCAGCTGGTAAAAACCATAAGGCTGAAACCCCCACCCCTAAAGTGTCCACCCCGAGACCAGGATGAACACAGTTGAAAAGACAGTCACCAGACAGGAGGGACTGGTGTTGCAGGTGATGTATGCCTCCTCTAAGCTGACCTAGGAAGTCGACCCAGTGGCACAGAGGGTTGAGGCGCTGGACGCCACACCTCACGCTGCACTGGTGACCCGGGTTCTGGAACCACCTCAGGTCTTGGGGTGCTGGCACTGGGGGGGGGGATGGGAGCAGCAGGACTGAGCATGCTGTCAGGCTGCTCTACTCTCCCAGGGGTGGTGGGCTGTCGACCCTCCCGTAGTCCCCTCCCCACCGGTGGAGGTCGGTGGGGTAACCTAGGCAGGCAGAGTGGCAGTATTGGTGATGGAAGGAAGCAGCTGCTTCCTGATTGCGTGCGCATCTCCACAAGCACATACAGCCGTGTGCCAGGGCTCGGGAGAGACCAAGGAAAACCCAGAAAAACCTATACAGAACAAAAAAAGTTGATCCAGGAAACTACTTTATTAAGACAGCATATGGAGACACTAGAAGATCAAGCCAGAATCTGCAAAGTTTGTGTCATCGAGATGGAAGACGGGCTACGGAGATGATGCTTTATCCTGTGTACAGAAATTATTAGCTCAATTACTAAAGCTGTCAGACATGGAGCAAGTTCCCTGACTGGAGACGGTCTACTGCATAACAACTAGATAGCTCAGGCAACGGCCAGTGTTCCACAAACCCTTATGATGTTTTATTCAAGATTGGGTAATAAGTAGTGGATATTAAACCATGCTAGGCAAGGGAAGAAAACAGACTCAGATTTCTGAAGTAGAATTTTACCCTGATCTCTCATAAAGGCACCAGACTAAGATGCAAAGGTTTCGACTGGGTATGCTCAGTGCTTCAGCAAATAAAAATCCCCCACCAAATGCTAATGCCAGCCAAGCTACGAGTCTCATGGAGGGAGCATATCTATTTGTATAATCAGTGAGGGGGGAAAAAACTGTTTACAAAAATAGAGGAGTGGGACAGAAAGGAAGATGCTTTTTTGTGAGGTCCTCTTCACTATAGCAAACAAACGGTTAAAAATATGATTTCAGACAGGGACAGCAACTTTTCTTCTCCAGATATCCTATCAGTGGCAGAGACTGAAAAAAATAAACTTTTAACCATGGGCTGACCTTAAAAAAAAAAAAAATAGTTTGAGTCTGCCATGTTGCCACCACCGTCTGGGGACTCCCCAGCCACCTTGGAGTCCCTGCAATCAGCTGTACATGCTCTCACGCAGCTGAACAAGTTTGGGTTTTTTTGGAACTCTTTATCACCTCCTTGGGCCCCGTGAACTCTTTCCGGTGACCTCCCAGACCAACTCCATCATCTCTACCTCCTGTCCTGGCCTCTATCCGCATCCCCGGCCCATCCCCCAGGTCTGAACCCTCCTGGGAAGAGCTGCCCTATTAACCCAGGGCCTTCTATTTTCAGTGCTGAGCTTGGGGGGGGGGGGGAGGCATCGGAGAGGGAAGCCGGACTTTGGGAGTATGGACGACAGGAGGGTAGGAGGCACCTTCGCCTACCATGGGAGGAGGTTCCCCCCCCCCCCAGACATTGGTTCCACCCACTCCCATCCTCCCCTCTGAACCCAGATGTGCAATGATGTCCTGACAACGTCTGCCGCGGCTTAGCCCAACCCCTTTCTGAGACCTGTAGCTTGGCAGTACCTCAGACTTCCACCAGAGGATGCTGGGTGCGGACTGCCCCGGATCCCTCCCGAGAGAAAGAGCTGTCTTCCGGATGCTCAATCCTCTCTCTCTCCCCCACCTACCGGACCGGGCTCGTTGATCGAACCCAGGTGGCGGAGGGCTCCAGGTGTGGCATCCAATGACTCAACCCTCAGCACCACCAGGCCAGCCTACAGCTGATCAAGTTAACTGACAAAAAAAAAAGTTATACTTACTGTGAGACACTAGTGAAAGTGGAGAACACAGTGGAGGCAATGGCACCAACTATGGAGAAACTGAATGAAACTGTGGGCAAGGCTCTCGCCACAGTGGCAGCATCCACCAAGGAGCAAAACATACTCAGAATAGGATCCATCAGTTAGAAAATGCTGCTCAGTCTCGAAACAGCTGATTAATTGGCGGCGGGGACTGAGGTTGATGATCAGACCAACTCAATCAATCAATCAAGTCTTTATTTAACCAGGCATTCATCACTGAGCAGAAACTCATTTGCAAGATGGACCTGGGTGGAGCATGAACAATTGTATATACAGGTCAACACAGGCATTTACAAGGCAATACAGATAATACTGTTTACAGAGAGGAAGAAAAAGAAGTTCATATGTACATAGAATTATACAGATATTGTACAGATTACAGGGTATTTACATTCGTAGAAGTGTCTATAGGAAGATAATGCGGGTTATCTAAGGCTGCAGGAGGAAGTAACGGAAGAAAAAAATATATACACCAGGTAGAGGCGAAGGTGGTGGGGGGGGGGAGGGAGGTAGGGGGAGAAAGGCTAGGAGGGCAAGTTGCACAGAGAAGAATTGGTAAAACGGGATGTAGAGAAGGTGGAAGGAAAAAAGAAGTATGTGTGAACCCCGGGACTGAATGCTATAAAGTACGGGGCATGGTAGGATGTCACAACCCAGGGGTAGTGAGCTCCTATCCGAGGTTGGGAAAGGAAGGATAAGGTGGATGGACTTCCCAAGCTGCTCCTGTGGCCCTGGCTCTCTCCGAGCAGGCCATGGTAGTTAGTAGTTTGTGCAGCATGGTAGTTTGTTTGGTGGGCTCACTCGAGTGCTCGAGGCCAGAGACGACTGGGTTAGGCTTTGCTCTGGTGCTAGTGAGGGCATATAAATATAACTCCCCAGTATGCCTGCAACTCCAAAGAAAGACCTCGCACACTCTTACTTGTTACCCACCCTCTGGTTTGAGATCAAATCTTCAAGGCAGCATGTGACCAGGTACCTATTTCTTTGGAGGGGAGAATACTTCTATTCCCAGACCACTCATTTGTAGCATGTAAGAGGGACAAGGCCTTCAAGGGGTTACCCAACTACTCTGCATCATGGAAATACAATACAGTTTCTCTTTCCCAGGCCGATTCCAGTTCACTTTCTAAGACAAAAACATACACTTTTAACAACATGAATGCAGTCGGTACCTGTGCCACAAATGTATCTGCTAACAGAGACCGTGAGGACCCAGCATTGGAAGATGAGCCAGAATGACTGTTGGATTTCCTCTAAATTTATAAAAACTATGAATGTAGACATGATTTAATGCAGTGGGGTTTTCTACATCAGAAGAGACTCAACAGTAATATTTTGTGAGTCATTCCACAGAGACTCTTACTTGGACCTTTGTAGGAAGAAGACTTGGTTTGCTGGCCAAGGCACCTAGCTTCACCTGAGCTCTTTCCTTCTAAGACTGCTTGAAAGGCAGAGTAGAGAAACTTACCAGAGCAAGGGAAAAGGATTAAGACTTATTTTGGCTAAGCAGATTTACTGTGTGGCGTTGTTTTTATTTTTTACTCACAGGGATTGCTACTGTTTGTTGCTAACATTTCATTGCTTTATTTTTCTCTGATTCAAATTGTTGTTGCTGGTATACCTTCTTCTGCATTATTACAAGGTGAGCCTACAGGTGTGTGCTAACAGATTACTGCTGTAATCTTCTGATTCAAATTGTCTTTTGCAAGGCATATCTTCTGTTACTGCTTTCTTTTTCTCTGTAGCAAAGTGTTTCTTACAGGGTATATCTTCTCTGAAATTACTGTATTACAGGTGGAGCTTACATTTTTGTGACTTTTTTATCATTGGGCTAAGCAAAATTACTCTTTGACACTGTGTTTTATTTTATTCTTGTTTTTTTTTTGTTGTTTGTTGAAAAGGTTTGTTGTCTCAGAGGTGTTTCAGTCTCCTTCTCACGTTGAAGGAGCTAATTGTTTTCCTCCTACAGCTCTTCCAAAGGATTAGGTGTGTATGGTGGGGGTGGAGCTGGCAAACTGTCAGTAATTTCCAACAGAAAGAAGGGTTAAAAAGTCAGGTTAGTTGATATCTTGGAGGTAGAAGACTTGGTTTGCTGGCCAAGGCACCTAGCTTCACCTGAGCTCTTTCATTCTAAGACTGCTTGAAAGGCAGAGTAGAGAAACTCACCAGAGCAAGGGAAAAGGATTAAGACTTATTTTGGCTAAGCAGATTTACTGTGTGGTGTTTTTATTTTTTACTCACAGGGATTGCTACTGTTTGCTGCTAACATTTCATTGCTTTATTTTTCTCTGTAGCAAAGTATTTCTTACAGCGTATATCTTCTCTGAAATTATTACAGGTTTTACAGTTTTATCTAACATTAGGATAAGCTTTCAAGGTTACTGCATTTTTTGTTGACTGATTGTTTCTGCTCTTACCTGCTTGTTCTTTCGCCCATGGTTGTTCTTTTTCGTCGGGGAAGGACCCAGCCACCCACCCCCATCCACATCCACCCCACACTACACTCCTTTTATAGGGTACCACAGTTGTGACATTTCCTGTGGCAGAGCAGGAAGGGGTGGATCAGAGGGGCCTCCACAAGGTGAGCTCATTTACAGGGGCACTAGTAATTTAATTTGTTATAACAAGTTAAACAAAACACAATCAAACCATTAGTTGCATTTTTTTTCCTTCTAATTACTCTGACTAGGTTATAAACCCAGCAACTTATCTGGAATGGATATCATTAACTACAGGTACTGTGGAACAATTTTCAGAAGGACAGTCTTACAGGATTTAGGACACTATCCTACATGCTGGGCCTTTGGATATCTTAGGGCTCAGCTCCGGGCAGCATGGGCAGAGATTGCACGCCTCAAATTTCATATTCAAGAGGAAATACATTATAAGAACCACCCGCCATTTCCTCAGCATCCAACAGAAAAACCTCGACCGCAGAGGGTAGTTGGTCCAGGAGGTTGTCAGGTGGTTAGGAGGGGCAAATCGGGTGCCCCATCACTCTCTGCTCTCCAACATATTATCTCCAAAAACCATATAAACACTACAAACAGGTATCTGCCTCTATCTCTGAAATCAAACAAAGAAGCAGAAGACACTACAGAGCAGGACACTGCAGCACAGGAGCTAGCACAACAAAACTCACCCAAATCAGGAACCAAAACAAAAAAAGCAAAAAGGAAATTCAAAAAACTTCTGATCATAGGAGACTCCATGATTCAGGGAGTTGATACCCATCTCCAGCCAGGGGTAATGGTCAGATGTCTCCCAGGTACATCAGCATGGAGAGACACTGACCGCATTGCTAAAATTGTTCACAAAGCAGGAGAAAACATTGATGTCCTAGTACACATAGGGACTAATGATCTCGCCAGCTGGCCAGCTGTGGAGACCAAGATACACCTGACCAGGCTGGGTGACAAACTATAGAAACACAGAATTTGACGGCAGATAAGGACCGCTTGGCCCACTCAGTCTGCCCATTTCCCTACCTAATGGATAAGCTGCAGATCCTAGTTAACCAGCAGCCTACTTCTTCCTACCCCCACCCCCCAGAACTGCCTTATGACTATCCCATGCATGCTTGAATTCCACCACTGATTATGACTCCACAACCTCCTCCGGAAGGCCGTTCCATGCATCCACAACCCTCTCTGTGAAAAAATACTTCCTTAAATTACCTCTGAGCCGCACCTCTATCTTCAAATTGTGCCTCTTGTTCTTGCACCTCTTTTTGAAAGATGCTACCCTCTTGGACTTTGTTGATTCCCTTGAGGTACTTGAAAGTTTCTATCATGTCCCCCCTCTCCCTCCTTTCCTCGAGGCTATACATATTAAGCTCCTTAAGTCTCTCTTCATGTGTCTTCCAGTGCAGACCCTGCACCATTTTAGTTGCCCTCTTCTGGACAGCTTCCATCCTGTCTATGTCTTTGCGGAGATTGGGTCTCCAGAACTGCACACAGTACTCCAGATGGGGACTCACCAGCTGTCTGTACAGAGGGATAATAACTTCTGTTTTCTACTGGTGATGCCTCTCCCTATGCATCCCAGTATCCCCCCAGCCCTCCTTGCTGCCCTCTCACATTGCTTGCCCATCTTTAGGTCATCTGATATGACTACCCCCAGGTCCCTCTCCATTTTTGTTGTTGTTAGTATCTCACCCCCCATTGTGTACTCTTCCCCTGGGTTTTTGTTTCCCAGGTGCATTACCTTGCACTTCTTAGCATTGAATTCAAGCTGCCATACATTTGACCATTCCTCTAACCTTGCCAAGTCCCTTCTCATCCTTTCCACCCCACCCTGTGCATCAACTCTGTTGCAGATCTTAGTGTCATCTGCAAAGAGACATACTTTTCCTTCCAGTCCTTCTGTAATGTCGCTATAAAGACATTGAAGAGGACCGGTCCTAATACTGAACCCTATGTACCCCACTAGTAACCCTCCTTTCTTCTGAGTGGACTCCATTTACTATTACTCTGTGTCCTATTCTCCAGCCAATTCTTTTACCCAGGCTGTCATCTTGGAACCCACTCCCAGGCTGGCTAACTTGTATATTAATCTTTTGTGTGGACTGTGTCAAATGCCTTGCTAAAGTCTAGGTAGGCATGTCCACAGCCCTCCCTGATCTACTACTTTGGTCACCCAGTCAAAGAAATCTATTAGATTCGTCTGGCATGACCTTCCCGCTGGAATCCATGCTGCCTACGGTCCCGTGCCCTCTGGCCTCTAGATACTGACAATTCTTTCCTTTAGAAGTGATTCCATCATTTTCCTATCACTGAGGTTAAACTAACAGGTCTATAGTTTCCTGCTTCTGCCTTGCTCCCACTTTTGTGAAGGGGAATCACATCTGCCCTCCTCCAGTCCTCGGGTACCACCCCATCCTCCCATGATTTGTTAAAAAGGGTAGTCAGTGGTGTCACTAGTTCTACCCTTAGTTCTTTTAGAATTCTGGGATGAATCCCATCAGGCCCCATTGCTTTGTCCACCTTCAGTTTTAAGAGTTCTTTCAGAACCCTTTCTTCTGTAAATGGGCCGGTATCAACTTCTGTATCCAGCGTGTTACAACTGTTTGTTTTATGTACCTCCCCCTCTTCCTTTGTAAATACTGAGCAAAAATATTTGTTTAGTATCTCTGCCTTTTCACAGTCTCCCTCTGCCCACCCTCCCTCCCTTTATTAAGCCTCACTATCCCTCCCTTGGTCTTCCTTCGCTCCCTGATGTACCTATAAAGGTTTTATCCCCTTCTTAACTGAGTTGGCTATCTTTCCTCGGTTTGGGCCTTTGCTGTTTTGACTGCCTTCCCAGCCTCCTTTTGCTTTAACTGATACAGTTCTCTGTCCTGCTCCTTCATGCGATTCCTTGTACTTCCTGAATGCTTTTTTTCTTAAACCTTCACTGCCACCTCCTTTGAGAACCATAGTGGTTTCTACAACGCCTTGTTTTGTTTATTTGCTTCACACAAAGGCTCAATCCTCTGTGATGGCAGTTTTTATTATTCCCCATTGTACTTCCACCCCTCCTTCCTGCCCATTTGCTAGTGCATTCCTTAGGCACTCACCCATTTTGGCAAAGTCAGCCCTCCTAAAGTCCAGTACTTTTGTCTTTGTATGGCTTGACTCTATTGCTGTGTTTATTGTGAACCATACTGTTCGATGGTCGCTAGTTCCCAGATGGCTACCCATTTCTACATCTACATACTATCATCTATTTCGTCCGGCATCTCCTTCTCTGAGATCCTGCCAGTCTGGGAGAGGGGAGCAGATGGACGGAAGGTCAGAGAAGGGGGCGATAGGGGAGCTAAACACGTGGCTCAAGGGCTGGTGCCAGAAAAAAGGACACAGATTTGTAGGGAACCGGCAACAGTTCTGGGAGCGAAAGTTCTTTAAATTTGATGGACTGCATCTGACTAAGGAGGGAGTCAGTGCACTGGGGCAGAAGTTTGACGTCTTTGCAGAATATTTAAACTAGCAAATGGGGAGAGGGGTGCAGCACCCCATACGTCGAATGGGAAGAACATCCCTCCCCCCTCAGCTAGTGATCAAATAGGGATTCAGCATGTTTGCAGTTCATTTGCGTCACCAGGTAAGAAAAAAGGTTTGTCTCCCCATACGACACACTGGGGTAATGCCAAACCTCACCCAACAACTAACACACCAAAATCTGGCCAATGGAAAATCATGTACACAAATGCTCACAGCCTGGGAAATAAGATCCCAGACCTGCAGGCAATAATGTCAGAGGCTAAACTGGACATAGCAGCAATTAGTGAGACATGGTTTACCAGTAACCACACTTGGGAGACTTCAGTACCTGGCTATGTATTGTTCAGAAGAGACAGAGGTGCAAAAAGGGGGGGGGGTGACCCTGTATGTCAATGAAAATATCAAAGCTACAGAAATTCAGAATACACATAAGGAGCCAGAAGAACTGTGGGTCACCCTGGAAACAGGAAATGGGACAGCCATAAGAACTGGGGTTGTCTGCAGGCCCACAGACCAGGGGGAGGACACAGACACATTACTGTTAGAAGATATACAAAACATGACAGCTAAAGGAGGTTCTGATAATGGGAGACTTCAACATGCCGGATACAGATTGGTCAATACCAGCAGGAACATCTGCCAGAACTAGACACATAGTGGATTCCCTGCAGGGGGAGGGCCTCAAACAACTGGTACAGCAACCCACAACAGACAGGGCTATCCTAGATCTAGTACTGACTAACAAGGAAGGGATCACAGATCTCCAGGTAGAAGGTCACCTGGGGGCCAGTGACCATCACATGGTATGGTTCAATTTGGCTACTACATCTAAATCATCCCATTCCAAGGCAAAATATGGGACTCCAGAGGAGCTGACTTTGATAAGATGGCCAACAGAGTTAAGCTAGCCCTGGCAAAAGAAACACAGGTGAGGGGTACAGGCAAAGTGGGCAAGCATTAAGGATGCAATACTTGAAGCAACATTCCGTTGTGTTAGACAGAAAAGGAAGTGCAAAAGAAGAAAACCACTTTGGTTCTCAAATACAACAGCAGAAAAGGTCACAGCCAAAAGGCTGGCCTTCAGGAAATATAAGGGAACACAGCGGGATGAAGATAGGAGGCATACCAAACTGCCCTAAGGGAAGCAGGGAAGGCAGTAAGGCAGGCAAAGTCCCAAACTGAGGAAACACTAGCACTAACAGTAAAGAAGGTGACAAGACTTTCTATAGATACATTAGTGAAAGGAGAAAGTCCAGAGGGGTATTGCTAGCTTAATGGAGAAAAGGGAGCATGTGAGGAGGAGGACCCTGTAAAGGCATCTATCCTAAATAGATACTTTTGCTCAGTATTTACTGAAGAGAAGGTAGGGCAGGGCCCACACTCAGCATCATGGACACAGGGGGGAGGGAGGTGAGCACTACTCCCTTCACAAAAGAAAGGGTCCTACAAGAGCTGCTAAGCTCAGGGTGGATAAGGCAATGGGACCTGATGGCATACATCCCAGGGTATTTAAGGAGCTAAAGGTGAAACTAGCAGAGCCATTAGCAGAACTGTTTAGTGCATCTCTGAGCACAGGAGAGGTCCCAGAAGACTGGAGAAGGGCTCATGTGATCCCGCTCCACAAGAGTGGTAGCAGGGAGGAGGCGGGGAACTACAGACCAGTCAGTCTTACCTCAGTAGTGGGCAAGATTATGGAGGCATTCCTTAAGGAAAGGTTAGTGCAACACCTGGAATCCACAGGGGCACAGGATCCAAGACAGCATGGGTTTACAAAAGGAAGGTCCTATCAAACTAATCTCACAGATTTCTTTGACTGGTAACCAGAGTGGTGGACCAAGGGGAGCAATTGATGTCCGCTTACCTTGACTTCAGCAAAGCTTTTGACACTGTTCCACATAGAAGATTGATAAATAAGCTGGTAGGCTCAGGTGGGTCAGAAGTTGGTCAACTGGGTGGCAAACTGGTTGACAGGCAGAAAACAGAGAGTGGTGGTAAATGGTATACAGTCAGAAGAGATGCAAGTCACAAGTGGGGTACCTCAGGGATCAGTCCTGGGGCCAGTCCTCTTCAACATCTTCATTAGTGACCTTGCAGATGGACTAGAGGGTAAGGCTTGTCTGTTTGCAGATAACACCAAGATCTGCAACAGAGTAGATGATCCAGATGGGGTGGGCAGAATGAGAAGAGATCTGGATAAACTAGCAAAATGGTCAGAAGAGTGGCAACTGGGATTTAATGCAAAGAAGTGCAAAATCATGCACATAGGGAAGAGAAACCCTGAAGCCACCTATAGGCTGGGAGGGGAGTTGCTAGCAGCCACAAAGGAAGAAAGAGACTTGGGTATCATCATCACTGATGACCTGAAATCATCCAAGCAGACCTCTAAAGCAGTAGGTAAGGTTAGGGGTGTTAGGTTGTATTAGTAGGGGTATCACAAGTCGCAAGAGGGAGGTAATAATCCCTCTTTACAAGACACTGTTAGGCTCCCATCTGAGTACTGCGTGCAGTACTGGAGGCCACACCTTCACAAGGACATTAACCAAATTGAGGCAGTCCAGAGAAGGACAACCAAAATGGTGCAGGGACTGCATCAGAAGACATACTGAGGACAGATTAACAGAGCTCAATATGTACACCCTTGAGCAAAGGAGGGAGAGAGGTGATATGATCAAGGCATTCAAACACCTTAAGGGCATTAACAAGGTGAAAGAGTCTAACATGTTTAAATATAAGAAAAATAGCAGGACAAGAGGACACAGCATGAGATTAGAGGGGGGCCAATTAAGGGGGAATGTGAGGAAATTCTTTTTCACAGAAAGGGTGGTGGATGCATGGAATGGCTTACCACAAGAAGTGGTGGCTATGAATACAGTGTAGGGCTTCAAACAGGCAAGGGATAGGCATAAGGGAGCAATACAAATGACTATGAATAGATAGGCCACTGACACAGCAAAGGCCGATGGCACATTTATAAGGTAGAAAAAGAAATGGGCAGACTGGATGGGCCTTGCGGTCCTTATCTGCCGTCAACTTCTATGTTTCTAATTTTATGTGCCTTTATTGTCACTCTGTGACTAAGAAGACTCTTAACGTTTTATACGTATGCACGGTTTGTATTAACTGTTTACATGTGCCAGTAGTTATAAAAGTGTTTAGGTATTACCGGTTTTATTAGATTTCTACATTTAGTTTAATTCTGGGCACCATATACTGTGTTTTCCAAAGCAGAAGTGTTAACAGGGCTCCAGATAAGGGGAGTACTGACCTGTTTTACTCACCTCATTTTAGGAAAAACTCTTTCAGATAAATGTTTTGATGAGTACCAATACTCACCCAACATTTGTAAATACTCCATGCCAAGGTGTAATGCTTCATAACATAACTGGTGATTCAAAAGTACATTTTTTTTTTTTTTTTAAACAGATTACAGCACTTGTATGCATCCCAATTTTGTTTTGCTCACTGCATTTTAAAACTGGTGAGTAAACTACTTCTACCTGCCACATTAGCTGGAACATTGTTGGCACTTGAACAGCTCTTATATAGGGCAATACTACATTGGTTTTAAAAATACTCCTCACTCCACTCCGTCCAGTCATTTGTACACCTCTGAATTTGATTTTACTCACCTCACTTTCAAAATGAGGAGTACAGTACTCGTCCCATAAAATCTTATCTGGAGCCTTGATTGTTAGCAAGGGTTTAAAAGGTTACTTCAGTACTTGGATGCATGGCGACTTTCCGCTGAGCACTGAGAAGTGGCCATTAACACGCCACCATAATGCGTATTAGGCGCAGACACCCTAGCCCTGAAGCTGGAGAGATATCGAGCAGTCAGTGAAGTGCAAGACACCTCACCAAGCAAAACATTAATCTCTCTCCCGTTGCATCATCCGACTGATCCTCAGCAAACCCTCACTTCTTCAACTTAAGGGGTATTTATTTATTGAATTTTGTTGACAGGGTGGGCACACAGACTAAAAGTCCCCTTTTCAGCGGAGACCCTGAATTAATTACATGGAAACATAACAAAACAGCACAGAAGTCAGATAAGCAAAAAAAGCCATAACAATATCAATGAAATCACACGGTTATAGAGTTCGCAACATTGGTTCATTCACAATAAAGTGCAAACATACAGACACATCTAAGGTTACACAGCAGTAAGTACATGTCAGTCGAAGAAAAAACAAATGAAAAATAGGTAGGGATGCATCTGCTTACTGCCAGTTATGCAGCCACGGTACATAGATACATAGACAGTGTCGGCAGATAAGGGCCTATGGCCCACCCAGTCTGCCCATTTGAGCTTGTAAGTTCAGTTTGTTTTCCTAGAAGTCTGTTGCCCCTTACCCCTGACCTCCAGAATTTCTTTATGCCTATCCCATGCATTCTTAAATCCCGTGATTGTTTCAGCCCCCCCCCCCCACTTCCTCTGGCAGGGTGTTCCACTTGTCCACCACCGTTCTGTGAAGAAATTCTTCCTCATGTTTCCTCTGAATCGTCCTCCCTCCAACTTCATCCCATGCCCTCTAGTCCTGGAACATCTTTTTCGCTTAAAAATAGTGTTTTCCTGCACCCTGTTCCTCCCTGCAAGATACTTGTATGTCTCTATCATATCCCCTCTCTCCCTCCTCTCCTCCAGGGAGTACATGTTCAGTTCCTTCAACCTGTCCTCATGGGACTTGTGATGCAATCCATGCGCCATCTTTGTTGCCCTCCTCTGAACCTTCTCTACCCTGTCTATGTCGTTACGTGAGGTATGGTCTCCAGAACTGTACACTGTACTCCAGGTGGGGCCTCACTAGTGTCTTGTTTAGCGAATTATGACCTCCCTTTCCTGCTGGTGATGCCCTGCCTATACATCCCAGCATCCTATTTGCTTTACCTGCTGCCTTGTCACACTGTTTCCCTACCTTGAGGTCATCAGAGATGATAACCCCAAGATCCCTTTCCTGCTTGGTGCATGCTATATCCTCACCCCCCAACTGATATATGTGCCAGGGTTTTTGTTCCCCATATGCATTATCTTGCACTTCTTTGCACTGAATTTCGACTGCTAAACCCCTGACCATTCTTCAAGTTTCTGCAGGTTGCTTCTCATTCTGTCTACACCCTCTGGTGTGTCTACTCTGTTACAGAGCTTTGTGTCATCAGCGAACATTGAAATTCTGCCTTCTAGGTCCTGTCCCAGCACTGATCCCTGTGGTACCCCACTGGTCACTCTTCCCTCTGTGGAGTGACAGCCATTTACCACCACCCTCTGTGTCCTGCCACCCAGCCAGTTACCTACCCACCACACTACTGTCCTGCCCACACCCATATTCCCCAGTTTGTGTAATCCTTTTAAAAATAAGCAGCTGTAGCTGATCAGCTGTGGATGTCCATCAGGGAGTACAGCTGTTTTCCCCACACCCAAGCTTGTGAAAAACAGAATACACCATCAGTATTTTGTGTAATTATACCAGATATGATGTTTCTAGCCTGGCCACAGTATCCAGCAAATGTTTGTAATTAATTTTTAAAATTGGCTGTAGCATGGTTCCAGTAAGTGAAATCAGACTTATTTGCTTATCAGTAAGGCAGGAATCTGCAACTCCTACTGCCCCCTATCTGTGGCAAATAAATTTCCTTGACAGTCATGTACAAAAAGTGGGCTAATTTCATTATAATGAATAGGGGCAAGTGAAAATTCAGCTATAGTCATGGCTGGGCAAGTCCTAAAAGTTTTGATCTGAACACCCCTGAGTAAGGACAGAGTTAACAGCCATCTTGCCATAACATTTGTGTATCAATATTTTCTCATCCATAGTATATACTTAACCTTTGATTGTAGTTTGACCTGTACTTGATTTTAAACATTCAATACAAATAAAGTTAAAAAAAAATTAAAAGCATTTGTCAATGTAGAATGTCTGCTTCCCTGTATTTCCTGTGTAGATGTTTGGCACTGGTAGTCTAGAGGCTAAAATGAATAACAAGTTATAATAGTGAACTGTCATAATTGGGAAATTAAGAGGTTCATGCATAACTGTTGTTTTCTTAGATTGTTACCTGGAAATCTTCAGAACACTAAGTAACCAGAAACACTCTTTTGCACAAGGAGACGCTACTTCACTGAGAGGGTGGCAGAGCCCTGGAATGCGCTGCTCAGTGAGTTGGTGGCTGCTACAATTATGGAAGGGTTCAAGAAAGGCTGGTATAGGTATAGGGGGAGGGTGCATCCCAGAGCCCCGCTGGAAGGTGGGGGATCATGTGGGGGGGGGGGGTTAAAATGGTGACCTAGTAAGGCACTGATCATCGAGCAGACCTGATAGACCACAAGGCCTAATCTGCTGGTTTCATTGTATGTTGTACGTTCGAATGACCACGAAAACGTGTTTCTGAAGCGGGATTTAATAATGACATCTGCCACGTTCATTCAATGGGGGTTAAAAACTTGAGCATGTTGAAAATGCATAGTTCAAAAAGTAAAAATATTGCAACATTATGAGTTAATGGTGAAAAACAGTTTGCTCCTAATTTTTTCTTTTCAATTTTGATCTCAAATGTGTTAACAGTCTTTCTATTACACAACCTTATGCATTTTGTGGCACAAGTGTGATGAGACGTTCCAGGAAAGTGGAGTACAAAAATGGATTTACTGAAAATGCGGGGTCAATATCTAGTAAAAATCATATAGCTAGGAGTAAATATTGAAGAATGTTAACGTGTTTTCATAATGTTGTCTTTTTTTGAGATTCTGACCCAAACTTTTTAACTTGGTTATTTTATTACCCCACCTTATTGTGGTCTAGATTTAGGCTACACCCTCAGCTGTGATGGATGGACCACATTTCTATCTCCTTATTTCCTAGCTACAAAACTTCTGCTGCACAACAGTTAACACTTTCTCTTTGCTTTTCTTCTTCCCCCCCCAAACTCTAGGTTGGCCACCTAGCGTAGCTCTTTACTATCCCTACTAAACTTCCTACTAGTTCCTCTTTTCATTTGGTTTCCATTTTCATCCATCCAGTCCCTGGAATACCACCAAACAACCGGAGAGGTGTTGTGTAACGTACACATGTGTATTTTGTGTACAAAACAAAAAAAAAAAACACCATGAAGGCTATTTTATATAGATATACAATTAATAAAGCTTTTTTAAAGAAAAATGATTCAGAAGCCATATAAAACAATAATACATTTCATGATTAGTATAATTATAAGAAATCCTTAAGGTATTTTGATAATTTCACACTATAAACCTGTTACTGTATAAGGCTATAAAAGTGCTTAGTCACTGTGGATCAGAGATATAGAGAATCAATATCTGTGGAGATATACACTATACCTTTAACTGACCTAGGAAGTCCCCTGGAACAAACAAATTCCGTTGGTTTTAAAACAGCATGTGCAGACGTGTAACAGCATGTTCAGAAATGAAAATAGAAAGGGCTTAATCAGGGGACCTCACCAGAAAGATATAAAACCTCTTTACTGAGTTCACTTCAGTTCAGTCCAGTTGGGCTCAGCCCTGAGAGAACAGGAGAGGTTCTACTGTTTCTGCAGACAAGCTGTTGAATGCAGATGAGAAGGGTCTTAGGAGAACTCCAAGACCAAGGACTGTATTATGGAAGAAACTACTGATGTTAAATAGTGATTTTCTTTGCCATTTATTATTTTTCAAACTTTTGAAAAATAAATATCACACCACAATGTGTTTTAAACCTGTAAATTTGCCTAGTCTGATGTTTATTCTCATACACTGTGACACTTATGATTAAAATAGGTGAAACTTTTTAAATCCCATCCAACACGTGATTCCGTAAAGCAACTAACTGTTCTATCCCCCGTGGCGGGATTACAAAAAAAAAAAAAATCACCTACCTGGTACATGGAGTTGGGTAAAAAAATGTTATGTTGAAAATTAAGGCAAAAATGTTACAAAAATTACAACAATTCAAACTGCATTATAAAGCCATTAAAGTGATTTTCCGAGATTCAGTTATGCCTGATGTTTTTGGTAGCTTATGTCTGCAAAAGTTCATCTCTGTAGAGGTTATAAAACTTGTGCAGTCAGTCTGGAAGTAGAAGGAATTATATTCTAGCCTCACTGAGGCAGCCAGCAGATTCATTCCACTTCCCGGTTGATCGATCCACCTCCCCCTCATGCTCAGGTACACAACAACGTGTGCCCAGGGATCAATGTTATATATAATACTCAGTGCAGTCATTCTGAAAGTAGAAGGGATCGTATTTTGGCCCATGGTAGCCAGCCAATCACTTCCACTTCCCAGTCAAATCGATCCTCCCCCGTGCTCAGGCACATAATGATACATGCCCTGGGATCAAGGGTACCAGTCGAACCAGTGCCATTGCTTAATCTCCAGATGGCCATTATATATATCAAAACATTCTTAAAACTGCCTCCCCACAGATGTCAATGGAACGTGCCCCGAACTCCCCGTAGGCACATGTCATTACGTGCTTGAGCATGGGGCGGATCAATGGACTGGGAAGTTGAAGGGATCAGCTGGCTAAGTCTGCGGGTCCAAAATATGATCCCTTCCACTTCCCGAATGACTGCACAGAATATTATAACATTTACTGAGCTGGACATTCGCCGACATAAGCTGCCAAAATACATTATGCCATATCTTAACTATATCTTCATGTGATAAACTTGGCAAATCACTTTAACTGAATTTGCCTTGTTTTCAGTCAGTTCTCGGTCAGCAAAAGAAGCAGCTTGACAGAGGCAGCGGGACATGCTGGTGGACGCTGAGAGGGGCAGAAGTAGTCGCTGGACCATGTTCGTCCTTTACAGGAAACCGGAGAAGTGATCACGAGGTGGGTGAAGTAACTGGCGATGGGAGAGAGTATGTTTCACAGACGGGGCTTGTGATCAAGAAGTAGGCAGGATAACTGGAAGTGGGAGGGAGTTTGTTTTTACAGAAAGGGGCACTGGGGAAGCGATCAGGAGATGGGCAGGATAAAGTTGATTTGGGGGGGGGGGGAGCAGAAATGGACTTGGAGCCCAAGCAAGTTCCTCTTGTCAGTAGAAGCTGAGGTCGGCGAGCGGAGTGAGCCGCAGATGTTTTTTTACTGCACCAGTTAGGGTTCAACTTAACACCGCAAAAGTAGGCGACTGTGATATAAAGCATTTCCAGCCCTAACTCCCCACCCCCTCCCCCCAAGCAGCAAAAATAGCAGTTATGCAAGAACTTACCTTAATAGTAGATTTTCGAGAGCGGTTCCTGCAGTAGATCTTCACAGATAGGACTGCACTCCCTGATGTCAAGCCAGCACGGCAAACGTCTAGCTAGCAATACATAGCAGGGGACCGCTACGGCGTCACATGATGTGATAACATCGTGACAGTATACTGGGGGGCGGTCCCGACATCCGCCTTCCAGTTCTCCCATCGGATGATCCCTGTAAGGGTGACGGGAGAAAGGAGCATAACTCCTACAGCTGCTGATAGCAGCCCTGAAAAGGGATAGGAAAAACAGGAGCTGGGGGATGGTGGGAGGGAAAATGTGACCTACTGCAGAAACCTCTCTCGAAGATCTACTGTTATGGCAAGTTCTTACATGACTGCTATATCTTACTTCAAGAGGGTTCCTGCAGTAGGTCTTCACAGATAGGACTGAATACCAAGCAGTCAAGAAAAACAAGTCTGAGACTAAGGTCCAGGAAGTGGAATGTCTACTCACTAGAGAGTCTGTTAAAATAAAAGGCCTTTCAGAACAACAAGTCCAAAACCGGCTCTACGCCAAGAGGCAATGTCCAGACTGTAATGCTTGGTGAAAGTATGGACTGAAAACCAAGTGGCAGCAGCACAGATATCTGAAGCGGACACATTCCATAAGAATGCCATGGAAGCAGCCATGCCACAGGTCGAGTGACCTTTAACTTCCCCAGAAGAGGTTTCTCATACTTGTGATAGATGAACTAGATGCAATTAGCCAACCATTTGGACAGGTCCTGTTTAGAGATGGCTGTACCCTTACATCTGGGTACAAAAGCCACAAACAACTGGTCAGATCTGCACACCTCCTTGGCCCGAGAGAGATATACAGTATCTCAATATCCTGTGCATGTCCAATGTGTGCAAAAGGTATTCCCCCCCCCCCCGGTTGGAATACTCGGGATAATACACCATCAGTTGAACATCTTGGTTTAACATAAATTTGGAAACCACTTTCGGTAAAAAGGAAGGATTAGGAAAACAGAGCCTCTGTGGAAAATTAAATAAGGCTCCTTGCAAATGAGGGCCTGAAGCTCTGAAATTCTTCGAGCTGAGGTAATGGCAACTAAAAAAAGAGCACTTTTCAGGACAAATAGCACTTGTCGCAATATGCTGCCAGCTCAAAATGGGACAAAGTAAGTTTCTCCAAAATAAAATTTAAGTCCCTGGGGGGAACCAGACTACAGACCAGAGGTTTTAAGTGGAGGATCCCTCTGAGAAAGGTTTTTTGAGACCTCCAACTATGTTAGGGTTTTGCCATCTACTGGAAGGCAGTAGGCAGAAATCGCTGAAAGATGAACATTCCGGGAAGAGTAACTGTGGCACGAATCAGACAGATGCAAGAGGTACACAAGGACCTGGGGCGCCGAGCACAAGAAGGGGTCCAGGCCCTTGGTCCAAATGGAGAATCTCTTCCACTTCACGGCATTCGTAGATCTAGTGGACGGCTTCTGCCCTTCACTAGGGACTCGCCGGCGCTTTTAGGAGACCCAAAATGAGACTCACTACATCCAAAGGTGCCACGCATGCAAGTGAAGAGACCCGAGGCTCGGATGCACCAGGCTGCCCTGCTCCTGAGACAGAACGTTGTGAAGAAGAGGAAGAGGTACTGGGGGTTCCGCTGCTGCTGTAGGGGGAGCTATGAGAATCATGCAAGCGCCCTCTGCTTGGAGCTTCAGCAGAACCTTCTGCAGAACTGGAAAGAGAGGGAAAGCATACAGAAACTTCCCTGTCCAACAAAGAGACAGCACGTCTCGCCAAAAAAACACCACAACTGGGAACGAGTGAGCGAAAGTTGGGAAGATCTGCGTTAGATGGAGAGGCAAGAAGGTATATTTCTGGCCAACTCCACTGATCGAGATCTTCCACTATCTCCTGCTTTAGTTCCCACTCACGCGACAGTACAACCCAGACTGTCCGCCAGGACACTGTGAACTCCCGGGACATGGACTGCTGTCAGAGACAGGCCATGCTAGAGTGCCCAGTACCACACCTGCATCGCCTCCCTGCAGAGGGGGTACGATGAGGTGCCTCCGTGTCTATGTACCAGACTGTGGCAGTGTTGGTCTGGATAAAGAGTGTTACTGGTTGTAAGAGGAGCTAAAACGCCTAGAGAGCATAAAACACAGTTCTCATCTCTAGAATGTTTATGTGTAAGTGTTCCTCTTGTTGAGACCATCTCTCTTGAGTTTGATGGGCTCCCCAGCCTTGACCAGAGGCATCGGTTGTGAGGGTCATGGAAGGAGACGAGGAATGAAAGGGTCCCCCCCCCCCCAAGGAGAGGCTGGATGGCTCCTGCCACCAGAGAAGATCCCTCTTACTGCTGGAGACCAGGAACCTGTGGTCCATGTTGTCAGAGCATTAGTCCCACTGGACTCTGAGGTTCCACTGGGTCACCCTCATATGCAGTCTGGCCAACGGAACTGTGGAGATGGTAGCCGCCATTAGATCCAACAGGTGAAGGACAGATCATGATGTGGTCCAACGACAGTTGGATATAGACAAAGCTTGTTGAATCAGAGTATCCACCCTGTCCATAGGTAAGAAGGCCCTGCCCTGGACCGTATCCAGCACTGCTCCAATGAACTGGAAGCGGTGAGAGTCGAGATTTGGGATAGTTCAGTGACTCCAAGCAAAGTAAAGAACTCCAGTGTGGTGGAGAGCACCTCCATCAGACTGTCCTGAGACGGGGCCGACAACAGCCAGTCATTCAGGTATGGGAACACGTAAATCCCCTTGCAGCACAGGGTCGTAGCCACCACTATCGGGCACTTGGTAAAAACCTGGGGTGACAAAGAAAGGCCAGAAGGAAGGGCCTTGAATTGATAGTGGTTCTCCTGAAAGGTGAACTGAAGGAAACAGTGCTGGGCCTGGAGAATAGGGATGTGCAGGTAAGCATCCTGCATGTCCAGCGAGCACAGCCATTGGTTCTGTTGGAACAGGGGCAAGAGTCCCTGGAGGGTACGCATGTGGAACCTGTTGTATTTCATCTTTTTGGGCACCAGGAAAAAAAATGGGAGTAATGCCCCCTTCCTGTCTGCCCGAGAGGAACAGTCTCTATGGCTGATTTGTCTCATAGGGCCTGGATTTCCTGCTGAATGAGGGTCAGACGACTCAATGGGCAGTGAGACCTGACCAGAGGATTGTCCAGGGGTCTGTTCACGAACTCGACAGTGTCCTCTTGTGATCAGCTGAAGGATCCAAGCATTGGCGGTTATCGCCTCCCACCTGTCTAGGTGGAGGGCGAACCTCCCCTCCCCCCCCAGCTTCTCTCAGAAGATGGTGGGGATCCCCCTCAAGTCAGGAGACGTAAGGGAGGACCACTTTACAGCCTCCAGCTGCCTTTTGGGCTTCTGCCTGAGGGGTCTGTGCACCAGAACCAGTGGTGAGGCGCTTATCCTGGAGTCTGTTCTGGTTCTGTCTGTTCCATCCCTTTCGTGGGTGACAAAAATGCTGCTTGAGTTTTTTGGCCTGAGCACTAAATGGAGCGGACGTCCCAGAGATTTGCTGATCTCCTGTAGCTCTGTAATAATATCCTTCACATCGCCGCCAAACAGGATGGAACCCCTGAAGGGAGCTTCCAGTAGAGTGGTTTGGACGTCTTGAGCCAGTCCCGCAAGATGGAGCCATGCCAGACATCTTAGGCAAACTCCCAAGGCGGTGCATTGGGCCGAGTCTCAGGTGGCGTGCAATGCATGGCGGCAAGAAGACTTGTTAAATCTCACCTTGTCCAACATCTTATTCCTGAGTTCCTCATCCGGGACAGACTGAAGCTGTCTCTCCAAGTTGGTCAGAGATGACTTCTGGAAAGAGATCATATGGGCCACGTAATTAAAAGACCAGATAGCACGAGTGGAGGACGCATAGACCTTGCAGCCGTACTGGTCCACCTGCTTTGACTCTTTGTCCAGAAGTGAGGCACTTAGATGCTTTGGTGAAGCCGACCTATCGTGTGCCGCTGTGATGACTATCGAGTCGACCTTAGGTTGACTCGTAAGGTGGCCTGCCCTTTCCAGGGGATGATAGGTCCTTTCGGCCTTTTTAGAGACCACAGGAATTGAGAATGGTTGTTGCCATACCGTGGACGTTAGGTCCTCGTGCGGCCCCGTCCAAAGTGGGATGCGGAGGGGGTCCGTACTGGTTAAATCCAGGTGCTCCGTGAGCCTCTTCCTTTTTGGATCCATCTCCTGGGATGCACAACTGCAAGCCTGCTGGATGGATTTAAGGAGTTCCGCAAATTACAGGTCCTCAGGCGGAGATTTTAGGAGACTCCTTGGGTTGTGGTTCCATTGGAGAATGAGGCTCTGAGTGAGCTGCAAAGTCTGAGTCCTTGTCCGAATCGGAAGACTCCGGTCTGCAGGGTAGAGAAATGTCTGGAACCTCCTCCGTGATCCTGACGCCAGAGAGAACCCCAGCTGGGTGCCTGTCAGAGTCCCTGTCCAACGACTAATGGTGGACCGGGGATTCGCTCCTAGGAATTACCCTATGGGTCGGGGTAGAAACCACAACCAGATGGGAGTGCCTCAGCTCCTGCAAGAGCTGCAATTTGGCGTCCTTCCAGCAGGTCAGAACTGACCCCTGTGGTTCTGGCTGAGAAGGAGGAGGAGGAGGCTGATAGCCTGGAAACCCTGATGAAAAAAATGGGGGATAACCAGTAGCCTGGTCTTAACAGAATTAGGGCTAATGTTGGTACCCCTGGTACATATGGCCCGGGGCCGGAACATGTGACGGGTAGCCCAGCGACAGCTCACCGGGTGCCGGGTTATAAGAGAACTGTGGCGGCAGGTAGCCGGGATTTGAGCCTGTAGGGCTGGATGGTGGAGGGGCCGAAGGCCCAGAAAGCGACAGGACTGAGGGACCGCTTGAAGCATGAGGGTCCATCGGCAAGCCTGGGGTCCAGTTTGGAATCCCTGAAGAGCCAGGCGGGGGTTCTGGCATCAGAAAGCAGTATAACGCAATGGTTTAAGGCTCTAAGCTGCAAATCTGGAGACCTGGGTTTGAATACCACAGCCCCGACTTGCATACTGTGTGACCCTGAGCAAGTCACAACCTCTCTGTGCTCACAGGTCACACCTGTAAACAAGCTTTCAGCTTAGTGTGCCACTCCTGGTGAAACAACAGGAATTGGAGTGAGAAATCCAGAGGCCATTCCTAAGACTGGAGGGTTGTACACGGAGTATGTCCTGGCATCCTAAGAGGACCCGACGTCTGATCTGAGACCGGCAAGGGGGTAGAGAAATAGAGGCCCCCATAGACTGGTCCACTGCAGAAGTGGGAAGCTCAGAAAATAGACCCAACGTAGGGGAAGGAATCCCCTGGTCAGAAGCACTCGTGTCCCAGAGGTCCAGGGAAAACGAGGGATCAGGCTGAGTCAGTAAATCCTGGGAGGGAGAACCCTCAAGGGACAAGGAGGTGCCTGGAAGCTGGCTCTGTGTGGTGTCAGGTACAAGAGAAAGTCCCGACGGGAGAGCTTTGGCCCAGCGGTCAGACAGTCCGGCGACCGACTGATAAGTCTTCTGACGTCCGCTCGGTCGAACCGTATCGGTCGCAGTTGAGCGGGCAACAGCAGAGCTGAAGTCTGGCTTACCAACTGAGGCCGTGCACCCAGTGGCGGAGCCGGAGGGTGACTGATCAGCCTGAGAGCAAACGATGGGCCCTAAAATAGAATCTTCCTGGGAGGAACACCCCAGTCACCCACAGACATAGACAGGAGGGAGAGTCGGTGACCTACCTACCTGAGCGGACAGAGATCGAGGAGGAGGAGTGCTCACCAAGGTGAACGCCCCACCTGAAGTAGTGTTGGCTGTCTGGCAATGCTGAGTAGAAGGAGACCGATCCTCGCGCATCTCCTTTTTCTTGCGCTCCGAGGTGGGTGAGGATGAACGTTCCCACAGCTCCTTTTCCATCGATGCAAGGTGTTTTTTCAAAAGGTGGGCATCAAAGGCTTTCTGGCGCTTGAATCGTGTGGCCTGGTTGAAGGACTGGTAGATGTCACAGTCGACAACCCAGTGTTTTGGGCCTAAGCAGAGGATGCAGCGGGAGTGATCATCCCCATGCACAATCTAAGCCCTGCACTTTGAGCACTTCTTAGTTTTACGCAAAGACATGCATTAACTATAGAAAAGAACAGAAAAAAAGAATATGAAATACTTATAAAATAGCAGTCGATTGTAGCAGAGTTCACTGTGAGGTCCGATGTATACAGGTAGACGGTGGGAAAGAACTGGAGGGCGGGCACGGGGACCACCCCTATATACTGTCATGCTGATGCTAGGGGAGGTCCCCCGCTATGTATTGTTAGCTAGAAGTTTGCCATGCGGTCCTGATGCCAGGGGGCGCAGTCCTATTTGTGAAGACCTACTGCAGGAACCCTCTCGAAGTAAGATCAACACCACCACATAAACAACCATCATCAGGCAAGACAAAAAAAAAAAAAAAAACATACAACTGTTGCTAGAGGACACAAATTAAGTAGCACTGATGTGATAACTGTGGATTTGTATCTGCATTTGCAGAAACAGGCCCAATGTAGCAAGTGTGTGTGTGTGTGTGTGTGTGTGTGTGTGTGTGTGTGTGTGTGTGTGTATTTATAATATATATATATATATATATATATATATATATAAATAAATAAATAAACTGCAGAAGCATAGGTCCTTGCAATGTGGATATCATGGTTTCAGCAGCAAATCTAGAAATGTTTCAAGGGAGCAGCAGTTTTTTCTAAGGGGTGGCACTTTCCCTGGAAAAGTAAACAGTTGCCTTTTAAGGCTCACATTAAGTAAAAACAGCTATCTGTTTGCTGGCCTAAAAGAGTAGCAGATGGTACCCCACTACACTGTTGGATCTGCTACTGCATCGTTTTCTGTAAGTATCTGTATAAGTGCAGGTGCTATATGGACCTGCATTTCTGCAGCTACAAGTCGGTGTGTATGTCTTATACCTGTGGGAGCCGCAGAACAGACGCAGCCCCTAAGGATCTAGTGTTTCTGCAGACAAGTACTGCTGCAATTTTGGTACAGTCAAAGCCACTTATAAGAGGCACATCTGTGAAAGCAGATTTATGCCCATTATAAGGAGTGATCGCTGTAACCAAAAACACCACCAGGATACACACTCTACAGGAGGGACAGGGAGGGTAAAAGAGGAGGAGGAGGAGGAGTAGCTCTCTATGTAAAGGAAGAGATCAAAGCAACAGAACTAAAGAGTAAACAGGGAGCAGATTAGGCACTCTGGGTCACCCTGGAGACAGGAAATGGCACCACAATCCGTATGGGGGCTGCATACAGAACCCCATCTCAGGGGGAGGGAATGGACAAGGAAATGACAGAAGGCTTCCTTAGAATGGCAGAAAAAAGGGAGATATTGTTGATGGGGGACCTGAATATGCCAGATGTTAACTGGAGCACCTTTGCTGCAGGCACATCCAAGAGCATGGTCATTCTCGATGCCCTACAGGGGGCGTGCCTCAGACAGCTAGTATTGGAACCCACTCAGGAGGGAGCAATCTTAGACCTAGTACTCTCAAATGGGGATGGAGAAAGAATCTCAGATTTAGAAGTGGGTAGCCATCTGGGAACAAGCGACCACCAAACAGTGTGGTTCACGATAAACACAACCGTACAATCAAGCCATACAAAAGCAAGAGTATTGGACTTTAGGAGGGCTGACTTTGGGAAAATGAGAGCGTGCCTCAGAAAAGCACTAGCAAACAGGCAAGAAAGAGGGGTGGAGGAACAATGGGGAGTAATCAAAACAGCCATCACAGGGGCAACAAGCCTTAGTGTAAAGCAAATAAACAAAACACAATGAAGGAAAAAAACACTATGGTTCTCAAAACAGGTGGCAGGGAAGGTTAAGGAGAAAAGGACAGCATTCAAGAAATATAAGGAAACACAGAAGGAGCAGGACAGAGAACTTTATCAGTTAAAGCAGAAAGAGGCTGGGAAGGCAGTCAGAATAGCAAAGGCCCAAACCGAGGAAAGGATAGCCAACTCTGTTAAGAAGGGGATAAGACCTTTTATAGGTACATTAGAGAGCGAAGAAAGACCAAAGGAGGGATACTGAGGCTTAATAAAGGGGAAGGAATGTGGGTAGAAGGTGACAGTGAAAAAGCAGGGATACTGAACGAATATTTCTGCTCAGTATTCACAAAGGAAGAGGAGGGGGAATTACCTAAACCAAACAAGAGAAGCACTCTGAAGACGGGGGTCAATACCAGTCCATTTACAAAAGAAAGGGTTCTGAAAGAACTATAGTTGAAGGTGGACAAAGCAGTGGGGCCTGATGGGATTCACCCAAGAATGCTAAAGGAACTAAGGGTAGAACTAGTGACACTGCTGACTACTCTCTTTAACAAATCATGGGAGGATGGGATGGTACCTGAGGACTGGAGGACGGCGGATATGATTCCTCTTCACAAAAGTGGGAGCAGGACAGAGGGAAGGAAACTACAGACCAGTTAGTTTGACCTCACTGGTAGGGAAAATGATGGAATCACTTCTGAAGGAAAGAACTGTTGAGTACCTAGAGGCCAGTGGGGCATAGGACCCAAGGAAGCATGGACTCACGATGGGAAGGTCATGTCAGACGAATCTAACAGATTTCTTTGACTGGGTGACCAAAGTAGTAGACCAGGGAGGGGCTGTGGACATGGCCTATCTAGATTTCAGCAAAGCATTTGATACAGTCCCACACAAAAGATTAATACACAAGTTAGCCAGCCTTGGAGTGGGTCCCAAGGTGGTTGCCTGGATAAAAAAAAATTGGCTAGACAACAGGACGCAAAGTGTAGTAGTAAATGGAGTCCACAGTGAAGAAAGGAGGATTACTAGCGGGGTACCACAGGGTTCAGTACTAGGACTGGTCCTTTTTAAATTTCTTTATAAGTGACATTGCAGAGGAACTGGAAGGAAAAGTATGTCTCTTTGCAGATGTCACAAAGATCTGCAACAGGGTTGATAAACAAGATGGAGTGGAAAGGATGAGAAGGGACTTGACAAGGTTGGAGGAATGGTCAGATGTGTGGCAGCTCAGATTCAATGCAAAGAAGTGCAAGGTAATGCACCTGGGAAACAAAAACCCAGGGGAAGAGTACACAATGGAGGGTGAGATACTGACAACAGTAAAAATGGAAAAGGACCTGGGGGTAATTATATCAGATGACCTAAAGGTAGGCAAGCAATGTGAGAAGGCAGTAAGGAAGGCTGGGGGGATACTGGGATGCATAGGGAGAGGCATCAATAGTAGAAAACAGGAAGTTGTTATCCCTCTGTACAGACAGTTGGTGAGACCCCATCTGGAGTACAGTGTGCAGTTCTAGAGACCCCATCTCAGCAAAGACATAAACAGAGTGGAGGCTGTCCAGAGAAGGGCAACCAAAATGGTGCACGGTCTGCACCAGAAGACATATGAAGAAAGACTAAAGGAACTTAATATGTATACCCTTGAGGAAAGAAAGGAGAGAGGGGACATGATAGAAACTTTCAAGTACCTCAAGGGAATCAACAAAGTCCAAGAGGGTAGCATCTTTCAGAAAGAGAGGTGTGAAAGAACAAGGGGGAACAATTTGAAGATAAGAGGGGGGACGGCTCAGAGGTAATGTAAGGAAGTATTTTTTCACAGAGGGTTGTGGATGCATGGAACAGCCTCCCTAGGAGATCGTGGAGTCAAGAACAGTGGGGGAATTCAAGAATGCATGGGGCAGACATAAGGCAGTCCTAGTGGGGGTAGGAGGAAGTAAGCTGTTGGTTAACTAGGATCTGCAGCTTATCTGTTAGGTAGGAAAACGGGCAGACTAGGTGGGCCAAGCAGTCCTTATTTGCCGTCACATTCTATGTTCTATGTATGTTTCACTGATTTTAACATAACGTGCTGATTACAGTACTGTATTCCTGCAAAGGGAGCACTCCTGCTAGTCCTTGCTAGTTTAGAAATATAGTCAGCTGTACTGTACTCCTGTTCCACTCACATTATGCCCCTAGTCCCTGGGTAGGAGGAAAAACTGGTAGGAGTACAGTCTAGGTGCAGTATTGCACTGTTTTATTCTAACCTTCCCTGTCACCACCAACAGCAGAAGCCCCGTCTCTTCATGACAAAGCAAAGCGTTCACGGGGGCCTTTCCCATTCAGAGAGGGAGACAGATCTCCTTTTCCCTTCACTGCCACTACACAAATGTCTCAGATAAGCCCCTAGGAATGGATGTCCAGGGATCGGACAGCTTGTATAGTGCACCAGTCCTCGTATACTCTCCCCTTCGATGCCACTACATTAAGCCTGGACCGATTAGCAGCTCGTTAGTGCTCTATGCCCGCCTTCTATTTCTGGCAGATTAGCTGATGGAATGTTAATTTACACTTTGGCATGCTGAATTTTATTTTTTTTAATGATCTTTTTATTGATAGAAGGTGACAAATATATCCATTTTTGATTGCTGTGGACATTACATTTTCACTTATCAGTAATAATGTCATTTGTGATAATACATATATACAATAAATATTAATATAAGAAGCAATATACCTCGAAATCTATCACATTGTTGAATTTATTACCCCAAATCTCCACATATATTATAGAAGAGTTAGTGCTACCTGAGTTCTTGGCATTAAGAATATTTTCCCAAATATAAACTGTCTTATGATGAATGATCCACACTCTTCCCATACCTACAAAACCACCTCTCTCTTTCTATACTCTAAGTCCACCCCTTCCCTGGTGCCGAGCACAGGGTGTATAGTCAGGGAACAAAATCCTGGCCATGCCTAGAGTAATATAATACCCACAATCTCCATTGTTGTTCATATTGTTTTTGTTCGTTATGGATTTCCGCTGTCAATGATTCCATATAATAGACATCTGTGACCAGACCCCTCCATTCAGGTACAGCTGGGACAATCGGGGAGTGGCATCTTTTAGTAATGGCTTTTTTGGCTGCTAAGATGAGTATAGGTAAAAGAATGATGTCGCCAAGGGCTTTGTCCGGGATATATAGAGAGAGCAGTACCGTTTCCGGCGTAAACTCGATTAATTCGCCCATACATTCAGAAATTTCTTTTGGAATAGAACACCAAAAAGGCATCAACAGAGGACAGAACCAGAAGATATGGGCCAGGTCTGCTAATTTACAGGAGCAATTCCTCCAGCAAACCCCATATGAGATTGGAAGGTATTTGGTTAAAGCCGGAGAGTGAAAATACCTGCTTCTACACTTCCAGGCAAATTCATGCCATCTAGTGGCATGGGTAATTTTATATGCAAACAGAGAGGAATTAAGCCACTCCTGATGTTATATTTCCAGATCTAAGTCTTTGTTCCAGCTGTCAATAATGAAAATAGAATAGTCACCCAACCCCTCCCTTAAGATCTTATAGAAGTGACCCACCTGGTGTGCCCACAGGTTACCCCTAATATCTTCTAGAAATCTCCACGCCTTAGGTAATGGCTCTGGAAGACGGATTTGAATGTCCCTTTGGCGTAATAGATAATTCCTCACCTGATTATATCTGAAGATACCATTATTAGGTAAACCAAACTTGATCTGGAGAAGATCAAATGCGATAATTCCTGAAGCGGAGAGGAACTGCTTAAAGAATTGTAATCCTAGATGTCTCCACCTAGAAAAGGTATGATCCAATCTTGCTGGGAAAAAACGGTCGTCCTCAAATATCAAGGAGTAGAGGAAAAAAGTTTCTTTAAATGCTTTCTGCAGTTTTAATTTATACCAGACCTTTAATATTTGGGCCGTGAATGGGATGAAATCCCGTAGGGGAAGTGAGCGGTTCATTGTCGCCAGTGTTATCCGAGTTCTATCATAATGGTAATTTACTGCAAATTCTAAATCTTTCCAAGGCGAATGGTAGGCTGGAGAAAGCCAGAGAGTCAATATTCTGTAGTAAGAAGCCATAAAGTAAAGCTTTGGGTTTGGTAAATTAGCCCCTCCCCATGAAAGAGGCAAGTGGAGAAGTGACATTCTGATTCTGGGTTTGCCACCCTGCCATATAAAGTTTGAAATTAACCTGTCCCAAGATTTAAAATAAAAATTTGAGGGGAAGGTGGGGACATTTAGGAATAGATATAATAGTTTAGGGAGGATAATCATCCGAATAGTTTCTATTATTTGGAAAAAGGACAGTGGTATATGAGACCATACATTTAGGTCTTTTTGGATTTGAATACACAGAGGTTCAAAGTTTAATAATTCTAGCAATTCCAGCTTTTGAGGGATTATCACCCCCAAATATTGAAAATTAGTTTTATGCCATTTAATTGGATATTTACTTTTGAGAGATCGAGATGGGGAAAAAAAAAGAGGGGGATTAGATTTGTTTTATTTATATTTAACTGGAAGCCCGAAATTTTACTAAAATCTTCCAGAGTTTGCCAAAGGGCTGGAAGAGAGGTTTCTGGAGACAGAGTGGCAACCAAGATCTCATCTGCAAATAATGCAATCTTGTATTCCCTTTGACCCACCGGGACATCCTCAATTCTTGTATTGTCTCTTATAATTTCCGCTAGTGGCTCAATATAGAACGCAAATATTAAAGGGGATGAGGGACATCCCTATCTAGTGCCTCTCGGCATGCTGCATTTTTGAATCTGTAGCAGCTAATCTACCTGAAACAGAAGGTGGGCATAGAACGCTATAACTAGCAGGTTTGACATTTTGCAGTCTGTGTGTTGGGCAGCTGGAAAACGGAATCTACCCACAAAAAGCGGCTGACCATATAAACCACGGGTGCTGTAAGTGGCGGGGACTGTATTGTGGATTTCACAGTACACACACACACACACACACACATATATATCCACCCCACTCAATATATATTCCTTGCAAAAAAAAAAAATGCAGTAATGCCTTAGTTAGGGTTCAGCTTTATTTTATTTTATTTATTTCTAAGATTACAAATACCTTTGAACCAATGGTTCTTTTACAAAGGTTCCGCGTCAGCAATGGGTGCGAGCAAAACTGTGGTAAGATACAATACAGGGGGTCAGGAGGTTAACATAGAAGTAAGCAGAAGTAACATACAATACAGTTCAGGAGGTTAACTTAGTAGCAAAAGACAGTACATGTGTATAGACTAGCACAGTATCAAACAGTCAGTGGCAAATATCAATGCACAATTAACAATATGGGTGTGTGTATATATAGCAAGACACAAATACAAATAAAAACCATCCTGGGGTGACATAAGTGGAGCAAGGGGTGGGGAATAAGAGGGGGAAGGGTGGGGAAAGTGGGGAAAGGCAGTCAAGGATTTGACATTGTGAATGTAAAGAGAAAGATGAGTGCTAGGTAGTCTGTGGTGGAGCAACAAGAAATAGGGTGATAGGGAGGGGGAGACAGGAGGAGAGGTGCGAGAGAGGGGTGGAATGGTAGGTGAGAGATGAGAGGAGTAGAACGGTAGGTGGGGGTGGGAGAGAGAGACTGGGAGTAGCAGGGGATGGAGAGAAATGGGGAGAGTAGCATGGGAGAAGGTAGAGGTGAAACAAAACTGCAAGCCTAGCTTAAAGCAACTAAAGTAGGGAAGTGGGGTGATAGGGTTTCCAACCCTAACTTCACCCCAAGAAACAAAAGAACAAGCCCACACAAGCAACCAAGCAACCACAAGCATCCATCATCAGGTAAGACAAACGTACAACTATTTCCAGAGGACACTAATAGTAGCACTAATGCGCTACCTTTGTGGATTTGTATCTGCAGCATGTACACCACAAGACATACACACTCACCTGTCGCTGCAGATAGAAATCCAGCATACTCAAATCACAACACTGCTTCTGTGTGCAGAATCCATGATACCCAAATTACAAGAGATTGTTTGTCTGCAGAAATGTACACCCATAAGGGCTCAGTGCTTCTGCAGTCTCACACTTGACGGGCCTATACTTCAGCAGACACACATACATGTGGCAACCATAACACGAGGGGACACAGTCTTAACCTGGAGGATGGGAGGTTTAGGTGGGGGGTCAGGAAGCACGTCTTCACAGAGAGTGTGGTGGACATTTGAAATGCGCTGTCAGAAGAGGTAATTTCGTTGAAGACAGTGGGCAGCTTTAAGAGAGGCTGGGATAAACATAGGGGGGAGGTAAGGATCAAGGGTAGGGAAGATGGGAGGAGTGGGGAAGGAGGGCAGGGACATTAGCTCAAGCTGTAGACCCTGAAATATGAGCAGACTTGATAGAACAAATGGCCTTCTTCTGCTGGTTTCTTCGTATGTTCGTATACACACCAACCTCTGGCTGCAGGAGCCACAAAATCCATACCACCAAAATTGCAACAGATCTTATGTCTGCAGAAGCACAGGCCCCTGAAGGACCTGCACCTCTTCAGCCACAGGTGTAAGACATACACACCGACTTCTGGTTGCAGAAGGGCAGGCCCTTTACGAAGACAGAAGTACTAGTGCAATGTGGCTATCATGGTTTCAGTAGCAGACCTAGAATCTGTTTAAGGGGGTTGCAGGTTTTAAGTTAAGCAACTGCATAAAAAAAAAAAAAAAAAATTCAGTAGTGGATCATGCTATCTAACGAGATACCTCATACAGTGTGCGTAAGTACTTCTGTCTGCAGAGGCACAAGCCCCGTGGGGCCTTCTGTCTGCAAAATACACTGTATGACACACACACACACACACACACACACACACACACACACACACACACACACGGCTGCATAAGCACATGCCCCAGAGAACACATCAGCACCACTGCATTTGTGTCATCTGAAAACAGCTGTATATGGCTTCATCTGGAAACAGTTGTATGCTGTTTTCAAAGAAAGGGTGGTCAACGCATGGAACAGCCTTCCTGAGGAGGTCGAGGAGTCAGAAACAGTGGAGGATTCAAGAAAGCATGGGACAGACATAAGGCAATTATAATGGTGGTAGGAGGAAGTAGGATGTCGGTTAACTACGATCTGCAGCTTATCCAATAGGTAGGGAAGTGAACAGACTGGGTGGGTCAAGCGGTCCTTATCTGCCGTCAAAGTCTATGTTTCTGTCTATAGCTGATGATGGCTGCCTGTGGTTCCTTGAGTGGGCTTGGCCTTTTGCTTCAGGTTGGGAGTGGGGTAGGGAGATAGGGTTGGAAAACCTAATGCTACATTTTCCTACTTTTGTCGCACCCCAACTGGTGCATTAACGCAGTTTCTTTTTTCTCTCCCAATGAATTTCCATTCTTTCTGAAATTGTATCCTCAGTCATGCAGGTCCCTTCAGGACCTACATGAACAAATCCACCTGGCTGCAGGAGGGACCTGCGTGAACAGATATGTCTGGTTACGGAAGCACTTCTGTGTGACTAAATATGCAGAGCCCTTTGGGTTCTGTGACAAATGTGGAGTCTATCAGGCTACAGAAACACAGGACCCTCTGGGCCCTGCACTTCCAAGCAGCTACAGATGCAGAAGTAAGGAATCCATCTAGCCACAGAAGCATAAGGCCCTTGGGCCCACTGCACTTACATGCAACTACAGATGTAGACGCACAAGGCCTAAACCAAAAGTGGAGGACCATTACGCTATGGAAGAGCAAAAATAAAAAATTCAACATTCACTCATAACTTGGTAATTTTACCATATTTGTACACCACATTTTCAACACAGCCTTCTTATGACCCCATAGTAAATGAAAATGTTCAAATCCACACCAAAATGTCATTTTGCACCACAAGTACAAAAACATGTTGTCGGCCAGGATTTGAAATATGACAGTGGTCACATTCACGAGGTGGTGTGAAAAAATGGCTATGCTGAAAACTTATGGCCAAAATACTGACAATTACTGAACTTATGAGCAAGCATAGAAAAATTCAAATGTATGCTCATAACTTTGTTTAATATTTTGAACCAAGGTTTTCAACATAGCCTTCTTATGATCCCACCTCATGAACTCAGCTGGTGAAAATTCTCAAATTCCAAGAACAGCATTTTGCGCCATAAGTGTGATAACACGTTTTGGCCAAGATATGAAAAATGTCACGTTCATGAGGTGCTGTAGAAAAATTGTTATGTTGAAAATCTGGGGTCAAAATACTGAAAATTACCAAAGCTATTAGCATGCATTGAAATATTTCAACTTGCACTCACAACTTTGTTTTTTTAAAATATTTTTACCCAGTATTTTCAAAACAGCTTTCTTATGACCCCACCTCATGTACAAGAGCTGAGAAAAATTTTAAATAACGGCCAAATGGTGATTTTGTTCAACGGCCACAAAAATCACCTTTTGGGATGGATTTGAATAATTTCACCATCATTGTTCACGAGGTGGGGTCCCAAAGAGGCAGAGTTGAAAATCTGGTGTAGAAATATTTAAAAAATTACAACGTTATAAATAAAAGTTCAAACCCCATTAAAATACATTGAACCAGACATACCTTATTTTCTCATATCGTAGTCACCAGTTCCAGCTGCAAAACAGATCAATCAGAAACTGGATCTATGTTGGGAGACGTGTTCAGGTGAGTGAGGATGTGTGGGGGGCATGGGATGGTGGGTGCAGAGTGGGGCAGACTGCCAATGAACAGTTTTCTTTTTTTCAGATTACACCGAAAAACAAAAACAACAACAAAAAAAAGTCAATGCGGGACGGTTTTATTATAAAAGGACACAAGCCGACACTGGTGACTGTAAGCTCCCGTGTCGGGGATGATCTCCAGTGGCACTGGGGTGGGCATACCAGTGCTGCCACTTATATTAAGGAAGGGGAGCAGGCGACCTGGACTTGGGGCGCAAGATAAGCAGCATCGGTGGTGGTACCCGGTATGTATAATACTGTAAACAGAAAAACACACATAAATTGGGATGGGAGGCTTGCAACTGGGGCAGTACAAGGGGGGGAGTACAAGGATGGGCACCCTGGTCCGCCTAAAGATCAATGGCAATGCTTACTTTGTAAAACACAATTAAACTTTTCATGTGCTTGCATACTAACATTTAAAAAAAAAATGAACTAAAAAATGTGTGTGTGTGTCTTGTGTCATTTCTATGTTTGTTCCCTCCCCCCCATTTACATAGATGTTTGGTCTGGACTGCTACCTGCTCCTTTCTTCGGGTCCCCTGGGCAGCCCCCAGCCCGAAGTACTGCCACCCCCCACCACCGTAGCCAGCAGGGATCCACACAGTGCGAGGCCAGGGGACCATCACATTCAGCAGCCATGGCACATAGGTTTTTCAGTTTTCTCCCCCAGGTTTGGTCCCTCCCTCCACCCAAGACATCTGACAGCCTCTACCAGCCTCAGACACATCAGCACACACTGGGAGTGCACCATTCCTTGTGAGGATGAAAGTTCCCCAGCTCACGAAAGTCGCTGCTGCGCTGGAGCCGGGCTGTCAACCTGCCCAGCTGGCTTGGCTCCCTTCGAGAGCACTCACCAGCCTGGCCGCCCAACCCATGCGCACCCAGACTTGCTTCCGAACCTGGGCCAAGGTGTGGAAGCGCAAAGCACTTCCACTGAGCCATCAGACTGCCCCTATGAGCCTTCATTTTTTAATGTTTAAAGTCTGTAATGATTCTGCCTGCCATTTTTCGTCCGGCGTCAGATCTGTGCTGCCAGTGACGTCATTCACTGCAGTTGCAGTAACATGCCTAGAAAAAGAAAAAAAATTTATTGGGCTGCATTATGACTATCTGTTTGATGTTTCAGGTTCCTATGCTTTACAAGCACAAGTGATGCATACATTTCAATCATTGGCTGCAGAATCTCAATGGATTGCATCTACACTCTGAATATAAATTCAGTGATTAATAAAGTATGTCATGCTGAAGTAAGAGAATTCCTTCATGTCTTGCCAGTAAGCTTGTGCTGTACCTGAATGGTGGCACAGACTGACAACTCACACCCTCCCTCCCACCACCACCATTCCTACCCACAAACTCTAAAGATGCCACCTGTCTTAATTACCACTTCAACATTGTGAAGAGACGCAAAGTCACTGTGTAAATTAGGCTACAGTTTGGGGGAAGGGAATGTTGGTGGTGTCGGAGGTGACAGTTCTCGCTTTGTGCCACCCTTCAAATACAGCACAAGCTTGAGGCAAGACTTCACATGCAGACATCATACATATGAAGCAATTATTTTAATTCGGCATGAGTTTATCAATCACTAAATTTATATTCCTGCATGTGCACAGATGTGATCTATTAAGATTCTGCAGCCCACGATTAAAATACATGTATCACTCGTGCTTATAAAGCATAAGGAATCTGCCACACCAAACACAAATAAATACAATATAATGCAGCCGAAGAATGTTTTTTTTCTAGTCATATTGCTGCCACTGCAATGAAAAATATGTTTGCACTACGTAAACATTCAAATGCAATAGTGGCAGCACTTTGTAGCGCTAACAGTATGTAAAGCTTTCAGTATTTCACCCAGCTGCAAAAATTCAGTTCCCTTTCACCGACATGAGAAGCACTCCTAAATGTGATTGAGAAGTTTATATAATTTCTTATAACCTAAAAAATTACTTTGATAAATAAAATAGCAGGAACCGGCAGATGTATCAGATAGACAATGGATAACGAAGGCAATAATCACTTGAGCAGCCGTGATTCAAATATGCAGTGTTTTAGTTAGGGAAACAAAAACCCAGAGGAAGAGTACACAGTGGGGGGTGAGATACTAACAACAACAAAAATGGAAAGGGACCTGGGGGTAGTCATATCAGATGACCTAAAGGTGGGCAAGCAATGTGAGAGGGCAGCAAGGAGGGCTGGGGGGATACTGGGATGCATAGGGAGAGGCATCACCAGTAGAAAACAAGAAGTTATTATCCCTCTGTACAGACAGCTGGTGAGACCACATCTGGACTACTGCGTGCAGTTCTGGAGACCCAATCTCCGCAAAGACATAGACAGGATGGAAGCTGTCCAGAGCAGGGCAACTAAAATGGTGCAGGGTCTGCACCGGAAGAAATATGAAGAGAGACTTAAGGAGCTTAATATGTATAGCCTCGAGGAAAGGAGGGAGAGGGGGACATGATAGAAACTTTCAAGTACCTCAAGGGAATCAACAAAGTCCAAGAGGGTAGCATCTTTCAAAAAAAGAGGTGTGCAAGAACAAGGTGGCACAATTTGAAAATAGAAGGGGGGCGGCTCAGAGGTAATTTAAGGAAGTATTTTTTCACAGAGAGGGTTGTGAATGTATGGAACAGCCTTCCAGAGGAGGTTGTGGAGTCAAAAACAGTGGTGGAATTCAAGCATGCATGGGACAGTCATAAGGCAATTCTAGGGGGTGGGGGTAGGAAGAAGTAGGCTGCTAGTTAACTAGGATCTGCAGCTTATCCATTAGGTAGGGAAATGGGCAGACTGGGTGGGCCAAGCGGTCCTTATCTGCCATCAAATTCTATGTTTCTGGTGTTCAATGAACTGTGGATACTTCACGATTTTATTGGTATGCTATACAGATCTAAAGTGCCATAAAAATAGATAGTAAAACAAAAAAGTTATTTTTTTTCTTTATCAGGAAACACTGAGGCTGTCTCAAAACGTCAGCTATTCATAGTTGCCCACGAGCCGCTGTCACTGACGTCACTCTACAAATGACATCAGTAACCATCTGCTCAGACCCAAGACCGCAGAAAAGTGGCACAGACAATCATTAGACAGATACTGGACATTAAAAAAATAAAGATTACTGAAAGAATTGTTTTCAGTTTATTTTTTATTATACAAACGCATTAAATGGCAGTTTAATGAATTTTATAAACTAAACATTGACACTGATCTTTAAGAATATCAAAAAACATAGCTAGCAAGATAGAGACAGAGTCAAAGGGAGATGAATCAGGATTGGCAGCTCACTGCTCCAACTGAATCGGGCAGAACAACTCCAGCTGCAACTTCACAATTGAAGAGAGTGCCGCTCATGTACAGTTCTTTTGTGAGAGCTCATAGAAACAATGGTTGCTTCGTATGACCTTAAACAACTGCGAAATTCCACCCTCTTCCTTCAAGAGTCAAGATTCCTCTTTGTTCTTTGGTGACTCAGGAAAGAAAAAGTTCAGCCCATGAAAGAACTATGAAACAAAACCTACTCTCTTCTTATACGAGCTCTTTCGTGATTCACAAAAGTAGTATCAGGACCACTCGCTAAACCTTACACCTAGGAATTTAGGAATGTCTCAAAACCATATTTCGGGGGCTCCTTTCAAAAAAAAAAAAAAAAACAAGCACCAGAATCTAACTAAAACAGATCCCGTTTAGCTAGATTCATGTTCTCCAGAGCATAATTTTTGTGTGTTTTTAATTTATTTAAAGCTTTTGGTGACTAACTTACATACTGGTTTTATCTGTACCATCTGTTTTTAAGTATTTATACTGAGTGATTTTATGATTTTCTGTTTTAATTGTTATACGGCGTCTTGGCTATGGAAAGACGACACATAATTTTTTTTCTCTCTCTCACCAAAGCAAATTTCAGCTCATGAAAGAAGATTCTTCTTTCATATCTGACATATAAATGAAAGACCATACTGCGCATGCTCAGAACCAAAATTTCATATCCTCGGGAACAGAGCAATATTTTTTCTCTTTGCCCTCGGCCACTACCTTTGCCTGCCATCGGGTCCTGTACTCAGGAACTCCCAGCCCCATATGCCGCTCCCCCTGCCGTCACACCAGCTGGGATCCCCATGGTGCAGGACCCAAGTGTCCCAGAGGGCCATCAGATATAGCGACAGGGAAACATGCTACTTTTCTACCCTCTAGATTTCTCCCCTTACTCACTCGGGGCCTCGGGGACACAGTCGAGCATGCACATCAGAACCAGTGACCCACCTCGCTCTACCCACCAGGCCTAGTGCCACCCCATCTGCTTGTACTACCACAGAGCCCTCCACTCTGTGGCAGCAAAAAGTCGGTTAGACTCAGTGCCAATACCCAGGAGAGGAGAGCTGCGAAGCGGACACTCAATCCCCCCCCCCGGCAGTCTACGTTCGTTCCCGAGCCTGGGTCACTGGCGCAGGAGAGATAAGGTGCTTGAGGCCCCTCAGCCCTCTACACCACTGGGTTGGCCCAGATTAATACTTTTTCACCAAACAAAAACACAAGGCATTTTCTAGGGGAAGCCCCATCCATCCTGAAACTTTCTGAACAAAATAAAACACATTTACTTATTCCGTTGAATGGGGGCGAAGATATTAAAAGTGTAAACACCATCATGCCCTGACTAATTAAATATAATGTCAAAGAGTGGGGGAACAAAAACATGCAAGGAACCCAAGCAAGTTTCCCTTGTTTTTCTTTTCAAATTTCCTATGTCGGGGGACCACCATCTTCCAGGCAGGATGTACCACATGTGCTCACTACCTGTATCCAGCAAATCCTCGAATGTCTACTTCTAAGCTAAATACCGAGACACTGTACCTGAAGATTTGTGTTCCTTACTCCTACAGAGCATTCTGATAATCCTTTAGGGATAGTCATCCTGAAAGTGGTAGCAGGCTGGAACTTCCAAAGCAGTGCCTGTTCAACAGCTTAGGGTAGTACTACAGCAGGCAGTCCGCTCACATCTGACAAGCCGCTGTGGCAAGCTTAGTTGGATACTATGCAGGCCATGGACTCCAAAATGGAATGAGCTCTGCCTCACCTTGAAGCCCACACGATATCCAGCATAAGGATTTATCTGCAAGGCTGACTGATGCAGAGAACCGTTCTACCACAATGATGGCCTCTGTAGCTGCACACATGCAGAACAACAAGCAGCCACAGGGCCACATGTAGGCCCTGGAAAATGACGAGCAGGAAACCTGGGAATGCTTGGGGTTCTGCAGAGTGGGGGGCCCAATCTGCTAGCCCATTTACAAGATTAGATTACAGACCATCTGCAACTACCTGAGCATTTCGAAAGGCACTCTCTCAAACGTGCATACAGAGTGAATTCAAGAGTGGCCCCAAACACTCCAAAGCAGAATTTGATAGTACTACATTGAAACACTTGACCCGAAATCAAGAGACTTGGTGCTCTCAGTTGCCAGAGCTGCCTACCCCCTCTTAAGAGAGGGACATGTCAAATTCTACCCCATCTTGTACTTCCAAACCAGGGCTTTGAGGAAGAAATCAGACAGTGTGTGCCAGCTTCTCTGAGCTCTGGGAAACTTTCATTCATTTTTACTGCCTGCATGTCTTTGAATAGTATATGGGGGAAAGATATGGCAGTACTCCGACCTGGGGATGCAGACCACAGGGTCACTAAGACAGAAGCAGAGTCTGCCGCACAGAACGGTATGCAGCAGCAGCAGAACCTTGTTGATCACCTGGGGCAAGGTGACTTTTTAATAACCATGTGTGTTTCTCGCTGAAAACTGTTGCCGTCGCCTCTATACTATCTACATGGATACTCTGTCCACAAGACATTTTGAGGAATAGCATTTGTTTAATATTTGGACATCTACCTTTCCTTGTGGACTCCATCTGTTAACACATGTGTATTTTTTAATACCTGGCAATGGTGGGGGCTAAATGTTTTACTTAAATTGTTGCACATGGCACCGACCGCGTGGTCAAGTGCCTTACACTTTTTTGTCTTTGCATGTACACAGTGGCATTGTGGACTTTGCTCAGCAAGTGCTTCTCTCCCTGTTGATAGGGAGGATGTATGTTCCTGTTGTTAATTTTTTCTTAGTTACTCAGGTTTGGATGTTTCCCCAACTACAACTTAAATTTGCTTTAAATGTCATCTCAGTATACTTAGGAATGCTGCAACTCAGCAGAAGGGTGTTCATGTAGGGGCCTAATTTCACTATACTAACAGATCTGTAGTGGTTTTTTTTTGGGGGGGTTTTTTTGTGTGTTTGTTTTTTTAGAGTAACTGTTTAACTCCATATCAATAGCTGCTGAAGAGGCTGATATTTTCTATTTTTATTGCAACTGTTGAAACGGTTACTCTTACCAGACTCCTATAATTTCAGATTAATGGAAGACAATTTATGTGCTTTATAACACAAATGCAGGATGCATATATGTGGGTTTACTCAAATATGATCTGTATTTTTTTTTGTTTATTTGAATCATCGGATAACACACCTTTAAGCTAGGAGCTCTTTTACAAAGGTTCTCCGTCAGGAGACAGACAGACAGTCACAATGGTACAAATAAGACAGAAATACAAGGTAAATTAACATAAGGAAACAAATAGATTCAACAAAAGTTTAACATTTGGAAAACAAGCAGTGCTATAGTAACTGCTGTAAAGTCAGGTATTGTCACTTGAATCAGATCCCAAATACTTAATAGAGTTACAGAAGAGGGGAGCATGTGGGGGGAGAATCAGCTGGTTGAGTCCCGAATATGGGATGGGGATATAGAAACTAAGTGAGCAGCAGGTGGCGGGGGAAGGGGGGTATAGTGGAGATGTATGTGAGGTGAGGGCAGGTCAGAGTGGTGGGACAAAACTGGAAAGGGGAGACGAAAGGAGTAATTAGGAGCAGGGTATGAGAAACAGGGGAGGAAGTTTGGGAATATTTGAGCAAGGGCCAGCAGAGAGTAGGGGCAGGAGCAAACAGCAAGACAAAATAGGAGCTAATCTACGGGGGATTACTTTTTACATGTGTGAAATAAGGAAGTCTAAGATAATGGAGAACCTTGGGTATAAAGAGTGCTTATAGAGGGGTGTAAGCAGCTTATGCTTGACTGCAGTCACAAGATCTTGTATTGGTAAGGGACTGTTTCAAGTCATACTTAAAATGTTGGGAGGTTCTGAGTTTGTTTAGTTCACCTGGGAGGTAGTTAAGCCAGAGGGGAGCCCTGTAAGCAAACAAGTGCTGGCCTGGAGATGTCCTCATGAAGTGGATGCATAAAGAGACACTGACCTTTCCTCTTGTGTTATACTGCACGTGTGTAGGTATTATGATCTGTTTGATGCAAGGGGTGGGGTTGTTAATTGGGCTTTTCTCCCCTAGTAGGCAAGTTTGAAATGTGATCTTGTCTCTCAGTTAAGACAGCTCATCTGTTTGTATAGGGAACACATGTGGGTGAGTTTATCTGCCCCTAGAACTAGCCTGCAAGTTTTGTTGAGTGCAGTAACCACCCGTTTTAGTGCCGTTTCTGAGGCAGCACAGTACACTACTAGACTATAATCAATTATTGATAGGATGGAGCAGGAGACAGAAAGGCGGAGGGCTGTGGGTGTAAGGTATTGCCAGTATCCACAGGACTCCTAGTCTGATGTTAACTGCCTTTACCACCTGGTCAATGTGTCTTGAAAAGGACTGATGTCGTCTGTTAAGACCCTGAGGTATTTAAAGCAATCGACTTGTTCCAGGGGGAACAGCCATGTTATTAATAATAGTGACTGGAAGATTTTTAGCCTGGCATTGACCACTAGAGATGAGCATTATTTTCGTTTTTTTTTTTTGGTTTTTACAGTTGAGTAGCAACTTATGTTGTTGACAAGTTCATGAAAGATTGCCTGTAGGTTTTTGTTGGAGTTGAGCAAGCTGGGAGTGGTGATTTATAATAACCATGTCATCGGCATAGAGATTGATTTTGCTACTACAGGAAGTGCATTAAGAAAAAGGCTAAAAAGCAGGGGGCCCAGTATTGGCCCCGGGGAACTCCCAAGGAGACCTATCTAGCAGTAGAGTCTGCAGCCCCCATTTTAACACTCTGTGATCTGTGGGAGAGGTAGTCTTGGAACCATATAACAGAGGAGACTGACAGGTCTAGAGACATCAGCTGCTGGGTGAGAAGAAACTGATCAACAGCGTCAAAAGCTTTGGTGAGGTCAATAAATACTGACCCCAGAAACATGCCTCCATCCAAGGCCTTAAGCACAAAGTCAGTGAAATCAACCAATGCAGCAGACGTGCTATGGTCCCAGCTGAAGCCATGCTGTTGTGGCCACTGAAGATTGCATTTTGCAGATAATCAATGATTTGGTCATCCACTATTTTTCCAGTTCCTTTGGGGGTCAAAATGGGCTTGTAGTTTGAAGTACCTGTGTAGTCTCCACTTTTGTGAACAGGAGTCACTAGAGCTTGTTTCCACACTGATGGGAATTTAGGTAGTGTTAGGGATTTGTTAACTGTTTCAGCGATGGGAGTGAGCACTTTTTTCAGGGTGAGGGCAACCATTTTCATGTCCAGTTTATCGCAACCTTGTCTGAGTTTAACAAGTACTTTTTTTTTTTTTAACATATTTTCTAACTACCTTGATGGAGATGCTTTTCAGAAATAGAAATTAAGAGTGCTCGTTTTCCATTTTATGTGAGGGTAAGGGGTAAACAGAAGCATTCAGATAGTCTGGGGTAGTACAGAGCTAAGGTCTGTAAAAGCTTTATTGAAGGAGCTGGCAATGGTGAGCAAGTCTTGGGTGGTTGTTCCACTGATACTGAGCATTGAGGGATTCTTTTTATCTCCTTTGCCTATTAGTTCACGAATGTTCCCCCAGAATCTCCTGTCATCTCCCCACGACCTCTCTAGTTGGTCCTTAATGAACTTTGCTTTGGCAAGTCTTACACAGTGTGTACACTTATTACTGGATGCTCTATGTTTCTGGTAAAATCGACTTTCTTGTCAGAGTCCCTGGCAATACTCTACAGATTGTCACAGTCTCATTAGGTCTAGCAATTCGCTAGTGATCCTGCTATTTAAAGTGCCCCTGGATTTCCTCCTTATTACTGGGGCAAATAAATCACAAGTTGTATTTAACTTTTCTATGAAGTACTGAAAGGCGAGGTCTATAATCCTGAATTTTATCCATTGAGGACCAGTCTATTTGGGTGAGTGCTGCCTTAAAGGAATTGAGCAAGCCTCTCGAGGACCCTGTTTTCTATCAAGGTAGGTGAAGCCTTTCTGATTTTGTCTGACCAAAGACAGGTGATCGGTGAATGGTCACTAAGAGAGAGTCAGGGTGAACTGTGACTTCAGCTATCCTTGAGGGGCAACCAGGACCCAGTTAATGAGTGTGCTATTGCCAGTTTTATGTTGTAGCTAGTGGGTTCGGTAATGAGTTGCGAGACGTCCAGACTAGTGACCATGTCCTTCTGTGGACTAGTCTTCTTACTAAGCCAATTAAGACTGATGTCACGAGTTATAATGTCTTCACTACCTCAATTTAAGCTGGAGGAGCAGTTCTATAACTGTCAAGTCCCTTTTCCCCCGAGGTAAATAAATTGATGCTATAGTGAGGGACTTGTGGTGAGCCCCAAGCAAAATTTGAACAGCCAGCAATTCATGGACATCAGAGCATTCTGATAAGGGGCACATGCACCCTTGAGAGTATCCCTGACACAGATTATGCAACCCCCCACCTTGCCCTACCCTATCTTGCCTATGTGCCTTGCAGCCTTGCAAGGAAACTGCATCATTCTTTATTTTAGGGGATCGCCAAGTTTGAGTGAGACAAATGATGTCCGGAGTGTGCATGTGTGTCCATTTTGCCAGCAGGCTCCCAATATTCACAGATGCTATCTTCGGCCCATTGTGTGCTTTTCCTGCCCTAGACTGAAATTATGGTGGACCAAGATTAGGATGCATGTTACCAGATAGTAATAGAAGTATAAGTACTGCTTTTTTCCTTGTGAGGCTGATGTGTCACAGTCTTACTCCAATTACGTTTAAGTGATTCTGAATGCGGTGAACTTATATGATGAGTCAGTGGTATGTCAGTTACAAAAAGACTAACACAAAAATGTGTGGCATTTCCATAAATGAGAGTGGAAAGAGGGGTGCACACAATGTATCTTGTGTTGGGTCCCTAAATGGAACCGAAGGACTTCATTGTGGGTTAATACAGTGTCCAGGGTTCTCTGTTCGTATTCAAGGAACAGATGGTCCAAGAGTAAAACACATAAAAGGAGCAGGGCGTGCACCACAACATAGGGGAGCATCACTGTGTCCCCGTGTTGACGTAAAGGTTGGGTAAATAACCTTAATGTCCTGCAGGCAGCTATTAGCTGTGGCTAGGCTATTAATTGGAGTGAGTGTGCGCCTGTGGGGAGGGTAAGAGGATCACTGTATGAACTTTTGTATTCAGGGCTCTAATTAATAGCTACAGCAAATTTAGTCTGATTGAGATGTAGTTGAGAAACTGCCTTGTAAGATTAGGTATAACTTAGTTATTTTGTAACTTGTTCACTTGTAAGTGTTGTTCCCCTGCCTACAAGGTGCAGTAAGTTGGGTGAAGTAGGTATATCCCTATTTGAGTACCTCCACCTATTTATATAGAAACATAGAAAAATTATCGCAGAAGGGGACTCAAGAGTCCATTTAGTCTGTCCACTGTTATAATGTCCTGTACAAGCATACTGTATTTTCAGTATCTAAAAATAATAAATTGCCCATGTCCAGAATGTAAAGTAGACCATGTTCTATATAGATGGAGATTTTCGGGCCATGTATTTTTTTTGGGGTCTCCTTAAGTCCTTTACATACTATGTAATCGTATAAATCTCAAAAAGGGAGCTACTTTAGACCATAAGCGTTATAATGGAAATGTGCACTGTGAGGAGAGTCCATACGTGAAGTGCAGTTCCTTGTGTTGCATGAATTTTTGTAGTCATCTAGAAACAAAGAAGTTGACGGTAGATTGAGACCACCAGGTCCATCTAGTCTGCCCACTGTCTTTTAGCCCACCCTTCAAACTGGCTTTGGGTTTGAGGTCTCCCTTGTATCTGTCCCAAGCATTCTTGAAACCTACCACTGTGCTAGCCCCCACCACTTCTGCAGGCAGGCTGTTCCAGGCACCCACCACTCCTTCTGTGAAGAAAAACTTACTGGTGTTGGTGGAGAACTGCCCTCCTTGCAGCCTTAGATTATGTACCCTGGTTCTACTGCCCTTCTTAAAATTGGAAGAGATTGTCTATCTGCACCTGATTTATGCCTTTTATGTACTTAAACATTTCAATCATGTCATCCCTCTCTTTGTTCCAGGGAATGCATGTTCAGTTCTTTCAGTCTATCCCCATAGGACATCTCATGCAGTCCCTGAATCATTTTTGCTGCCTTTCTCTGCACTGTCTTGTCCTTTTTGAGGTGGGGACTCCAGAACTGGACACTGTACTCCAGATGAGGCCTAACCCATGATCTGTACAGCAGAAGGATCACTTCCTTCTTCCTGCTTGTAATTCCCCTCCCAGTGCATCCCAGCATACTGCTGGCCTTTAAAATGCTGCCTTCCTGCACTGTTTACCTACCTTCAAGTTGTCTGAGATAATGCAGGCAGGTGGCGAGGTCTCCCTTGACTGCTCATCCTGTTCGGACGGTGTTATGCAACGCCAGGTCTATTCAAAACAAGACTGCTATTATAGCAAATTTTGTGGGACATCAGACCTGGCGTGCATCATAGAGACCTGGCTGGACAATAATGCAGGTCTAGTGCTGGCCTCGGCTGTTCCGGCAGGTTACTCTGTGAGACACCGTCCGAGAAGGGATCATAGGGGCGGGGGTGTAGCCATCTGTTTTAGACCAGAACTGGGCCCTACTGAGGTGCCAGTGGGGTGCAACAGATCCTTTGAGTGTATTGTGGGTGTGGGGTGCAGGATACTTATCTACTGTCCACCCGGAGATGGGAAAGAATTCCTGCAGGAAGTTGCGGACTTCATTGTCACAGTGGTACTGGGATCCCCAGATGGTCGATTACAGGGGATTTCAATGCCTGGGTCAACAATAAATTCTCGCAATTTGGTTGCGACTTCCTCCAACTAATGACATCGTTGGGCCTCACAAAGGTTGTTACCTCCTCTACTCACATTAAAGGTCACTCACTGGACCTGGTGTTCCTCATGGGGATGGAGGCAACTGATCTGGTGGTGGAACCAGTTGGATGGTCTGACCACCACACCACAAGGTTCAGTTTTGGGGCTCCCCCAAATAGGCCAGCCCCTATGGAGATGATCTAGTACCACCCCTTACGGAGCGTGGCCCCTTAAGGTCTAATGGCGGTACTGGATCTAGCGAGCTTGCCAAGGGAATGCACGGATCTGGGGGACCTGGTGTTTGCCTATAATACAGCAGTAACAGAGACCCTGGATTTCATTGCTCCTGTTCATGTTCGCTCCCTCACCCTCCGTCCAAGGTCTCCATGTTTCAATGGGACCTTGAATGAGTTGAGGAGAATGGGGCGAACGCTGGAGAGGGCCTGGAGGGCGACAGGCTTAGACTGATGGAACATTATACGATCTATCGATCAACAATCACCCGTAAGAAGGCAGAATTCCTGTCCAGGGAGAGTGCCTCTGCACAAAATCAACCTGCTCAGCTCTTCAAGGCCTTGGACAGACTGTGCAATCCAATCTGTCTTCAGTCTGGGGAGCTTTTTCACAAGAGAAGTGAGAGGAGTTTGCTCAATTTTTTGCAGATAAGGTTGCCGCCATGAGGTCTGAGATCGGCCAGTCCTCCTTCAAAAGGATGCTGCAATGATCGTCGAGAAATCACAGGCGCCCGGTTTGTCTGGACAGATTTTGGACAGTCAGAATTCAGACACTGTGAGGATCATCCAGACTTTGCGGCCAACCTACTGTAGTTTGGATCCAGGCCCCACGCGACTTCTAGTGAGTTGTTTGGATGAGATTGGCCCGATCCCTGCAGAGATAGTCTGGAGTTCATTAGAGAGTAGGATCTTTCCTGACCCCCTAAAGGAGGTAGTCATTCAACTGCTCCTGCAAAAACCCTCCCTTGACCCGGACTGTCCTGCTAACTTCAGACCTGTCTCTAACCTGCTCTTTGTGGGCAAGGTTATTGAGAAGGTGGCTGCGTTGCAGCTGGATGACCATCTTACTATCCACGATGTCTATGATTCTCTTCAGTCCAGATTTAGGAAGAGAGACAGTACCGAGGTGGCTCTTGTCCGGGTACTTTATGATCTCCTAATAGCGAGAAATCAGAGATCTCATTCCATCTTGGTTCTCCTTGATCTCTCTACAGCATTTGACACTGTGGACCATGGTGTGCTACTGGAATACCTGCGGTCCATCTGTGTATTATCGGGTATGGTCCTCAAATAGCTTACATCTTTCCTCCAGTGTAGGACTCAGAGTGGTCACTGGGATTTATTCCTCTGATGCTCTCCCCCCATCCTGTGGGGTTACGCAGGATTCCATTTTGGCACCCATGTTGTTCGCAGTGTATATGCTGTTGCTGGGAGACATTATTAGGCGGTACGGCTTGAAGTTTCACTGTTATGCAGATGACACTCAGCTATACCTGTCCTTTGTGCCTGGACAGGATGATGCGATCTCGGTATTTAAACAGCGGTCTCTCTGAGATTCAGGACTGGATGAGTGCCAGCTGGCTGAGACTAAATCCAGATAAGACTGAGGCGTTGGTTGTGGATCCAGATCATCGGGTGGCAGGTATGTTGGTGAGACGGTTATCTGGGCTTTGGCTCGGTGATGCTCTGCTGGTTGCCTCACACCAGGTGCGTAACCTGGGCGTTATTTTTGACAATGAGCTGACCCTTAAATCTCAGGTGTCGGCAGCTGTCAAGACCTCGTTTTCTCATCTGAGGAATATCAGCCGGGTGAAACACCTGATTCCTCCCAATGACCCCTCTACCTTGGTCCACGCCTTTGTGACTTCTCGCCTTGATTATTGTAATGCCCTGAACCTACAGCTTCTGAGGGCTGATATCTGCCGCTTGCAGCTGGTGCAGAATGCAGTGGCTAGGCTGGTGACTGGTACATCTAGAACCAGTTACATTACGCCTGTGCTTCGCGGACTGCACTAGCTGCTAGTACAGTGGTGGATCATCTTCAAGGTTGGATTACTAACCTATAACGCCCTACATGACCAGAGACCCCACTACATGAAAGATCTTCTGCGCCCCTACTACCCCTCCCGCCCGCTTCGTTCCACTGACGAGGGATTGCTAGATTCCCATGGTGCATCTGAAGACATCAGGGGCTCAGTCTTTTTTACACGTAGCCCTTACCCTGTGAAATTCTCTACCTCGTCGGGTGAGAGAAGTGCACAACTGTCCAAAGTTTTAAATCAGCCCTTAAAACACATTCATTCAGGTTAGCATTCTAAGATAATGGTTAGCTGATAATCTTAAGTTATTAAATATCATGCTGCCTGTTAAGATTTTATTTTGGATATACATTTTAATTGGATTTTTATGGAATATTAATGTTATACTTGATTTGTTGTGTTTTAATCTGTACAGCGTTTTGGTTCTGAAAAGTGTTTCATAAATAAAGCTATTGTTATTATTCTTCCCAAATTGCACGCTTGGGTGCAGGCAGCTAGTTTTTCCCCTCCAAGACAATGTCTTATCTGGATTTCCTTTTCCTACATGCATGACTTTACACATTTCGGCGCTGAATCTCAACTGCCATGCTCCAGCCCATTCTTCTAGTTTCTTGAGGTCAGCTTCTGTCCTGTCCACTCCCTGCTGGGTGTCAACCCTGTTGCATATTTTGGTGTCTGCAAACAGAGACACCTTTCCCTGTAGTCCATTTGTTATGTCCGATATGAAAATATTGAAGAGCATGGGCCCCAATACTGTACCCTGGGGCGTACCGCTGGTTACTCTACCTTCTGATGACAGTGCGCCATTTACCTGCTCTTTCTGGGCTCTGCCCTGTAACCAGTTTTTAATCCATCTAACTACTTCTGATCAAACTTCTGTGTGATCTAGCCTCTTTACCAGCCTTCTGTGTGGAACAGAGTCGAAGCCCCTGCTAAAGTCTAAGCAGACCACATCTACCACCCCGCCATCATCTATGACCTTTGTAACACAGTCAAAAAACTCAAAATCAGGTTTGTCTGGCATGACCTACCCACTGTGAAACCATACTGCTTGGAGTCCTGATGGCCACTAGCATCCAGGAATTCCATGATCCTCTGAGTACTGTCTCCATTAATCAATCAATCTTTATTTATCCAGGCGAAACACTGCTGACAACACTCATTTACAAGGTGGACCTGTAAACTACCCATTATGGATGTGAGGCTTACAGGCCTGTAATTTCCAAAGTCCTCCCTGCTGCTCGATTTGTGGAGCGGGACCACAATTGCCCTTTTCCAATCTTTAGGTACCTCTCCACTCTTTAGGGATTTGGTGAATAGTTTAGCCAATGGGCAGCCAACTCTAATCTCAGTTCAAGATCCTGGAGTGCATTTTATCTGGCCCCATGACCTCATCAACTTGCAGTTTATTTCGTGCCTCCAGTATTTCAGTCTCTGTGAAGTGACTAGTATCAATCCCTGTCCAGGGTGCTGTATTTTCCATTTCTTGAGCATTCCCCCCACCCCCACCAAGTCCTACTCAGTCAATACCGAGCAAAAGTACTTGTTTAGAATTTCTGCTTTTTCTGGGTCATCTTGTTTTCCCTTTCCGAGTTGTAATCTTGACTATACCCCCTTTTTCCTTCCTTCTTTCACAGATGTATTTAAAGAAGGATTTGCCCTCTCTGCTATATTTGCTTCTGTCTGCGCTTTTGCCTGCCTTATTTTTTTGCTGACTTCTTTCATTTTCTCCTTGTATGACACTCAGTCTTCTTCCTTGTTTGTTCCCTGGTATAGCCTGAACACCTTCCATTTTTCTTTCACTATTTTAGACACTTTCTTTGAATACCATAAAGGGGTTTTGTTTTTTTTCGCTTTGGTAATTCTTCTGGCGCATTGGTCAGTGACTGTCCAGATTGCTTTCTTAATTGATCTACACATGGACAAGGTCAATGTCATGTGGGGGAAATTTAAGTCATTTCTTATGTTCGTCCTCATTTGGTTGAAGTCTGCCTTTTTAAAATCTAGTACCTTTTTTTTTTTTTTTTTTTTTTTGAGTGGCACGTGTCCTCAGTTATGTTCACCTTAAAATTAATCATGCGATGGTCACTGTTACCCATATGGCATCCCATGTCGAGTTCCTTGACCCCCCCCTCAGTGTTTTTGAGGACCAAGTCAAGTATGGCTTCTCCTCTTGTTGGTGTTTTGATCAGCTGACTTACTCCTGCTCCCTTTAGTGCCAATAAGAAATCCCTGCTTTTTCTTGTTGCCACAGTTAGTGTACTCCAGTTTATATCTGGAAGGCTGAAGTCCCCCACCAGTATCATCTCTCCTCTCTGAATCATTTGATGTATTTCTAATATCAGGTCTTTGTCCCCATTCTGTCCTTGATTTGGAAATCTGTATACGACCTCGATCCTGAAAGTTTTTCAGTTTCCTGTATCTACAGTAAGCCACAGTGACTCTTTGTCCCCAGGGTGACTCTGCACCTCTGTGGTTTTTATGTCTTCTTGAATGCAAATGGCTACTCCTCCCTCTCTTTGCCCTGCCTATCCTTTCTGAACAGACTGTATTAGGGTACAGCCATGTCCCATCCATGGTTTTCCATGAACCACGTTTCTGTCACAGTGACAGAGTCCAATCTTTCTACTACCACGATAGCTGAGAGTTCTGGTAGTTTGGTTGCAAGGCTTCTAGCGTTTGCAACCATCACCTTTCAGGAATGTGCACCCCCTCTGGTATGGGGCTGCACCCTCTTCTCGGACAGTGCCAACTTGCTGTTTGCGTCAGAGTGATTTCTGAGGTTGCAATCTTGTTGCGGAATGCTAATTGAGACCTCTGTGGTCAAAATGCTCTCGACCCATCTGTATGGGCTTTTACTCTGTACTATACAGTACTTCCCCCAAAGATCCAGAAGCAAATGGTTTCATATATTTCACTGGACCAAAGATGTTACAAAAAAAAAAAAAAAAAAAGTACTTTAGCTTTCAGACCAACCAAGTCTTTCCTCAGAAGTTTGATAGTCACCCAGAAAGTCACATACTATTAGCACCCAGATCATGCATTAAAAAAAAAAAAATGAAATAATTCTCATTGGTTTAAAATACTCATTTAAACCATAACTGAAGTTTGCATCAGAGAAACTGGATAGCATCAGTTTGCCTTAAGCTGACCCAAAGATGTAACAGGAAGGTGTCTGGGTATCCATATGAAGGGAATGGTCATTTTAATACGTTTTGTATTATCCTTCCATGGTACAGATTGATTTTTGTAAAGCTCTAGCAAAATGGAATAACAAAATACCAACAAAAAAAAAAGAAAAAAAAAATCTATGAATATAAACTTCTGACATCACAGATAAACTCAGATTTCAGTGCCACCACCAACCAATTTCCCAGCCTTCTTAAAGCAGCAGCATTTCTTAGACCACAAAAAATGATATTTATTGCTGGCAAAAATATCAATATAGTAATTTTAACCATTGTTTTTAAAAGTCCCTTTTCTCTTGCCACACGTACCATGAAAATACTAAACATCCTGGCGTGGGGTGTGCTCATTACCATCAGAAACATATGCTAGCACTATCCTAATAGAAACATAAAAGATGATGGCAAAAGGGAACCTGTGGTCCTTCGAGTCTATCCAAGCGAGGTATCCTGGGACCTACTGTGCACTGGTGATCTGTCCTTCTAGACATTCAACCTAGCCCTTGCCAGTGCTTTCCCAATCCTTGTCGCACCCGTGCTTAAAGCGCGATACCGACTTTGCAACCACCACTTCAGGAGGTTATCTATTCCAAGGTTCCACCACCCTCTCTGAGAAGTAATATTTTCTGATGTCCCTCTTTATCACGCCCCCCTTCAAATTTCCACTTGTGCCCTCTTAGAAACATAGACGTTGACGGCAGATAAGGACCACTTGGCCCAGCCAGTCTTGTAGTAGAACTGACGTTCCTGATAAAAAGCTGTGCTTCTGGCACCTTGTTGATGCCTTTAAGCAAAGTACAGCTGCGTAAGAATTTGTTGTAACAGTAGATCATCGAGTGCATCTCTTGCAGGAGATCGTAACACATGGGATATCAACCACAGGCATAAATTTCCTCCGGATGACTTCTCAGCAGTCAGCCCTGGTACCTCCCCCTAATGTTACCACGTGGTGTCTGTATGTCACGTATAAAAAGGGGGAGGTCCCAGCTACTCCTCAGTTCTTTTCCATCCTAACAGCCAAATAAGAAACCATTTCTCAGGCCTCATGGAAACAGAGGACGGAAATAAGGCAGCAGCTCATGGAGTCGTGAAAGAGCAGGAGCAAGAAACCCTTCTGAAGTAACAGCAAGGGGGAAGGTGGGTGGGGCTGCATGACATGCTGCAAGTGATACTCTCGAAGATCTACCGTTGATGGTCAATTCTTACGCAACTGTACTGTCTTCTCTGAAACAATCTCTTGCAGCAGGTTATGACACATGGGAAGATTCCCAAGCAGTTATTATGCCAAGGGGTGGAGGAAGCGAACTACCAGGACTTAGGACAGGAGGCGTTGTAAAATGGCCCTTCTAAAAGTAGTTCACCTCTTGGAAGCAATGTCTAGACTGTAATGTTTTGTGAATGTAGGTACAGTAGATCACGTGGCAGCTTTGCAGCTTTCTAAGGCAGACGCGCCCCGGAACCATGCCATGGAGGCAGCCATTCCTCTGGTAGAATGGGGTTTTATAACTCCTTTGAGAGGTCTGCCATATTTTGTACAGATAAATGAAATGCAGTTGGCCAACCATGTGGACAAGCACTGCTTTGAAACCTGAACGCCCAGATTTCCAGGGGCAAAAAACAAAAAAAAAGGCTGCTCAGTTTTTCACAACTGTGCAATGCAGAGTAGATAAAAGACTCAATGTTCTGTGCACATCGAGAGTATGAAACAGGGATTCCCTTGGATTCACAAGCTCCGCATAGTACAATGGTAAGTGGATAGCCTAATTAAAAGTAAATTTAGAAACATTTGGCAAAAACAACAGATTAGTGCGTAAAGTCATCCTATCGTTATGAAACTGCAGATAGAGAGGTGTACACATTGGTGCCTGTAACTCTGAAATAAGTCTACCTGATGTAATGGCAACTAAGAATATAATTTTCCAAGAAAGATAACTGAGCTCGCTGGATTCAGTGGGCTTAAAAGGACTCGTAGTAGATTTTTTTCAAGCACAAAATTCAAATTCCACACAGGGACTGGATCCCACATAGGGGGATGAAGGTGCAGTAAGCCTTTTAAAAAGGTTCTGATCGAAAGGTAACAGAAACAATAGAAACATAGACTTTGACGGCAAATAAGGACCACTTGGCCCACCCAGTCTGTCCATTTCCCTACCTACTGGATAAGCTGCAGATTCTAGTTAACCAACAGCCTATTTCCTGCAACCCCCCCACTATAATTGCCTTATGTCTGTCCCATGCATGTTTGAATTCCTCCACTGTTTTAGACCCCACAACCTCTCCAGGAAGGCGGTTCCATGCGTCCACCACTCTCTCCGTGAAAAAGAATTTCCTCACATTACCCCTGAGCCATCCCCCTCTAACTTTAAATTGTGCCCCCTTGTTCTTACACATCTCTTTTTCTGAAAGATGCTACCCTCCTGGACTTTGTTGATTCCTTGAGGTACTTAAAGTTTCTATCATGTCCCTCCTTTCATCAAGGGTATACATATTAAGCTCTCTCAGTCTCTCTTCATATGGTTTCTGATGTAGACCCTGCACCATTTTAGTTGCCCTCCTCTGGACTGCTTCCATCCTGTCTATGTCCTTGCGTAGATGGAGGTCTCCAAAACTGCACGAGTACTCCAGATGGGGTCTCACCAACTGTCTGTATAGAGGATAACCACTTCCCTTTTTCTACTTGTGATGCCCTCCCTATGCATCCCAGTATCCCCCTGGCTTTCCCTACAGACTTCTCACATTGCATACCCACCTTTAGGTCATCTGATATGACTCCAACCAGATCCCTTTCCATTATTGTTGTTGTTAGTACCTCCCCTGCTATTGTGTACTCTTCTCCTGGATTTTTATTTCCCAGGTGCATTACTTTGCTCTTCTCTGCATTGAATCTAAGTTGCCATATGTCTGACCATTCCTCAAACCTTGCCAAGTCCCTTCTCATCCTTTCTACCCCCTGTATCAGCTCTGTTACAGATCTTTGTGTCATCCGCAAAGAGGCATACCTTTCCTTCAGACCCTCTGCAATGTCACCTATAAAGACATTAAAGAGGACTGGACCCAATGACTGAGCCCTGAGGTACTCCACTAGTAACCCCCTTTCTTCAGAATGTGTTCCATTCACTATTACCTTCTGTGTCCTGTTGTGCAACCAGTTTTCACCAGGCTACCACCCTGGGACCCACTCCAGGCTGGCTAACTTGATTATTAATCTTTTGTGCGAGACTGTGTCAAATGCCTTGTTAAAGTCTAGGTAGGCCATATCCACAGCCCTCCTGGTCTATTACTTTGGTCACCCAGTCAAAGAAATCGATTAGATTTGTCTGACATGACCTTCCTGCTGTGAATCCATGCTGCTTTGGGTCCAGTGCCCGCTGGCCTCTAGGTACTCAACAATTCTTTCTTTCAGAAGTGATTCCATCATTTTCCCCACCACTGAGGTCAAACTAACAGGTCTGTAGTTTCCTGCTTCTGCCTTGCTCCCTTTTGTGAAGTGGAATCACATCTGCCCTCCTCCAGTCCTCAGGTACCACCCCATCTTCCCATGATTTGTTAAAAAGTGTGGTTAGTGGTGTCACTAGGTCCTCCCTTAGCTCTTTTAGGATTCTAGGGTGAATCCGGTCAGGCCCCATTGCTTTGTCCACCTTGAGTTTTAGAAGTTCTTTCAGTACTCTTTCTTCTTTAAATGGACTGGTATCAACCCCACTGTCCAGAGTGCTTCTACTGTTTGGTTTAGGTAACTCCTCCTCCTCTTCTTTTGTGACTACTGAGCAAAAGTATTCATTCATTATCTCTGCCTTTTCACTGTCTCCCTCTGCCCACCTCCCCTCTCCTTTATTAATCTTCCCTATCCCTCCCTTAACCTTTCTATGTTCCTTAATGTACCTATAAAAGGTTTTATCCCCCTTCTTAACTGAGTTGGCTATCCTTTCCTCGGTTTGGGCCTTTGCTTTTCTGACTGCCTTCCTCATTCCTTTCTGCTTTAATTGATACAGTTCCCTGTCGTGCCCTGTCCGATTCCTTAAACTTTTTGAATGCAGCCTTTTTCTCCTTAACCTTCCCTGACACTTCTTTTGAGAGCCATAGTGGTTTTTTATTCCGCTTTGTTTTCTTTATTTGTTTCACACAAAGGCTTGTTGCCTCCATGATGGCAGTTTTGATTTTTCTCCATTGTTCTTCCACCTCCTTTTCTGGCCATTTGCTAATGCATTCCTCAGGTATTCACCCATTTTGCCAAAGTCAGTCCTTCTAAAGTCCAGTATCCTTGTATTTGTGTGGCTTGTCTCCATGGTTGTGTTTATTGTGAGCACCGTGCAGTGGTCGCTTGTTCCCAGGTGTCTACTGACTTCTAAGTTTGTGATCCTCTCTCCATTTGAGAGTACCAGGTCTAATATTGCTCCTCCAGGTAGGTTACACCATTAGCTGTCTAAGGCATGCTCCCTGTAGGGCATCGAGAATGACCCTGCTCTTGGATGTGGCTGCAGTCCATGTTGCCCAGTTAACATCTGGCATATTCAGGTCCCCCATCAACAGTATCTCCCTTTTCAGCCATTTGAGAATGCCCTCTATCATTTTCTTGTCCATTTCCTCCCCTTGAGGCGGGGTCTGTACAACCCAGTGCGGATTGTGATGCCATTCCCTGTCTCCAATGTGACCCAGAGTTCCTCTTGTCCTCCCCTTTACCTTTTAGTTCTGTTACTTTGATCCCTTCCCTTATGAGAGCTACTCCACCTCCTCTTTTACCCTCCCTGTCCCTTCTGTAAATTGTGTACCCTGGTATGTTGACATCCCAGTCATGGTTCTCCATGTACCATGTTTCTGTAACTGCCACAATATCCAAGTGTTCCACTTCCATCAGGGCTACTAGCTCTGGAAGCTTGTTTCCCAGACTACGGGAATTGGTACTCATTGCCCTCCATTTAAGGTTGGCTTTATCCTTTTTTACCCCATCCCTGCTCTTATTGCCCTTGTCCATTTTTCCATTTACTCCTGTCTTGCCCTCTGTCAAGCTCTGTACCTCAGTGTTTACCCTACTACCTGCCATGCTTTGTGGGGGGAGGCTTGAACTTTCCTGTTTCCTATCAGCACCTCCCCTTGGCTGGTTTAAAAGCTTGCCAAGGAAGCCTTTTAAACCTGTCACCTAGGGGCGTGTTTCCTTCCTGGACAGATGCAGACCATCATGCCAGTATAGACCTTCATCTCTCCAGGTGGACCCCCAGTCCCCAATGAAGCCAAAGCCCTGCGCTGCACCAGTTTGCAACCATTCATTAAACCGCATGGTGTGCAGTACCTAACCTCACCCCTGCCATGGACTGGCAGCACCTCTGAAAGGTTACCGTGCTTGCTACCTGTCTGAGGCCCTCCCCAACTCCACAAATTCATCCTGCACTGCACTGATCTCATGCCTAGCTAGGTCATTTGTCCGAGGTGGACAATGATATCTAGTTTCCTCTCCTGTGATGCTGCTTCTGCAATCCTGAGATTCGTTTCCTGTCCTCAAGCCATGCCACCAGGCAGGCACCTTACTTCCCTCTCCTCTCCTTCCCAGATCTACACCTAACAACTGGAGTCCCCTATCAGAAGCTGTTTCTTTCCCTTGTGTTGTCCTTGCCACTCTTTTGTGGGTCTCCTTGTGGATGTCCCCAGCATTCTTCTTGGTCTCCACTGAAGGTGTCTTCATAGAGGAACCTTGATTTGCCAGACCGACATATGATTTGTGTAGAGGTGCAACTGGGGCTACCCTCTGTTCCACCACCCTCACCCTCCCAGAACCTACTGTGGTCCATCTGCTCTTCACATGGCAACCTCTGAGGCAGTGGTTGTGGAACTGGTGCTCTTTGGGTGGGGAGTCCTCCTTAGTCCTTGCCAGTTCAGCCTGGAGGTGGACAACCTCCTCCCTCAGAGCTGACAGTTGCCTGCAAATAGGGCAGCAACGCGGGTTCAGAATGTTTCGGAAAATTGCCCCACAGCCAGTGCATTGCACCACTCCCCACATGTCCTCTTCCTTATAATAACAATGAGTAATATACAATTTTTTTTTTTTGGGTGTGTATACTTACGCTTTATGCACTGTGCTGGGTAATTAAGAATATGACAGTTCTGCTCCAAGACCTGTTGAGGAAGTGATGTCAGAACCTTGGCTATAAAGAAAATGCCACAACCACTGGTGACTGTTAGAAACAATCAATTACGCCACTGCTCCACCACCCTGGTGAGAACTGCCCTTTATAGTAAGTCAACCAACACCACAATGTACTAGACCACTGCTCCTACATAAACCACTCTACTGAGTCCAGGGATAAAAAAAAAAAAAAAAACTCACTGTTCGGCCAGCAGGACACTTCCAAAATATTGCACAAATATCTTTCCAAATCCTATGTGTCTAGCACAGAAATCAAGCAACTTCAGTTGTATTACAACCCCTCTGGTTATAAAATTACTACACTTTAATGGAATCGTGCAATTCTTAATGCCAATAAGAAAATAATGAAACTTTCTGTAGAAAGTGTAGCTTACCTTCCTAGTCCCCTACAATATTATGTTTTACCAAGTTACTAGTTCCTCAAATGCGTTCTAGTTTGTTCTCTGCAGTATAGCCAATTTCTCAGCTTCCAAAAGGAACAGGCAGGTCCTCTGACTGACTTTACTCTGTGTAGTATGCCAAAACAGAACAGTGATACAAGCCCCACCCAGAATCAATTGACTGACTAGTGACACCTGTGATGTAAGCAGGCCTTTCAGTGAAGACAATTTGCTACGTCTGCTTCTAATACACACACAAACCCTTTATCTGAAACAAGAGATAAACACTGCTTAGCCAGCAGGACACTTCCAAAATATTGCACAAATATCCTTCCAAATCCTATGCGTCTAGCACAGAAATCAAGCAACTTCAGTTGTATTACAACCCCTCTGGTTATAAAATTACTACTGGTATGTTGCCCACAGGAAAATGGAATGCGGCAATGGCCAAAAGGTGGACTTTACAGAGAAATATTTGAGTCCACTCTCCGACAAGGAGAGCAAATAGTCTAAGATGCTCGGACGCTCATAAGGGTCCAAGTCCTGCGTAGACGCCCAAATGGAGAAGCGTTTCCACTTCATAGAATAGAAAGACCACGTGGACAGTTTCCTGGCAGCCCCGTGGACTTCTGTCACCTTTGGGAAAACGCACTGAAGCACAAGAGAACTACAGTATGTCCTCATGAACCAGGCATGCAGACTGATGGAGTGACGGTCCGGATGTAGCAGGGAGCCTTGCACCTGGGACAACAGAGCCTGGAAAATCAGCAGAGGTAGGGGATCCAGTTCAGAGATCTGTAGAAGCAGAGGGAACCAAATCTGTCTTGGCCAGAACGGTGCTATGAGAATTATAGACATCCCATTTCATACTAGTTTGAATAGTACTCTCTGAATGAGAAGGAAGGGAAGCAAGGTGTAAAGAAATCTTCATGTCCAAGACAGAAATGATGCGTCCCACCACATAGTTCCAGGACCTCACCCGAGAGAACAGTAAAGGGGCAGTTTTGCAGAAAGGCAAATAGGTCCAACTCCGGTCATCTCCACTGATGGAAGACATTGTTTGAGACGTATGGTAGGATTTCCCTCTCATGGGTCCATGCAGTGGATCTGCTCAGGGCATCCACCAACGTGTTGGGACACCCTGGGGATGTGGACGCTCAGAAGATGGGCATCTTTCTGGATTGCCCAGTACCAGACCCCCATTGATTCTCTGCAGTGGGAGTATGAATGGGTGCCTCCTTGCTTGTTTAGGTAGTGAACTACCACAGCATTGTATGACTGCACCTGAAGGCAACCGGTGGGAAAGACAATCATGAACACCTATAAGGCGCAGAGGACCGCCCTCATCTCCAAGACGCTGATGTGGAGACGGGTCTCTACCAGCATCCAGGATCCTTGGGACCAGACGTGCAGGAGGTAAGCACCCCACACTGTCGAGGCATCTGTAGTCAGAATGAGACAATGGACAGGAGAATGAAATGGCATGCCTCGCATTAAGGGACTTCCACCATTTGTAGAGCTCGAAGAGCCGGGAAAGACACCAGGACCGGGGCATCGAAATCGCCCTCCTTTTGGTCCCATGGGACTCTGAGACCACTGAAGGACCCTCACATTCAACCTGGCATTGGGGACAGTCTGAATTGTGGCCGCCAAATGTCCCAGGAGGTGCAGGTAGTCTCTTGCCGAAACCAATCAGGGCATCCGCCTGAGCCACTGGCAAATATGCAGTCCCAAAGGAGGCATCTAACATGGCTCAGATATAGAGGCAGCGTTGCGCTGAGTCCATTTTGGAGTTTGGATAGTTTACAGCTATTCCCACCTGGACAAACGACTGCAGGGTTCGAGAGAGCATGGACAGCAGCCTTTGGCGGGAAGACACTTTCAGCAGCCAGTCGCCCAGGTAAAAAAAAAAAGACATCCTAGGCCTTCCCTGTGGAGGGTTGCTGCGACTGCCGCTAAGCATTTTGTGAATACCCTCGGGCCAAGGAAAGGCCGAATGGGAAGGCCCTGAACTGATGAAGATGACCCTGAAACAAAACACAGAGAAACAGTCTGTGAGCAGGGTGCATCAGGATATGGAAGTACGCGTCCTTCATATCGAGACAGCAGCGCCAATCTCTCTCGTTCAGCAAGGGGAAAAGTGTAGGGAGTGACATCATCCTGAACTTTTGGTATCTGATAGAGGTTGAGACACCCCAGATCCAAAATGGGGCACAAGTCCCGCGTCTATTTGAGAACCAGGAAAAAATGGGAGTAAGATCCCATACCCTTCTGTGAAAGGGGAACTTGTTCGATGGCACATTTTGAGAGCAAAGCATCAATTTTGTTCCGTAAGACCAATGCTTGGTATGGGGGGTAATGAGACCCTTGGTGGCAAAGCAAGGAAAATCTCTATGAACTCCAGTGTGTGTCTTGACTATCAACTGCAGGAGCCACAGGTCAGAGATGGCTTGCCATCCTTGTAGGTGCAGGGAAAACCTGCCCTTGATGGTTGTGTGAAGGGTCTCCGGTCCCACGACCGAAGGAAGACCATCAGGCCAAAGGTTGGCCCTGCTGGGGAGCAGCGGGGATGCAACAGGACATTTTCTGAGTATTTCTAGGACCAGGTAATGTTAACTGAGGCTTCTGCTTACTGGCAGATGATCTTTGAGCATTGGGACGTGCCTTGTAGGGGCGGCCCCTGGAGGATCCCCCTGTAGGCCAGTTTTGCCTTTGGATGGTACAGGGTCCAGACCAATTGAAGGGTGCAACCAGAGTCCTGTAAGTCCTTCAACATTTCTTGGGTTTGTGGACCAAACAGCTGATCACCCTTAAAGGGAGTGTTAAGGATAGATTACTGCACGTCCTGTGAAAATCCTGACACTCTCAGCCAGACGTGACGTCTGAGACAAACACCTGCCAAGGACGTACGGGCCACAGTGTCAATGGCTACATAGGTAGCTCTGAGCAGGCGGTGGCAAACAGCCACCACCACAGACATCTTGGCAATCAAATCCTCCTGGGCAGAACTCACAGGAAGGGACTGGAGAATAGTTCAAGAGGTGTCCCCATGTAATTAAGTATACTGAGAGACATAGTAGCCGAGGTATAAAATCCTTTTCACCATAACACCAAATTACTTGGATTTCTTATCGGGGGTTCAGCACTCATGTGCTGATGTCTAGGGGACCTATCATGAGTGGCACTGATTACCACAGAGTCCCCCTGAGACAGAGGCATGAACAGGGGTGGTCTACCGGGGCCTGATTGGATTTATCAGCCGTACGAAGATTGGAAGGACTTTTGAAAGGTTGCTTCCAAGCAGTCCAAATAGCATCTTCAAAAGGCATCCACCAAAGGTGGGGGGGGTGACCAGGGTGGGGCATTCCGGTATATCTAAATACTGTGCCAATTCTTTCTTGAAGTATTCTGTCAGTGCTCTGGAACCCAAACGTTTTCTGGAGATGTATCAATGTCCAAAAACGTGGGATCATCTGGAAGAGAACATGGGAGTTCAGGGGTAGGTTCATCCTGAACTGATGAGGCGGCCGAGGACTGAGGGGAGTCCTCCTGGTCCATACCATCCTCATCTTCCAAGTCAGTCAAATCCCAGTCCTGTAGCAAAGGCTCATCCATGTCTACATCCTGAGGGTGAAAACCTGGGGAGACTGAGGAAGAACTGGCTATCCTCTGGGCCGAAGAAGACCGAGAGGGAGCAAATACTGGTGCAGACCCTTCAGCGGGTGGGGGTGGGGGCAAGGGCTGTGCAAGGTCAGGATAATATTTACTAGAGCCTGGACATCAATCATGGCCATCTGCCCAGTGGAAGTAGCCGGTGTAGCATGGATTGAGTGAATAGGGACCATTGACATTACAGAAAAGGGCAGTGGAACCAAGTAAGCAGCCATCGACTAGGGATGTGTGTAAAGGATCCCAGAATTGTCGACAAGGATGCTAACTTAGAGCCTATTGTGGCAAGGCCGGTCGTCGATGAGAGGATAATCAACGGGCCAGAAGCAATCATCGACAGATAATGGCTAGGAACCACAGAGAAGGAAGGCAGCAATGGAAGCTGCAATTTCACCCCTGAACCCACCATCAATGGAGGAACTGTCGCCGAGGGAAGAGAGGAGCCAACCATCATCGATGGTGCAGGAGACTATGTTACACTGGCAACCTTTTTAATACTTACCTTTCTGGTAGTGATCGGAGTACTCCTCGTCGACAGTGAAGGTGCGGCAGAAATGTGCTTCGTTTTGCTGGCATGTTTCTTACCAGTACCCTGTCCAGTCGACTAGGAGGGCTCACCCACAGAGCGGTGAGACCCCGAGGAGGAGGAAGACTCCCTGGGCTTGGAGCGTTGCTGCGCTGCTGCTGCTCCAGAAGGGCAACCTTTTGCTCCACGAGAAACTCACGAAGCTGCTGAAGCCTTTGACGTTTGCTGGCCTTGTTGAACCACTTAGAAAGGATACAATCCCGGGTGTCGTGTTCAGGACCAAGGCACCGAACAGAGACGTTGTGGAGGTCCTCTGTAGCAATTCTGTGGCCACAGGTACATTTTCGGAATAACGGCTCTGAAGACATCAGTAGATGAACCCATTTAGAATGAACGTTTGGTTGGTAGAACTCTTCATCGATGTCTGGTAAGCACAGCTCCGGAAGAGGACTTGTCACATGCAGGCCAAGGTTGAAAATAGCTGAGTAGTAGCTGGGAGCTCCCCCTTTCATATGTGCCATACAGACACCACATGGTAATGTTAGAGGGTGGTCCCAGGGTCAACTGCTGAGAAGTCATCTGGAGAAAATGACACCTGTGGCTGATATTCCATGTGTTATGAGCTGCTTAAAGACTTGTCTTGAAAAGATCCTGATGATCTCAATCATATCACCCCTCTCCCTCCTAGTCTCTAGTGAGTACAATTTCAGAGCCCCAAGCCTCTCTTCATAGGTGATTTCCTGAAAGCAATGTAACATTTTTGTTGCCCTTCTCTGGGCCACTTCCAATCTATCAATTTCCTTTCTTAGGTGAGATCTCCAGAACTGTACACAGTACTCCAGATGTGGACTCACTAATGACTGGTAAAGTGGTAGTATCACCTCCCTGTCGCTGCTGTCTATCCCCCTGCCTGGCAGTGGACCCCGATTCTCCCTCATGAATACCAAGCAAAAGTATTCATTTAGGGCCTCTGCTTTTTGTGCGCTGTCCTCCAGAGCCTCATCCCCCACTTTTAACCTTACAATTCCTCCCCCTTTTCTCGGCGATATATCGGAAAAATGTTTTCTCCCGATCTGACTCTACAAGCAATTTGCAGCGCTTTTGCTGCCTTGGCCTCCATCACTATTTTCTTGGCCTCCTTACTTTTCTGAGTGTAATCCTCCCACTCCCTGTCCCCTTTATGCTACCTGAACCATTTGTATGCATTCTGTTTGCCCCTTACTGCATCTCTTACTGGAAGAGAGAATCACAATTGTCTCTTAAACCCATTTTTCTTTGTTGTAGTCCTGAAGCACAGTCTTGCTGCCTCTACAACGGTATCCCTAATATCTTTCCACATTTCCTCCACGTCTGGCTCATCTCTGATGTTTAACTTATCCCTCACTATCTGCCTCAATCTACCAAAATCAGCCTTCTCAAAGCACAGCACCTCTCTGCTTGAGGTGGTTCTAGTAGCACCCATGGTTATTTCAAACCAAACGGTATCGCTATTTGCCAAGGGTTCTTCCACTGTCACTGATCTAATTTCTTCAGAGTTTGTGAGGATCAGATCCAAGAAGGCATCCCCCCAGTCGGGTCCTTCACTAGTTGAGACAGCAGGCAGTCCTGGAACTTGTCCAGTAAAGCCCAACTTCTAGAGCTCTTGGCTGCTAGGATATTCCAGCCCACATCTGGCAGTTTAAGGTCCCCAACCACCAGTCACCTTTACCAGCCATCTTTTGTAACTCCTCAGGTAACTGGTCATTTTTCCCCTCTCCCTGCCCTGGGGGTGTGTACATCACACCCATGCACAATTTCTTTCCTGCATTGGTGGCTAAGTGGACCCAGACTGACCACAAGCCCTCCCCCAGCCTTGGTGCTTTCATCCTCTATTGCTTCAATGCCCTCCCTCACATAGAGAGCAATCCCCCACCTGTCTGTTCCTTCTAAACAGTGTGTAGCCTGGGATAGCCAGGTCCCATCCATAGTTGTCCATGGTCCAGCTTTCAGTAATAGCTACCAGATCAACCTTCGTGTCTGCTACTAGATCCTGGAGGTCACTGATCTTGTTGCCCAGGCTCCTAGCATTGAGGCAGACTCCTCACCATGAGTTAGTATCACGATTCTTGTTGGGCGATTTTGTTTCCCTTTTTCCTGCTGGTTGTTCCTTGTGTCATTTTTCTGATGCTGGCCCTTTGTTGTATGCTTTCTTTGTCCTAATGTGATTGGTGCACTTACGTTTGTTCTCAGTTTTCCTGTTGGGGAGGGTTTGGCAAGGCACATTACCTGTCTCCATGCCTTAGCCTCCCCTCAGATTAGTTTAAATGATCCAAGTATTCTTCCATCTTCTGGGCCAGTGCTCTTGTTCCCTCTTGAGTGAGGCGAAGTCCATCCCATTTGAAGAGTGATCTATCCCAGAAATACCCCCAGGATCCGATAAAATGGAAGCCACTTGTCAGACACCAGCTGTTTAACCAGTTATTGAATTTGTCTATTTACTCCAGTCTGATTCTTTCCATGCTGCCATCTTTACCCCATACAGGCAAGACTTCTGAGAAGACTACTGTGGTCACAGTTGTTGAAAGCCTGTCTCCCAGCTTCTCTATACTCCGTTTTACATCCTTCACCGTCTGGTCAGCCAGATCGTTTGTTTCAATGTGTACCAGTATTCCCATGTCTCCTTCCTCCCTGCCTGCAATTCTCCCAATGCACTCGCAGTCTCTTGCTGCTGAGGAACCAGGAAGACATCCGACTGTCACATTCTTTTGTGAGTACTTGTACATCCTAGATTCCATACCTCTGATCATAGATTCGACGACTACCAGGATCGTCTTGGTTCCTTGACTGGCCTGCTGAGGTCTTCTGCTGTTTGCTGAGGCTTCTGCAGTATTCACCCCCTTGACGGGACTAGCATCCCCCCTAAGCAGAGCTGACTGTTTCCCTACTGCTAGTAGCTCAAAGAAATTTCTTGTCCTAATTGAGGTGTCTTGAGTTGTGTTGTCTATGCCTTTCTTTGCTAGTTTCCCCATGTCCTCTTTTCACCACTTTACAGCCTCCTGGTCCTCTGGATTTTTTTTTTTTTTTTTTAAACCCTGTGTTTATCCGCCTAATCTGCCTCCTCCCGCCACTCTCTTGGACATCCTCAGTGGACCCTCCAACCCCCGCCGTAGTCTGCCCCTAGAGTGCCTTGTCCACACACACATACTCCCTTGAAGACCCCCGGTATAACCCCCGGGTAGGGGTGGAGGGGACCCCCGTGCTTACCTCTCCAAACCAGCATGCTATGTGTGTGGGATCCAACACAGGACACAGCAAGTCTGCCTTGATGAGTTGGAGGGTCTAGGGAGGTGTCTTCGCCTAGGAGGACCGGGTGTTTTCCAGTTTCTCTCCCCCCCGACATGCAGGAAGGGCTAGGAGCTAGGAGGCATGCTGGGAGCCTCCTGCTCGCCACTCTGCAGACATCCACCCAATCCACTTGCTGCTTCTCCACCAACCATGCTATCCACCGGGCTCCCTAGGTAGGCAGCACTGCAGCGAGCCTGCGGGTTACCCCCGCAGAGAAGGAGGCTGCGTCGAGGCGCTCCTATCCTTCTCCACCCCGGCCGACCCACAGCGACCTGTGCCGGCATGGTGTGAGGTGTGGCGTCCAGTGCCTCAACCCTCAGTGCCACCGGACCAGCGTCCTCTGGATCTCTGAGGTGGGGGGGGGGAATAGAGTGCTTCAAGTAAAAAGTTGCTGAAGCCTTTCAATGTCATTCCAGGCTGCTACCAGCTGGGCCTGCAGGTCATGTATCATCTTGCATACTGGGCAAAGACCTATCCTCCAGAAGTGCTCCTGGGAGATGAGTACTCCATAGACATCACAGTGTAGTATCCCCAAGTTGAACATTCTGATGAGGTATTTCCTAGATGAAGATGATATTTTGCGAGACTGGTGCTTTTCCTACAAATGCAGCTTCCTTGAACCATTTGCTTATTGCCATTTTTTCTTGCCCCCCCCCTTTCTGTTTCCTTGTATGCTATAATGACAGAAGGTGACCTTCTCCATCACCAGGAAGTGTTCAGGAGGAGTGATGTCACAGGTCCCGCCTATAAAGGAAGTATGGAGCTAGGGGTGTGCGGGGCAAGGGGCAGGCTAGGCGTAACCAACCCACTGCTGCCAGAAACATTCACACACAAAAAGAAGAGAAGATGGCCGCGTCTTCCTCTCCAAAATGAGGTACTCTTAAAAAGCAGATGCTAGCTCCCTTTTAGCCGATAGCTTTCCTCTCCAAAATGAGGTGCTTTCAAAAGTAATTGCAAGCTCCCTTTCAGCTTCTTGCTGCCGCTTCTAAAAATTGAAACAAAATGAAACTCTGCAGATAGTAAAGCTAGGGCCTGGACCACTCATGTATGCCTCCTAGGGTTGCCCTTTGTGTTTGAACTGTTACTTCCAGCCGAGAGCTTTCCATTAGCCAACTACTATTTCAGTAGTAAGCTGGTGAAGATTGGTGAAGTTCAGCAGACAGTAAGGCTAGGGGCTGGACCGCTCTTGGTGTATGCCTTCTAGGGTTACCTTTTGTGTTTGAGCTGTTGCTTCTAGCTGAAAGCTATTAGCAAACCACTATTGCAGTAGTGGGTACAGAAGTACAAATGCTGATTTACATACAGCAATGAGAAGTTCTGGGCAAGTGTTCCAACTGCTCCTTATGGTGAGACAGCAGTCGCTGACTGGGTCTGAGCAGAGCGAGCAAAGAGAGACGTCACCTCAGTGGAGAAAGGAGCCCAGACTATGCACTCCAAGGGGGATTCTCCCAGGCAGAGCTGCTGTCAAGGAATTCCTGCTTCTGCACCTGCTGGAGTCTGCCTTCCCTCCATGATTGGTCTCTCTCTCCTAGTTGGTGAAGATCAGTGAAGCTCAGCAGACAATAAGGCTAGGGGCTGGACTGCTCTTGGCATATGCCTCCTAGGGTTGCCCTTTGTGTCTGAGCTGCTGCTTCCAGCTGAGAGCTTTCTATTAGCCAACCACTATTTCAGTAGTGGGTTGGTGAAGATCAGTGAAGCTTAGCAGACAGTAAGGTTAGGGGCTGGACCGCTCTTGGCGAATGCCTTCTAGGGTTACCGTTTGTCCACAGTACAAATCTAGTTTGCACAGTCAAGCAGTAACCTCAAGAGGAGATTTAAAAACCACAGGGGCTGGGGGAAGAACATGTCAGATTTCAGAATCTTTGCTTTATGTGCATCTGCCTGTGAGAAGCCAACGTCCATGTGTAAAAGGTAAGGAACATAACCACAAAGGCAACGAGGCAAGCGTTACTCAGGGAACGGCACAAGCAAGAGTCAACTGCATATACTCCAATAATGTACAGCATCATGGGAACTTAATGGTTCTGCCATAAACAGGAGTGTATGGAGCCAAAAGGTCTCTGACTCAATCTGCAAAGGCTGAAAACAAACGACAGACTTATGTTTCGTCCATATAAAGACTCAGTGTTACCATCTGCGAGGACTTCGGAATGCTGCAAGGGGCGCAATATACAATAAAAGGCAAGCCAACTTTTATTTATATAGCGCCCTATCCAGAAGCTCAGCGCACTTTACATAAAACAATACAATAAAAGCAATTAATCACCAAGGAAAAAAAAGGATAAAAATCAAAAAACAGAAAATCAGCAGGAAAAAAAAAAAAAAAATTCAGATTAAGTCATAGACTTTTCCAAAGAAATAAGATATGAGAGAGGCTTTAAAGGCTTCCATTGAGCTGGCCGACTTAATATGTGGAGGGAGGGAGTTCCAGAGGAATGGGACAGCTACTCCAAAGGTCCCGTCTCCAGGTCTTTTTAAACGTGAGGGCAGAACAATCGGTCAGCATCGGTGGAGTGTAGAGGGCAGCTGGGGAGTATGGATCAGGAGCTCTTTTAGGTAGTCAAGTGCCAAACCGTGTGGGCCTTGTAAAAACAGTTTTAAAACTATCATGATAATGTATTTCTGGCAATCTTGGACTATTGACCTAAAAAAAAAAAAAAAAAAAAAAAAAAGGATAGAAATGTTGCCAGCCAATAAATACCGCTGCTTTAAAATTAGAAAACTGATCAGCCACAAGCAAGTTAGCCAGTCAACTGCCAAATACGGAGAAAGGCTTAGACAATGAAGTTTATTTTTCTTCATCAGGTTACGTAGACTATATCTGTAACTGCTCAGAATATTCACAGTTCTACAAATGGCCTGTGCACAGTATTTACCATCACAGTATACTTGCAAACAGTTACTTATCAACTCATCCTCTGTACAGATTCATCAGTATTTTTCCATTTCTGGAAGCAGCACTCCACTATCTCCTCACTCTTGCGTGTCACTAACCTAGTTCTCGCTGCCTCTGATCAAGGGCTCCTCACGGCCGCTGTGTTTGTAGACTTGGACAAGGCTTTTGATTCTGTATCCCATCCTCTCCTCCTAATGAAGCTAAAAGCTGCAGGCCTAGCTCCTATCACCTTACAGTGGTTCAACTCCTACCTTTCTAATAGATCGCAATCAGTCAATCAGCCAAAATCAAGGACGTCTCTTCCCACCCCCTCCCCATCCTAGCTGGCATACCACAAGGCTCGGTTCTTGACCCCCTTCTCTTCTCCCTTTTCATTAACAACCTTCCCTCTTCCTGTACAAATTCCAATATTCACATGTATGCGGAAGACACAATTTTTTTCACCTCAGGCTCCTCATTTAGCAAAGTCCAGGCCACCCTCCAAAGTGACTGACAATATTCAACTAAAACCAGTTAAAACAAAACACCTACAAAATGGTATCCATGTTATTTGGGACTACTCAAAAACTTAGAACCCCCCCCCAAAATCACATCCTTCGATGGCACCCATCTCGACCAGGTCTCTAAATATAAATACTTGGGCATGTGGCTACACCCCCACCTCTCCTTCTCATCTCACATCAATGCAACTGTAGCCAAACTTCTCCCAAAACTTGGGATGCTATTCCGCAATAGAGATGCCCTTCCTCCTCCCACTAGAAAGCGAACTGTAACCAAAATGATCCTCCCCATTGTTGACTATGCGGACGTGGTCTACTGCACCTCTCACGCAACCTCCTTATCCAAACTTGATACCCTCCTAAACTCTAATGCACCCTCTAGAACGCACCACTGTGATCTTTAACCCCCTCTTGGACTAACTCCTCTGCCCCACAGATGATATATCCACTCCCTCACCCTCATATCTAAATACCAGTTCAACTATTTACCTTCCTACCTGTCCAATAGTCTCTCCCCTGCCTCCAACTAACCGAGACACAGAAATGAACGCTCCTTCTGCATACCCTGTCTTCCTCCAACTTTGGACAGGCCGTTTTCTTCTTCTTCTGACTTTCCAGTTTGTGGAATAAACTTGCCCCTTCCAATAGAAGCAGCACCTCGTGTCTTGCCTGCAAGTACCAACTTCGCTCCCTTCCTCCTCCACCTTACCCCTGCCCCAGATGACCCCCTTCTTTTCAGCTCCCGTCCCTCGTGCCTTAAGCCACTCTACTGCACTTACTGTACTACTCCCCAAAATGTGGGCACTTTCACACATCAGCTCTTTGCCTCCTAGTTCTACCACTGTAAAAACTGAAGAACTATGTTGCAATGTTGTAGCCACTTACTGAACTGTGTGCAAGACCAGAAGGACATCCGTTCTGGTTCACCCTCTATGTTAAAATGTTGTTCTATCTGGCATCCTGCAAGCAACCTCATCTTGTCACTAGTTGATCCGCTGTTGTATGTAATACTGATGTTTCTTTTTGTTTATTGCTGCACACTATGTATGTACTCCATCTCCCCTCCCCCAGGTCACACCTGGAATCCAGCCTTGGCTCAGCGTGCCTTTCCCTGTTATCAATTATTTAAACAAAAATCAACTGTTTAAATTTCCACTGCTGATACTCGCTGGGCATTTATAAAAAAAAAAAAAAAAAAAAAAAAAATTGGTCCCTGCCAATTAAGGTCTTCCCTTTATAATAAATTAAAATGAAATGAATGTTCAGTGTTCATTTCACAGCTGGGGTTGTGACAAATGTCATACAACTGTTCAATTTTGGCATACCTTTTCTTCTCACTTGGGGGCAATACGGCTCACTAACCTAATACATTTCCACTGCTGCTTTATGAATCAGGACTTGGCTAAACAATATGAACTGTTATTTTAATTTAACCCATCAATACCCAGTGGATTAGTGTCCCACATGGGCAAAAATCTATTACTTACCTTCAAGAAATCCTTGCAGCTCTCAAGCCCAATGTCCTTGAGAATGCCTTTTACCCTCCTTCGAGCCTTCCTTATTTTATCCAGGTTTTGAACTGGGAGCTGATACATTTTTTCTTCTTTCCTGTGATGAAGAGTGGGAAACAGTTAGTGAACAGCAGCATATGGCAACCTTTTCTTTAACTGGTTGGCTGATCCCCTGCTTATTATGAAACATTTATTTTGAAGGAGAAAACAGTAACATAAATACTCATCTGATCTGTGTGATTCTGTCACAGAAAACTACAAATCAAAGGTCCAAAAAGTATCAGCTGAAGTTTCTATTCATCATGTAAATTTGTTTCTTGTTAAGAAACTTTGCAGCTAAGAATTTTTAGTTGAAACTGAACACTTGTCAAGTGAAGTTACAGTTTACTTTAAATTTGTTTCTCAACTTGGGGTAGAATTTTGCTGTTGGAAGATATTCTTCTTAAACTGGTAACCATCAAGCTTCACAGTACCATCAAGCTCAGGCCCACTTAAATCTTACGATTATCATTAGATTATAGCAATCTGAGACCAGACACAAATACACAATGGGTCACAGGAAACATGAATTGTGTCGACAAGAAGGATGTTAGGATGATGCCAAAACCTCACCAGCCATGGAAGCGAGCAGGGAGGCTGGCGAAAACAATGCTTGCGCTCACAGGGATCCTGAAGACCCGTTTTACAAATCTGCAGAAAAGAAAATGCAGTGTTTGACAGTTCAATATTGATCCTACTCAAAAAATAACAATCTTACATTAAGGGTCCATACAACTCACATAGATGGGCCTAGAGTCCTTTCCAACCTTACATTACGGTGTTGCTATGTAACTTGTAAGCATAAACTTTGCTAATCACTGTTAGGGTTGGTGAGATGTGGAAATCTGAAACCTGACACAGGGTTCCAACATCATCATGTTAAAAAAAAAAAAAAGGTTCTCAATGTTTTACTAAATGTATTTCTTAGATTACACTGGTAACACAATACAACTTCAGGGAGTGGTAAACAACTGCCTGGTGTCTAACGTAAACAAATCTGCCCTTCCCCGCAGAATGTTTTGCAGCAAAAGAATTCCCTAGAGTTTTGAGAGTCACAGACAAAAAGGAAAAACTTTCCATAATAAAAATGATCCCATGCTCCTCATGGAGTATTTTTTTCCCCCAGAATACAACGCTGTGATTAACTACCATATAATGATCAAGTAAAAGATTTTGCTAGAAGCGAAATCTTCAGGAGAGACACCTCACTGTTCACTTCCAATGGAAGAAAAATAGGAAATAAATAAATAAATAAATAAAATGAAGGTCCCATCTGCCCATTTGATCCAGCAGCACTACTTGAAAAGCTTACACTTTTTAATGAACAAGGGAAAGGGGACGGGTGGTTATTTATGTAAGATATGAGATATTGTACAACAAGAAGGAAGGGGGGGGGGCAGGGCTGAAGCGTTATGGGTACAACTCCAGAACTCAAAAGGCAGGAAGGTTAGATTGGGGCTTGTGTACAGACCACCTTCTCAAAATGAGGAGACTGACAGGGAGCTGGGGGAGCAAATAAGGAGGCTTAGTGCTAAAGGCGATCCTGTGGTAGTACAGGACTTCAATCTGCCATAGGTAGTCTGGAACACTTCAGCTTCCTTGAGCGCCAGGGAACAGGTCCTCCTGGAGGCCTTCCAGGACGGCTTTCTGATGCGGAGGGTAACAGAGCCAAGCAGAAAGGGAAACATTCTGGACCTGGTGCTGATAGATGGCAAGTATGTCCAGGACGTAGGGGGCGAAGACCCCCCCCCAGCAGAAAGCAACCACCACACAGTGCGTTTCTCTCTCAATCTAGGAAAGGAGGTAGCCAGAACCAAGACAAAGGTAGTAGACATCAAAACAGAAGACTTTGGCAGGAGGGGAGGCATACTGGAAAGGCACATCACCAACATCCATCCGGACATGGATGCTGAGCAGAAATCAGCCATCATAAAGCTGGGGTTGGGGTGAAGGAAAAGAGAGCCGCCTTTAGAAGTTATAAAAGATCCAATCGAGGAGGAGGACAGAGAGGAATAAGTGAAGAAATCCAGAGAGGTGAGTAGAGTAGTAAGGGCAGCCAAGGCTTCAAGGAAACCAAGGTTGGCACAGTGGATCATAGAAGGGGAAAGAATTTCTTCAGGTATATAAGGAACAAAAAAAAATTATAAGGATCAAGAATGATGGAGAGTGGGCAAAAAAAAAGAAGCAGAGCAGGCAGAAGCACTCAATAAGTACTTCTGTTAAGTGTTTTATCAGGGAGAGGGGTGGGCCTATGCCCCAGGGGGAAAGGTGGGTGGGAAACAGGGGGAGGGGGTGACGGATGGGGTGATTCTAGTGGGCAAGTTGTTGGAGGGCCTTAGGTCCCTGCGGGTGGATAAGGCACCAGAACTGGATGGAGTGCATCCAAGGGTCCTGAAGGAGTTGGCGGAGGTCCTGGCGAGACCACTGGCGGACTTGTTCAACACCTCCCTGGGTACTGGGTGCGTGCCCAGGGACTGGAGGATGGCACATGTGGTGTCCCTACATAACAGTGGGCCCAGGGATGAACTAGGGAACTACAGACCAGTGAGCCTTACCTCCATTGTGGGGAAGCTAATGGAGACTATCCTTAAGGAGAGGCTGGTAAGCTTTCTGGAGGGGAATGGTCTCCAGGATGACAGGCAACAAAGACAAACCTGATTGACTTTCTTGATTGGGTAATGAGACCACTGGATAGGGGCCATGCAGTGGATATCCTGTACTTGGACATCAGCAAGGCCTTTGACTCGGTGCCACATGAAAGGCTGACAAGCAAGTTGAGAAGCCTAGGAGCAGGGGAAAAACTGGTTGGGTGGGTTAGGAGCTGGTAACAGGACAGGCAGCAGAGGGTAGTCATTGGGGAAAGAGTTCTCAACTCCCAAAGCTGTAAACAGTGGGGTCCCACAAAGATTAGTGCTAGGATCAGTGCTATTTAACATCTTCATTCCTGACATATCAGACGGAATTAAGAGTAAAATCATCCTCTTCGCAGACGATACAAAGATCTGTGCGGAGGTGAACAGTGTGGTAGGTGGTCAAGTACTCCAAGAGGATTTGACAAGACTTGAGCGCTAGTCAGACACATGGCAGCTGGGGCTCAATGCTAAGAATTGCAAAGTCTTGCACTTGGGTGCCAGAAGCCCTGGTATTTGCTACTGGTTGGGAGACAGCAGTTATCTACTTAAATGGAGGAGAAGGATCTGGGGGTACAAGTAACAGGGGACGTGAATCACTCGATGCAGTGTAGGAGGGCAGCGGCAAAGGCAAATAGGATGCTGGGGTGCACTGCCAGAGGAATCACCTCTAGCCCCTGCACAGATCCCTGGTGAGACTGCACTTGGGAGTACTGCGTGCAATTCCAGTGCCCCCATTTGAAAAGGGACGTCAAACTACTGGAAGGGGTCCAACGCAGGGTGACAAAGATGATCCTTGGACTAGGGGACAGAGGGAGCTCAACATGTACTCCCTGGAGAATAGAAAGGAGAGAGGGGATATGACTGAAATATTAAAATATTTAAAGAGCAGGTTTTTAGTAACTGAAGATGGCCCCCCACCAAACATACACGACAGCTCACCTGTTAATACTGTTGTGCCTCGCCATGTAATTTCTTTTTGTATTTTCTGGAAAATCACTTATAACCTTTATCCTAAAGGCCAGCACCAAAAAACAGCCAGACTTCCTTAGTCGGCGACACGCTCCCACGCTGGCACGTTTCGTGACATCAGTACAGGACAAACACAGGGCACACTCCACTTAGGTTATAATAGGGCCATTTTTTAAGTTTCTTTTTTTAACTTTTGGGTGTTGATTTTGACAAATGGCGGCTTCCGCTTGATTAACAAAGGTATTTAAGCACAGTTGTCAGAGCATCCACACTGCATTCTGATCCCATGCTTGCCTGCTCGAGTTCTCAAGCACAGAACTGTTACAGAAGTTGCCTTAATACATGTTACAGCATCCACATTATTGTACACATTAGTTAAAGCCATGACTTCGGGCATGTGAATTAAGTTAGACCACACTTTTTGGCGGCAGATGCCTGTGAACAAACGTACTCATCGAAGCTCTCCACCATACTAAAAACAGAATCATATGCCATTCCTGATCCTCAAAGGTGTACAAGTAAGGGGCCAACCACCCTAACCACAACTCCTTATACAGGAGAACCCTGCACTACGGAAATGCAGGAGAGGAGAAATGGAGCAAACCCAGAAATGATCACAAATTCAATCTACAAAAAAAGATAATAACCACCCCAATGTATTACATAAAATAAATGGTGTCTCAGGGGCTAATCAGCTCAATAAACTCACTCACCCTTCGAGTTCATGGGTTATTGCCTAATTAGCCCCCTCAATGGCATTATATCCTCATATACTACACTGTTCTCGCATTTATTTTCTAAATATTCAAACACACATGTACAACGAGTAGGCTCAATCTCCAAATGATAAATCTGTTTATTTGCACTACCATGTGTATAAATGCAGAATATTACATTCTTCCACAACCCATTATGTATTTGATATACACCCCGCACTACTTATAATGCTTTCGTTAGTATTTTTGCCAAAAATTGGCCTTTCCATGGTAAATTATCTGGCCTATTTTTGCTGCATTCTAGTTCAAGTGGAAATATCATGGGCTATAAAATGTAGCAACTAAGTATAAATAACACATTTATCTCCACTAGTAATATCCATAACTCACAAGCTGCAAAGCAGTATATAGAGTTGCTCACAACACTAAAGTACATGTACTAGGTGTATAAAAGAATAAATTCTTTCATGCTTATGGTAATTTCCTTTTCTCTTCGCTCCAATGTTGTCAATGGGAAGTAAATACACATGGGTATTATGTGCACCCCTACTAGTGGTAGTGGCACAGCCCAAATCTGTCAATCAGCATAGAACACTGGGCACATGAACATTACCAAGCAGCAGAGAATCCCCAGTGTCAGTGCAGTACCTACACAGTCATACGCAAGCAAAGATCTGTGAAAAGCACAAAAAAAAAATCTGATCCTCTCCTTGCAGCACCAACACAAAAACAAAAAAAGAAAAACTGTCAGCACAAGAACAATAAGTTTATGTCCTGCCTCACTCTGAATGACATTCTGCATCAACCTTTCCTGCTTCAATGCCGTCTTATCAGTATTCTCTTGACAGCACTGGCGATCTCAAAAAAAAAGTATAACAATAATAACAGTAACACTAATGAGCATGACTGCAGAAACAATATAAGCACTAACTTGCAACAGGAAGGGCACCACCTCATGTTCAGAAATAACAATCGGTCAACCTACATGCCTGTAATCCAATAAACTAACCTGTTTTACGCTGGCAGATAAATCTGGACAGAATGTTAATATTTACAAAATATTTTTTTGGGGAAAAAAAAAAATCCATCCTTAAATACATATCAGACAATATTCTCCGGAAAAAGCCAAGGTCTCCTGGGAGAGGCTCTACTGACAGTGCTGAAGATAACCGAAAAAGAAAAAGAAAAAAAAAAAAAACGCCAAGTATGAAAGAAAGTCTCTTTTCTGCATCACTCCATGTTATCAATGGGCAGTTAATACATAAGGGTTTGAAGAAGCGGTACCCGTTTTCCAACTGTGTAGGAGGCGAACACTGTCCCACACATAACCCATATGGGCAAGAAACATTGTCTGAATTAGTAGCCTTGATGGAGGAGGAACATCTGGATATCGTGGCAGTCACAGAAGCATGGTACACACAAAACCATGACTGGGACGTAAACATACCAGGATACACTATCTACAGGAGAGACAGGGAGGGTAAAAGAGGAGGAGGAGTAGCTCTTTACATAAGGGAAGGAATAAAAGCAACAGAACAAAAGGGTAAACAGGGAGGAGAAGAAGCACTGTGGGTAAATTTGGAGACAGGCAATGGCACCACAATCCGCACAGGGTTGTATACAGACCCTTCTCAGGGGAGAAATGGACAAGGAAATGATAGAAAGTATACTTAGAATGGCAGAAAAAGGGATATTGTGCTGATGGGTGATCTGAATATGCCAGATGTTAACTGGAGTGCAGTTGCAGCTGCCACTTGAAGTGGAGTTATTCTAGATGCCCTACAGGGGGCATGCCTTAGACAACTAGTATTGGAGCCCATTCGAGAGGGAGCAATATTAGACTTGCTTCTCTCAAATGGAGATGGAGAGAGGGTCACAAATGTAGAAGTGGACAGCCATCTGGGAACTAGCGACCATCGAACAGTATGGTTCACAATAAACACAGCAATAGAGTCAAGCCATACAAAGACAAAAGTACTTGACTTTAGGAGGGCTGACTTTGCCAAAATGGGTGAGTGCCTAAGGAATGCACTAGCAAATGGGCAGGAAGGAGGGGTGGAAGAACAATGGGGAATAATAAAAACTGCCATCACAGAGATAACGAGCCTTTGTGTGAAGCAAATAAACAAAACAAAACGATGTAAGAAACCACTATAGTTCTCAAAGAAAGTGGCAGTGAAGGTTCAAGAGAAAAAGAAAGCATTCAGGAAGTACAAGGAATTGCAGAAGGAGCATGACAGAGAACTGTATCAGTTAAAGCAAAAGCAGGCTGGGAAGGCAGTCAGAACAGCAAAGGCCCAAACCGAGGAAAAGAGAGCCAACTCAGTTAAGAAGGGGGATGAAACCTTTTATAGGTACATCAGGGAGCAAAGGAGGGATAGTGAGGCTTAATAAAGGGGAGGAGGGTGGGCAGAGGAGACTGTGAAAAGGCAGAGATACTAAACAAATATTTTTGCTCAGTATTTACAAATGAAGAGCAGGAGGTACCTAAAACAAACAGTAGAAACACTCTGGATACAGAAGTTGATACCAGCCCATTTACAGAAGAAAGAGTTCTGAAAGAACTCTTAAAACTGAAGGTGGACAAAGCAATGGGGCCTGATGGGATTCATCCCAGAATTCTAAAAGAACTAAGGGTAGAACTAGTGACACCACTGACTACCCTTTTTAACAAATCATGGGAGGATGGGGTGGTACTCGAGGACTGGAGGAGGGCAGATGTGATTCCCTTCACAAAAGTGGGAGCAAGGCAGAAGCAGGAAACTACAGACCTGTTAGTTTAGCCTCAGTGATAGGGAAAATAATGGAATCACTTCTGAAGGAAAAGAATTGTTGAGTATCTAGAGGCCAGAGGGCACAGGACCCTAGGCAGCATGGATTCTGTGCGGGAAGGTCATGCCAGGCGAATCTGATAGATTTCTTTGACTGGGTGACCAAAGTAGTAGATCAGGGAGGGCTGTGGACATGGCCTACCTAGACTTTAGCAAGGCATTTGACACAGTCCACACAGAAGATTAATATACAAGTTAGCCAGCCTGGGAGTGGGTCCCAAGATGACAGCCTGGGTAAAGAATTGGCTGGAGAATAGGACACAGAGGTAATAGTAAATGGAGTCCACTCAGAAGAAAGGAAGGTTACTAGTGGGGTACCGAGGTTCAGTAATAGGACCGGTCCTCTTCAATGTCTTTATAAGCGACATTGCAGAAGAACTGGAAGGAAAAGTATGTCTCTTTGCAGATGACACAAAGATCTGCAACAGAGTTGATGCACAGGGTGGGATGGAAAGGATGAGAAGGATTAGCAAGGTTAGAGGAATGGTCAAATGTATGGCAGCTTAGATTCAATGCTAAGAAGTGCAAGGTAATGCACCTGGAAACAAAACCCAGGGAAGAGTACACACTGGGGGTGAGATACTAACAACAAAAATGGAAAGGGACCTGGGGTAGTCATATCAGACTACCTAAAGGTGGGGCAAGCAATGTGAGAGGGCAGCAAGGAGGGCTGGGGGATACTGGGATGCATAGGAGAGGCATCACCAGTAGAAAACAGGAAGTTATTATCCTCTGTACACACAGCTGGTGAGACCCCATCTGGAGTACTGTGTGCAGTTCTGGAGACCCAATCTCCATAAAGACATAGACAGGATGGAAGCTGTCCAGAGGAGGGCAACTAAAATGGTGCAGGGTCTGCACCCAGAAGACATATGAAGAGGCGAAGGAGCTTAATATGTATAGCCTCGAGGAAAGGAGGAGAGGGGGACACGATAGAAAGCTTCAATACCTCAAGGAATCAACAAAGTCCAAGAGGTAGCATCTTTCAAAAAAGATGTGTGCAAGAACAAGAGGGCACAATTTGAAGATGGGGGGCGACTCAGAGGTAATTTAGAAGTATTTTTCACAGAGAGGTTGTGGATGCATGGAGCGGCCTTCCGGAGGAGGTTGTGGAGTCACAATCAGTGGTGGAATTCAAGCATGCATGGGACAGTCATAAGGCAATTCTAGGGGGTGGGGGTAGGAAGAAGTAGGCTGCTGGTTAACTAGGATCTGCAGCTTATCCAGTAGGTAGGGAAATGGGCAGACTGGGAAGGCCAAGCGGTCCTTATCTGCCGTCAAATTCTATGTTTCTATGCAAACCATCACCTGCAAAACTCTTGTGACCAAAGGCCGCATCGGCGGAACTTTCAACAGTCTGTAGTGTTTAAGGAATGTGTTGATGGAGGACCATGCTACTGCGTTGCACAATTCTAACATGGATGACTCCCCTCTCTCTGCCCAAGAAGTAGCCAGCGCCCTGGTGGAGTGAGCCTTGGGGACAATCTGAGATTTCTTCTTTTCCACTGCATAGGCCTTGGCGATACAAGCCCTCACCCACCCGGCCAAGGTGACTCTGGAGGCTTTCTGACCCCTTTTTTTGCTGCTCCTAAAAAAACAGAACAGATTTTCAGACTTTCTGAACGTTGCAGTTCGTTTGAGGTAAATCCTAAATGCCCTATGCAAACTTAACTTATCTAGGTCACGTTCATTAGCATGAACTGACTTTAGACAAAAGACGACAGATTTCCTGATCTACATGAAATGTTGTAAGTATTTTAGGTACAAAGAACAGAACCATCCTCATGATTTCCATTTTCTTATGGATAAGGTAATGCTCTTTGTGGGATAATGTCTGAAGTTCGCCAATCCTTCTGGCTGACCATATTGCAATTAAAAAAAAAAAAAAAAAACACAACATACTTTGCATGGCAAAATGTCCAGCAGTACTGGCGAAAAAAGGTTCGAAGGATGCTTTACATAGAGCATTCAACACTAGATTCAGATCTCATGGGAGTACTGGTGATTAAAACAGCATTTACACCTGCTAACCACTCTTAGAAAATGGATGATCTCCTGGTTAGTTCCCAGGGATGAACCCATGGAGGTTCTTAGTGCTGCTCCCAGTGCCCAGACCTGGCCTTTTAAGGTACTCAACACAAGCCTTTTGTGTACTCCCACCCGAAAAAAAATCCAAAATCTGCAGAACTGTAGCTTTAGGAGACCTGATATCTCTTTCTCTGGCCCAAGCCAAGAACATGTGACACATGCAGTCATAAGCCAAGACACCTTCCTGAAAACCATTAGGGTATCCACCACTTTTCTGGAAAACCCGTTTTAACAATGTCCTCCTCTCAGGAGCCAGGCCACCGGCTGCATGGCCTCAGATCTGGATGAAGAATGGGTCCTTGGGAGAGTCCCCCCACCCCACCCCCACCCCGTGGGAACCAGACTGCACATGCTGAGCTAGAGTCACAAAGTCTGAGAACCACAGTGTTCCTGGCCAACCTGGTGCTACTGGAACAAAATATCCTGTTGAGTGTTTTTTTTTTGTTTTTGTTTTTTTCAAATTACCTTGGGGAGAAGTAGAGAAGGAAACAAACAGGCTCTGAAGAAAACCCACATCTGGGACACAGAATCCACTGCTTCTGCCTCTGGACGCCAGTACCAACTGAAAAACCTTGGTACCTGAGCATTTTGACTTGAGGCAAACAGGGCGCTCTAAGGTCGACCAAACCTTCGGCACTGAAGGTTGAAAACCTCTGGATTCAACATGCATCCCCTGGATAAACAGTCTCTTGACTCAGCCAAGCAGCCTGGATGTTCGGTTCTCTTGCCAGATGAACCGTCAATAAAGACAGAAGGTTCTCCTCTGCCCACAGCAGAACTTCAGTTGCTTCTGCTAGCAACTCCTTTTATACCTCCTTGATTATGTACGCTACTGTAGTGGCACTGTACAATCTTACTTTTATGGCCTTTGACCGAACCAGGTTGTGAAAGTGAAGAAGAGAAAGTCATACTGTTCTCATCTCCAATACATCAGAATCAGCTCTTGCGGGGCTTCTGGAGATCCCTTGCTTATGTTCTTGGAACTCTCCCTCCAGGTCAGTGACTGCTGAAGTGACCGTGCATGTGGTCATACTACAGAGTTGCCTGCCTAACAAGCTAATCTAGACCACAATTTATTTAGCGCAGTAATTAAAAAGGGACTTACATTTAAAACCTTGACTCCCAACTTCTGAGTGCCAACCGAACCGCAAACAAGTGCGGCAGCCTCGCCCATAAGATGCACAGTAGGGAATGGGGATGCAGGTGCGTTATGTATAGAACACTGAGATCGGCTGGGGGAGGGACATCTAAATAAACATATACACGCAAACATAATGTATCTATATAAATAAGAAATATACAATGGTGAGCTGTCAGATAAATGATTTATCTACACAAGTGCTGTTTGACCTCGGGTAACTTCACAAGTGGCGTCAGCTACGAGTGAGGTGTCCGAGTCAAATACAAGTGTAGATAAATAATTTATCTGACAGCTCACCACTGTATATTTCATTTATGCAATAGGGATGCTTCTTATCAGTGCAGGAATATTTGGTTTTGACTGTTTATCTTCTTTTTTTAAATAATAATTTCTGGGACTTTTGGTTAACTTTCCTAGTGCATGTCCGCCTAACGTGGTGGCTGCTATTAAATGAAACACCACTCATTTTGTAGAGAACTTCTTGCTGAACAAATGTCACGGTCACAGTATCATGTTACCTTTTTTGTTTTAAAGTTATTCACATTTGTTTGTCGAAAAAGTGAAACAAAAAATTGTATTTTATGCTGTTTTTTGCTAATTATAAAAAAAACTAAAAAGTGTTTAATACATGAAACACCACTCATTTTGTAGATATTTTTGTCCTGAATATTTTTCGTGCACACAGTACTATACTATCATTTTTTTGTTTTAAAGTTATTAACATTTGTTTGTCAAAAAAGTGAACAAAAAAGCTTTGATTGACAGTTTGCATTTATCCCACATATGTGGGATAAATCTAGAGTGGTTAGATTTATCCCACATATGTGGAAATAAATGGATTTATGCAATTGCTTTTGGTTCCACACCTACTGCATTAATATTAAATATGTATATATGTATATATGTATATATATATATATATATATATATATATATATATATATATATATATATATATAACACACATATATACATACACACACATACATATACACACACACACACACACATGCATACACACACATACATATATACATATACACACACACACACACACACACACATACATGCATGCATACACACACACGCATATATACATACACATGTACATGCATATACACACACACACACTACCCGTGTCTGCAGCTTTACATGTATTCGACTAATATATACTCTAGCGGCTAGCCCAATACATGTAAAACTGCAATCAAAGGTTCTGTAATGCATATTTAGATGTCCCCCTCCCTGATGACAGTGTTCTATACATACATATACAAAACGTGCCTGAAGCTCCTTTCCCTACTGTACGTCATCAAAGTGCGATTTTTATGGGTGGGGCTACAGCACTTGGCAGCGGTTCACACCATAATTGGAAGTAAGGAGTCAAGTTTTTAAACAGAAGTTCCTTTTTAATTACTGCACTAAAAACTTTAATTGTGGTGTACATTAGCTCCTTGGGCAGAAAACTCTGTAGTACGACTCTCCTGCCCAAGACTGAATATGGTGATAGCTGCTCATTAAATCTGGAATTGGCTCCTCTATTCCTCTGGTTTCTAAAATTCTGAAAGGGACGAAAACCACCTGCAGACGGACACTGGCAGCCGCCACCTTGAACTCCTGCTGTCAAACTTGCTTTCTGTTGCTGCTTTGACACTCGAAGTTGTCCCTTCTTATCCTGGACATCCTTCAAAATGCCATCCAAGCCAGACCCAAATAACAGTCCTCCCTCAAAAGATAACTTAAACAGTTTGGCCTTCGACACCTGATCTACAACCCAATGCCCAAATCAGACACCCCGAAGAGCTGACACAATGTGATAAGCGGAGCGTGCTGACGTTTGTAACTGTCCACTGTGGCATCCACTAGAAAGGTGGAAGCCACTGATAACCAGCTATAAAATGTTCACCCCTCGGAGTCCAAGGGAATTAAACTATTCAGAACCATAATCCAGAAGTTTAAGGAAACACAGAAACATAGAATTTGACGGCAAATAAGGACCACTTGGGTCCACCTAGTCTGCCAGAGTAAGGCTCTGTTAACAAGAAAAAATACATAGAAAATGCAAAGGTTTACTCCATTTGAGGTAAAGGCTCTTCTGCATGCAGCGTCCACTCACTTATCGTGCAGACTGGTGAGGGCTAGAGACCCTTTAATAGGTATGGTCATGTGCTTAACAGAATTATGCACACACTTCTGAGAATTCTCCTCCATAAAACAGATATCTTACCCGTGGCATAGACGCGAGCAAAGGGCAGAGGACATTCAGGAATAGATGGAGAAGCAATGATCGAGGGTAGGGGGCAGGTTGCCTTGGGCAATTGCTAGTTTGGTCAAGAACTGTTTTTGCCGATATGCGGCTCCGAGCTTTTGGTTCACCCATTGTATGATGGAATTTACATGCTCCATGAAGAAGAGGGAGGGGTCGAGGGTTAAACCCAAGTATTTGAAATGAGGGACAATCAGGCGTGAGCACTGAGAGGGAGGAGCCTGACACTGATATTGGCCAAGTATCGTTTGAACTTAAAACAAAAAATAAATAAATCATCTGAGGCACCAGGGGGGAAAAATGGAAACCTGAACACCCAATATTGATGCAGTGGCACGTGGCCCCCAATCCATGCACATAAGGCACTGGAAAATGAGGAATCTATGGGCAGGTTAGTCAATTTGTAAGCCACAGTTTAACAGGCACGATTTCTAAATTCAAGACGTTCCCTGTCACCAGGCAGCCCCAACCTGCTTTGCAGATGCACAATTCTGACAATAAAGAAGGAACGTAATGAAATTCTTCAGAGAAAATCGTCCATGCTATTTACCCCTCAGTGGCACAGCAAAGACTGGGGAGTCTCTGCTAGCTAGAATGTTCATGTTCCCAGTGTTCTATGCAGATTCACAGCTTTGGGATGTGCCACTTACCCCTAGTAGGCCTACACATTACCCATATTTATCAACTCCCTACCGACAACATGGAGCGACTAAGAAAACTGCTATACAGAAATGTTAAATTCTACTTTTTCTATTACACAGCAACATAGAACAATATGGGTAGAATATTCAAAAGTAGTTTGTAAATGCTAACACAGTTAGTGATTTAACAGTGGTTAGCGCCCCAAAAGCTAGGGGCTGACTAAGAGTGCCATATTGAAAGGGTTAGTTAGTAAGGCATTAACCAGTCAGAGAGCGGCGCTCACCTTTGCAAATTGCCTGACAACTTATATAAAGGTGCTTTCACTTAAGGTGTATGGCAGCATTAAACAGCATTAGTACTACACTGTTTTTTTCCTCTATTCCTGTTTCTCTCCCCAACAGCCTTGGTCCGGGTGGTGCCCCCCACCCGCACCATCCTATGGACTTACAGGTTAATCACCACTTACTCAGAGCTGTGTTTTGGCAGCTGGCTGTCATGTAGGGTGTGCAGGGGATGCCAAGTGAGGTGGGGTGGTTTCCACCATTTTTTGCCCACCAGAAACTATGCACAATGTAACCTAACGTGTGCATCTTGATGCACATGCGGGATGCGTCATCACACTTCCTCCCACCCATCTCTGCTGGTCCAGCTGGGTGGCAGGCAAGTAGCTGAATTTAGTACCCCACCAACTCTCCAAGGAAGGAGAGCTGTTCTTGTGATGCTCAATCCTTCCTCCCCCAGATGGCCCAAGTGACCCTGGTCTGTTCCAAAACCTGGGTCACCATCATGGGTAGAGGTAAGGCGCTCTGCATCTCTGCCTTCCACACCATCATGCCAACCCAGTCCCACACTATTTAACACCTCCACAAACCTGGTACTAAGTGCCACACGTCCCCCAAAACACTGTACCCATAAGCACTACAGCTACAGTATCCATGGAAACTGCTGTCACATCCAATACAACAACCGGCATAGACCCTGGCCTCCACTCACCACCTCAGCCGACCAACATCGAACTGAAAAGCAGCAGATGCACATGTACTGTCTCTACAGTATATGCGCACATGCTCACTATCAGACGACAGCCAACATAATGTGTAGAGGGTCTGTGCCAGCTGCCATACTAGACATGACAGGAGCTACAGCAATTAAAGGTGAGCAAGTCGGAGGCAACAGGGGATGGTGACTGTTCACTGGGTGGGCCAGGGTAGGTGTATACATTAGGCGTACCAGCGACTGGGGTGAGGAAGACAGACTAACACAGACTTTAGTTTACATTATCCAGTAAAGCAATTGGGGGGGGGGGGGACTAAACAGCCAAGGACACCGATTTAACAACATCCATACGGCGATCAAATGTGGGTGGTGACACCAGACTGCTAGGTAATCTAATATAACAGCACTGAAACAGCAATGGAGGAGGGCTGCACAACATCTGCAGCATCTATCTGCTTCAGGCCTGTAATGTGGCCATAGTGAGATGCAAATAAACCAATAACACTTTGTGCTGCGGGATCTACATGTGAACGGTCAAACATGGCACTCTGCTTATTTTGTGAGCAACAGCAGCTCATTTGCTCCGAACATACCCACAGCTCCCAACTGGCCACATATCCCATGTTGCCAGTAGGGGATTTTGGTTTGCAAGGAGCTAACAGATTAGCGCCTGCATCCCTCAGCAGGTATACTGAAACATGCTTTTAGCACTGGTAATGTGTTTCAGGCATGTTACACTATAGGTGCAGTTTGCTCTGAGCACTAATTTGCTCATGGAGCTCAGAATCAGGGCTATGAACATCTTGGCCTATTTCTTCTATAATGTTGCAATCCAACATACAGTATTCTTTACAATACTAACGCTGTCCATGTAACTTTCAAGAAATATCTGCAATAACTTCTGAACTGTTTCAAGCCTTACCAGTCTTCAGAAATCACGTTACCCATTTGCCTCCAAAAGTAGTGATCTCACACTGTAATTGTTCTGCTTCCTAAGCACTGAAAATTTCCACTGTTTCCAGACGGAGCTCATGCTCATCAATATGAATGAGGAGGAGGAGACTTCTTTACCTTCTAGAAAACAGCCTTCATTTGCATTGTTTCTTAAACCACTAATTAAAAAGTAGAGCAACCACGCATCTTAAGTATATTGTTCTTTTTCAAAACATCATTAAATGCTTTGTGCAAAAAACAGTTACATTAAAAGTTCAACTAGTTTGGAAATAAAGATTAAAAACAGCCACCCCGTATCTGTGGTAGTATCACTTGTCAAAAATAGTTGGGATTCTGTGGTAGAAGCATGAAATCTCATGAAGGATTCAAACTGCACCGCACCATTTAATCGAAACTGAAAACAACGCGCATTTTGCTATTTTGTCCGATAATGCACTGCTTATTTATCTGTACAGCATCCATTATTTACATTACTCCCCATGCCCATCCACTAATAGGCAAGGCGAGTGACCAAGGGCCCCAAACAGCTAGAAGCACACTGTGCCACGGCCAATGTATTCGCTAGTTACAGCACAGATTCAAAAGATCTCATCTCACCTCACCTGTTGTGGCGATAAAAAGTACAGTAAAGCGGATTCCGAGGATCCTAGCTGACCCCCAGATTGCGAGAGAACCTTCATGATGCCGAGGAACCCTGGTTAATCTGCCGGCGCGAGCCGACTACAGTGTTTACGTGCCCTGCAGTGACCCGCTTTTCTTGACTCACTCAAGGTAAACCCGTTGGAATTCATCAGTGTTATTATAGCAAGGGAAGGAAGCCTCCTTTCACTGCGTTGCTGCTAATAACCGCTGTTGTACCTACCAGTCAGTGCTGTAAGAGGGAGCCCTTCTGCTGTTTCAGGACATTCAACCTCCTCCCCACCGACACAGCGCCGCTCGCTGCCGCTGCACAAATACAAATCACCGAACTTCTCCTGGCGCGAACTTTTGCCTCACGAGAAGTGCACCGTGAAGGACGGCTTTCTCTAAAGATGATAACGAGCTGAGAATCCCTCTCCCATTTCTCACTTCACATCTTCACATTCCCCCTGACTTGAAAGAGAAAATGGCGCTCGATTATGTCAGGAAGTGACGTTCCGCCTCATTTACATACAGAGAATCTGACCAATAGGAAAACAGATTTGACTTTAGTTTATAGAAATAATTGCCGCCTTGTTTCTGTAATGTAGTTACTGTTGAGGATTATTGCAATTGATTTGTATATTATTGGTCATGTTTTCTCTTGGTGTGCACATTTTAATGGCTTTTTTTACATAAATGTGTGAATTCACGCGAGATTATTTGAAGTCAGATGATATTACATCATTAGGGCGTGGCAAAGAATGGTGACATCACTTGTGCAATAAGATCATGTGGTAAAATTTGGGCGTTGAATAGATTTGCATAGGAGGAGGTGTGGTCACATACAGAAACTTGAACAGTCCCTCCCAGTGATAACAGCCAATAGGAGAAGAGCTTAGACACACTGTTTAATAATTGGGTAGAGGTATGGCTGCAGTAAGTGCTTCAAAAGTGGATTGCATGTGATGGCAAATAACTTGTTAAGGACAAGGAATATAACAGGCCATGAGGCATGCTGCAGTTTAACTCTAACAGTAATATTTTATTTTGACAGAATAATGACAGACATTTTTAATTTGCCAAATATTTGCTAACTTTTACTACACCTCAGAAGAGTGCTAATTACATCATCTGCAGGAGGGGTGTGATAGCCATCTTCCAGAAAAGAGTCAAGGTCTCTTCAAAGACAAGGCAATAATCTCAACACATTGAAGAAAGAAATGGGAAACATCAATCACCTCAAGTTGTTATTTAATTTGAACAGTTAGGATAGTTTGTTTAGTGGCAGCATTTATAATATCCAGATTGAAAGACAGGTGTGTCATTCAGGAGTTACTGTTATTAGAGACCCCTATTCATTTAATTGCAACCCCTGTTATAGTAGCTGCAATCACTTTCGATGCATACAAAAGGTTTCTTAAGGATTATTGCATACAGTATTGTAAGGGGTCTCTTGCTTACAACCCTTGTGATGTTTGGTGTAATGTGGCTTTGCAGCGTTATAATGTTGATGAAATGACACTGCTAAGGGGAAAATGATGTTAATTACTATTTCCTGTGTTTTTACCATAACACATTTAAAATTGCTAAATTAAATAACAAAAATGTGTAAACATTTTTTTGATATTGACTCTAGAGTACAGATTGTCATCATAAACTACACTGCTTTTTGTTCAGAACTGATTTCACTTCCTTCTTGTGCACACCTAATTGATCCTGTTCCTCTTCATGGCTTGTAAATCACTTTGAGATGCAGTGTTTAAGAAACATATTATACAAAACTAAATTCCTTTTTTCCTTCCTAATGAGGATGATCATTTCTTGGAGGAATCTTATACTGTGTGATAGTGTATGAAGATATGTGCTACTTCAAAGAAAGTCATTCATTTAAAAATGACACCATGGCCATTTTAAAGCATTTTGCGTACCATTAGTTCATACATTTGTAAATATTCCCAAAATTGTAGATACATACAGCAGAAAGTGTACTTACAAATACGATATAAGTCATTATAAAACAGTGACTAGAAATGGAATACTCTGATTTTCTGCTAGCAATCTAAAAGGATAATAAATGGAAACTCTTGTGTACAATAAAATCATTAGAATTTTAATGCAGCAGTATTTGGCTCATCATATTTTTTCATAATAAGGTATTTTTGGCAAAAACATTAATGTATGCATTTTCTTTTTATTTCATTTAATTTCTGAACTCTGTCATTGCAAACGTACTAGCACCTTTCTAATACATCTATAGTATGAATATAGTTTGTACAATGATGAAGACACCTAACTGGAAGTGATTTTTATGAATTGGTAAAAGCAGCCAGATCCCTTGCTGATATGTCAATAATTACAAAACTAGTAATACAAGCTGTTCTAAAATAACTGAGACTATTACAAATACATGGATGATGTATCTAAGCATGTTAGAAATACAGTATTGCTAAACAATTATGTGATGAAATGTCTTGTTGACTAATAAATATCAGTTTGTTTATTTAAAAATGTTTCATCAGGAAGGCATACAGAGATATACAAATAATCTTATTTACAGACGTGACAAGTGGGAGGTGGAAGGGGGAACAAGTCAGCAGCAAAAACAAAAATAGCAATATAATGCCACATACAAAGTAAATATGAATACAGTATACAAAAACCAGAGATTACAGTAACTATCAAATATGTGCCGCAATATGTGGGCAGGTAGGTAATGACACTTATTTAATAAAAAAAAAATGTTTAGCATACAGGCACTCCAGGTGGATTTTGTAAGAAATAATACACAATACAGTATATGTTGAGTTAATTAATGCAGGCCCCATGTGAAGAAGCATAACACCAAGAGCTTTAAAGCAGTAGTTTTTGCTGGTTTGCAAAAGATTTCATCATATAGTTTTTTTTAGCAATAATATATTTTTGCTACAATAGAGTCATCATTGATATACTGTATTTCTTTTATTTTTCTCTTATGTTTTTAAAAACACTTTTATTACTAATTTTATTATTAATGAGTCTAGTCATCAAAGATGGCCACCACTGGCAATTTAAAAAAAAAATCCCTTCCCTTGAGATTACTTTTTAACTTTAACTGCTGGATTGATCCAGTGGATGTATTTGGAGGGTACAAGCACACATTTGTGATGGTAAACAGCACAACACTACACCAAGATATTTAGTTTATTCATAGGGGGCATGGCCAGAGACCAATTACTTTCAGAAAGTTTGAAACCTCATATCGTAGTTCAGGAATGAAATACAATGAAACAAAAAGATTGATGTGCTGATGGTTTTGCCAGAACTATACATTATTACTTAAAAAAACTGTATTTATAATTTTTTCTGCTAACAAATACTACTGCTTCAAGCTCTCAGTAAGAGTGTGAATTTGGTTTATAATGTAGGTAAGAGAATCATGTACTATCACATGAGGAGTCCATTGATATGAACGAGTTTTAAAATGCTTAATGCACCATGTAGTTTTCAAATAGCTAATAAACCTAAATATGGCTACAGAGCCATTTTACAAGTGCAATATCATACTCCATTGTGTGCATTAAAGGAGAAAGGAAATTATTTTTACATAGTTAACTGCCTTCCATTTTCCTTCCATGCCAGTTATGTATTCTGATATGCTTTGAACTGTTTATCATAAATAAATAATCTAGCTTTGGGATGCCCTCATATCTACATAGAGTTCCATTCTCCTCACCAGCTGCTGCTCTTTCATTTCATATATCTAAGATATTCTATGGCATCAATAACACCATTCCATGCTATTCATTTGAATGGCCCGGAATGTTGTTATTGATGTAATAGAATGTTCAGGCTGTATGAAAAGTGAGAGTGCAGCAACTGCTGAGGAGAGAGGAATTCAGGGTGGTTACAAAGGCAACAAAATTAGGTTATTTAATTAAACAAAAAAGGTCAACAATATATCAGACTATTGAGTAGACATTATAGGGACAACTGGAAGGCATCTAGAGGTATAAAAATGGTTTCCTATCATCTTCAAGTAAGCAATAAAACCCAACAGGGTGTGTAATTGTGGGCCAGTAATCACACACCTTAGGTGTGTTGTTATAGGCGCCAAAGAAGTGCAATCATTGGCCATAATTACACATTCCTTTAGTGTTGTCTTGCTATCGTAAAATGTCTTCAAAAAGTAAAACTAGAAAATATATTTGTAATTGTGTCTTTTGGGTTTAAAATAAGATTTTTTTTTGTCTGGGTAAAAATTTATATATTTATTAATAATTGATAAACAGGATGGATGTGGTGAATTGTGAAACACTTGTTCACAAGAACATCCTAAAAGTAAATAAAACAAGTCACTATATCAAGTACAATACAATACACAGATTTAACAGTACACACATACCATAGTTAATTATACAGGTTATAATCATTAAAAACAGTTACATTTCTCACATAGGCTCAGCAAATCATACTTTCTGATGGAAGAATGTAACAAATTCCACAGACCAAGGGTGTGATAACAAAAGTTGGCTTTCCCATAATTGTTGCAGCATTTAGGATGGAGAAAGTACCGATTAGAGGCATCCTGCAGGATATATTCATGCTCAGGGACTTTAAGGTTAGTTGAAAGGTCGTGGGCACTATTAAGATAAACAGCTTTAAATACTATTTTATGCCAGTTATAGTCCCATGGGGACTCTAGGAAAGCCAACCCAGTTGAGACAACATTTGGGAGTGATGAACATTAAGGTCATAATCTACAATAAAACACTTCATACAAATACGATATAGTAGATCTTTAATGGTGATTTTGAGGCATGGGGATACACTTCAGCCCCATGTTCCAAAATGAGTAGACTTGCTTGACAAATAATCTGTTAGTGATTTTCCAAAGAAAGACCCTATTTAGTGTGATTTAAAGGAGAACTACAATCAACATTTGCAAAAACATACACTGTGCAGAGTGTTTTGATTTGTGAGTAGAGCTAGTGTTTCCTTTCCTTTGTTTGCTATTAGGAGATTTTTTTTCTGAATTTGCCTACTAGTAGTATGGCCCCTTGGATCTCCCTTTTTAAATTGTTATTGTTTTTCTTTTTCCTACAATGCCTCTTGTCACACGTAACAAACAGTGATGCATTAAGGACCATTGATTCAATGAGTAATAGCTGCTGCAGCAATCTGCTGTTAGGAGCCTGATGTTCTGGCCCCAACTAAGTATATCTTTCTAATTCAAACATTTTGTTTTATAGGTACGTGCCTAGGTCTAGCAAGCAGGAGTATATGTTTGTCTTTAAACTTTTTCATTTCTTCATACTACCCACAACCATAAAAAACACACAAATCACTCAAGGTCATCAATGCTATAATTAGTGAAGACTCTGACTGTTTCATTGCAGAAAAGTACACTCAAGCATACTTCAATGTGTTTGCCAAACTTTAAATGTAGCCGTTATTAGTGCTCACTGAATAAGGGGAGTCACTTAAAATCACAGCTCTGCTGCTGTAAACACTAAATCAGCCCTTGCTGACTGTTTGGTCATTGTTGCATCACTGTCACATAGGACAAAAGGCATTGTAGGAAAAAGAAAAGAAAAAATTAAATCCTGGTGGTCCCATAGTCTCAAAACTAGTAGGCAAATTTAGAAAAACTCCTTACAGCAAACAAAGGAAATGGCACCCTAGGACTACACTCACAAATCAAAACACAACACAAAACATACTTTTTGTAAATTTTGACTATAGAGCTCCTTTAAGCAAGCTAGTCAACAATGCATTTTCTTTGTAACATCATCAATATGGAGTTTAAAAGAAAGAGAATCATCAAGAGTAATCTACAAATATTTAAAAATAGGAATGACCTTGAAAGGAGAGTCTTAAAATGAAACCAAAAGAGAACCAGTCTGCCTAGATAGAGGAAGAGAGGACCTAAACAGCATGTAGTTGGTCTTATTTGGATTTAAAAGTTTAAAAAAAGTCCCAGAAAACCAAGATATAACTCATATCAAACATCTATTTGTAATTGTGCAAATAATTATGGCAGTGAATTATGTGCAAAATAAAGCCCAGCGTCATCGGCATACATTTTCTCTGAGCAAAACTCACACAAGATAGAAAAGTATTGCTAAATAAAGAGAAATGAATAGGATGCAGAACAGAACCAGAGGAACACTCCAAGAAATGAGCTTAGGAAAAAAATAATCCCTTTCCAAGAAACAGATTGAAGACAAATGGATAAATAAGACTCAAACCAAGATGTAACATTAGAAAACCTATAAGCAGAAAGTCACTAATGAAGCAAATTATGATTAATTAAATCAAAAGCTTTGGAGAGGTTAATAGAAATAGCTGTAACCCAAGACCCATCATCCAAACAGCATGAGATAGTCATAAAAATAGATAAGAACAGCTGAAGTGTGGTATAAAGGGTAGAAACCAGACTGAAAAGAAAGAGAGTGTTGTGCTAGACAGGAAATTTAAAATCTCACCATGTACAGCCTTCTCTAATAATTTGGAAATAACAGGTAAAAGAAAAATCAGATGGAAGTTATCAGCAACTGAAGCTGAACCACTGTTATGAAAAAGAGTAACGATGGATGTTTTCCATTCAGTAGGAAAAGATTTAGAGGCCAAGGCTGAATTTTAATGATGAGTAAGGGGATACATTATCAATTTAGCTCTGGTTTTAAAAAAAAAAATGTTTTACAGAGCATCAGAACCAACTGATGAATTAACCTTAATACCTGATAGCAATTTAAAAATGTTCTCAGGTTCAATAGCTTTAAAACAAAATTTTGGCTGTGTAAGCAAGGACGGATGAAACATTAAACCGAGGTCATGTCTGCCTGCTCTGGTGGTTGTTCAGGTGTACATTAAAGATCCCATGGCACTTCTCAAAAAGAGTAGGGGGATTTTATTAAGGAAAAACAATCACAATATAGCAACAACAAAAAAAGAACAATGTGTACACTCTGAGTCAATACATATCAGAAAAAAAATCCAATATTAACAAGGAGAATCAAAACTAAAAAGACATGTATAGAATACAAATCATGACTTCCGGTGACGTCACGGATCTAGAAGCAGTGTAGGAGACGAGCGCCCCCCACCCCCGACTTACCACCTAAAATATAAATTTTATAGTCTGAAAATGATCGAACAGCAGCTAAAACTGTCTAAGAAGACTGGAGGGGGACCCCTTAAGCGAATAAGAGCAGAACTAAAGTAGGAGGACGTTCGGAGAATCGAGAGGGGAAAAGGACCCACTGAGGCATGTGTGAGTAGATCGTCCTCTCCGGGGATTACTACAGCCTCGGACTATGATATGGATAGAGAGTCCGAAAAATGATCCAGAAGCCGGTTTGAAATGCTCCTTAAGGAAATTAAACAGCTCCGGCAGGAAAACAAGGCAGATTTTAAATCAATCCAACAACAACTAACACAGATTGACACATGCTTTGAACAGATAGAGGAGCGTGTGTTGGAGAACAAAGAAGACACCACCATGCAACTGGCCCATGTGGTTCAATCTCTCTGGGCACACACCACAGAACTGCAAGCTAGATGTGTCGACTTGGAGGGCCGCTTCAGGTGGGAGAACCTGCATCTGTATGGGCTCCCTGAGGGCCAGGAAATTGCTCCAATGTCCTCTTACCTTGAAAATCTTCTAAAAGACATTCTGGAACTACCCTCCACCTACAAACTTCATGTAGAGCGAGCCCATCATTCGTTACAGCAAAAACCGCAAGATCGGGCAGCCCACCCTCATTCCATTATTTTCAAATTAAACTCTTTCTGTACCAAGGAGGACATTCTACGTAGGGCCTGGGCAAAAAAAGAGTTAACATAACTTAGCAATTATCTCTATATGGACCATGGTTACCCCCAGGAGGTCCCGGCGCAGTGCCAGCAATTTGCTCCCCTTTTGAAAGTCCTGAAGGAGCAGGCAATAACATTTCAAAACCCTTTCCCGGTGAAACTCCAGATCTACTGGGAAGATGGAGTGAAAATCTATCTAAATGTGGAAGAGGCCTTGCTGGAATTCGGGGAGAAAGGCCTCCTCCAATCAGAGATCCGTGGTGATAGTTCCAGGAGTTGGGCCTCGTTGTGGCAGAGATCTGCGAACAGAAATAGAACTGGCTCTACCAGTACTGACACATTAGAAGCGATGCAACAGCTCACTCAGATCCTCAGAAAGAAACCAACACACCTGAATATGAATAAAAATACCTGAAGCTTTTTGGAGCGCGGTAAGTACTCTTAGATAAACCAGGAACCCACAGTTTCTTCTCTCCTGACTTTTCTCATAGCCCATAATCAACTCCTTGGGCGAAGCCAAGAGGACAGGGAGGCCACAAGGCACTTGTAACCCCCCCTGCTTCAGGGGGTTCACATCGATCTCTCTCCTCCTTTCCAGTGATTATGGGAAGAAAGAAACAAGGTTTTTTTTGTCTCCACGTCGGACTGACTCTGATTCTGTAGACTGCTGCAGATAGCTATATTGGGGATACCAGATCTACTTCCCACTTGTCTCTCTAACAGAACTTCCTAAATCAGAAGTTAACTTTATGTTTACCCCATATTGCATTTTCTTTAATGGGGAGATAATACATTGTCATTGTGGGAATTCACTAGAGAACAAGGAAGGTTGAAGAACTTTGGACATTATCTATCTGAGCACCAGAAGTGTTTATTAGCAGATGGATGTTTATTAATATTGTTCGATCACTATAATTGGGGCGGTGGGGAGGGGGGAAGTTATTCCGGAGGGGGTTGTTTTTTGCTTTCCGTGATGACAGCCTAATTTATACATTGTGGAGCCATTGTGATTTTGGGCTCCAGAGGAGGTCTCCTATCAGCGGGAGTTCAAAAATACCTCTTCAATCTGCTCTGTTTCGAGTAGATTTGGAAGCCTGTCTTGTACACAGGCTTCCTACCTTGGAAGCAACAAACAGTTTATGAATAGTTTTTTGCTGTTTGCCATGTTGGCACAAGTTTTTATGTTGATTTCTGGGCTGCGATACTATCTGGGTCTTCTCCGGGAGGAGGGGGGTGGGGATGGGGGAACTATAGAGATAGGTGCATTAAAAATACAATATAATGAGAGGAGTTACCAGGTTGGGAGGACATCCCACACAGAATGATGGCTTTAACATATACAGTTTGTACCTACAATGTCCATGGGGTGATGAACCCGGTTAAAAGGAACAAGAGCCTAACATCCTTGAAGCGTTCAGGAGGAGACATAATGATGCTACAAGAGACACATTTATCAATGGCAGAGCACAAGAAATTTGAGAGGTTAGGCTTTTCCAATGTAATTGCATCATCTTATAAAGGAGGGAGGAGGAGAGGGATGGTAGTGCTCATCCCCCATGGGGTTCCGTTCGAGGTGAGGGACACTCGGATGGATAAAGAGGGACATTACACAATGGTGAAGGGAAGTCTTAATGGCCAGTTACTTACTCTGGCTTCAGTCTATTTCCCTCCCAATACATCTCTGTAATTTTATAAAGTTTTTTTTTTTTACAATTATCCCGATGGAGTGAGGGGCAGATCTTATGTGGGGGGAACTAAACTTAACTCTGCAGGGAGGTAGTGCGGGGGGGGACATTCCTCCACCATTAGCTCTAAAACAGCCAGGGAGATATCGAAATTTCTGAAGGAGTTGGGATACGAAGACTCCTGGAGGTTTTTAAATGGTAGTGTTCCACACTATGCATTTTTCTCCCAGGCCCTCTCCTCCTACTCATGTTTGGATTATCCACTTTTATCCCGAGAATATCTGGGGCTTGCCATTCGAACGTGGCTGGGGGACTTGACTCTCTCGGACCATGCTCCCATTTTTATAAAATTAAAATTTGGCCCCCAGAAGAGAAACATGTTCTGGAGGCTTAATCTTTCATTGTTAAAGAGTAAGGAAAATGTAGAGGCCATACAGGAGACAATGTTACAGGCACTGAAAAACACTGATACCCCAATGGTGTCCCCTTCCATCCCATGGGATACGCTCAAAGCGATGACTCGGGGCAAACTAATTGAAATGTCAGTTAGGAAAAAGAGGGCACAGGAAGCGAGAAGAGTATCCCTTCTAGCTCAATTTGGGGAGCTTGAGGAATTACAACAAATTAAGAGTTGTAAACAGAGAGGTAAGAAATTGGCCCAGCTTAAGACAGAATTGAACTCCTTGTTAGACCATTATATCGAACAGAGGTTAATTTTCTTGCAACAGAAATATTATGAAGGTGGACCTAGATCAGTGAAACTACTAGCGGGGAGATTGAGGGCTCAAAGATCCAGAGCTACCATAACAGGGATTAGACATCCTGTTTACAAGTCCTGGCAGCATACAATGCTAGGAATCTCTAATGCCTTCCTAGATTTCTACACACATCTTTATTCGGCCCCTCAGGCAGTCCCAGAAGAAGAAATTTCAGCTTTCCTACAAAATCTGAAACTAACCCAAATGTCTGAAGCCCAGAGCACCTCCTTGATTGCTCCCATTTCAGATAGAGAAATAGAAAATGAGATAGGATTGATGAAGGGGAGAAAATGCCAGGGATCGGATGGACTACCTGGGGAATTTTATAAAACATTTAAAAAAGAGGTTTCACCCTTCTTGAAATGGGTTTTTAAATTTGTTTTCTCCCCCAAGGGTGTGATTCTCCCATCCTGGGATACTGCAGTAGTCTCAGTGATTCCAAAGGCAGGGAAGGACCCCTCTCTTTGCTCTTCATATCGGCCCATATCGGTCCTCAATACAGACTATAAATTAATGGCCTGTATCCTGGCCTGAAGACTGAGGAATTTGGCTCCCCATCTGATACATATGGATCAGTGTGGTTTTATCACAGGCCGACAGGCTTAGGATAATATACGAAGATCAGTACACCTTTTAGAGCATCTAGAACAACAGAAAATGTCTGCCCTTTTTCTTAGTCTGGATGCTGAAAAGGTCTTTGATAAAGTGTCCTGGTCTTTTCTGTGGGGGGTCCTTGCCTCCTTTGGTTTCCTGAGACAGTTTATGGATTTTGTCTTTAAGCTTTATGAAACCCCTGCAGGATATATCCGAACAAATGGCCATATATCCCCTAGTTTTCCCCTGAGGAGAGGCACAAGATAGGGATGCCCTCTCCCCCCCCCTTTTGTTTGCTCTTTATATTGATCCCCTGGCCCAAAACATCTGACTTACCCCTGAGATCACAGGAATTGCTTTAGTGGATGTAGAACACAAGATAGCATTATTTGCTGATGATGTTATAATTTATCTGATGGATCCAGAGAAACCACTCCAGCCCCTCTTTAGGTGCTTATCACTCTTCTCTTAACTGTCAGGGTACACTATTAATGCAAATAAAACTGAGCTCCTTTCGATCAATTATATACCCTCAAGGGAGACCCAGTCCTGATATAATATGGAGTGGATTCAACAGTCCCTCAAATACCTGGGGTTCATGATCCCTCCTGACCTGAAGCAGCTCTATGCCTGTAATTACCCTTCTCTGATTTCTAACCTGAAAAGGGACATGAATAGATGAGCTATTCTCCCTCTCTCATTTTATTCTAGGAATTTAGCCTTGAAAATGAATGCCCTCCCATGCCTCCTTTATTTATTTCATTGTGTTCCCTGCTTGATTACAATTAGGGAGCTGCTAAGCAGGCAACGGCTGTATTCTTGGTTTTTATGGAATAATAGGAGGCTGAGGATCGCACTGCGATTTCTCCCTCTCTCTAAAGATAAAGGTGGGATAGCTTTGCCCTATTTGGCACACTATTGGGTGTCTGCTCAGATGTGTCTGACACTTCTGTGGGGCCACGGGGGGGGGGGGGTTACAGGTTGCATTGGAAGTCTATAGAGCTTCCAGCCCCCCTCCCAGCCGGTTTATTCAACCCTTCCCTATTCTCTCGAATATTAACTTTGGTACCAGATAGCTGTAGGACAATTCTGATGGGATGGAAAAGAGGTACCAGACCCAAGGTGTTTCACCCTCATACATGGAGATATGACTGGTTTCAGTGCAACCCTCAATTTGCCCCAGCTCGACATACTCTATGGTTTGCCCTCCAAGTGAACAGGGGCCTTATGGCACCATGGAAGTTATTAAGAGGAAATACCATCTTGACATTTGAGGAGGGAATGAGGGCCTATGCCTGGTCTGAAAAAGATAGGCTATACTACTATCAAATCAATAATTATATAAATAAGCAGTTATAGAATATTGGGTTGTGAACACAGCAGCTTCAGGATGATTTCCCCTTTACTCAGATCTGGTCCTCCGGGAAGGGGGAGAGGGCAATTTCAATTCTATATGCCACCCAGATACATCTCCTCTCTCATCATGCTGACAGATTAAAAGGGAGATGGGAGAAAGATCTATCCATCACATTCTCTGAGGTGTCCTGGACGAGGATGTGGCAGATGACTTGGGCTACCACCTCCTCTCCAGTTTGGAGGGAGTGCACTTGGAAGATCCGTGTTAGATTCTTTTTGATCCCTGAATTAATGACCAAGAGATCCCTTGGGACTTCCTCAGTGTGCTGGAGGGGATGTGAGAACGAGATTGCGACCCAGCTGCATATATTTTTGGAATGCCCGTCCATCCAGGGTTTTTGGTCGGATCTTGCAAATCTATTTAAGCAGCTTTTTGCCCTACCCCAGCAGCCAACCCTGGCTCAGTTAATATTAGGGCTTCCACCTGAGGGTATCCGGGACAGGGATTCTACCTATTTATGGTCAATATGCCTGATGGCAGCATATAAAGCAATAACACGCAGGTGGCTTCAGCAAACACCACCTACAAAGGAGGAAGGTATGCCACGATGCAACACATACAACATTTGGAACAGATTACCCTTTCTGTAAATAAAAGGTCTGAGCTCTCGGTCCAAAGATGGACAAGATGGGAGCTGTACGATACTTGACTCTTTAGTACAAGGGGAAACAGGAAGGAACCTTGCTAAATATGTAATCTGGTGAAAATAGGTTATTGTAGACCAGATGAAGATCTCCCCCTTCTGTAAGTAACTTTAGACTATTATTTTTAATGATTACCCCCGCTCCCCGGGTCAACCCAGTTCCCATATAAGAAATAACATGTATGGTACATGAACCCAGATTTGTAAGATCTAGCCCAAGTGTTGTTAATAGATTAGGTTTTTAGAGTTTTAGATTTTTAAGACCAATATGATGGAAAAGAATGTATTTGTAAGAATCTGCTGGTTATGCCTGTATTCTCTTTTTTTCCTAATTGTAAATGACTGGTATTATTTAACCAGATAGTGAAATTGCTTAAGTAATTATATTGATTTAAAGGATAAAGTTACCAATAGATGTACGCATGTCATCTTCTGAAGGATTCAATAAACTAAGTATAAAAAAAAAGAATACAAATCATGGAATACCATAGGAAAGTCTAATAAGAAGCACTTAAACCTATTCCGATTTATCACATGGCATACAGTAAAGGCAATAAACGTTCACGGAGGCTAGAAAACATCAGCAAAATACTTTCATTTCTTATTTAACAAAGAGTACGGTACCATTCTACATTCTGCCAAATATATGGAGAGCAGATTTTTCACTATAATTTCAAATAGTACAAATGGGGGTATGTCTTGTTGCTGAAACAATAAGGCATATTGTGAATGCCAGGAAATAAATTTGATCATGGGAAAAACAAGTCTCAGGGTACTTGGGTCATATTGCCTGGGAGAAGGGAGTTGACCCAGAATTATTTTCTCATAGGAGACCTGCAACCAGCTAATATCACCCCATTTAATAGCAATTAAGGACCAAAACTGTTGTGTATAAGGGCAGGAAAGGAAAAAAATGTTTCATGGCCGCTTTAACGCTCAGCCTGCCATGGCAACTAAGTCAAAAGACATCCCACATTTTTGGAGGGGTACGTGAATCTGTCAAGTAGTTACCTATTTGTGTGTTGTGTTGTGGGAAAATCCCTTTAAAGTGAATAGGATCCTTGAAATGTGAAGTCAGAACCATTTTGTAAATGTCTTTCCAAGTGGCTGACTTTGTTTGAGAGAAATCAAGGTTCCGTTGATGGAGTTTCAAAAGGACGGGTTTGAGAAAGAGTGGAAAAGATTTGGAAAATCTCAGCTTGGTGTGTAAAAGGGCCTAGGATTCCAATAGTGGTTGTATCCACCAATCAGCCCATGGGTGCTCAATCCGTGTCGTGTGTAAAATAGTTATTAAAAGTTCCAACATAAAAAAGCACTGAAATAAAATAAGATTGGATTTTTAAGAGTTAAGCGACTGTGGGAAATAAACTGGTACAGTACATTTCTTCTTATTTTGTTTAGGTAGCTGCCCCAGACTAGTTGGAATACGTTACTCAGTGGTACCACATCTAAGTGTAGTGGAAGGGGGTAGACAATACTTAAAGGTCATATGCAAAGGTTTTTAAAACTAAAACAGGCAGCGCCATTCAATAAACACTGCTATAAAACCTATGTGTGTTCCAGTTTTGTAATGAAAATCAACAAATTAATGCATTTTTAGTGTCTTTTTGTTGTGGTCCACTTCCTCAAAGTTGCTTGATGCTGAGTCAGCATGCCTCCTGGCTGCTGATGTCATTTGGGTGCTGTGCCTGTCATGAAGTTGTATTGCTGCTAGTAATACAATGCTGGTAACTTTACTGCTGTTGGTCAATGTCTGCTTTACAATAATTTTGATTTAACCTTATCTGCACTAATTCCTACTGGGGATGAATGTGCTAGCCCTAGAAGAAAGATCATTTTAAAATGATTTATTGAGGTTTGCCATAGAAAATGAGAGAAGTAACCAGTAGGAGTGTACTCTACTATACCCACAATGCCTCACTATGTAAATTAGTATACAAGCTATTATTTTTCTGTGCTCACTACAGAAATAGGAGACTACATCTCTCAATAAAGAAGTCTTATAGCTAGATACGATTGTTTACGGTCGTTTAGTCCCTGGACAGAATGTCATGGTCATAAAACTGCAGTCATTAAATCACAGGGACAAATTGGAACCGTCTGTCTTGTCACCAACAAGATTCATTTCCGGACGCAATGTCGCTGCATATTAGGGAGATCGGACAAATTGTCACTTATTGTACATGGAACATGACAATTTCACAGTTCAAAAAAAAAAGTATTCAGATCCAACTATGGTACATTATACCTCCACTGTCCCATGAATTTTAACCCCCTCGTATGTCTTGGTGCTGTTTTTGCTGAGATCCAAAAACAGTGTATTTTGAATGAATTTCAGGCCTTGTATTAGACTAGAGGGAATCCTAATCAGTCCTAGAACTGGGTTGTCCCTCAAGCAGAAAGAAGAAGGATTGAGACTGCAGCAACACCAGGAGCACTGATTTAAAAGGTATGTTATTCTTGCCTTGGGGTCAGGGTTACTAGAATTTGATCTGCAGACCTCTGGAGTTATTGTGCTAGTAGAGCGCTTCTCGTTTTTAATTTTACATGTCTCCAAAGTAATGCTGCAAAAATATATCTGGGACAAAAAGTCGCACTGTGCAGCAAGTCATGCAGTAGCTGGTATCTGCTTGCGGTAGATACATTTTTTCTGCTACCACTTTACCGGCAACCACATATCATTTTGACTTTTTGTTGGCTACATTTTGACCGCGGCAATTTATGTGGCGATGAAACGATCGTATGGTGATACGATATGCACGATGCCTTGTTTTGAAAATAAACATACAATAGCTTATATTGTTAATGCCGCTATAGAAATATGAGACTGCACCTCACGGTAAGGAACTTGGAAATCAGCTTCTTATTGTACCCACAATGCCTTGCTATGTACATCTACATATTAGGTGCAGTCACCACCACTAAAATAAGGGACTGCACTTCTGAGTAACTAACATTTACATCAGCATGATAATCTATCCAGAATTCTTTGGTGTTGTATGTAAAACATTCACAGTTCCCTTGCTTTACATCATTCTGGGGGTGTGGCCACACACAGAAAACTGGAGGACACAGTGCTGATTAAACATAAATAAAATGACTATGCCAGATTTTTTTTACAAAATAAATTGCAGTTTCAACATCTGAAGCATGGGTGGCAATGGCATACTATGTGAAAAGGGCACCTGAGAAAGCTCACAAAATCACTTTAACATCAATGTGCTACTCTCCCTGACTTCTGCACAGGCTTACACATTTACATTCCAACTATTATGTAAGCAATAAGACACGACAGGGTGTGCATTATGGTGTGATAACCGCACTCTTAGGGGCGTAGTTAGGCATAAGGCAGAAGGCCAATTGCTGGTCATCCCTAGGAGTGTGGTTATCACACCGGAGTGTTTTATTGCGTTTATAAAATGGCCCTTTATTTTTAGAAGCATTTTTTTTTTATTTTGAAACACATTTTTAAATAAGTAAAAAATGTAAGTAAATCTGTGCTTTTAACATAAAATAGTCCTTCCGTTTATTTGTGCTAGATTAAAGTAGTGTTATACAGTATATGCCTTCCTGCCCACTTAAGCTTCATATTCCCCTACCAGCCACAACAATTCACAAATACTGTTTTCTTCATTCTAAGTAAGACACATAGCCCCCTTACTTTATTTCATTCTCCTCACTCCGTAGACAAAAGTAAAATGAAGCCATAACAGATGTTTCTCAGTTGACTGATGCTGCAAGCATGAGCGTGGTTCAAAACTGCCACACTCACTGACAGCATCATGAACTGCTGTCCTAAAAGCTAAACAGCAGGGTGAGTCATTTACCACCCTTTCTCTTTGTTTATGTAGTATTAAAATGGCAAGAAAAAAATCTAGAAATCTCATTGGCCAAGAGACATCAGCTGACTGTACATTAAATCTCTATAAACGCACAGTCATCCTGGTCCTAAACCATATCACTCAATGAGCAAATCAGTCCTCCTACAACCAGAACTATCTTCTATCAGTGCCCCTGCAACCAGAACTGATCTTCTATCACAAACATGGTTGCTACCTTTACCCTGTAAAAATCTTCAACTGGGCCCTAAAAATAAAACTACCTTAAATAAAAAATAAAACAAATTAATTAAATGTTCTTCACCTGATCATCACACTCTCCTTGCACACATAAACAAATTAGAAACATTAAGTATTGTTTATAGTTTTCATTACAACTGTTTCTTTACTGATAGTGAAAAATCCCTCTTCTGTCTTTACCTGCTCGTCAGGGAAATCTCTTCGGCTTGCCCTAACAGTGAGATAATTGAGTCTCTGGCTCTGAAACAGGTCTTTGTTGTCTGTGTGTACAGTATGTTAGGAGAGTAACATTCTACCAGTGGAAATTAGCAGAATTTTGAATCCCTGTATTCCATGGTAAACATTCCATGATAAACATTCTATGTCTTGAATGTGGGGTTAAAAAACAGGATGAAGAAAGTGGGCAATAGAGTAATACTTTATAAACAAAGAGAAAAGGTGGGAAAACACAATTACATAGGCAGAGGCAGATCCAAACTTCTCAGCTACATGGCTGATGTTTATAAAAGCATGTACATTTTAATCACATGCTGGTGTTTTCAGGTGAAATCTACCCCCTCCACCACCACCAAAAACAGGCAACTTGGCAGGTTTAAAGTTTTTTTCTTACTAACCTTTCACCTCGATCCTATAGCAGTTTTCTTTTTCTGTACTAGACCACAACACGAGTAAAAAACAAAAATAAAGAGAAGGTTGCATTCAATGAAAGTATATAACTACAGTGTAATGAAAATTAAGTTTTAAACACTACTTATGTTTTACAAATTTACAGATGTTACAATGCATTTATATGATAATTTACGTTACAGAGAAAATGTTTATTTTCAACCAACTCTACTAATAAATACTTTTACTACAAAGTACTGTACTAGTTAACCTATTGCTGAGATACACTATTTTATTCATTAATAGGGGCTACTTTTTTCAGATTTTAGTTGTTGTAGAGGTAATGTATTGTACACTCTTTTGAAAATAGTAAATAACTTTTAATCCCTATCAGAGTAAATCAAACTAATTCTTTTGTGATAGTGGCCCATTTTATAAGTGTGATAATCCACTCCAGGGGTGTGCATTAAAGGATTTGAATGCACTTCCCAGGGTGTAAGGACACTCAGCCTTTGGCCTCGTGCCTTAGCACGCCCCTGGGGTGTGCATTAAAATTCTTTAAGGCACACCCTGTCATGGCTTATTACTTACTTATTGCTTACTGTACTTTCTTTATTGTGTTTTTTTTTTCTCCGTGTTTCCCCACATTCAAGAAATGGAATGTTTATCATGGAATGTTTACCATGGAATAATAATAATAATAATCATCTTTATTTATAATGTGCCTTTCAAAATCAAGCTGCAGTACATATTTAAAATAAATTCACAATAAAACATAATGATAAAATAGCTAAAACAAGTTCAATCAATCCATGTCGATACCATCCCCATATGCCTTATTCCATAAAAAAGACTTCAGTGCTTGTTTAAAGCCCCCCCACAGTCATGCACTCTCTAATCCAATGGGGTAGAGAATTTCAGAGGGTCGGTACCACAAACATAAAAGCCTGGGCCCCAGAAGATTTTAAAACTACCCTCGGAATCTCCAGCAACCCCTTGTTGGCAGAGCGGAGCAGTCGCTCCGGGAGGTAAGGAACCAGAAGCTCTTTCAGGTAGTCAGGGCCCAGTCTGTGTAGGGCTTTATAAGTCAGTAAATTGACTTTAAAGGTGATCCGCCACTGAACCGGCAGCCAGTGCAGTTCCAGCAGCACCGGTGTAATGTGGGAGGAACGAGGAATCCCCATTAACAACCGGGCTGCGGAGTTCTGCACCAGCTGTAAGCGGCGGATATCAACCCCTGGAAGCCCAAAGTAAAGGGAATTGCAATAATCCAAATGCGAGGTCACGAAGGCATGGATCAGTGTAGGCAAGACCCCATACAGGGATTCAAAATTCTCTTCAGTTTCACTGGCAGAATGTTCCTCTTCTAACATACTGTACACACACACACACACACACACACACACACACACACAGGCCTTTTCTAAAGCCACATACTCAATTATCTCATAGTCAGGGAAAGCAGAAGAGATTCCCTGATGAGCATGGTAAAGATAGAAGGGGGATTTTTCACTGTCAGCAAAGAAACAGTTGTAATGAAAACTGTAAGCAATACGTATTGTTTCTAATTTGTTTATGTGTGTAAGGAGAGTGTGATGATCAAGGAAAACACACTTAATTAATTTGTTTTATTTGTTATTTAAGGTAGTTTTATTTTTAAGGCCCAGCTGAAGGTTTTTACAGTGTAAAGGTAGCACCCATGTTTGTGATGGAAGATCAGTTCTGGTTGCAGGGGGACTGATGGAAGATAGTTCTGGTTGTAGGAGGGCGGATTTATTTATTGTGTGATGTGGTTTAGGACCAGGATGACTGTGCATATATAGAGATTTAATGAACAGTCAGCTGATGTCTCTTGGCCAATGAGATTTCTAGATTTTCTCATGCCATTTTATGATGTGCATTACTGGCATTGAACATGACACAACCACATTCAACCAGATTTCAGATTCTTGCAACAGGCACACTGCAAGGAATAAGAAGTCTTTATAGACCTCAGCAATGTGACTGTCTCCCTGCTTACGTAGTGAAGAAAGAAAATATCACCCAAATTACATCACCAGGGCAGAGACATGCCAATTTCCACAGGGAACAGAAAGTCTCAGCATCTAGCAGTGTTGCTGAAGCAGACCACATAATAAATAGCTATAAATGGTATGAAATGGTAGATTTTCATATAAAACACTAGGCAGACACCATTGCTTAAGCAGTAAGCCATGAGGGGGTGTGGGTTATCGGGGGATTTACCATGGCTGAGGCCACCACGAGGCACAGCCAAGTGGGTAAATCCTCGCCAGCCGTGGTAAATCCCCCGATAACCCACATCCTCCGAGTGGATTGTTGCGATTATACCAAGGTTCATTTTTTTACTATAATAAAATACAAATATTAAAGAGGTTGCTTTGTTTTTTTATTTTTATTGTATTTATTCATATGCTGCAGATGACCACCACCATTACCATTATTTGCTTATCAACAACCAGTGATTATCATAGGATTTACACCGGTGGTAAACTGCCAGTCTGACCATTTCATTGGCTGTTCACTTATGTCCATTGTATAATATAACAATATCTAATGAATGATGCTGACGGTTTAATTTCTGAAAATTTCATCGCACATGATCTTTAAGTTGAGTAATATAGGAAGCAAAAAGGTGTGAAAAACTACAGTCCTCCTTTTTTTCAATTGGTTCCAGTGTTTCCAGTGTTGTACTTTATTACAGAATACGGGCAGTTTTTGTTCCCAGTTAGCGTGTGCTGGAGACTCTGATCCAAAAGTGATACCTAAAATCCTAAATGGGGATTGGGAGAAGGTGACGTCTCCCAGTTACATAAGTTTGGGAGTAGCAGTCCCCAGCACATAACCCACACATTTGTTTAAATTAAGGTGTGCTCCAGAAACCGGGTGAAGTTATGGAATAGGTCAAGGGCTAGCAAGCCCGATTGTTGATCCTGTACAAAGAGTACTAAATCATCTGCATAAGCAGCCAATTTCAATTCAGATGTACTGTCTTTGGGAGTTATACCATGGATCTGTGGATGGGAAAGAATTTTATGAAGTATAGGATCATTGCAAAAAACATAAAGGACCGGGCTCGTTAGACAGCACTGTCAGACTCCTGAACGTAATGGGACTCTGCTGCCCAGATAGCTCTTGATGTTTGGAATCACACTAGCTGCTAGATATATGTTTCTTATCCAGTTACAAAATGTATGAGGAATGCCATAACGCCGTAAAACTGAATATAGGTAAGCATGGGAAACCCTGTCCCCGGCCTTTTCTTGGTCTAAAGATAATAGATATCCTATATTATGGTTTTGTCTTACTTGTTCAAAAATCTCCTGTAACAGAAAGAGGTTATCATACATCAACTTGCCTGGTACAGAGCAGGTTTGATAGGGTACAATGACATTATGGGCTATACCTGCCAATCGAGCCATGAGGATTCTTATAAAAATGTTCAGATCTGTCTTAAGTAAACATAAAGGTCTCTAACTGCGAAGCTCCGTCACCTCCCTTTTTATATAAGAAAATCTGGAAAGCTTCACAAAAGGATTCTTGAGGAAGGTTATGTGAATACCAGTTAAAAACAGATAGCAATATATTCAAGAGGTGAGTAGCATTAGACTTATAAAATTCTGTGGTAAGGCCATCTGGACCTGGGGCAGTGTTGTTGTTCAAGAACCGTATTGCATGGAGTAGTTCCTCCTGAGTAACAGGATTACTGAGTGGGGCTAAGTTCAAAGATGGGATAGGTGGTACATCCATTGTGCTAAGAAAGGTATGTACTGAGACAGCCAGTCGGGAAGCACTGAACATGCTACTTAAATATGTATGGATCTCTTTTATAATGTCACGTTTGGAATGAACAAGGTCACCAGAGGCATTACACAAAGAAGTAATTGTATGGTGTAGGATCTGTTCCTTGCAACTAGTAAAGGCATTACAACTTCCATTTTTACTGTGTGTACCATATTGGTGTTCCATATATAATGACCCCATTCTGCTGTATTGTAAGGATGTCATCTGATCTCGAATCATAACAATTTGTGCATTGTTGGGAGTTTTGGTCTTATGTGCCAAAGAAAGTAAAGAAAATAATTTGTTGTGGAGAGTCAAATACTGTATAAAATTATGCTTTAAAAGCTGAGCAGGAGGCTGGCCCAGTAGCACAGAGAGTTGAGGCACTGGCGCCTTACCTCGTGCTATGCCAGCGACCCTGGTTTGGCAATGACCTTGGGTCGCTGGGATGCTGGCTTGAGGGGGGGGCTGGAGTGGAACTGAGCCACCTCCCTTCCAAAGGGGTGCATGCCTGCCCATCATGTGGCGATGAAAGTCAGGGGAGGGGCAGAAAGGGCCACCAGATCCTGGCATGTGTGTGTACCTCCATGCATGTACATGCATGTGTATGCCATGGCCTTGGGGGAGGGGACTGAAAAAAATAGATAAAAATGTATATAGAAAAAAAAAGGCAGAGCAGGGCTGGTCCCATGGCGCCAGGTGAAAGGTGGCTGCCTAGCATGCTGGTGACCTGGGTTTGCACCTGAGCCCAGAGTCGACAGGAGCAGTAGCTGGCAGGGATATCTTGAGAGCGTCTGCTCCTCCCGGGGGGTCAAGGATGTACTGCCCTTTGGCGGCTCCTGGTGGCCAGGCATGGCATCACACTGTGCATCATGGGTGACCACACATCGCATGTGTGATCTGCCAGAACACCGTGGCATGCATCCAAAGTGGGTGGGGGGACCAGAAAATGGAACATGGCCACCTAGCTGCCGGATGACAGTGGCCTATCCTCCTGTCACCTTGGTAGCCCAGGGTATGCCTGTGCTGTGCCCTTGCTGTCACCGGTGAGGATTGAAGAAGGTGCCTCTGGGCACTGGATAGTTTCCCCTTTCGGTAGCCCTCATGGGCGGGGGAACCCCAATGAAGGGATACATCAGGTCATCCAGAGGATTGCAAGATGAGGAGCAGCAGACAGCATACAGGAGGATCAAGGCAGCAGGGCTGGCCGCCTGAAGGAGAGGCCGGCTGACAGGGGTCAGGAGGTAAATAAATAAATAACACAAAAAAAAGCCAAGCAGAGGAATGTTGATACAATTGCCTAATACCTGATTTGGTATCTAGACACCAACTACCTAAATCATCATACATGCATTTTACTGTTGTTCTACCCATCAAAAAATTCAGGAGATCAGTCTGTAAGAGGATATCTTAAAGGGTGGAATTGTTCAGACGCCATATGGAATGTTCACTATTTGTCACAGTGTTCCCACTAAATGTTCCACCAAGCAGTATGTGGTCGGATGATTCAACTGGAGAAAGTTTCACAGCCTGTATAATTACATGACTGGAAGTAAAGATATAGTCTATGCAAGTTGCCAGGGTTTGTTTATAATAGCTAAATCCACTGGTAGTATAGAATATGCGATAGGCATCCTTCAAAGCTATGTCTTTCACAAGTTGGTTGAGAAATTGAGGATCACAAAAGAGCTTCTGAGTCTTAGCTCCCCTGTGACAGGTAGACAAGCCACAATTAAAGTCCCCTACTGAAAACAAATATCTCGAGGTGTACAAATATGGTTGAAACTTGCAACAGAGATCAATTCTTCCTACCTTTGTTTGTGGGGCATAGACCTCTTAAATCCCACCTTGCCTCCTCCAGCTCTGCACCTGTTCCTGAATCCTTCCACCCCTAGCCTCTGGGGTTAGCCTCAAGCTCACTCCCCTCCTTTCCCACCCTCTTTCATGGGCTACTCCTGCTCCCCTCTCATGTTCTGTACAATCTTCACTTCCCTCCTTTTCCACCCTCTCTCATGGGTTACTCATGCTCCCCTCTCATGATCTGTACAATCTTCACTCCCCTCCTTTTCCACCCTCTCTCGTGGGCTACTCCTGCTCCCCTCTCATGTTCTGTACAATCTTCACTCCCCTCCTTTTCCACCCTCTCTCATGTGTTACTCATGCTCCCCTCTCATGTTCTGTACAATCCTCACTCCCCTCCTTTTCCACCCTCTCTCATGAGTTACTCATGCTCCCCTCTCATGTTCTGCACAGTCTTTGCTGTGATTATGTGCTACACTGGCCTTGTTGTGATTTATTTGCGCTACATTCAATTGTGTTTACTACTGCTGTGCCTGTATACTCTGCATCATTTGTATCTGCTGCATTTGTACCTTGTATATATATCCTGTTCATTGCTGTTATCATCTATGCTTTTTTGCATTAAGCAATTTTGTAACTTAATTTATTTACATTCTATTTTAATTTTATAGAATGAACTATTGTAAAAGTGTTTTGTACACTTACATTATGTTGTCATTATTGTATTTCTGTACCTACCTTTGTACCCTTCCCCAGGTCACCCCTGAAAAAGGGACATTCTTTCTCAGTAGGCTCATCCGGTTACCAAAATTCAAATAAATAAATAAATAAATAGGAAGGTAATGTGCATTGCTGATAGTGAGATCAAGTGGAAGTGCTATGCCAGGAACAAGATCCACAAGTTTATGCATGTGAAAGAAGGATCCACATAGCAGAATGCACACCCCATTACATGCGTCAGGGCCCATAGACCAATAGGAGGGACCCCATGGCCATGTGCGTTGTGTAAGGGAGATGTCCACTGTGGTTGCTAAACAGATATCCTGTAGGAAAAAGATGTTGTAGGGCAGATGAAAAAGGGTAGTGAACATGTGGATTCTTTATACTGTTGACATTGAGTGTGGCAAGTTGGAGAAGGAGAGCCATGAGAAGGAAAAAAAAAAGATGTTAGGCAATAATTAGGTGGAAGGGGCAGGCTTGACCGCAAATTTCATGAGACATTTAGATTTTTTCCACTGTTGTTTCAGCAGCAATCTTAAGGGGTCAGTTTCAGTGACTTCCAGCAGTTCCGATGTAGAGAGGTGTAAACTGGAAGAATCAAAGTCTATGCTTTCCTCAGAGTCAAGAGTGTTTTGTTCTAACACAGCAAATATATTCTCCAAATTAAAAGGTGAGACAGAGCTGGAGAACAAGACTGTTTGGACTGTGATCTAAGCTGATGGTGTGATCTCTTCCTGGTCAAGTTCCGGTGGTGGCATGCGATCACCATCAGTGTCTGCCAAATCAGTAGGAGGTTCAACAAGAGCAGGGATAGGGCATGTGTCAATCAATGTCAAAGGAAGATCAGGGTCAGGTTCCACAACAGCCATTTGTTCTGGAATGAATGAAGGAGGCAAAGAGGAATATAGAAGTGCCAGAGTACCATCTAGTTAAGGTGGAAGGGTATTAGGGAGGATGTCCTCATGCACTAATTGCCTGGCGAGTTGCTTATGCTGTTGCTGTTATTTGACTTTCCGTGCTGCATCAATGAGGGAGTCCAGAAGGGGTCTGTCATCTCTATTGTGGGATGCCCAGGGGCAGGTTTGGTAAGAGTGACCGGCTTCTTCACAGAGGTTACAACAAAGTCTGTTGGAACAGGTGGAACTGACGTGGCCAAATTCCAGACAGACAGTGCAATGTAATTTATCATAAGTGTATTTAAGATGTCAGTCCGATCCACATTTGAAACACATTTTTTGGCTGGTCAGGATAAAAACAGTGTGCTCTGTCCTTTCCCAGGTAGAACATGCCGGGCAGATGTTGCAAGCCAGATGGGCCATGTTTCAAGATAACTTTAAATTCCAATTTCCAGTCCAAAAATGTTCCGAATCTAGAATGGGCTCTGGTTCACCTTGCAGGGTACATCACTGCACCAGCCAGTACTTTATATCATAAACATTCACACCCTCCTCCTTCTTTAGGAGTATAGTCACAGTGCGTTGGGCTGGATTTGTGAAGGGAATAGCCCAGAAGGGTTCTTCAAGAAGATGTATCCTTAACTTGAGAGTATAAATGCCAAAATCTATCCGAATATGCTGCCGTGTTGAAGCTTACATCAAAGTAGGGGTCTGAGGTGGAATGCAATAGGGCAAAAATCTTGCCTACATATGTTCTGTCTGGAGGCAACTCAAGGTCCCCAGTGTAAAGCAACCGAACCACATTGCAGTGCTGGGCTGGGATTCGCTCGGTAGGAGATGCAGACGGGTTCTGAAAAGACTGCCATCATTTAGTGGATTCTGACAACAGTGGTGAAGGGAGCTCAGAGGAAGGCAAAGGGTCTTCTCACTCTACCTTGTCTGCCCATGACTCTGACACTTCAGTAGCAGAGGAAGAAACAGGGAGATGTGAATCAATCATCAGAGGAGGAATATCAATGGCAGAGTCAGATTGAGTTGGAGAGGGCATTTCAATCTCCTGTACATCCAAAGGGGCTGGCTGCAACTGGGATGAAGAAGTTTTAGGGGTAACAGGCAGGGCAGTTTCTGGTAGAGGTGCATAATCCTGGTCCTGCACAGCAGGTGTGGTCTGCATTGGAGTCAAGGGGCGGGGAGGGGGACTCAAACTGGTGGAAGAATGTGGAGCCGTTGCTATAAAAACAAATGTTCCAGGAGCAATGGGAGAAAACTGTGGGGGTGATGCAGTCATAAGGTGAAGTGTATTTGAACCCTCAGGTAACATAGAATCAGGTGTAGGAGTAGGGTGCCAAATCCCTACATCTAATTTATCCCAACCTGCTCCCTACAACACTGTTTCCAGTTTCCATTCGGGAGGGGGGATAGTCAGTCATGTAGTGGGGTCTCAGACCTTTCCTCAGGCCAAGGGAGGAGTGAACAGAAAGAAGCATGTAGTCTGCAATTGTGTGTGGAACTCCCTTTCGAGTGTCCGAAAGGGAAGAGATGGTTTTCAGGAGTGAAGCATTCTGTTGGAAGATGGTGAAATTGGCTGGGATGATACAGTATTGTCCGATGAATTGGGAGTTTTTAATGGAAAAGGATTCGAGTTGAGAGGTGCAGGAGACAGGAACTTCAACTCCGTAACAGGAGTAGGAGGGACGGATCCAGAAAAGAGTGTAACAGTTGCAGGTATGGGTTGACAGGGCAGCCGTGGCAAGCCCTTTGATGATAGTTCGTCATCAAGTTCAACAGGTGGTTCTCGGTTGTCATTTTTGGGTGGAGAAACTGTCAGTGAAGAAGGAGCAGCGCCTTACTAGTAAAGTTAATTCATGAGCTCTAGACCAACGGGTCTCTTCTAACAGGGATGGGAGGTGTTGCTTTTCCTCTTCTAATTCAAGTTGCAGGCAGGTGTCCAAGTCCAGAATCTGTAAAGGTACTTTAGGGTCAGGTAGCGATGTAGTCAGTTCCAAGATATCTGTGGTTGCAACAGTTGTTAAGGCAGGCAAATTCAACATTCCTGGTAAATCCATTGAAAGTTTAGCCTCAGTAACAGCTGATGAGGGGAAGGAGGCTCACTTCTTCAGGTCAGTAGGTACACCAGCAGACTTACGGTTTGCTATCTTGCTTATGGGCGAATTCTGCCCCTACTGCAAAGAGTGGGTGAATTTCCCTGGTGTCTTTGCCAAATCCTCCCCCCCTCCCCCGGCATTCACTAAAATAACACCAACAGCTTAATCTGGTTCTGTAAGTCAGTCTGCATCTGTATCTTCCAGGGTGAGGCTGATAATAGGCAGAATTGCCTAGTCCTCCATTCCTGGTCAACAAAAACTAAATAAAATATAAAATAAAATGTTAGCATCAGCTGCTGCACCATATGTTTTATTTATTTATTGAAATGTTTCACCAGGAAGGCAGACTGAACAACAAGTTGCTCGTCTCCTGGTGTGACCTGGGGGTGGGGGTGACGTACAATTGGATGAAGAATTAGACATACAGTTTAACATTTATCATATCCAAGAAATTAAACATTCAAACACATTTGTAATAAGACATACAGTTAAAAAATATAATAAATAATCATACAGTTGCATTTGTAACACAACATACAATTAAATATATAATACCTGTGGAATATGCATTTAATTAAAAGTGGCATATCTGAGGAACATAGTAGAGGAATTTAATGCGGCCTTGGAGCCAGCTCCTTGCAGGAATGGATCACAGTTAAGAGGCAGATTATTTAGCAATTATTGAACAAATGAGGTCCAGTGGGGGGACATCAAGGAGGGTAGAGGGGTAGACAGGGGAAACAAGCTGGGGAAGGAGAGGATAAAGATGGGGGGAAGTGGGAGAAAAATCAATTGTGAAGGGCAAGTTAACACAGTGCTAGTGCAATCTGGAAGCACCTCAGACAGAACAAAAAGTGCAAATTATTAGCTCAAGTGACCTAATTCCTTTGTTTAAGTGCAGGGAGGTAGAGAAGGGGGGCAGGAGAGAGGTGGGGTTAAGGGACATGGAAGGGAAGGATGAGTCATACCTGGAACTGGCCTCTTTAGAGTGCGGAGATAGCTGCCAGGGGCGGAATGAGGTGAGGACTTAGAGTAAGGGGCAGGAGTAGGCAAGGACAAGTTGGATAGAGATGTGCCAGCCTGGTGGCACTGAGGGTTGAGGTGCTGGATGCCACACCTCACTCCACGCTAGCGACCCAGGTTCAGGAATAAGCTCTGGTCATTGGGGGTCAGCAGGGGAGCAGAGGATTGAGCATCTGGAGGACTGGTCTCCTCTCCTGGGGAGGGGGGTTGTTGACTCCCTGGCATGAGCAACCCCCAGTGGAGGTTGGGAGCATGTCAGCCGAGGGATCATGCAAGCATAGGGAGGAGCCTCGGCAGATGTCCGCAGCATGGGTGCGCGAGCGCGCCCAGTCGCACTGGACATCATTGCACATCTGGGCTCTGTGGGGGGGATGCACAAGAACATTGGAAAACTCCAGTTGGCTGGGAGGCAGACCGTTGCCTGCCCCCACCTTCAATGTTGGACCCTGCCTACTGGGACCTTGTCTTTCCATTCGCCTCCGCCTGAACAGCACCAGGTGAAAGCGCCGTGGAGCAGAAGGTGCCCCCCCCAAGGGATGGACTCTGGGGGGCTGCTCCCAGGTGCGTTGTCAGTGATGGTGGATCAGGGTACAGTTGGGAGGGTCTCAGACAGGAGGGGATCTGGTAGGTCAACCGATGGGGCCCCAGCCAGTGGTGATGGGAGGAAAAAAGAATTGACAAAACAAAACAAAAAGTTGGGTAGAGATAGTAGAGGGGATAGAAAAGGGAAGGAGGAGAAGGGGTGGGAGAGACTTGCCTAAGACTAGGATGCTGAGAATCCTGCCAGAGAGCAGTCAAGCGAGGACAAGTTAGGTAGAGAGGATGGAGGGGAAGGGGAGGGAAGGAAGGAAGAGTCACTTCCCAATGCTGGACCCCTCCAGGATGCTGAAAACCCTGCTGGGGCGAATAATCCTGACAGAGGGCAGATTTAGGTAAGGACAAGTTGGGTAGAAAGGAGGGAGGGGAAAGGAGAGGGGAAGGAGGAGGCTTGCCCAGTGCTAGATCCATCCCTCCTGGATGCTGAGAACCCCACCAGAGATCAAAACTAAGCATGGGCAAGTTGGTAATGGAAAAAAAACGTTAGGGGTAGTAGTGAGGGGGTGAAGGGAGAGGAGAGTATGCTGAGAAGCAGGTTTAGCGGGAAGAAAGGTTTAATAGGGGATGTGAGTCATGGAGAGGAGCAGAGGCATAGGAGGACAGTTAAGGAGGGTTAAAGCAGGATCAGTTAGATGAGAGAAAGTTATGTAAGGCAGAGGCAAGGGAATAAGAGGAGGAGGAGTGCCATATTTGGGGGGGAGGGAGTTCCAGATTTGTGGGGAATGATGGGTAAATCCTGACTGACCGACGAGAGTGGCTCGATGGGGGACCAACAAAGGACGAGTGTCACAGGATCTGAGGGAGTAGGAGGGGGGAAGAGCATGATCATAAGAGGTAGGAGGGAAATTCTCCTAACCAAAATTTAGAAGTGAGTTTGGCACAATGAGTGAGGCACCTGTTGGCAAGCGGGGGAAGGGACAGGGTGTGGTAGAGGTCACAGTGATGAATGTGTGATAGAGCATCAAGGGCAAATCGACAGAAGGAGTTAAAGAGAGTGTCCATTCTGGTTAGGGAGGATTTGGGTGCAGCACCATAGACTACATCACAGTAGTTGAAAATGGGGAGGATCATCTTCTGGACTAGTTCACGCCACGCTGTAGGAGGGATGCAACTATGGTTCCTGAATAAAGCACCAAGCTTGTGACGCAATTTTTTCAGGATGGCATCAATGTGGACAGAGAAGTTGAGGTGTTGGTCCAACCAAACCCCAAGGTATCTACATGAGGAGGTGTCCTCTAGGAGTGTCCCATCAAGGGTATGGAAAGAAGGTAAAGGGTGGAGGCTAGAGACTCTCTGCCTGGTGCCAAAGATCATGGAGACAATCATTTTGGCATTTAGGAATAGTTGATGTGAGACAAACCATAGCTGAACCTGTTGGAAGTCATGCTAAAAGGTGGTTTCTACATTAACAGGGCATTTGTCAGAGGAGAACAGGATGGTGTTGTCAGCATACACATGGATAGAAGAGGAGGGGGGGAGCATACTGAGGCTAAGTCCTTTAGGAAGCTAGAGAAGAGAATTGGTCCAAGCACCAAGCCCTGTGGGACTCCTATGGAAATAGGGAGGGGGTTAGAGATTGTATCCTGGATCTTGACTGATTGTGTTCTGCCGGAGAGGTAAGCTCTAAACCAGTTTTGGGCAGAAGTAGACAACCCAGCAGCCATAAGGAAGTCAAGAAGTAGGGCATGGGAGACTGTGTTGAAAGCCTTGGTGAGGTCAATAAAGATGGCAGGGGTAATGAGGCCATTATCCATCCCAATGAGGATGGAGTCAGTGAGCCTGAGTAGGGAGACGGTAGTGGAGTGGTTCTTCTGAAAACCAGATTGGAATGGGGTGAAAAAGGAAGAGTCATCGAGGAAGGAGGTTAGCTGAGAGAGGACCAGGTATTCTTGAAGTTTAGCAAGGGCAGGGAGGAGGGAGGTCGGGCGAAAATTTGCTGGGGAGGAGGGTTCAAACCATTTTTTAAGTAAAAGAGTAGTAGTTCTAAAAAAATGTGTGCACAGTAGAGCCATCACTGGAAGTCTAAGAAGCCGAATCAGGATTAACATTCCAAATGCTATCTAAGTGTTGCCAATACTTCTTAGGATCGTTATGTGTTTTCCTTAAAAGTCCTGATAATAGGTAGCTTTGGCCCACCTAACAGCTATAACACAGAGATGTTTTGAGCTTTCCTGTAACACAACCATCATCAGGAAGATTTGATGATGTAGCTATGTGGTAAGAATTATACTGAGCTTTCATAAGCCATAAAATAGAGAGAGTAACCCAGGGCATGTGTTTCTGTCACACTCTCCTATTAAGTATATGGGCATAAGAGTTACAAATGTTAGACAACAGGTAAGCAACCAGACATAGATACCAAAAGGCCAGAAAATGGAAATATCAAGTCCAAAACAGGAAAGGTTTGGCATACGGGTTCTATTCTGTTATACTTTCTGTCAGCTGAGTAAGGCCAAGTGGGATGTGTTGCATTTTGGAAACAATGATCCCTAGATGAGCCTCAGGGAGCATTAAAATCTCTCCACATAATAAGGTCCCCCAAATCTTCTAAAGTGTCTAAAATGTTGAAAATGAAATAAAAATTAGCTGGCTTTAGCTTGGGAGGGCAGTAAAAAAAAAAGAATAATCACGAGCTACAAACTTGAACACAACCACATTTATGGATCAGCAGTTGTTGCTGACTTAATACAGACACAGTTTAATTTATTTCGCACAAAAATAGCAACCTTCCTTGTTTGTTTCTGTCAAAACACGTAACAGTGTACTCTGCCAAGTTTATTTTAGCATCCAAGTCCACCCAAGTTTCAGTTTTGTGCAAAATAAATTAAATTATTTCTATATTAAGTCAACGTCGGTGGCTCAGCAGGTTACACACTTGCCTCTGAAGCTGGAAGATCAGAAGGTTGAGTGGTTCTAGCCTCACATCAGGAAGTCGGGGTGTAATCCCAATACTGACACCACAGTGCAGAGTGAGAGGGTGCTGCACTGCTGAGGTGCCATCTTTCGGATGAGATGTTAAACCAAGATCCTGTCTGCCTGTTCTGCTGAATGTTAAAAATCCCATACCACTTCTCAAAAAAAGTAGGGAAAGTCCCGTTTACAAAAACACCACCAGCAGTTTCATCTGGTTCAGTTTCAGTTTGCTCCATGTGTATCTTCCCCACCCCTTAGGATGAAGCTGAAAATAGGCAGACTTGCCTGTCCCTCCTTTCCCAGTCAACAAATACTGAATAAAAATAATAATAATTATAGTCACCAAAATAAAATGCTTATGAACCAAGGTCTAAGCTAGAACCCAAGAACTCCCTTGTCTAGGGGTATCTTTGCTTGCCATGAGCTCCCTTGCACTCCTGTAATTCAGTTGCTACTTTCTCAGGATTAGAGGATTGGGGGGGGCACTCTTGAGATCCTGCTAAGTTGCAGTAAATAAACACACTCAATTTCATATTCCCAAGCACTGGACATTTACTGTAAGGTTCTGTCAAAGTTCATTTGTGCAGGTACTAACAGATCCAGACCTCACAATGCTAGTTTTAGCTTGTGCACAGTTTCACTTTCTGAAGCAGCTTTGGAAGATTCTTAATGGAGAAGCCGGGCTGAAAGCAGGGGAGGAGCCTCATTCACACTTCAGTTTCACTGGAGCATGCATCTAGCCTAGCAGATGGATGGAAGAATCTGAGTATGGACTGTGCCACATTAATCTACAGCACTCTGACCAGTATACCACAAAGTGCCCACCACCATATCTGGCCTGAAACAGTTTGATGACCACTTCACTGCCACTGCCTAGTTCTACCACTGAATGTTAGTTCCATTCCCACCAGGGCCACTTCCCTCTCAAAGCCCAGATGCTTCAGCCAAAATACCTTTCCCTGTAGACCCTAGGAAACACTCAACTACCCTGCTCTCAGGTACAGTTACTTGTAATACACTTTGGTAGACTGTCTTGGAAGACAGATCCAATGGATATATCTTTGCCAGTACAGACAATTACCATGCATAAAAACCTGCATAGCCACCATTTGTGCAATAATGGGGATCTTTACTGAACTAAATGGAACACCTGTACAGGATTTATAAAGAACTAAATGGGATATAGTTTATGCTAGAAATAGAGAATAGTGGATAGATAAGTGTGTGTTTTGGATTTTTTTTTACACACCCGAGATGTGTGATGACCCATAAACCTTGAGAGCGAAGCTTGAGAAGTTTATGAGGTCATCACACACAGAGGGGTATGTAAAAAGAATCCATAAATACACACTTTCCTATTGATTATTTTTATAATTGCTGGTGCATGGACTTTGTATGTAAAAGTACTTAAAAGAGAGAGGGGAAAAAGTGCATTCAGTGGATGTTACGTTGTTTAATTTTTGTGAAATAATAAAGACCACCACTGTAAGAAAGAGGAAGTTTTTTTTTTGAAATGGCATGTCACCTGTGGTGTTTAACATTAGTTTTTATTGTTTTTTGTAGGAGAAGCCAAAAGAGTGTAGACTGTGGAAAGAGAATGACTCTGGTCTCTCAGTGAAGCATGACTGAGTTTGTTTCAGTAAATAATATACCCCAAAATGCACAAAAAGAGCAGTGCTTTGTGTAAAAATCCTGTCTCCTGTAGGGGTTAAGCTAATTTTTCTTAGTTTTGAGTTAGAGAAACATCCGAGTGTATACTGAGGAGAACAAGTGACTCGGCAGTTTCAGAAGACAAGATTCAAGCGTGACCGAGTGTTAAAGCCGACGAGTCACTTGCTCCCCTCAGTCTACACTTGGCAACTTCTCTAACTCAAAACTAAGAAAAATGAGCTTAACCCCTACTGGTGACAGGATTTTTATACAAAGCACTACTCTTTTTTACTGAAACGAACACCGCTCGGTCACACTACCCTGGCGGAAAAAAATTAAAGGGACACCGGTGAACAGTACAAGTGAGAAGTTGTTTTCAGAATGCCATAATAACCCATTTTCAAGTTATTATGGCGTCCATGGGTTATTACGCCGTTTGACAGTAATTGTAATCTGGTTGATAAATAGGGTCACCAGTAATTATAAGGAAATACAAGCTGTTTAAACGAAAGAATGGATTACAGACTAAAAAAACCTAGCTAACTGCCTAGTCTAAACTCACCTCACAGAGACCAAGAAAATGAATCTTCAGCAACTGGTTCCTCAATTTGATCAGTAAGACATCTGTTCTCCTTAGTGCGCCAGTGAAGACTGAAGCTGGGGCTAGGGTCACAGAATAAAAATATGTCTATCTCAGACACCTCAGTGGCATCAGGACCTTGGCTTGTCTGTCAAAAACTCCTTTTGTGTTGAAGAGCCTGCCACAGTTGAAATGGGCTAGTATCCCAAAGTCCCAAGTCCAGACTTGGATTTGTGTATCACAAGCCGTTCAAAACTGGAATTGGCCTTCCCTACGTGGATTCGAAGGTTGTCTGCCATCTCAGCCTTTTAGGATGTTTAGTTATGGCTCAGCTCAGTAACCAGCAACTCCTCTTTGCTATCCAGGGGTTCTAGCTCACATACACACACACACACACACACACACACACACACACACACACAATGTGGGATATTGCTGCTCTTTTGTGGATGTAACCCTTTGTGACCTTGTAGAAATATGCCCCATCTTTCCCATAGCAAAGAATAAGGGGTAGATAAAATACATATATACAGAAAACAATATTTATGTCTTAAAAATTTGTTACATTCTGTGTAAGGAAAGAAATAAAAAACTGAAGAGAAGTGAAAGAGACAGGCATGCACCACTGGAGATTGAGATGTGATGACCTGTGATTTGTTAGCAGTTAGTTTTTGTTTGCAATAGATGAGCTGGGTCTCTGGAGAACATATTAACACAAAATGTTTTGCTTTGTGATCAGGCAAGGCAAGGCAAGTTTATTTTTAGCATCCTTTCTTGGAGGCTCAGGGTTCCTTACAAAGATAAAAACCACATAAACCAGCACAACAGAAGACAAAACTAAATAGAAATGACTTCCGGGTGACATCACACCCAGCATGGCCACTTGAGCTGGTTGCTCTTGCACCAGTCCCTGAAAACTCCCCTAATATGGTTGAGATTTCCACAATAAACCATCTGCTTCATCAGCAAAGAAGATTTAAAAGCTGCAGACGTGTCTTCAGTGAAATAAAAAACGCCTGCTAAGGAGAATGCACACGAAAATCTCGAACCAAGCAATCAGACTTGGAGCTCTCACAGGCCTTAGGGCCCCTCTCAGTCATGCTCTGCAAGACAATTTTTTTTATTTTTTATTTTAGTCTTTGGTAACCGGGTAAGGCCCACTAGGCACAAGTGCCTGTTTTCAGGGACGACCTGGGAGCACTGGGCGGTTAAGTGACTTGCTCAGAGTCACACAGTATGCAAGTGGAGGTTGTGAGAATCAAACTCAGGTCTGGTCTGCTGGGTGTACCGAGCTTGTTCACACCTCGTTCCTCTAACCTCGAGTCTAGGCTCTACTGCCAGCCCAAAAACAAAAACGTTAAAGAGCTACTGGAACCAAAACAAACAGACAGGAAACTGATACAAATTTTAAGAAGTAGCCAGTTATAACTTTATTTCTGAAGTATTTTTCTTTTTCCTTTTGCTCATTAGAAAGTTTTCTATGTAATAATATTGTGCTGGATGTGTGGAACAGCTCTCAGCCTGGCAGCTGACTAGTGTTGCGCAGATATTATCCTAGAAATTAGGATACCAACAGATACCTTCCAATTGACCAGATAGTTGCTGTAGTAGGATAGTAGTGATTTCTGACCATGGATCCTACCAACTAGGATCCAGTGCATGGATCCTACAAATGCTGTGGACCCTATGGATCCTAGCAACAGATCCAGGTCAGATCCTAACTGTCTGACCTAGGATCCCTGGATCTGACCTATGGTTCATCACTTTCTGACCTCTGCTCATAACTATCTGACCTATGATCCCTGGATCTGACTTATGAGCCATCACTTTCTGACCCCGGCTCATAACTATCTGACCTAGGATCCCTTGATCTGATCTAGGATCCCTGGATATTAACTAGGATCCATCACTATCTGACCCCGGATCCTAACTATCTGACCTAGGATCCAAGGATCCTAACTAGGATACCTGGATCCTAAATAGGATCCATGGCTATCTGACCCTGGATCCTACATCTGTCTTTGCTAGGGTTTCTAGTAGGATCTTAGGTAGAATACCAGCACTATCTGACAGATAGTGGTAAGATCCACAAAAGCAGTATGTGAGCAATGCTACAGCTGACATATCTGCCTCCATGTCCCCCACTACAGCATCAGCATTGTGATCTCACTGACAGTGACATCACAGGTGACTGACCGGGCAGCTATTGAGTAGCTGTTCCTAAGCAGCAGTGATGTTACAGTCAATGAAGTCACAATGTTGATGATGTGGAGGGGGGGGGGGCTGAGCTAGACAGATACATCAGCTGCCAAACAGAGTGCTGTCCCACACATCACACCTACTAACATCAGGTAAACAATATTCTTATTAATCAAAGGGAAAAGTAAAAACTACCTCAGATATAAAAGGTAATGGTTGACTACTTTTAAAAACTAATATTAGTTTTAGGCAGTATACTAGCTCTTTAAGCTTGAAACAATTTATCAAGAGCTACAGGCTTTCTAAGCAGAGGATAAAGAAGTCCTCCAGAACATCAAAGAGGTCTGAAAAGATGTTTCAGCCCTCAAACAGCATGCACCAGTAGCTGAAGAGCAAGTCACAACCATGGATCTCTGGGAAGACTCACTAGAATGTGCTTTGCAGGAGTTATAGGACAAACAGGACAAACAAGCACAATTGGCGGTCTGGCAGGAAGACTTTGAAAACCAGACCTACCGTAAGAATCTCTGGCTGTTTGGGATACCTGAAAATTGAGAAGGGAATGACCTCAAGGACTTTCTAGACAGTTTTCTTCACATGGCCCTGGATTCCTCCACAGATTACCCACTGGACATCAAATGGGTTTACCAGGCCATGGGCCCAAAACCTACCAATCCCAGTTCCTGCCCTCTTTCTATATGAGTTCACTTTCCGAACTATGTGATCAAGGAATAACTACTACAGAAAGCTTGGCTCAAAAAACAGACATTTTACAGCATCACCAGAGTTTATTTTGACCACACTTATGTTGCCACCACAATAAAGCTGCACAGAGAATACACCCCCTGTTACACACCTTGAGGCAGCATCAGATTGAATTCCACACTCCCTACCTGGCTAAATTAGTTGTCCTTTTTCCAGAGGTCATAAAACATGCAGAGGCCAATGAAGACTTTATAGTTTGTGGGCTGTTGAAAGCAGAGACCACAGATGGTCCTACCCAGCAGTCTAAGCAGATTCCACAATGGCAACCTCTGCAACCCCTTCCACAATGGCATTATCAAAGAAGACAAGCCATGGCAGATATCCAGGCTCATTTGCAAGCCTTTCACTGAGACAACAAAGCAATTTGAAGATGGCACTCTTTGTTGCAAAGGCTTCCCAACCAAGGATGAGGTGGGTCTTTGGAGCTTGGGTCCTGAGGGGGGCTGGGGGGTGCAAGGACGTGAACCAGGGTACCAATGGCATGTCAGTGGTCCTCTCCCCTTCTATTATTAATACAGCTTTGATTCCTGTATTTTACAGTGAGGTGATAAAACCCAAATGTCTTGCAGCCCTTAACCTTTACGAGCCTCCAATCTCAATTAACTCGCACATCAGCTTGACGCCAGGGGTGTCCCATCAGATGGTAGCTAGCCTTTTGGCAGGCAGACCTTCTGTTTCAGCTGCCCTCAGGCATGATAGCATGACAGAGAGGTCAACAGCATAGAGAGGTTAACAGCCTGGACAACCTCAAGCCATGTACTGGCCAACATGGGGGGGAGAGGCTCTCGTTTGTTGCTGACAAGTAGTGGAGTTTAAAAATATAGAATTCCCTATAAAGTCATTGATAAGTACAGATCTATATGGTCCCAAGCGCACTTCCTCAGTGACCCTTTTTCTTTCCCCTTCCCAGAGGTTTGTCTGGGACCCATGTGGCTCTCTCACCATGTAGTTTTATTTAGGGATGAAACTGTAGCTAAGACGCAATGCGCCCTACATTGCTTCCTTATTTTGTTGGACCTATTGAAAAGGACTCTACTGAACTGGCCCCAACCTTCACGTTATTATCTTTAAAATATTGGAATAGCTCCTTGTCCTGATAAGAAGCTATGAATGAGGAATATTAAGTTAAGGCATGGACACCTTGTGAGAGGCTATGGGATACAGATGGACTCAAACACAGACGATTTTCTTAGGTTGATCTCTACAGCAGCTTTATTGGAGAATTCCGAAACAAAAGCAATATATAAAAAAAAAATAAAAAGGCAGACTGTTTCGTCAAAAACAAAGAAAAAGCACATCTTGAATGGAATAGCATATAACATCATAAGTATGTTTGTACAACAAGCAAAATAAAACAAACAAGTCTTCTTTAGTATAGTAACTAGAGAGCATTAGTTAAGGGTGTATATGCTCCAGCACCCTCAACCACATCTGATCTCTCTCTAGAGAAGCTAGCTATATATATATGCTAGGAGTATCTCTGATTGGTTGGAATACATATCAATCAGCTAGAACAAAAAGCTTTTTACAAAAAGGCCCATTTATATGATACAAAGCTTATAGAAAATCTCTACAGCAAGCTTATTGTCATATAGCATCTCTGTAAATCATTAATATTGTTTAAAGCTTCCAAACATAGCTTTTGTGGGACAAGCCCCTTCCCTTTGTATCTCTTTCTTTATAAAATAAACAACAATATGGCCGGCCGGCTCCTAGGGAGAGGATCCATCAGGGAGAACCCCTCAGATATCTCCATACATCTTTTATTATAGAAGGTAAAAAATATCCCCCCAGCTTTCTTTTATTTCTGTTATTTCCCTGCATATTATGCTGTGCTTTAAAAACAAATGGGGTTGACTGAATGTTGAGCAAAGGGGGAAAGCACTAAGCTGCCTGCTGAGCTGTGGATGGCAGAAACACAGCTCAGTCACAGCCAGAAGAAGAAGGACTTGCTCAAAATGCAGGCTAAACGCGCTAAGGAGAAAAGCGCTTCACAGCCAAGGGGGTGTCAGTGTGAGAGGAAGGCTGTTTTGGGAGTTTGCTGCATTTACGAGCTGCATGACAGTGTGCACGTTCGTGCAGCTCGTTCAGAACGCCGAGAAGGAGAGTCTTGCAAGTACGCTTGCTTTACAGCTAAATATAGCGCAACCAACATTATTTTAGGAAGAGGAGTCACTTTTGGAGCCTTTCAGAGGCAAGAGGGGCAATTTTGAGGGTTTCTGATTTTCCAGAGGTTTTAAGGGGCCACGCTACATTTGGGCTGTAATATGTAAAGAGAAAATGTACCCATTCATTTTCTAGCAGGTACTACTTGCTGTATCATTTCTTCTTGACTTGCCAGGATGGGGAAAATGGCAGAGAAACGACAGACAGACAGAATATATAAAAATAAAACGCATAGGTGGCCAGTCTATGCACAAAAGACGTCACAATCACAAAACATACACATAGGGGCAGATACATTGGGGGGGAGCAAGTCACGGCGCAACAGTAGTAACCTTGTTAGAAATATGATAGGGCTGGCCTGGAACTGTACCACCAGACCCTTTGACATTCTCCTCCCCGCTCAAGACAAAAAAACAAAAACACAAATTATCTGTATCCCATACTGAGGTACAGATCTCTTACAGGTAAGAGATGGAGCCAAAGCCCACTCACTCCTCAGGCTCCACCTCGGGGTCTCAAAACACAATTCCCCTTTTTATACAACAGTGAAATTTACCCTCTGTTCACTGTTGTCCAAAGGGAATTTTTTTTTTTTTAACAGTTTGTTTAACTATTTCTTCAATATACCCCTAGGTCTGTCGTATAAGATACGGTTTAACTATTGTCATAGCCATATCTTGACAGAAAGTCTACGTTTTTATGATCAGTACCTTTTTGATGTTTTATCTTGAAGCAATACGGCTGTAATGTCAAATACCATTGCATTATGCGAGGGTTCTGGTCTTTCATGACATTGAGCCAGCATAGAGGATTGTGGTCTGTCCATAGCTCGAACTCAATTCCCCATAGATAGAACCGCAATGCCTCAATGGCCCAGCATATTGCTAAGCACTCTTTTTCGATAGTGGAATATCCGGTTTCCCTCTCGTGTAATTTCCTACTAATGTATATTATAGGATGTTCTTCACCTTCAATAATTTGTGACAGCATAGCCCCTATGCCGCAATTTGAGGCATCCGTTTGTAAGATAAAGGGTAGTGTGAAGTCAGGTGTGCATAACACTGGGGAGGAACATAATATTGCTTTGATTGTGGAGAATGCTTCTTCACAGGCAGGGGTCCATACCACCTTCTCGGGCTGGCATTTTTTTGTCAATTCAGTGAGAACATTAGCTACTATGGCAAAATTTGGTATAAACCGCCAATAGTAGCTGGCGAGTCCTAGAAAGGATCTCACATCCTTTTTAGTTACTGGCTTTGGACTGTTGGCTACAGCTTCAATTTTGGATTTAACAGGTTTCACCATACCTCCACCTATCTGGAATCCTAAATATTCTGTCTCCTGCATAGCCAAGGAGCATTTGGATGGATTAATGGTTAGGCCTGCAGTAGTTATGGTGTTCAACACCATGGCTAGGTGGCATAGATGATCAGCCCATGTTTTACTGAAGATTACCACATCATCCATATAAGCTGTGCTAAAGGCAGCGTGTGGTAGAAGAAGCTTGTCCATAAGCCGTTGGAAGGTTGCGGGGCTCCATGGGCCGAATGGCATAACAGTAAATTGGAATAAGCCAATTGGGGTACTAAAAGCAGTTTTTTCTTTATCATTAAGATCCAAGGGAACTTGCCAGTAACCTTTAGTCAGGTCGAGGGTGGTAATGTATTGTGCTTTTCCCAGGTGGTCAAGGATATCGTCAATGCGTGGCATTGGATAGCTATCAAATTTAGAGATTTCATTTAACTTTCTGAAATCTAAGCAGATTTGGACCCCGCCCTCCTTTTTCCCCAACAACAACAATAGGGAAATTCCACTCGCTATGAGACGACTCAATGATACCCAATTGTTGCATCTTGTGGAGTTCCTTCCCTACGTCACTCCTTAATCGTTCAGGAATTCTATAGGGCCTTTGCCTTATGGGTTCTTTTTGGGTAGTGTTTATTTTATGCACCACATCTGCCACCCTCCCAGTCGGCCCTGTAAAAAAGCTAGAAAAAGGTTGTAACATAGTGTGAAGCTCAGCAACTTGTTGGCTGGTTAGTTGGGGATTTATATTTAGATCATTGATACCCCTTTTGCTTCTAACCGTTGGTATACCAGGTCTAGCTCACTAGTGGGGGCTTCAGGGTGTATGTAGCCTACAAAAGCATCTTTTCTTTCTACCCATTTTTATGTTGCTTGCACGCATGTGCAAGAAACATAGTGCCATCATCGGAGATTTCGGAGGTGTGTCACCTCCTCCTCCAATTCAGTCAGTGAGCTGGCAGGCGCGGCCTGTAAGCCAATGCATTTGGAGCTGTCTGCTAACCGCGCTCCAAAATGCAGTAACCTCCCTGATTGAAAGAGGGCTACGCTCAGTGAGCACCGATAAGCGTAGCCCCCAGCATACACGCCCCATACGTACTGTAGCAGCTGGCGGGTGCCCAATCCCCGTCGGCTGAACTGCGTCTCCTCCCCAGTTGTAGGTGCCACGCTGGGAGCCCACCCCAGCGTGGCAATCAATCCACTGGCCGGCAGGGGTGCCCAATCCCCTGTCAGCTGAGCGCTCCCCCAACGTCCTTGTGCCATGCTGGAGCCCACTCCAGCGTGGCAAAATGGTCCCACTGACATCTTTTTTTTACCTGAAAAGCAGCGGTCCAGCGCGTGTCTCCGACCCCCTCCCACAACCGCGCCACCCACTGGCACCCAGCCTCCCACGCCCCCTCACCCCATACTTACCTCCGGAGTCCGGTGCGACGATCTTCACTGGACCGGGAACACGTCTGCACTCTTCAAAGATGACCGTGAACTGAGGAAATGCCGGTAAGCTGTATAATGGCCTGGATAGGGGGGTTTCAACTTTGTTGCATATCTCAGGCATTTTGAATTTTGCACAAATTTTCAACATGAGTTTTGGGCCCCCTTCTCATGAATGATGTCACTGTCATGGCGTTATTGGTGCGGAAGGGTGATTTCGTGAGGACTCATGTAAATCCTTTGGGCCTGAATACCACCATGACAGTGACATCATTCATGAAGGGTTCCAAACCCATGTTGAAAATTTGGTGCAAAATTAAAAAAATGACTGTTTTCTGACGTCGTTCTGCGCATTTCTCGCAGGCTCGTAAGTTCGCGAAATTTCAATATTTTCACTCCAGATTTTCAACATTGCCATTTTACCCACCTTCTTATGAGTAGTATAGCTGTCATTTTCATATCTCACCCAAAACGTTTTCCGCCCATGTAGCGCCAGAATGGCGCGGTCGTGTCTGAAATCAATGTTCGGGACAAATTAAGAAAATCACAGTGACACTGTTCATGAGCAGAGGTCTTAAATGGCTATGTTTGAAAATTTGGTGAAAGAATTCCTAAAAATGACTGTTTCTGATAGTTGCACAAAGTTCATGAGCTCGTAAGTTCATAATTTTCAATATTTTCACTCCAGATTTTCAACATTACCATTTTACCACACCTCCTTATGAGCAGTACAGCTGTCATTTTTCACATCCTGCCCAAATGTGTTCCGCCACTTAGCGCACAATGGCGCAGTCGGTGTATCAAACTCAATGTATGGGACACATTAACAAAATCACAGTGACACTGTTCATGAGCAGAGGTCTTAAAATGGCTATGTTGAAAATTTGGTGAAAAAATTCCTAAAAATTACTGTTTTACGAGCGTGTGTTGCACAGTTCCTACGCACGCTCGTAAGTTCGCAAATTTTCAATATTTGCACTCCAATGACTTCCATATACCTAAACAGCACATAGAAGCAAGTAACATTCGGCATTGACAAATGCTTGTTTCAATAGATTGACGTGGCATATGTTATGCTTTTTCCTTTTGCCTAATAATTCTACCTGACAGGTTACAGGTCCTATCCGTTTAGATATTGTGTATGGCCCCTGCCATTTCATATAGAGTTTGTTTTCTGAGGATGGTAACAGTAACAATACTTTATCTCCTTCTTGAAATTCTTTAGTTCCTGTCCCTTTGTCATAGTGTAATTTCTGGATACCCTGTTGTTTAGCGTTAGTCTGGTGAGCAATTTCTATATATTTCGCTATCTTGCCCCTAAGGTGACAGATACAGTCATTAGGGCCTTGACCCTCTGATATTTGCCCTTCTTCCCACTTCTCCTTCACAAGTTCTAATGGGCCCCAGGGGTTACGTTCATATAGAAGTTCAAATGGAGAGAACCCTGTGGATGCTTGTGGTACCTCCCTGTATGCAAACATTAAGTAGGGTAGTAAGATATCCCATTTACGGCCTTCCTCCTGACAGAATTTTTGTAACATTTTTTTGAGGGTCTGGTTGAATCATTCTACCAGACCGTCAGTTTGAGGATGGTAGGGGGTAGTATGTATGGCAGTAATTCCCAAGATGTACAGCTTTTTTAATAAGGCAGAACAGAAATTGCTACCCCTATCAGTCAGGATTTCCTTTGGTATACCTATCCTACTGAATCGTTTGCCAAGTTCCTCCGCTATCTTTGGTGCAGTAACATTACGCAAGGGTATAGCCTCTGGATATTTAATAGCGTAGTTGCATATCACCAATATATATTGATTCCCTTTTGTGCTTTTAGGGAGGGGACCTACCACATCCATGGCTATTCGTTCAAAGGGAGTTGTTATTAAAGGTAAGGGTAATAGGGGTACCTTATCCTTCTTTCCTAGTCTAGCTACTTTTTGACACTCTGCACAACTTCTACAGAATTCTGCTACCTGCTCATGGATACCTGGCCAGAAGAACCGGTACAACAGGTGGCTTAATGTGCTGTCTCTACCTAGGTGTCCAGCTAGGGGTATATTGCGGGCTAGTTCTAGAAGTTGTTGTCTATATTCCTGGGGTACTACCAACTGTTCTACCACTTCCCCACTTTTTGGATTAACACATTTCCTATACAATAAACCATTGATTATTTTATATTTATCTGACCCTTCTTTAACATTAGACACCTGGGCAAAACAGTCTTTTAAACTGGTGTCCTGTTGTTGTGCAGTTCTAAAGTCCCTTGTTGGAACAACAGAGTCTTTAGTTTTCTTGTATTCCCCTTCGTTGTTTTGAGTGCACTGCAGTTTATCTTTTCTTTTCTGGGCCCTTGACTTCTTACTCTTTTTGGACTCCCCAAAAATATCATCAGAAAAGGGAAATACTTGTTCCAAATTATCCCTGGCCTGGGATCTAGTAACCATTGCAGCAACATTATTGGTTAATAGGGTCTGAAAATCAGGATGGTCATGCCCAATAAGTATAGGTACAGGTAGATTAGGAACAGCACCTACCCATATAGAGTGTGTATGTCCCTGTATGGTCATTTCCAAGTCATAGAGGGGATAATGATGAGTATCTCCATGTATACAAGTTACCCCAGTTGTCTGTGGCTTGTGATTAGGTCTTGGATCCAACAAAGCTGTTTGTACTAGGGTCTGTCTGGTCCCGGAATCGAGGAGGCCACACACTATATTCTTCCCAATTTGAACCGGCAGCATATAGTGACCCCAGTTGGCCAGGGCTAAATGTGTGGGCTCAGTCTTTTTTGGGGGGGCAAAACCTTGCTACATGACCCTTCCCTCCACACCCTCGGCAGATAATGTCCGGATTGTATCCTTTATGTGTCCTCAGAAAAACCTTTGTTCCTGATGGAGGGATCATTGGAGTAGGAGATGGGACATTTTGTCTGGAAACAGGAGGTTGATGTAACATTGTTCCCTTAGGTCATATAGGTCGAGCTGCTATGTAGTCCTCTGTAAGACGAATTGCCATGCCTGAGGTCTCCGGTTGGTGCTCCTTCACCCAAAGTTGGACATCTTGGGGTAAGATTTTAATGAATTGCTCCAAAACAATAGTTTCCAGAATCTGGTCGAGTGTCCTGGTGGTAGGTTGCAGCCACTTTAGGCATAAGTCCTTCAAGCGTATATAAGCATCCTGAGGGTTGTCGGCAGTCTGATACTTATAGGTCCGAAACCGCTGACAATAGGTCTCAGTATTTATGTCATAGCATTTCAGAATTGCAGCTTTGACCTGGTCATAGTTGTTTGCATGTGCAACCTCCACATGGCTGTACGCAAGCTGGGCTTTTCCGGTTAAATATGGTGCCAGACAAATCACCCACTGGTCTCTGGGCCATGCACATGCTGCTGCAACTCTTTCAAAGGTCATAATGTAGGCTTCTATGTCATCACTGTCTGTTAGTTTGACCAATTTGATGTCTTTATGACCTCCAGGTGGTTGATCTGGTGGTCGATTGATGCCCAGGGCCTGTATGGCCCTTAATGTATCAGTCCACCTGGCCTCATACTCCCTTTTGTCTCTTTCCCTCTGTTTCTCCATTTCTACCTGGTGCATACACAACCACCTCACCAGCTCATGGGTTTCAAGAGGGGTTACTTCCTCTCCTGGACCACCTCCACTTGCTTGTGCTCCTGGTTCCTCTTCCATCTTAGCAACAGATTTCCCTTCTTTTCTTCTCACAACAGGGTCCAGACCAGGTAGGAGGGGTAGTTGATAAGCTGCTGTGACTGAGCGGGTAGCTACTCTAGGGAAGGAACCAGGGTCCACCTTTTTTTCCTGCATATAGAGTCCACCAGAGTCTTGGACAGACTCTCCCAGTTGTGTATAATTCCAACCAGTATCCCACTTCTTACACCAGTGTAAGAGGCTATAGGATACAGATGGACTCAAACACAGATGATTTTCTTAGGTTGATCTCTATAGCAGCTTTATTGGAGAATTCCGAAACAAAAGCAATATATAAAAAATATAAAAAGGCGGACTGTTTCATCAAAAACAAATAAAGCACATTTTGAATGGAATAGCATATAACATCATAAGTATGTTTGTACAACAAGCAAAATAAAACAAATGAGTCTTCTTTAGTATAGTAACTAGAGAGCACTAGTTAAGGGTGCATATGCTCCAGCACCCTCAGCTACATCTGATCTCTCTCTAGAGAAGCTAGCTATATATATATGCTAGGAGTATCTCTGATTGGTTGAAATACATATCAATCAGCTAGAATAAAAAGCTTTTTACAAAAAGGCTCATTTATGTGATACAAAGCTTATAGAAAATCTCTACAGCAAGCTTATTGTCATAAGCATCTCTGTAAATCATTAATATTATTTAAAGCTTCCAAACAGCTTTTGTGGGACAAGCCCCTCCCCTTTGTATCCCTTTCTTTATAAAATAAACAACAATATGGCCGGCCGGCTCCTAGGGAGAGGATCCATCAGGGAGAACCCCTCAGATATCTCCATACATCTTTTATTATAGCAGGTAAAAAATATCCCCCCAGCTTTCTTTTATTTCTATTATTTCCCTGCATATTATGCTGTGCTTTAAAAACAAATAGGGTTGACTGAATATTGAGCGAAGGGGGAAAACACTGAGCTGCTTGCTGAGCTGTGGATGGCAGAAACACAACTCGGTCACAGCCAGAAGAAGAAGGACTTGCTCAAAATGCAGGCTAAAAGCACTTTAGCGCTAAGGAGAAAAGCACTTCACAGCCAAGGTCGTTTCAGCGCGAGAGGAAGGCTGTTTTGGGAGTTTGTGGCATTTACGAGCTGCACGACAGTGCGCACGTTCGTGCAGCTCGTTTGAAACGCCGAGAAGGAGCGTCTTGCAAATACGCTTGTTTTACAGCTAAATATAGTGTAACCAACATTATTTTAGGAAGGGGAGTCACTTTTAGAGCCTTTCAGAGGCAAGAGGGGCAATTTTGAGGGTACCTGATTTTCAAGAGGTTTAAAGGGGCCACGCTACATTTGGGCTATAATATGTAAAGAGAAAATGTACCCATTCATTTTCTAGCAGGTACTACTTGCTGTATCTTTACTTCTTGACTTGCCAGGATGGGGAAAATGACAGAGAAATGACAGACAGACAGAATATATAAAAATAAAATGCATAGGTGGCCAGTCTATGCACAGAAGACGTCACAATCACAAAACATACACATAGGGGCAGACACATGGGTGGGGGAGCAAGTCACGGTGCAACAGTAGTAACCTTGTTAGAAATATGATAGGGCTGGCCTGGAACTGTACCACCAGACCCTTTAACACACCTCAAATAAATATTTGTTTAAGGGAGACACAAGACATTATGGCCTAAGTTTGAGGGCCTTATTACATTAAGACATGCACACCATGGCCCAAGCTTAAGGGCCTTAAAGTATGCATTTTCTTCATACATACATATATGTTAGCCCATAACTGGAACAGATTGGACTCTTCACACCAAAGTTTATAGGGGCTTGTTTCACATGAAAAGTATGACACATCTATTGGAAGGAGTGGATCATCCAGGCAACTACATCCTCCTTAATGAAACGTCACTTACAGTGGTCTGCAACTCTTGTTTAGTTATTTGGGCTTAGGAGACTGGTTGGTGGGTTAGAGTTCATGATGCTGGTACTAATGATGTTTAAAGTTTATGTTGACCGTGCCTTCTTTATTTTTTATCCTGTTCTATTCCCCTATCCCAAAAATGTATGGGACATATTTGTCCTTCAGGAGGCCTATTCAGCACCACCGTTTGGCTGCTCTTCCTGCCCAGGGAACTTCTTAATTCCACTGGTTCTATTCCTGTGACCTTCAGGGTAGATTGGAATCCCCCGCCCACCCATGGAAGCTCATGTGTACATACAGTAGTTCAAGTTCTGGGAAGGTGGCAACTGGTTCCACTTAGGTTTCACGTTCCCACCTCCCTGAGACCCCAGCTGTGACTCCTGGTTGGAGTGAGGGATCAGTTACTCTTGGAACAGTTGCTCAGGGAGAGGGCTACCATGCTCATCCTCTCCCATTCATTAGGTTCAGTTTCTTAATGTTATTTGTAAGGATATTATATTTCTTAAAAAAACTGACATCCTTTAAGGTATGGTTCTGAGCACAATGATAACAATTTTGAATTATACAGGCTGGTGCAGTTGGTTCCCCTTGGGTGGTCTGGGTCTTGGCCTATTGCTGGCACTCTACAGTGTCTGATCCTATGGGATGGGTGACATCATAGGCGGGTTGCAGTTCACCCAGTGATGAAAGTGAACAGGAACTCAGTTCCTGTACCTTTTTTGCAGCAGGAACGGAGTTCCTGTATTTCTTCCCACTGACAGTGGAACTGAAATTCTTAAACCAGCAACAAAATGACAGTTTTTGGCCTTGTTACCTGAAATCAGGGTTTCCATAGCAACATTTGATTTGTACAACAGTACTATTTTGGTAGAAATACTTCAATATCTCTAACTGAATCTACTAGTGTCTAAACAGATAGACGTGCCTTCACACAGCTATCCTTCAGATTGAAGATCTTCATTCTGCATTTCATATTTGCCAGTGCCTGAGTTCCTGTACTTCTTGTCTACCTCTTGCACCACTGAGTTCACCTGAGGGAACTAGGGATGCAACATAGCAGGGGCTGAGTTTGGGCACATATCCTTGCTGGTTACATTTAGTTAGATTATGGCAGATAATCCAATGGTTGTTTGGTCCCAGAATATCAATGGTCCTAATAAACCCATTGTAACCCCTAGGCGGCTACTACCCCTGCCTGTAAGGCTATGCACAGGTTGAGGGGCCTGAGTTCTCTAACAAGGTGCCTCCACCCAGAGCAGTGGTATTGAGGATGTTTGTCTAGTCTGCTATAGACCTCTGGGAAGCTATAACCACCTACCAACCCTCCTAATGGCCCAGTACCTGACACAGTAGAGAATTCACAGCCAGTATGAAACAGTAATAATATGCACACTGAGAACAGTTTGGATATAGTCCAGTTGCAATTGAGCAGTTTTACTGAGCAAACCCTCCGATTCGAGCACGTCTCACACACAAGCTGGGATGATCGCTTCTGGAGCAAGTCTTTGGTCCAAATCTCAAGTAGCACTGATAAACTTCTTCTTTCCTTCTGCCACAGTTCCAGGCTGGAATCAGACAAGTCTGACTTCTGCTATAGGCAGTCTTGAGCAGGAGAAAGGTGGCAGGGAGGCAAGTTGGGCCTCTTCCCGACGATTCCACTATGCTCCTTCTGGGAGCAGCTGCTCGAAAACTCGAGATGTTCACACTTCAACCTCCAACTCTAACTGATTCACTCTGTCTTTGCACACAGAGGAGTTCCCTTGTAAATCCAGCAGTTTGGTTGGCTGAAGGAGCTGTCAGTCACAGTTAAGGATCCCTCTTCAAGTCAAATTAGCACCAACTGAAAAACTACAAAACCACAGGTTTTTCTTCCCACAGAACACTGGGGTTTGGATCCATTTTAGGTCCCCAATGGTTCTATTGGTCCAATTACTGGAAGTTCCAGACCTAACATGGTGGCTCCCATCCAGATAAACAAACTGTAAACAAAGCACGTTAGACAAACTTCTCTATTTTAAATATAACAATGCACAAACAGTAAATAACCACAGTTCCTACACAGGCTCCCGCTGCACAAGTAGCGAGTGCAGAGTGGAGCAAAACAGAGCACTGCCTGGCCGATCACAAGCCTTAAATCATTTGGACCCAGCACAGACCATTTACTTAACAGAGATTAGCTAGTCTCTTAAAGGTACAGGTGCAGAGGCTTAACATGGCACTCACATGTAAATAAACAGGATCACACAATGACAGGACACCAGCCTGATCGTGGGAATTGAGGAGCCCAGGAAGACATTAACTAAATCCCAAATTGGTGGGGGGTTATACCATCAAATGATCCCATCTTTTCCAGCTATTAAAACAGACCGTGACTGACTTAATTTTGCTCCAGGAGACCCATTTAAGTGCCCAGAACACCTTAAGTTTCAGTGGAGTCAGAGGTATACAGTATATGCTTCATCATACCTGGGAGGCAGAGGCAGAAGGGTGGCAGTACTAATTCCTATGACTATGCCTTTCTCAGTTTCTAAAGAATGTGTAGATCTGCAGAACCCATACGTAATTTTGCAAGGGAAATTATACTCTCAAGATGGTACCTTAGCCTGCATCTGTTTTCCTCCTAACTCCCCCAGGACAGTGTTCAGGAGGTTTCTAGGCACACTGCTTGATAGTCTGATGGGGCAGCTGATATTAGCAGTAGACTTTAATTTTACCCTTTCTGTTGGTCTTTACACATCTAAGTCTTTACACATCTAACCCATAAAAGTACAGGGCTTCCCCAGTTCAGAAATATCTTTGGACTAACCTGGCCCTTTCAGGTTTTATTGACATCTGGCACTGTTTTTTTCCTACAGGGTACACTTATACACACTACTCTCGACATGGGAGCTATGCAAGGCTTGATTATTTCTTTACAATGTTTGTGCATTTTGACACAGTCCAAGATCTAACTTATAGCCCTCAATTTCTGTCAGACAATAATTCACTCACACTAAATTTGAGTAAGAAATGCCCACATATATTTTGGAGACTCAATATGGCCTTACTCCAGGACAAGGCCTTTTGCACAATGATTAAAGACCAGATTCCACAGATTATTCAGGAAAACACTACAAAGGATGTTTCATCACCAGTGCTATGAGACATCATTAAAGCAGTCCTTAGAAGACAGATTATCTCTTCTGCCTCAGTAAACATCAATCTTATCTTGCTAAACAAGACACTTTACTGATTGAACTTCACAAATTGCAGCAACTGCACACCCCGGCCGACCAGGTGGTTACAGATCACATATGAGTTATCTGTCAAGACCTCCATGCACTCTCAGATGTGCAGGATCAATATGCCCTGACCTGCCTAAAGCATTTGCAGTATCAGGAAAGAGCAAGGGGTGCTCAGCTCTTGGCAAGACAATTATGGGCCAGATGAAAAGCACCCTGTGTGTTGCGAATTTGGAATCCGATTTCATGAGGGGTGCTCCATGACTTTCAACAAATCAAAAGGTTTGTGTCAGGGATATTATAGTGCTCTACATTTAGAGTCTTCATCCTGAGAGGCCTCGAGCCTTGCCGACTACCTGACATCCCTGTCTCTACCTGTTCTATCTGAAGTCCAAAGGGAATGGCTAACAGCCCCCCTTAGCCTAGAAGAAATTTCTCCAGTTCTCACTAAGGCAAAAACACAGAAATCTCCAAGACCTGATGGATTTCCTATGGACTGGTATAAGACCTTCTCTTCTCTGCTGCTTCCTCCACTACACTTGGCTCTGCAAGCAGTGGCAGAGGGAGAACGCCCACCATCATGGATATATGCGGCCCTTTCGTCTCTTCCCAAGCCTGGTAGGGATCCTATATGCACCTCCTCTTCCAGCCCAACGTTGATTCTAAACATGGATTGCTGGAAAATATTCTCCCATCTATTATTCATCCAGATCAGGATGGGTTTATTCGCAACCACCACACTGCAGATAACATATGTCAGGCACTGACTCTGCTAAATTATGTTTCAGAATGCACCATCCCAACAGCCCGGCTCAGCCTAGATATGGAGAAGGCATTTGACAGGGTGTTCTGGGATGCTGTCTGGGGCATCCTGTCAGCCCTTGGATTTCCTGCCATCTTTATTTCCTGTCTCCAGAACATCTAGTATGTCCTCCAGGTATATATCAAAGTTAATGGATCTCACGACTCGCCTATCACCTTACACAGGGGGATGAAACAGGGTTGTCCCCTGTCTCTTTCCTCTTTGTGATATACATGGAGTCCCTGGCAACAGTGTTCCAATGCTGTGAGGAAGTAGAGGACATTCTGTTATGAGGAGTCATATATAAAATATCTTTGTACACGGATGATGTTCTGCTGACCCTGTTAAACCCTGAGTCTTCAGTTCCCACCACATGGTCCATACTCACTACCTTTGGATCTTACTCTGGTTGTACTCTCAACCTACAAAAAAACAAAAGTTCTCCTGCTTAATTATTCTCCTTCTGCTGCTCTCCACACTCAATACCCCCTGTGTTGGAGAGGCACTAAATTTGAATAGGTATACAGATCCATCAGCACCTCAGTAATCTGGAACTCCTAAATTACAAGCCATTAACAGTATCACTCAAAGCAGATTTAGTGAAATGGTCTCATTTACCCTTATCCTTTTTTTCTGTCACATAAAAGCTGTTCGCAGAACATTCTCCCTCATCTCTTATACCTGTTTCAGTCACTTCTGATATTGCTGGCTTCCTATTATTTTTCTTGGCTCTACGATGCAAGTTCGACAACAATTTTGTCTACCGGCATCACAGCGACGGAATTTATGTCGACTGCAAGTTGCAGTCGACATAAATCCCGATGGACTCCCTGTCCATTTACGCCCCCTGCATCTCCATTCTATTTATAATCAATTCCGAGTCGAAGTTGATTTGGGGAGGGGCTGCAGGACTGGGATACAGTGTGTCCCTGTCTCTGGTGCACCAATACAGTGATCCGTCGGCGAACTGTTGATTTTGTCGCGGCATCATAGGTCACTGTATTGGTGTCACTGTCGAGGGGGTATACCATTTTGGTTCATGGCAGAAAATGATCTCCTACTTCATATGGAGGGGTGCCCCTCTCCCCCCAGGATATGATCCTGAAGCTTCCGGTGGAACAGGGTGGGGTCAGTCTTCCAAATATACTAAACTATGCTCGAGCATGTCACTTACGTACCATTTACATTTAGCTCAATACTCAACTACATCCACCTAAGAAAACAATAGATTTCCACCTCAATTACCTTTTTAATACAGGCTTTCTCTTATTTTCTGACGCCAGCCAGTATATTTGACTGGCAGATTTTTTGGGAGGTTCAACTAACACACTTTCAACCTGGTTTAGGATATGGAGGATCCCACAGTTAACTCTTATTTTTTACTTTTTTAAATTGCTTTCAGAAGATATGGCATGTATAGATCATACCTTCCCTAGATGGTAGCAATTGGGCCTCTCTCATATTTACCAATTTCTGGCACCCCATCGGGTGATACCATTCGAGCACTTACAGAAGAGCTATGGTCTGACAGGCAGGGAGCACTTCAGATGTCTTCAAATGCACACCCACTTGCTTCATAAGTCTTCTGCAAGATCTCAACTGCCTAACCTTGCTCCACCTCTCTACCAAATGCTTAGGGCAGTACTCCAAGGGACTCCATGGCCTCATTCAGTCAGGTTCTTCTACCAAGCCTTGTAGAAATGTATAAAAGACTCATAGAAACATAGACTTTGATGGCAGATAAGGACCGCTTGGCCCATCTAGGGAAATGGGCACCCTACCTATTGGATAAGCTGCAGATCCTAGTCAACCAGCAGCCTACTTCCTCCTTACCTCCCTCCTACCCCCCACTATAATTGCCTTATGTTGGTCCCATGCATTCTTGAATTCACCCACTGTTTTTTAACCCTCGACCCCCTCAGAAAGGCTGTTCCATGCATCCACCACCCTCTCCATGAAAAAATACTTTCTCACATTGCCCCTGAGCCATCCCCCCTCTATCTGCAAATTGTGCCCCCTTGTTCTTGTGCATCTCTTTTTCTGAAATGTTTTATTTTATTTATTTATTGAGAATATCAGATTATATCCTTTGAGTCAGGGACTAATTTCCAAAGGCTTCAGGTCAGGATACAAAACATAACAATAACATAACAAAGCAGTCATTTATACAATATTACAGTAGGGGTAGGGAAAGAGAATAACCACAGTGTAAACAATATGTATCAAATAGTAGGCAGTATACAATATTAAAGCAAGAGCAGGAGACAAGGTAACAGCAGGGTATGTAGAAAAGCTGCTAGCCCTATACAGTTGGGTAGCTATACAAGTCCTGAGGGGAGCTTGTGAACGTCTGAGGACAGTATAATCAGAATATGGTATGGCCTATGCGCTAGCAGGAGGTGCGAGCAGTTGGATTACCAACATTGTCATTAACACATAGTAGCAGCAGTGGGATAAGTGTATCTTTAACTCAATATCTCCCTGCCCGTAGGCAGATTATTGTTCTTATTGAGAACAATGGCATATTGTATTGAAACATGCTATCCTCTTGGACTTTGTTGGTTCCCTTGAGGTACTTGAAGGTTTTTATCATGTCCCCCCTCTCCCTCCTTTCCTCAAGGGTATACATATTGAGCTCTTTTAGTCTCTCTTCGTATGGCTTCTGGTGCAGACCCTGCACCATTTTGGTTGCCCTCCTCTGGACTGCCTCCAACCTGTCTATGTCCATGCGGAAATGGGGTCTCCAAAACTGCACACAGTACTCCAGATGGGGTCTCACCAACTGTCTGTACAAAGGGATAACAACTTCCCACCTTTTCTTCCAGCCCAAAAGGTCACAGCATAAGATTAGAGGGAGGCCGATTAAGGGGTAATGTGAGGAAGTTCTTTTTCACAGAAAGGGTGGTGGATGCATGGAACGGTCTACCTCAGGAAGTGGTGGATATGAATACAGTGCAGGGCTTCAAATAGGCGTGGAATAGGTATAAGGGAGCAATACAGATGAGTGTGAATAGATAAGCCATCTATCTATGTGTCAGGGCACCACACAGCAGAATTTACTGTTTGAAACCGAGGTTTGAAAATACACGAATCGGAAGGCAGATTGTATTGAAGGCGGGAAGGGACACACTCGCTCTTACAAGTAAGCCACTGGTAGCCGCCTTCAATACAATCTGCCTTCCGATTCGCGTATTTTCAAACCTCGGTTTCAAACAGTAAGTTCTGCTGTGTGGTGCCCTGATGCATAGATGATTTTAAATTTTATTGTGTTTTTCCTCTCATGGACGTAGAGATTGGGCACAATGACTACACATGGTGGAAACAAGTGACCCTGCATTACGTTTCGGCGAGGGGCGGTTACGCTGTTGTCAAGGAATGCACCAGTAACCCGACACGCTCGCTCTCACAAGTAGGCCACTGGTAGTAAACAAAATCTAAATAATTAAAAAACAAAATCTATCTGTGTTGGGGGAGAGAGGAGTTTTTAGGGAAGAGACACAAACACCATCACCCTGTACTCATTCCATATGATGTGCTGACTGCAGCCTGCAACTTAACAACCCCCCCCCCCAAAAAAAAAAGTAGAGTAAATAGAAAAATAAAAGAAGTCTTAATTGAGGGAGAGAAAGAGTTGTGGAAAAGAGACACTGACACCAATGCCCTCTATTCAGTCCATGATGCAGTACATACAGTGTGCAGCTCTGCAGTACATATCGGACTATTTTCTCTCTTTCTATACTAAACATTTTCAGTATTTTTTTAAATAATAATTTATTTATTTATTACTAGGGTTTTTCTGAGCGGTGCCCATTTATAAAGCGCCAATAAAGACACTCGAGTGTGGGTTATGGCTAATAAACACTTCCCCAGGTGCTAAAGGCACTTAGTAGGCGCCCTCATGCCTCATAATGCACCTGGAGTGTGCTTGCCATAACCCACACGTCGTAGAGTCTTATTGCTGGAGTATAATTGCTCAAATTTAAGTATGCGCAACGTGTAGGAGGTTGCTTTCAATGGATACGTTTCACGAGTTGTTGACCTACTAATTGCACCTTGTTCTGTTCTTGTCTCGCTCTCCTTGCACACTGTACATATGTAACTTCTCTGTCAAATTGTCTTGCTGATGTACTACAGTTTACACCATTATCTGGCATTGTATTACTTGTATCTGTACATAAGTAATTTTCTTTTGTATATGTAATTATATGCTTGTTTTATGGCCATCTGGGTGGCTATGTGTTGCTGTGGCTAATGAACTGTACCCAGGTCCACCTTGCAAATAAGTCCTCCTCAATGGTGCTCCGCCTGGCAAAATAAAGAACTGATTGAAGAGGAAGGCAGTAATACTACCCTTTTATAGATCTTTGGTGAGGCAACACCCAGAGTACTGCACCCAGTTCTGGAGCCCTCACCTCAGGAAAGATAGGGACAGGTTGGAGATGCTGCAGTGCAGGGTAACACAAATTATTCAGGGCCAATAGTTCAGGTCTTAGGAGAAGCGCCTCAAGTCATTGAACATGGACTCACTGGAGGCCTGACGGGAAAGAAGAAATCTGGTAGAGACCTTTAAGTTTCTAAAAGGATTAAACAAGGTGAGCTGCAAGGAACTATTTAGCTTGAATGGTAATTCAAGGTCATGAGGGCATGAGTCGAAACTGACAGGGAGGAGGTTCAGGAGGGACATGATGAAGTATTATTTTACAGAAAGGGTGGTGGTGCCGAGGAACAGTCTACCAACTGAAGTGGTGGAGACTAAAACAGTTGATGGTTTCAAACATTGCTGGGACAGAGTGAAGGGTATAGTGGTCATTAGGGGTGACAGAATCGGAAAGGGGAATGGGGGAGGGCTAGGACCCTGGATGGACAGTAGGTTCCAGATAGGAAAATTGGGCAGACTGGAGGAACCATTGGTCTTTTTATGCTGTCATTGTCTATGTTTCTATGTTTAAATTATAAAACTACAAACAGTGAATAAAAGTTACAATACATATGAGATAAAATGTTATAAAGTAACAACAGGAATAAATCACATAAAGCAGGAACGTCGTGAATGAGCAAGTCGATGCACTCTTTTTTTTCCAAAAAATGTGAACTATAAGATTATAAAGTGCTTGACAAACCATTCCAGAGATTTACTGAACAATATAAAAAGGACATTAGTACAACTGAGGTCTTACAAAACAGTGGCCAGATATTTTGATTAAGAGAAGCTCTAGTTTGATGATGACAGGGATTAAGTCCTTGTGTGATACTATTTTTTTTTTGTTCTCACAGGTTTTGTTACTGTTTTTGCTTACATTTTACTGTTTTATTGTTCTTTGATTCAGATTGCTGTTACAGGGCCTACTTTCTGCTGCATTATTACAGGGTGTGCCTTCAGGTTTGTTACTGTTTTGTGCTTAGATTACTGCTTTAATCTCTGATTCAAATTGTTTTTTTTTTTGCAAGGTATATTTCCTGTTACTGCTTTATTTTTCTCTGTAGCAAAGTATTTTTTTGCAGGGTATATCTTCTGTGAAATTGTTACAGGTGGTGCTTACAGGTTTTGTGACTTTTTTAATCTATCATTAGGCTAAGCAAAATTACTGTGTGCTACTGTTTTTATTTTTCGCTGAAATGTTTTTGTTTTGGTTTCAAAGGTGTTGTAGTCTCCTTCTCACATTGAAAGAGCTAATTGCTTTCCTCCCACAGCTCTTCCAGGGGATTAGGAGTGTAACTCAGGGGTGGAACTTCCAAAAGAGGGAAGAGTTGAAAGGTCAGGTTAGTTGGTGTTTTTGAGGTGGAAGACTAGGTTTGCTGGCAAAGGCACCTAGCTTCACCTGAGCTCTTTTCTTCTAAGTTTGCTTGAAAGGACAGAGCAAGGAACAACATTAACAGAGCAAGGAAATAGATTAAGGCTTCTTTTGGCTAGGCAGATTTACTCTGTGTTACTATTTTCTTTTGTGCTCACAGGTTTTGTTACCCTTTTTTGCTTACATTTTACTGCTTTATTGTTCTCTGATTCAAATTGCTCTTGCAGGGTATGCTGTCTGCTGCATTACTACAGGGTGTGCCTACAGGTTTGTTACTGTTTTGTGCTTACAGATTATTGCTTTAATCTTCTCTGATTCAAATTGTTTTTTGCAAGGTATATCTTCTGTTACTGCTTTATTTTTCTCTGTATTAAAGTGTTTTTTGCAGGGTATATCTTCTATGAAATTGTTACAAGTGGTACTTTACAGGTTTTACAATTTTATCTATCATTAGGCTAAGCTTTCGGGGTTACTGCATTTGTTGTTGGTTGATTGTTTCTGCTCTTACCTCCTTGTTTTTTTTCATCCATGGTTCTTCTTTTTCAGCAGGGGAAGGGCCCAACCACCCAACCCCAACCCCAACCACCCAATGCTACACTCCCTTTATAGAGTAGCACAATTGTACCATTTCCTGTAGCAAAGCAGGAAGGGGAGGATCAGAGGGTTAGCCACACAGTGACCTCACTTACAGGGACGCAATTAATTTAACTTGTTATAAAAAGTTATACAAAAACAAACAAAGAAAACAATAGTTAAAAAAATATATTTTACTTTCATTTTTCTTCTAATCACTTGAACCAGGTTGTAAACTCTGCAACTCAACTGGTATGGATATTATTAACTGCAGGAACTGCGGGACACTTTTCAAGAGGGCAGTTATACAGGATTTAGGATGTTGTCCTACCTGCTGGACCATCAGAGATCTAAGGGCTCAGCTCCGGGCAGCATGGGCAGAGATTGCGTGACTCAAATAGCATATTCAGGAGGAAATATATTGCAAGAACCGCCTGCCATTTCCCCAACATCCAAATGAAGCACCTCGACCGCAGAGGGTAGTGGGTCCAGGAGGTTGGCAGGTGGTTAGGAGGGGAAAATCAGGTGCCCCATCACTCAGTGCTCACAAACGTATCACCTCCACAAACCATATAAAAACTAGAAACAGGTATCTGCCTCTATTTCCAAAATCAAAGTAAGGGACAGAGGACACTGCAGAGCAGGACACTGCAGCACAGGAACTAGCGCTACAAAACTCATCCAAAACAGAGACCAAAACAAAAAAGAAAAAAGGAAATCCAAAACACTTCTGATCATAGGTGACTCCATGATTCGGGGATTTGATACCTACTTCTGGCCAGGGATAATGGTCAGATGTCTCCCAGGTACATCATCGTGGAGAGACACTGACCACATTGCTAAAATTGTACAGGAAGCAGGAGAAAACATTGCCATTCTGGTACACATAGGGACTAACGATCTCACCAGCCGGTCAGTTGTGGAGACCAAAGGAACACCTGACCAGGTTGGGAGACAATCTGTCATTCATTTCATCCGGCATCTCCTTCTCTGAGATCCTGCCAGTCTAGGAGAGGGGGGCAGACGGATGGAAGGTCAGAGAAGGAGAGACAGAGGAGCTAAATATGTGGCTCAAGGGCTGGTACCAGTAAAAAGGACACCAATTTGTAGGCAACTGGCAACAGTATCAGCAGCATTTTCTTTTTAATAGTATTTTGTTTTAAGGCTTCGTTTCGTTTTAAGTAATTTGTTATTTAAGGCATTTTGAACAAACGGTACTGAAGTATAGGATAGTTAGCTAGGGTTGATAAAGTGAGGTAGTAAGTGTGTTGAACATTCTCCGGGAATTTGCTAAAACACCCCTGGAGTGTGTTTTCGGAGACATGCAATGGTTCTCAACACTGACCAGAGTAGGACCTGCACACACAAGAGAATTGGACTTAATTATTATAATATATTTGTACTACGAGTATTTTACATTGATATACGGACATATGGTTTCTGACTGGATTCCGGCCTGACTTGTGGAGTGGTGAGATGAACTAGAGGAGGTTCTACCAGTGAGTCACGGAGAGGTTTCCGTGGGAGGAAGTTTTCTGCCCGAAGATTTGTGCTGTGTTGTGCTTGGAGTTGGCTGTTCTGGATTGTCCCCTTGTTGGCCGGATTGCTGTTGAATCTTGTCGTTGTTCCCTCTGTGGAGAATAGGAGGTACCATTGGCCCAGGACTGGCCGTTTGTGGGGTCTGCCGTTGGCTTGGGGGGGCCCAACTTTGTCCCGGTAACTAAGCTGCTGGATCCACTGCTGTGCGGGAGTCGGGGGTTGAGTCAGCTGGAGAGCCGGCTGATGTGCTCTGGGTGCTCCTAGGCCTTCAGGGAGTCAGCTGGTGGGCCGATACTAGCTGTGGGCTGAAGTTACAGTGGAGGAATATTTCGGGCAGCGGTTTCTTGGGGCAGAGTTTTCTGGGCCCCCCTGCCAGTCTTTAGGTGGCCCTGGACTTTGGATCTCACAAGGAAGATTTGCTTTGGAAACTGCATGGACTCGATCCTGGACACGGTCAGACCTCCTTTTCTTTACTATCTGATGTCCACATTGTATTTTCTCAGGCAGTGAGAGTACCTGGCTTTCTACTCTATTTACGGTAACGTTGTGGTTCTACCTGCCTACGTGAGAGGTAGTTCAGATAGAACGCATTTGGACATACTGTAACTTTTCAGGTAGTGAGAGTACCTGGCTATCTATTTTACTTCAATAACTTTGTGATTCTACTCTGCCTACATGAGAGGTAGTGCAGATAGAACACATCTGGACATATTGTAACTTCTCAAGCAGTGAGAGTGTCTGGCTAACTATTTTTCGTAATAATTTCATGGTTATACCTACTTACATGAGAGGTAGTGCAGCTAGAACTCTCCTGGACATTTACTCTGTGGAGGTGTGAGCTCCTTGAATCAAATTATTCATCTAAGAAACCTTCAGTGACTGGTTTCACAACTTATAGTTTAAAATTGTTGTCTGCCTTTGCCATCATACATCTTATCTGTATATTGGGTCTTATTGGTTGTGGGGAAATTATCGCAAGGGTTGGGGGGGAGTGAAGTTGCTATTTTTATTATTTTTTATTTTACTTATATTTTGTGTTAAACTTGATTCTATAGATTATTATTATTTTTAAATTTTGTTTTTGTATTGTTTTAGTAGTGAGAGTACCATTTTATTATTTGTTGATTTGGGTCTTTGGGGTGTTTTATGTTTTAGGTTTTTAGGAATTTTTAAATTTAAATCGTAGCTCTGTCTTGGATTGTGTTAAGAAATTGGAGTTTTGTGTTTTTTCCACCGCTTTTGGGGTATTTGGTGGAATGTGCCTGCCTCCCCCCTCCCCGTCCTGTGCTATTTGGCCTCCTCTCTCCGTGCCTCTGCCTCGCTTTCTCCTCCCCGCCTGCCTTTACCTATCAGTGATGTCGGTGCCTGGACTGCTCACAGGGGGGGGTGGGGCGGCAGGGGGCACGGACAGTGGAGTTCAAATGAGCGCGCCTCCCATAGAGGTAGTTAGGACCAGAAGATGCTCTGGGGCGAAATGGTGTCTGGAATAGGGTGATCCTTGTCTGGTCCCCATACCCAAGGGCACCTCCTTTTTGGGAGGGCAAGTAGCTGGGACAGCTCGTGAACATTGTCCAACCCGGGCATTTTTATGCAATGCCAGATCCATTAGGAGCAAAACTGCACTCATTGCAGATTTTGTTGGAACAACGGATCTGGTTTGCATTACCGAGACCTGGTTAGATGGAAATGCTGCCCCAATTTTGGAGGCAGCTATTCCTTCTGGGTACTCGGTGTTACATCGCCTGAGATTGGATCGCGGGGGGGGTAGGTCTGTTTCAAGACCGAATTGGGCCTCACTGGGGTACCGGTTGAGGAGGCCATATCATTTGAGTGCACTGTGGTAACTGGTGTGGGGTGCAGGATAGCGCTCATTTACTGTCCACCAGGTGATGAGAAGCTGTTCCTGCAGGAAGTAGCAGACTTTGTCCGACATGAATTGGAGTCACCCAGACTGATGGTTCTGGGTGACTTCAATGCCTGGGTCGACAACAAATCCTCACTTTTGGACAACACTTCTCCAGTTGATGACATCACTGGGCTTCACACAGGTTGTTTCTCAGTTACCCACAACGGTGGTCACTCTCTTGATTTGGTCTTCCTCCTGGGATCGAGGCTCCGATTTCGGGGTGGAACCTGTCGGTTGGTCTGATCACTACACTGTGAGGTTCAATTTTTCTGCCCCTGGTAGGTTGGCCTTCGTGGAGATGGTCAGTTACGCCCCTTTGTGGATGTTGTCCCTGAAGACCTGGCTGTGGTGATTGACCTCTCGGTGTTCGGTGAGACCAGCACAGATCCAGAGCTGTTAGTCATGGCCTATAACAGGGCTATTTCTTCAGCTCTTGACCTGATTGCTCCTGTCTGTGTTCACCCTCTCTTTCACCCCAGGGCCCATGGTTTGATGGGTCTCTGAGGGAGTTGCGGAGGTTGAGGTGTAGGTTAGAGTGTCTCCGGTGGAAATCTGCCTTGGATGCCGACCACCTTATTTTGTTAGAGCATTATAAACTCTTATCAATCAGTGATTTCTCACAAGAAGGCAGAATTCCTGTCCAGGGAAATTGCTGTTGCACGGAATCGACTGGCTCAACTCTACCAAACTGTGGACAGGTTGTGCAACCCAGCCTGTCTGCAGCTCTGTCGAGTTTTTTCACAAATAGAGTGTGATGAGATCTCTTGATTCTTTGTGAATAAGGTGGCTGACTTCAGCAGGAGTTGCATCAGTCTCGTTCTATGGGGGATGCTGTTGGTCGGTGCTTGGTCACTGTGTCCGGTGTTCCCTGGAGTACCTTTAACCTGCCAGTGTTCATTGATATTATGAAGATTGTCCAGGGGATGCGCCTCACATGCTGTAGTTTAGATCCGGGCCCTACTTCCCTGATTCTGGGTTGTAGTGATATCATTGGCCCGGTTCTAGCTCAGATTGTCCAGTGCTCCTTGGAATTGGGTGAGTTTCCTAGCTCCCTGAAGGAGGTGGTGGTGACACCGCTTCTGAAGAAAGCTTTTTGGACCCGAGAATCTAGCTTAACTACAGACCTATCTTGAACCTTCCTTTGTGGAAAGGTTATCGAGAAAGTTGTGGCAACTCAACTGGAGAACCATTTAACCATCCATAATTTATATGAACCTCTCCAATTGAGGTTTTGTAAGAGACATAGTACTGAGACTGCTCTGATTTGAGTGCTCAATGATTTCCTGATGGCAGAGATCAGAGAAACTGCTCCATCTTGGTACTCCTTGATTTGTCTTCAGCTTTTGACACTGTGGATCATGGGGTCCTGCTCGAGCACCTGAGGTCCATCTGTGGGCTGTCTGGGACAGTACTCAGATGGTTTTCATCTTTCCTCGCCGGTAGAACTCAGAGAGTTGTCTCGGAAATATTTACTTCCGAGTCTTTTGCTCTGCCTTGTGGGGTGCCCCAGGGCTCGGTGCTGTCCCCCATGTTATTTGCAGTGTACATGCTGCCCCTCAGAGACATTGTAAGATGGTAAGGGGTGAGGTTTCACTGCTATGCTGATGATACCCAGCTCTACCTGCCTTTCGCCCCCGACCAGGTTAGTGCTGTCTCGGTATTTAATTGCTGCCTCATTGAAATCCAGGATTGGATGAGTTCTAGCAGGTTAAAGTTGAACGCAGGAAAGACTGAGGTTTTGGTGGTAGACCCGGGTCGCAGGACAGAGGGGTTGAGGACTGATCTGCCCTCTGGTTTAGTCTTGGGGGTGCTCAGATCCTCACCTCTGAATGGGTGCATGACCTGGGAGTGATACTTGATGATGGGCTGACCCTTCATCATCAGGTGTCAGCAGTCATCAAGTTAGCCTTTTACCATCTTAGGAACATTGCTAGGATCAAGCATCTCATTCCGTCCAGTGACCTGCCTATTTTGGTCCATGCCTTTATGACCTCACGCCCTGACTACTGTAACTCCCTTTACTTAGGGCTTCCTGGGTTGATATCCACTGCTTGCAGCTAGTGCAGAACGCTGCTGCATGTTTATTGACTGGGGTATCTAGGAGATCTCACATTACCCCAGTGCTGCGCGATCTGCACTGGCTGCCGGTTCAGTGGCGGGAGCACCTTTACGGTAGGTTTATTAACCTACAAAGCCCTACACGGACTTGGTCCTGACTACTTGAAAGAGCTCCTGGTCCCTTACCCCCCTGTGTGACAGCTCCGCTCGGCTGACGAGCGGTTGCTGGAGATTTCGAGGGTTAGTTTAAATTCATCTGGGGCCCGTGCTTTCGGGTTTGTTGCTCCTACCCTCTGGAATTCTCTGCCACGTCAGCTACGGGAGTGTGGGACAGTGGGGCGCTTTAAGCAGGCACTAAAGACTTTTTTACTGGGCAAAGCCTTTTCTGAATTCTTGTGATTTTATTGATTTTGTATTGAATTTTCTGAATTTTCTGTATTTGTGAAGTGCCTTGATATTTGAAAGGCGCTCTACTAAATAATGTTTATTATTATTATTATTATGAGGAGCCAGAAGAACTGTGGGTCACCCTGGAAACAGGAAATGGGACAGCCATACAAACTGGGGTTGACTACAGGCCTCCAGATCAGGGGGAGGACATAGACACATTACTGTTAGAAGATATACAAAACATGACAGCTAAAGGGGAGGTTCTGATAATGGGAGACTTCAACATGCCAGATACAGATTGGTCAATACCAGCAGGAACATCTGCCAGAACTAGACACATAGTGGATTCCCTGCAGGGGAAGGGCCTCAAACAATTGGTACAGCAACCCACAAGAGACAGGGCTATCCTGGATCTAGTACTGACTAACGGGGAAAGGCTCACAGATCTCCGGGTAGAAGGTCACCTGGGGGCCAGTGACCAGCACATGGTATGGTTCAGTTTGGCCACTAGAACTAAATAATCCCATTCCAAGGCAAAAATATGGGACTTGAGAGGAGCTGACTTTGATAAGATGGCCAACAGAGTTAAGCTAGCCCTGGCAAGAAGAAATACGGGTGAGGGGATACAGGCAAAGTGGGCAAGCATTCAGGATGCAATACTTGAAGCAACATTCCACTGTGTTAGGGAGAAAAGAAAGAGCAAAAGAAGGAAGAAACCACTTTGGTTCTCAAAAACAGTAGCAGAAAAGATCAGAGCCAAAAGGTTGGCCTTCAAGAAATATAAGGGAACGCAGCGGGGTGAAGATAGGGGGGTATACCAAACTTCCCTAAGGGAAGCAGGGAAGGCAGTAAGGCAAGCATAGGCCTAAACTGAGGAAACACTAGCATGAACAGTAAAATAAGGGAACAAGACTTTCTATAGATACATTAGCGAAAGGAGAAAGTCCAGCTGGGGTATTGCTAAGATCAAAGAGGATAAGGGGGAGTGTGTGGAGGAGGACCAAGGAAAAGTACCTATTCTAAATAGATACTTCTGCTCAGTATTTACTGAGGAGAAGGTAGGGCAGGGCTCATAGCTCAGCACCATTGACACAGGCAGGGAGGGAGGTATGCACACGTCCCTTCACAAAAGAAAGGGTTCTACAAGAGCTCGCTAAGCTCAGGGTGGACAAGGCAATAGGACCCGATGGCATACATCCCAGGGTACTAAAGGAGCTAAGGGTGGAACTAGTAGAGCCATTATCAGAACTGTTTAGTGAGTCTCTGAGCACAGGAGAGGTCCCAGAAGACTGGAGAAGGGCTCATGTGATCCCGCTCCAGAAGAGTGGCAGTAGGGAGGAGGCAGGGAACTACAGACCAGTCAGTCTTACCTCAGTAGTGCTCAAGATTATGGAGGCATTCCTTAAGGAAAGGATAATGTAACACCTGGAATCCATAGGAGCACAGGATCCAAGACAGAATGGGTTTACAACAGGAAGGTCCTGTCAAACTAATCTCATAGTGGGTAACTCATGACTGGGTAACTAGAGTGTTGGACCAAGGGGGTGCAGTTGATGTCACCTACCTTGACTTCAGCAAAGCTTTTGATACTGTTCCACATAGAAGATTGATTAATAAGCTGGGTAGGCTCAGGTTGGGTCAGAAGTTGGTCAACTGGGTGGCAAACTGGTTGGCAGGCAGAAAAGAGAGTTGTGGTAAACAGTATACAGTCAGAAGAGATGAAAGTCACAAGTGGGGTACCTCAGGGATCAGTCCTGGGGCTAGTCCTCTTTAATATCTTCATCAGTGACATTGTAGATGGACTGGAGGGTAAGGTTTGTCTGTTTGCAGATGACACCAAGATCTGCAACAGAGTAGATGATCCAAATGGGGTGGGCAGAATGAGAAGAGATCTGGATAAACTGGCAAAATGGTTGAAGAGTGGCAACTGGGGTTTAATGCAAAGAAGTACAAGATCATGCACATAAGGAAGAGAAACCCTGAAGCTACCAATAGGTTGGGGGAGTTGCTGGCAATCACAAGGAAGAAAGAGACTGGCATCATTATCACAGATGACCTGAAATCATCCAAGCAGACCACTAAAGCAGTAGGTAAGGCTAGAGGATGTTGGGGTGTATTAGTAGGGGTATCACAAGTCATAAGAGGGAGGTAATAATCCCACTTTACAAGACACTGGTTAAGCCCCATCTGGAGAAATGCGTGCAGTACTGGAGGCCGCATCTGTACAAGGACATTAACAAAATGGAGGCAGTCCAGAGAAGGGCAACCAAAATGGTGGAGGGACTGCATCAGAAAACATATGAGGACAGATTAACAAAGCTCAATATGTATACCCTAGAGCAAAGGAGGGAGAGAGGTGATATGACTGAAATATCAAACATCTTAGGGGCATTAACAGGTGAAAGAATCTAATGTTTCAATATAGGAAAAATAGCAGGACAAGAGGACATAGCATGAGATTAGAGGGAGGCTGATTAAGCGGTAATGTGAGGAAGTTCTTTTTCACAGAAAGGTTAGCGGATGCATGGAACGGCCTACCTCAGGAAGTGGTGGATATGAATACAGTGCAGGGCTTCAAACAGGCATGGGATAGGCATGAGGGAGCAATACAGATGAGTATGAATAGATAGGCCATTGACAGCGTAAAGGCCTATGGCACATTCATAAGGTAGAAAAAGAAATGGGCAGACTGGATGGGCCTTGAGGTCCTTATCTGCCATCAACTTTTATGTTTCTATGTAAGTCCCAACACCTGCATAAATGAAAATTTAACTGGGGACATCAAAAATCAACAAATATTAATATTGAGAAAAATAATCAAGCCTTTGTTCAAAGAAAAGCCATATTCCCATGTCGAGACTGGAATTGTATGATATCTTCTCTAGTATGAGAGGAATGTTGAGTGCCCCTACTTTGATAACTGCAGACAACATTATTTTGCTAATTTTTTTTTTTGGGGGGGGGGTGCTTTTTCTTATTATTTTTACATTTGGCTATTGTTACCCATCAGTTTTCATCAGGATTTCCATGACAGGAAAGTCTGGTCATGAGCCTTGTCTATTTATATATAAGTTGTTTTATGCAAGGTGAGAAATACTGTTTTGTATTGCCAAAGACTTACTGTATAATTTTCTGTCAGCATTTTAATAAATACTGAGGAGATGTTAGGCTTTACTTATACCTATCAATTTTCTATTCCCACATAAAGAAGTGACTATTCCTCCCTAACTTGATTAAGTTACTCTTTTACTCTTATAAGCAGTTCCATATGAGAATATTGGTACTGTGCCGATTACTTAACCATTTTCATTAGATCCTCACTTATGTTGTTTGGATGGTTTTGTAAAAAAGAAGTTAATGTCGGGCACATCTGCAGATTCCTTAATAGGGTACTGTTCTCCTTGAGTTGGATTCCATATGGGGAGACTTAACAGATTATGAACTAGATTCCCTAATACAATGGTTCTCAGCTCCCATCCTGCCCTGTGCACAGGACAAAGGTAGCAATACAATTGGGAAAAGTCCTTCTACCGAACAAATGAGTGGCCAGCACACTGATTTTCCAGTTACGGATTTCCACAAAAAAGCACACTGCTTTTCCAATTACAGACTTGTATGCTGTTTTTTCTTTTTAAAGTAGTGGCCACTCATTTGGTTAACCTGTGCCAGAATTTTTTCTGATTGTATGAGATCTGCTTCTGCTATCTCTGATTACAAGTTCTCTATCTGAAGCTGTAACAGGTGATGTCTTAGAGAAAGTTCCATTACTATAAAATTCAAATAAGGTATGTCCAATAGTTATAGTTAAAGGGGTTGTTGTTTTATTTAATTGTTTTATTATTTAAAGGTTGGTAACTACGTCAAATGCAATAGCCCTTTACAGGCATGACCCAGACAAGGAAACACAATATACAGAAATACAGTATACACGGTTAACAACAGCATTACATTATAGACATACATACACTAATATTAAATAAAATCATAAGCTATGCAGAATTATTTATTTATTATTTATTATTTTAGTCTTTGGTAACCGAGTAAGGCCCACTACGCACAAGTGCCTGTTTTCAGGGGTGACCTGGGAGCACTGGGCGGTTAAGTGATTTGCTTAGAGTCACACAGTATGCAAGTGGAGTTTGTGAGAATCAAACTCAGGTCTGGTCTGCTGGATGTATCAAACTCGTTCACACCTCATTTCTCTAACCTCTAGGCTATACAGCAGAAGTTAAGCACCATGCACAAGTGTCCTGCAACAGCATGCAATTGTTATTCATAGATTCGATTAAGCTAACATAAGTGTTATATACAGTATGAAATTAAGCATTTTTAAAACAATGACATCATGTTCTGTTATGCAGGTGTTGTTTATAGAGGGCTTTACACTGATTTGGAAAATGGGCTGGGGGAATTCTTCAACCAGATTGGCCAATGCTACCGACTACTCGGTACAGGCAACAGAGACCAGGAAATAACGAGTCCCAGTCTCTGTCATCTGATTATGTTAAAAAATCCTTGTGCCAAAAGAATTTTCAGTTTGAAATTGCTGCCTTGTTTTTTCTCCCACTTAATGAGACAGCCCTTTCCCCTGTAAAATGATAGGTTAGTCTCTAAATATACAATGCCTCTTTCAATTAAATTAGAGAAAAACAAGACAGTCTCTCAGCTTCATATTTCCCTCACTTTTTTTGTTTAAAAAAAAAAGCTTTCGTATTTCAGAAATCTCTCAGCCATGATCCCTCACCCGCTCATACTCCATCTATCACCCACGATGCCTGCTGCACTCTCTTCCCATTCTGTAACTGACTTCTGGACCACAGACTCTGAAAAAAAGACCACCATGTTTAAAAGTATAAAAGATGTTTTACTAGCTGCATAAGAAAAACATATTGTAAACCTTACCAGTAACAGACCTACCTCACATAACTCCTTCACCCTGAATGCCATCGCATTACAGATGTTGAACTGCGATCTGACTGCACTGCTCTGAAAGTCGTTCCCATTCCACATAAAAATGAAAAAATGGAGCACTGGCCAATGTGTGTGTGTGTGTGTGTGTGTGTGTGTGTGTGTGTTTGTGAGACTGTGTGTTGATGGGAGGCAGTGGCGAAAGTTAAACAGCCCTACAGGAAGGGAAGTCTCTAGAGGGAAGCAACTGTGAAAGACTGCAGCACCTTCTACTAGCAAATATACCAGTGGAGGGACTACTTTAATGTACCAAACAAAAACCTTTACAATCTTTTTTACTCTTTTTTTGTACTTTTTTGAAATGTTTTAATTGTCACACAAAATGCCACATTTAGCCCATTTTCTAAGCACAATGATACCCTCTAGGGTGGGCAGTATTGGGGAATACCAGACCTTCCCACGGCTATAAGGTGCTCTGACTGTGGCTTTGGGCCTCATTACGCACCTGGGCAGTCAAGTATTGCCCAATACCACCCACCCTGTCGAGTATTATTGCTTACATATGGAACTGGACTGTCCAGTCTCAAGTGATATGTTGTTCCACGCATTAGTTGCAATGAAAATGAAAAATTTTTGACTCATGGTTTTGAAAAGAGGATATGTTGGTGCTGGGGTAATTGATGACTGTAGTCTGTTATCAATATTTAGAAACTTCATTATATAAAATATTGGCCCATCTCTTCCTGTTTTAAGCAAATTATAGAACATACTACCCACAGATAGCTTGTCTGTATCTTTAAGTAGTTGCCACTTCAATTTTTTAAACACGTTACAGTAATGGCTGTTGTTTTTTGTCCTAAGAGCAAACCTGCAAATAGTATTATACAGTGTTATTCTCTGAGTCAATCAATTATTTTGTATAGTTAGTATGAAGTTGTATTTCTTTATTTTGTTAAACCTGAAGTGTATAAATTACCCGGCCACGGGTGGGGTAGGGGGGTGGCTATGGTGTTTGGATTTATTATTTCTAATATAGTTTTCTGAGAGGTTGTAGTATTCATCTTATTACAGTAGTAGAAATGATCACTACTCCCCCTGCCACTTCTGGGATTTAACATTTTCTGTACTGAAGATTTTAATTATCAGCCCAACTAAAAATCAGAGCCCCTTTGCCTTGTCTATCACCTGAAAGATCTTTATGTCTAATGTTGTAGGCATGTGCATCTAATTATCACTTTAAACAGATGGTCTGATAGTGCTCTCTGCTCTGGAACATCAGAATAGTTTGAACCAATCCAAGCGTTGACTGCACAACCTCTGACCTCAACTGCCAGATCATTTAGCAGTTAAGACTTGAGAGACTGTAATAAAAATCTAACACAAGTGTATTTCATTAAAAAATAACATAAAAATTCAAATTAGACAATTAAGAATAAACATATTTAAAAACCTATACATGGAAACATAGATATTGATGGCAGATAAGGACTGCTTGTCCCACCCAGTCTGCCCATTTTCCCTACCTACTATAACACTGCAGAACCTACTTGATCTCCAGTTTTACTCAACCTTCCCTGCTTCTAAGGTTCCCTTATGCCTATACCATGCATTCTTTTTTTTTTTGTTAATTCTTTTTCCCTCCGGTCGCAGCCCTGAGGTCTTTTCTCGGGCATCCTAGCCTTGTCCTGCCCACCTGAGGATCCCCAAGCTAAGCCTCCTCTCTCCCTCCTCTCCGATGGCAGCACCCCTGGCTAACCCTATCTGGGGTGGGTCGCTCCCTCCTACCTGGGTGTACTTACTAGTCAGACTCTGTCATTGGATGAGGAGTGGATCCTGGAAATCGAAGGCCACCCATGAAGAGCCCAGCGTTGGGCATGGTGGATAGATGCCATCGCTTGATCCTCAGCGCCGGGTTTTTCCATGTTCCTAGTTACCCCCTCGATGTGAGACGTGCAATGCCACATAGCCCATAGCGTAGGTGTTCCCACCTATGTCTGGAGGCAGCTGTCTGATGTCGCCCCTCATTGTCATGAACCCGAGTGCGTAGCAGTGCCACCGGTCTCCACCGGGGGCTGCTGCTGCACCGGGCTACTTCTGGATCCCTCCCCAAGAGAGGAGAGCAGTCCAGCAGATGCTCAATCCTCTCTCACCCCTGCCAACCCCCGGCCGTCCAGGCTCATTCCCAAACTTGGGTCGCCGGCATGACGCGAGGTGTGGAGTCCAACGCCTCAACCCTTAGTGCCACCAGACCGGGGTTATGCCATGCATTCTTGAAGCTCGATACTATCTTTGCCCCTACCACCTCTGCTGGAAGGCTGTTCCAGGCATCTGCCACTCTTTTTGTGAAGAAGTACTTCCTCACATCTCCCCTGAGTCCCCCCATCCCAGCTTCATAGAATGTCCCCTTGTTCTTGAGCAACTGTTTTTCTGAAAAATGCTTCCCTCTTGAACTTTATTTATTCCTGTGAGGTATTTGAATGTTTCTATCATATCCCCCTCTCCTTCCTTTCCTCCAGGATGCACATGTTAAGATCCTTCAGTCTCTTCTTATAGGGCTTGTGATGCCGACCCTGCATCATTTTGGTTGACCTCCTCTGGACCACCTCTGCCCTGTCTATGTCCTTCTGGAGATCTAGAACTGGACACAGTACTCTTGGTGAAGTCTCACCAGTGATCTATACAGAGGTAATGCCACGTCCCTCTTTCTGTTGGTGATACCCCTCCCTATGCACCCTAGCATCCCAATGGCTCTCCCCACAGCCTTGACATACTGTCTGGCCACCTTTAGGTCATCAGATATGATTAATCACAGGTCCTTTTCCTGTTTGGTGGTGGTTAATTTTAACCCCCCCCTGCATTTTGTACTCTGGCCCTGGATTTCTATGTCCCAAGTGCATGAATTTGCACTTCTTTGCCTTGAAACCTAACTGCCATACCCTTGACCACTCCTCTGAATTTCCTAGATCACTATTCTTCCCCCATTGGAGTGTCTACCTTATTACAGATTTTAGTGTCATCGTCAAGTGGTATACCTTCCTTTCTAGCGCCTCTGCAATGTTTCCAATAAAGATATTAAAGAGGACCTGTCCCAGTACTGATCCCTGTGGCACCCTACTTGTCACCCTCCCTTCCTTGGAGTGAACTCCACTTACCACCACCCTCTGTCTCCAGTCCCTCAGCCAATTTCTCACTCAGTTTACCATCCTAGGACCCACTCCTAGGCTTCCCAGCTTGTTTACAAATATCCCATGTGGAACGTTGTTGAATGCCTTACTGAAATCTAGGTAAGCCACATCCACTGCTCCACCCTGATCCAATTCCCTAGTTACCCAGTCAAAGAAAATAAAGAAAATGATCTCTCCCCAGTGAATACATGCTGTCTTGGATCCTTTAGGCCACTGGATTCCAGATATTACACAATCCTCCCCTTCTGTAGTGATTCCATTACTTTCCCCACCACCGAAGTCAGGCTGACTAGCTTGTAATTGCCAGCCTCCTTTTTGCTTCCACTTTTGTGAAGTAGGACTGCATCTGCCCATCTCCAGTCCTCTGGAACCACTCCCATCTCCAGTGAGTGGTTGAACAGGGCAGTCAGAGGAGCAGCCAACACCTCCCTGAGCTCCCTCAATATCCTAGGATGCACCCCTTCTGGCCCCATTGTCTTGTCTACTTTCAGATTTGTGAGTTCCCTCAGAACTCTCTCCTCCGTAAATGGACTAGTGTCTACCTCCCTTCCTTTGATGCTTTCCCTTCCCTTGTTTGTGGTCCCTCTCCTTCCCCTTCCTCTGTGAATGCTGAACATAATCGTTCTTCCTGGTCCCCCTCCACACACTCCCCTCTTTCCTTCCTAAGCCTTACTATCCCTCCCTTGGTCTTTCTTTTTTTGCTGCTATACTGTACCTGAAAAATACCTTGTCCCCTTTCTGCAATGCCTGGTCTATTTTCTCCTCCTTCTGCACCTCTGCACTCCTAATTGCTTTTCCTGCCTCCCGCTGTTTCTCCTGATAACCTCTCTATCTTCCTCTCTCTTTGTCTCCTTATACCTCCTGAATGCTAACTTTTTTGCCCTTACCTTCATGGCCACCTCTTTTGAGTACCATAGCAATCTATTTTTCTTCCTTCTTTTGCTTATTTGCTTGATACAGCTGTTTATTTCTTTCTCTATCCCTCCTTTTAGATTTGTCAACTGTTCTTCCACTCCTTTACATACAGTGGCGTGAAAAAGTATTTGCCCCCTTCCTGATTTTCTCTATTATTGCATATTTGTCACACTGGATGTTTTCAGGTCTTTAGACAAAATATAATATTAGATAAAGGGAACCTGAGTGAACAAATAACACTTTTTTTTTTTACTTATTTCATTTATTTAATGAAAAAAGTTAACCAACACCAACTGGCACTGTGTGAAAAGTAATTGCCCCTAGTTAAATCAACCCAATTAAAGGGATAATTAGAGTCAGCTGATTGAACACAGCCAGGCTTGATTACAGCCAGCCCTGCTCAATATAAGCCTCACTTATTTTGACCCTTACCATCAGAGTCACGTTGCCAGCACAAAGATTCAACAAGCACATTATGCCATGATCAAAGGAAGTTCCTGAAAAGATCAGAAAAAAATTTGTTGCCCTCTATCAGTCTGGAAAGGATTACAAAGCTATTTCTCAGGCTCTGGGACTCCATCGAACCACAGTGAGAGCATAATCTCCAAATGGAGAACACTTGGAACAGTAGTGAATCTTCCCAGGAGTGGGCAGCCTGCCAAAATTACTCCAAGGGCGCAGCGAAATCATCCAGGAAGTCTCAAAGGATCCTAAAACAACATCCAAAGAACTGCAGGCTTCTCTTGCCTAGCTAAGGTCAGTGTTCATGACTCCACAATCAGAACGAGACTGGGCAAAATGGGCTTCATGTGAGAGTAGCAAGGAAACCACTGCTAACCAAGAAGAACATAAACGCCGTCTCTCATTTGCCAAGAAGCACCTGGATGATCCACAAGCCTTTTGGGAAAATGTTCTATGGACAGATGAGTCCAAAGTGGAACTTTTGACGACATGGATCCCATAATGTCTCAGCAAAGCAAAGACAGCATTCCACAGTAAGAACACCATACCAACAGTCAAACATGGTGGTGGTAGTGTTATGGTGTGGGGATGCTTTGCTGCCTAAGGACCTGATGACTTGCCATAATTAAAGGAACCATGAATTCTGCTCTGTACCAGAAAATTCTTAAGGAGAATGTCTGGTCATCCTTCCGTCAGCTGAAGCTGAAGCGTAGTTGGGTCATGCAGCAAGACAATGATCCAAAACACAAAAGCAAGTCCACATCAGAATGGCTAAAGAGAAGTAAAATTAAAGTTTTGGAGTGGCCTAGTCAAAGTCCAGACTTAAACCCAATAGAGATGCTGTGGCAGGACCTGAAACGAGCAGTTCATGCTCGAAAACCTACCAAATGTTACTGAATTAAAGCAGTTCTGCGAGGAAGAGTGGGTTGAAATTCCTCCACAGTGATGTGAAAGACTGATATTGAATTATAGGAAGTGTTTGGTTGCAGTCATTGCAGCTAAATGTGGCATAACCAGTTATTAAGTGTAAGGGGGCAATTACTTTTTCACACAGTGCCAGTTGGTGTTGGTTAACTTTTTTTCATTAAATAAGTGAAATTAAAAAAAAAATCAAGTGTTATTTGTTCACTCAGGTTCCCTTTATCTAATATTACATTTTCTCTAAAGACCTGAAAACATCCAGTGTGACAAATATGCAATAATAGAGAAAATCAGGAAGGGGGCAAATACTTTTTCACACCACTGTATATAAATAAGAATTTCTGCATATGTCTGAAGAACCTAAACCTATCCCAAGAGGGAAGACAGGGAGGGTAGGGGCACTAAGATGAAAATATCTATTAGCAGAGCTATAGTTACAAGGTAGGTAACCATTTCTTCTAACAACATCAATATTTTCCTCTACAGAATTTACTACTTCAAGCAGATTCCTTTGGTGAGGGTTGTGTATGTGTTTTTTTGCTTATTGACCTTCTCCATATGGACTTCTGTTCTGTAACTGAAAAAACAGTTTCAGTTGAAGGAGAATCTACTTACTGTAGTAACAGCTTTTCTTCTAAAGGATTAGAACAGCTTGTCAAACAACATCTCCTCAAGATGCATGGTGCCCTGGAATGGTCAGTCACTTACCAGTAACGATAGAATTTCAAGTGCATGTGTGAAAAAGATACTAAGATCTTCTTTCAAGGTATCTCCACAGCTACATTGGACTATATGCTGTCATTATTAGGACTGCAAGGGAAGCTTTCGCAAGATGGGGCTGCCCACTATAATGTGTCTAGATGCACACTGTAGGAGCATGGTGTCGTCTGTATAATGTGGATCACCGCCAACTATTCCAGTTCCCTGCCGTCGGTGAATAGCATTCTAAACATCCACACACAGCAGAATTAGGGCCTTTCCCACCAATCATGGACAGAGAGGCAGAGGAACCAAAGCAAATACTACCAGGCACACAGCATGTGGCAAAACATGATAAATATGGTAGACTCACCATGCAGCACTGTGTCATGAAGATGAAAGGAAAGGTTTGACATACCAGGGGGACAGTAGGTCGGAAAATGATGACTCTATGGAGAGGCTCTCGAAGAGCTACTGTTACGAGTAACTAACTAACTAATTCACTAATTAACTATATAACTAACCTATCTTTTTTGAGGGTATCTCCATGGAACCATAATACATTTGATGATTACCAAGTAGTACCAATCCCAACCAGGTGACTGGTAAAAACAGCAGACTGACCCCTCAGGAGAGTAGGCCTTACAACACAGCAAGGCCACACCATGGGATTCAATCAGTGGTTGAAAAACTGGTGCAGAGTTCAGGGAATTGGCTTCATTGGGGACTGGGGGTCCACCTGAGGGATGCAGGCCTATACTGGCGTGATGGTCTGCATCTATCCAGGAGGGGAACCAGGATCCTAAGTGATAGGTTTAAATGCTTCATTGGCAAGCATTTAAACTAGCCAAGGGGGGGGGAGGCACTGGGGAGGAGCAGGGAAATCCTAGCCCCCCCCCAAAAAATCAGGATACTAAGTGAGGTAGACACCAACATAGAGCTGTCGATAGGGAAAAGTGCTGGGGTAAATGGAGAAAGTGACAAACGCAATAAGGACAGGGATGGGGCAAAAAGGGGTAAGGCCATCAAGAAATGGAGGGTGATGAGTACCAACACCCATAGTCTGGGCAGCAAGCTCCCTGAACTGGTGGCCTTGATGGAAGAGGGATGCTTGGATATTGTAGCAGTCACAGAAACATGGTACACAGAGAACCATGACTGGGATGTTAACATACCAGGGTACACAACCTACAGGAGAGACAGGGAGGGGAAAGAGGGGGCCGAGAAGCTCTCTATGTAAGGGAAGAGATAAAAGCAACTGAACAAAAGAGTAAACAGGGAGGAGAGGAGGCACTGTGGGTCACCTTAGAGACTGGAAATGGCACCACAATCCGCACAGGGGTTGTATATAGACCCCCATGTCAGGGGGAGTGAATGGACAAGGATATGATAGGAGGCATACTTAGGATGGCAGAGAAAGGGGAGATACTGTTGTTGGGGGACCTTAATATGCCAGATGTTTATTTATTTATTTATTTGCTTTTATTAACCAGGTAAGCACACTAGACAGCAACGTGCCTATTTTCAGGAGCGACCCGGGAGAGTTATAGGGAATCCATAAGACAACAATTACATACAGGAGCCACATGCTCCAACAATTTGGTTACATCCAGGAGCCACATGCTCCAACAGTTGGTAATACAATAGAGTTTACAGACAGGAGCAAAGAGCTCCACCGTAGGGTGATACAGAGGTAACAACAAATAACAGTTTAGGAATTTACGGCAAGAACAACAAGGCAGGAGTCAAACAATAAATGCCGCTCCACCTGGAGTGGTAAGTATCTGGGGAGGGTAGTCAGCAGCAGAGATATGTGATGGGAGAGACTGCATGCTGAGGGGGGCAGGTGGGAGCTTAACACAGGCAGGTGGATGCGGTTTTTAGGTAGTTCCATAAGGAAGATTTTAAGCAGGGGTGGGAAGGGGAGGCATGGACGTTAGCAGGGAGGGAGTTCTATAGTTTTGGTGCATGAACGGTGAAAGCCTGATCGCCTGTGAGGGTGCGGGTCTTGGGAACCCGACGGGCCTTAGCTGCACACGATCTAAGGTTGAACACAATGGAGGCATGTTTTAGCGGAAGGGTGAGTGAGACAGGAGTGGCCATTCTAACTATGTTGTCAATGAGGTTGCCAAGAGTGTAGGTCCGGAACTTCTCAAGGAGTTGCCACTCTAGTCGAGAGTATAGCTCGCAATGGTGAGTGAGGTGGGGGGCTGAGAATGTGAAGCGACTTGAGTTATTGTATGCGGTGTCCCACTTGGCGAGGCTAGAGGACAGGGCAGGGGCAAAGGCAATGAGCCCATAAGAAGGTGTAGGGAGGAGAATCTCCCTAGCTATGGCAAGCCGAGCTCCGGGGGTGAGGCAGTCTTTAGCCATATAGGCTAGGCCAAGCTTGGCATTAGTCACTTTACACGTGGTCCGAATGTGCACAGTGAGGTCCAATTGGGGATCGAGAGTGACGCCTAGGTATTTTACAAAGTCAGCATTTGGAAGGAGGGAGTTACTAGATCCTTGGATTTTTAGAGGGATCGTACAGGAGGAGGTTTTGGCCACGGAGCCAAAGAGCAAGGTCTGCATTTTCTTAAGGTTCACTGTGAGTTTGTGCCCATCGAGCCAGTTCCTGATATGGGCAAAATCGGAGTTGAGCTGAGAGTTGACAGAGGTGATGTACTGAGAGCTTGCTAGGATAACAAGGTCATCGGCGTAGAGTGTTAGGTGCCCATTGGAAGTGACGGAGGGTAGCTGGTTTATGAACAGGGAGAACAGAACTGGTCCGAGGATGGATCATTGGGGCACCCCGCTGTTCACTGAGGAGAGGGGTGAGAGGGTTCAATTAAAGCAGGTATATTGCTGTCTGCCCTTAAGGTAATTGGCGAACCAGTCACGGGCATGGAGAGAAAATCCATGGGACTACAGGGCAGAGAGGAGGAGGGGGTGGTCCACCCGGTCAGAGGCCTTCGATAGATCAACGAAGATGGCCCCAGTCAACTTGCCTTGGTCAGTTGCGGACTGGATCTGGGAGGTGACCACTGCAAGGGCAGTCAATGTGCTGTGCCCTTTGTGGAAACCGTGCTGGGCAGGGGACAGCACATCATGTCCCTGGAGGTAGTGAGTGAGTTGCGAAGCGACTGCCTTTTCAAGGGGCTTACTGGCAGCGCATAGAATAGCAATGGGCCGATAGTTATTTATGTCCTTCGGGTCACCATGTTTGAGTACAGGGACAACCTTGGCCAACTTCCACATGTCAGGGAGGACCCCTGAGATCAGTGAGGCATTGAAAATGTGGGCTAGCGGATGAGCGAGGAGAGGAGCCCCCAAGCTAAGAAGTTTTGGCTCTAGGCCATCGTGACCAGCTCCCATGTGATGGGAGAGGCCGGCAAGGAGTTTCTAGGTCTCACCAATGGTGACTCGTTTGAGGTAGCTCCAGCCACATCCAAAAGCAGGGCCATTCTCGATGCCCTTCAGGTGGCATGCCTCAGACAGCTAGTTTTGGAACCTACTCATGAGGGAGCAATCTTAGACCTTGTACTCTCAAATGGAGACAGTGAGAGGATCTCAGATCTAGAAGTGGGCAGCCATTTGGGACCAAGTGACCACCAAATAGTGTGGTTCATGATAAACTCAGTTACAGAGTCAAGCCATACAAAAGTGAGGGTTCTGGACTTCAGGAGGGCTGACTTTGGCAAGATGGGAGAGTGCCTTAGAAAAGCACTAGCAAACAGGCTAGAAGGAGGGGTGGAGCAACAATGGGGAAATATCAAAACTGCCATCACAGAGGCAACAAGCCTTTATGTGAAGCAAATAAACAAATCAAAATAAAAGAAAAAGCCACTATGGTTCTCAAAAGAGGTGGCGGTGAAGGTTAGGGAGAAAAAGATAGCTTTTGGAAGTATAAGGGAACACAGAAGGAGCAGGACAGAGAACTGTACCGGTTAAGGCAGAAGTAAGCAGGGAGGGTAGTCAGAATAGCAAAGGCCCAAACTGAGGAAAAGATAGCCAACTCGGTTAAGAAGGGGGATAAAACCTTTTATATGTAACCCCTAGATGGCGCTATCCCAGGGGCTACTACCCCTGCCTGATTTGCCACTAACAGGTTGAGGGGCCTGGATCCAATGGCGGGTGCCTCCACCCAGAGGTCAGGGTTTGCAATAGTTAAACTAACTTGGTCACAGCCCCTGGGACACTGCAACCCCTTTCTTCCCACTAGTGGCCCACACAATATATCAGAATTACCTTCACAGTATACACTTACCCCAGGACTGGTTCCGCACTGGGACCTCCTGTGAAACGAGATACAGTGTAACAATCACAGTACAGTACTTTAACATAGACAAATACCTCAGGCAGTATAACTTTGCTGAAACAAGCAGCTCTGATTTATTTAGGGATATAACAAGGACAGGGGAAATCAGGTTAATTAGCTTATCACTCTAATAATTCATTTATGGCTCTGTGCACAGGCCTATCCCTATCAGTTACTGTCCCTGGGTACCCAAGCCCTAGTGGCTAGTCCAAACCATGGCAGCTGGTAGGGGCCCTTTCACACAGAGAAAAGGAAAATTAAACAGTCAGCAGTCAGTAATTCCAATTGATTTAATGTGGCAATTCAACAGGAGCTACCCTGAATTAGTACTCACGACCTCCAAATAAGATAGGGTCCTTCAATATCAGCAGGGCTACTCTTAAGCTCCAAGAGACTCTTCACACATTTATATGGTAAAAAAGAGAGTACTATACCAGGCAGGCTGCTTCTCTATCCCGATCGCATTACAATACCCGGAGAGAACACACAGCAGATTCAGTTCCTGACAGACCGAGTGCAATTCAATAATTTCTCCAGTCTTCTACAGGGTGAGCCTGGTTTCTACTCTTCAGAGATCCTTTGATTCTTTTCACAGGACTGATTCAGTCCTAACAAGCAGTTACACAAGCTGCAGACCGAACTCTGGGCCTTACACACGTTTTTGACTAAAACTGCACACTGAAAAGCACAGGGCTCCTTCCTTCTTCACTGCCAAAGCTCAACTGAAACTCCAACCGACAAAACCGGCACTTCCTTTGAGTTCCTCCCAGTTCTTGACTGGATTGTTGTCACTCACAACAGACTGCTGCTGTTGGTCCAAAAAGGTGCTGAAGTCTAAACTACATCTCCCAGAGTCACTGCCCATACAATCCTCTTGTGGCTGGCTCAGATTATGAGTCCAAGTTCTGATTCGTCCAAGGCACCATTTTAGAGCTAGCTTACCCCACACTGATTGGTCCAGTTCAGCAGTTCAAAACCAGAATGGGGAACTAGGCAGACACAGTTCTGACTGCAAAGAAAGTAGGTTAGACAAACTGTAATTTCATTATTACTGTAAATGATTTCTGGCAAACAGTTACATCTTTCAGATAGGTTCCCTTTGCACCCTAGTGACTGCAAAAATGGAGTGAATTGGCAGCAGCTTGAGTGGTACTCAATCAAAGAAACACACAGTCCCCCATACAAACTAATTATGTCTGCAAGCAGACAGCTCTTAAAGAGACAGTACCAGAGGTTCTGAAAACACTCACTGATAAATGGCTTAAACGCCAAACACCATTCAGGCTTGGAGCATTCAAGCAAGCTCCTGGAAGTCTTTTGGGAACCCCCATTTGCAGGGGGGTTACATATAGGTATATCAAGGAGCGTAGAAAGACAAAGGGAGGGATAGTGAGGCTGAATAGAATGGACGGTGGGTGGGCAGAGAGGGAGAGTGAAAAAGCAGGGATACTGAATGAATACTTCTGTTCAGTATTCACAAAAGAGGAGGTGGGGGAGGTGCCTAATCCAATTAACAGAAGCACTCTGGATAGGTGGGTCAATCCCAGTCCTTTCACAGAAGAAAGGGTTCTGAAAGAACTCTTAAAACTGAAGGTGGACAAAGCAATGGGGCCAGATGGAACTCACCCCAGAATTCTGAAAGAATTAAGCAGATAACTAGTGACACCACTGACTACCCTTTTTAACAAATCATGGGAGGATGGTGTGGTACCTGAGGACTGGAGGAAGGCAGATGTGATTCCCCTTCACAAAAGTAGGACCAAGACAGAGGCAGGAAACTACAGACCTGTCAGTTTGACCTCTGTGTTAGGGAAAGTGATGGAATCACTTCTGAAGGAAAGAACTGTTGAGTACCTTAAGGCCAGTGGGGCACAGGGCCCAAGGCAGCATGGGCTCACAGTGGGAAGGTTATGTCAGACAAATCTAATTGATTTCTTTGACTGGGTGACCAAAGTAGTAGACCAGGGAGGGGCTGTGGACATGGCCTACCTAGACTTTAGCAAGGCATTTGACACAGTCCCACACAAAAGATTAATAGTCAAATTAACCAGCCTGGGAGTGGGTCCCAGGGTGGTAGCCTGGGTAAAACATTGGCTGGACAACAGGACACAGCAGGTAATTGTAAATGGAGTCCACTCTGAAGAAAAATGGGTTACTAGTGGGGTACTGCAGGGTTCAGTACTGGGTCCAGTCCTTTTTATTGTCTTTATAAGTGACATTGCAGAGGGTCTGGAAGGAAAAGTATGCCTCTTTGCAGATGACACAAAGATCTGCAACAGCGTTGATACACAAGGAGGCGTGGAAAGGATGAGAAGGGACTTGGCAAGGTTAGAGGAATGGTCAGTAGTATGGCTTGGATTCAATGCAAAGAAGTGCAAAATAATGCACCTGGGAAACAAAAACCCAGGGGAAGATTACACAATGGGGGGAGAGGTAGTAACAACAACAAAAATGGAAAGGGACCTGGGAGTAATCATATCAGATGACCTTAAGATTGGCAAGCAGTGTGAGAAGGCGGTTGGGAGGGCTGGGGGGATACTGGGATGTATAGGGAGAAGCATCAACAGGATGTTGTTATCCCCCTGTACAGGCAGTTAGTGAGACCCCATCTGGAGTACTGCGTCCAGTTCTGGAGACCCCATCTCCGCAAGGACATAGACAGGATGGAGGCAGTTCAGAGGAGGGCAACTAAAATGGTGCAGGCTCTGCAAGCGAAACCATACGAGGAGAGACTAAAGGAGCTTAATATGCATACCCTTGAGGAAAGGAGGAAGGGGGGGACATGATAGAAACTTTTAAGTACCTCAGTGGAATCAACAAAGTCCAAGAGGGTAGCATCTTTCAGAAAAAGAGATGTGCAAGAACAAGGGGACACAATTTAACAATAGAGGGGGAAGGCTCAGAGGCAATGTGAGGAAGTATTTTTTCACAGAGAGGGTGGTGGACGCATGGAACAGCCTTCCTGAGGAGGTTGTGGGGTCTAAAACTGTGGGAGAATTCAAGAATGCATGGGACAGACATAAGGCAATTTTTGTGGGGGGGTAGGAAGAAATAGGCTGTTGGTTAAATAGGATCTGCAGCTTATCCTCTAGGTAGGGAAATGGGCAGACTAGGTGGGCCAAGTGGTCCTTATCTGCCATCAAAGTCTATGTTTCTATGTAAGGCCAAAACCTATTGTCCTATGGGAGATCAGATCCAGATTGTAATTTATTTTTTATATAGAATATGGTTTGGACTTATTATACAGTATATGATAACCAGTAGCTGCTGAAATCTTGTTGTGCATGTTCTAAAACTTGTTGTGCATGTTCTAAAAGTTATTGTGCACATTTTATAGTAAATATTCATCAGCGCTGCTCTACTCACAATCTTATTGGAGCAAACAGAGCTGTTCAAACAAACAAACATGGCGGTGCCAGTCACGGAGCAGTTCAGCGAGACGGTTTAGACACAGACTGCTGTAGCCGGCCCCGTGTTTCCAAACGTACTAATTTCACTGTTTCATTCTTTTTTTTTATTTATAAATAAATTGCTACCATGAATCCATGAAGGGTCTGGATGGGAATGGAACCGCATTGACGGACTTAGCAGCAGACAGCTGCCGAGAGCAAGCGGGCGCGCCAACACAAGGTATGAGACTTTGTCAAATTGAACATTCAGAAATGTAACTTCCTTTTGAATCTCCATGTGAAGGCTTTTTTTTTCCTTAAGTCATATACTATAACAAATAGAGTATGGGTGCCCATACACAACTCGCCTTGTGTTTCCATCTTGGGGTTGATATACCAGTATGGCCCTCTTGAGCTTCACTGTCGAGGTCCATACACTGGTATCTCAACCCCTCGATAGAAACACCGTCTCAATGTGTATGGGTGCCCATACTTTATTCCTTGTGTACTTTATTTCAGTTTTTATTAACCTAGAAAGCTCACTAGACCAAAGGCCTGTTTTCAGGAGCAACCTGGATACAGAAATTACAATATAAACATGAAACAAATAAATAATAAAAGTACGCTACAACAAATTAATCACATTTACAAACTGACATTTCCATCAAATAATTACTAATATGTGTTTTAAACAATTGTTTTGCGTCAAAGAACAAACTGTCATCAGGAAAAGAATTCCAAGTGAGTGGTCAAAAATATGAAAAAGTCATTTGTCCTTGCCAACTTTTGATTAAAGGAACCACAAAAAGACCAGTGTTATTAGAACATAAAGATCTTGTGACTGGGACAGGCTGAAACAGTTGTAACAAACATTTATGCTGCTGATTATGCAATATATTGCATATAAGTAAGCCAGGATCATAGGTGCATCATTGGGTAGCAGATAACCACTTTAAATTATTGTACAGACTACAGTGATGTACAATATGATGAGATTGTGAGACAAACCTGGACTATGCGCTAGGTAGCAGCCCTGTAAATATCAGTGCCTGAAATGGTTGAAAACAGGACAGCAAGGCTGCCATGCCTAGTGTGGTGTGCCCAGTGAGGTACCCTGCAGATTCTGCCCCACCTACCTGTAACAGAATCTGATGCAGGAGGAGATTAATTTGGAGAGACACTGCTTGGAGACAGGCATACACCTTGTGCCAGTGTCAATGGAAACAAACAGCTGGGAGGACTGGGCACAGGCCTTGGTATGCTCCAGGTAGTACCAAAGAGTCCTGTGGATATCCAGGGCATGTAAAATTGCCTTGCCCAGGTTCTGAGGGGAGGAATATGGGAAATGCAATGGTCTGATTTAATGAAAAAATCAGATACCACCGTAGGCAAGAATTTAGGATGAGTACGCTATGCCACCCTATCCCTTTGAAACACCAGAAAAGGCTTGTAAACCATGGGCTGTAGTTCAGACAGCCATCAAAGTAATAACCACAAATAAAGTCTTTTGGGACAGATACTTCATGTCACAGGAAGATGCAGACTTAAAGGGGCTCTTGTTGGAGATTCAAGCACTAGGTTCAGTTACCAAACCAGAACAGGTTTATGGTGTATAGTAGAGTATTGTGCTGTATAGAATTCCATCCCTTTCAAATTTTGTATTTATTATTTTTATTTAAAAATTTGATAACCAGTAAAGGCACACTAAGCTGAGGCTTGTTTCCAGGTGCCACCCAAGGGAAAGGGTCTGGGAGGAGATATCAAAGTTTACAAGCAAATAACAAACTTAATAGTACGATACAAAATATGAATATAGAAAACATATTATGGAGGAAAGACAATATTGCACAGCAAGCAGTTATGAATCATATCAACACTGACAGGGAAAGATTGCTGCAAAAATAAAGTAACACCATTGGTATAGCAGACTGCAGTAGGGCTAACAAAAACAGACATTAAGTGCATTTGGTCTGTCTGGAGCCAAAGAGCATAGACAAGTGAGAAAGTAGTCAAGGGGAGGATTGGGATAGGGTTTTAAGAGAGCTAGGATGAGAGAAGCAGACTAGAGTAGAGGAGATGCACGCGCAGCCAGAGCGAGGGAGATGACATAGAAAGGACTTTAGGGAGGTGAGCGTGGGGGAGTGACGAACTTCACAGGGAAGCTTATTCCAGAGAGAGAGAAGGGAAGTGTCAGGAAAAAGCAGATGTCCCGGTCCCTGAAAGAAGGTGGTGGAGGGAGAAAGAAAAAGTGTCTCTGGAGCAAAGGGAGTAGGTAGAAAGGTGGGCAGGTGATAAGCTGGGAAGTGATAGGAGGGGAGGGTCCCAAACCAGTACTTGGCAATTAGGGAAAGGGGGAAGGGGGAAAGGTTGTGGACCAGATGCCTATGGGAAAGAGGTGCAATGGAAAGAGAGGAGTAGAGGAGAAAGTGGTGAGTGAGGGGAGGAGATAGCAAAATGACAGAAAGAATTTAGGATAATGTCAAGTTTGGAGAGGGAAGTCACAGGGGCAGAGGCATAAACAACATCTGCATAATAGAAGACTGGTAAGACTGTTTTAGTGACAAGGTCACAACGAGTAGATAAAGGGTGGTAATCTTTGTGAGGATAGAGGATGCCAAGTTTTGGGTGGAGTTTGGTACAAACAATGTCAATATTTGGGGAGAAGTCTAGGTTACTGTCCGGCCAGACTCCTAGATATTTCAATGTGTGGACCAACTCTAGTGGGTGAGCCATCCACAGTGACAAACTCAAGGTTGGATTAAAGCCTAGACAACCTCTGCCTGAAGCCAAAGAGCATAGACACTGTTTTCTTGGAGTTTAATTTTAACTGGTTTGCCTGGAACCATTGTTGTACATTGCCAAAGTCGTTCTGTAGGTGGGGAGCCACATCACTGGGAGAGGAGCCGTAGGAATAGATCACGGTGTCATCCACTTACATATGTATGTGGGACACTGAGAAGATGGAAGGGACGTCACTTATAAATATTGAGAAAAGAATGGGATCGTGTATAGAGCCTTGGGTACACCAGCAAGGATGGGGGGGGGGGGATAAGGCATTGCCAACTAGGACCAGCTGCTGTCTGTTGTACAGGCAGGACCTGAACCAGATGACTGCAATTTGGAACAGCCCAGAAGAGTGGAGTTTGTGGAGCAGAAGGCAGTGGGAGACAGAATCAAAAAACTTTGCCAGATCTATAAAAATGACTGCAGTAATTTGGCCTTGGTCCCTTACAGAGTGGATAGAGTTGCAGACCTGGAGTAGGGACATGACAGTGCAATGCTGTTTTCTGAAGCCCGACTGGAGAGGGGAGAGAGTGCTGGATGCTGAGAGATGGGCCAAAAGCCTGGAGTACACCAGGGACTCATGCAGATTGGTAAGAGAGGGCAGGAGAGAGATGGGTCTGTACTTGGTGGAAGAAGTCGTATCCCCCCCTTTGTGGAGTGGAACCACTTTAGCCAATTTCCAGACCTGGGGGATGGTGCCAGTTGAGAGGGAGAGGTTTAGCAGGTGGGCTAGGGGGTAGGTGATTGCTAGGGTGGCGATGCAGAGGATCTTTGGGTGTAGACCATCTGGGCTGGATTTCATGGGGTTTAGGGACATTAGTGCTTTGTAGACCCCTGTGGGCGAGATGGGAGGAAGATGATAGCCAGTACCAGAAGGAAGGGGAAGGAGACCCATCAGGGTCATGGCACATATGGTGAAAAATGTATTGAAGGTCTCAGCTATGGTGGCAGGGTCAGAGATGGATGAGCCATCAAGTTTAAGCACTAGTGGAGGTTGGACACATGATGACTGCCTGAGCAGACGTGCCTTCTGCCGCTCCCGCTTCTATAACTCAATAAAACAACTTATAATTCCACTAACTTAACAAAAATACCTTTCAGCTAGTCGGGATCTGCTGAACACTTCTACCATCCTGCAGCATACATTCCATCATGAATATGGAGGCAGAAATGAGGGACTCGCTCCTGCGGCATACCCCTCCCATGACACCGGTGAAGGAGAAAATGGCAAAGTGCTTAAAGTCGCAGGCCTCTGGGGCAACCTCTACTGCAACCCTCAGGCCGCCCTTACAGAAGTCAAGTTCCTGGAAGGGCTGAATCCCCTCAAAACTACTCTCGACACACTGGTGCAAGATTTGCAAGGCAATAGATCTTCTTTAGACCTACTCACCAGGCGTACCGGAGATAACAAAGTGAGAATCTCTTCATTGGAAGACTGGAGAGCTAGACTTGATCCAGAGATAGTGCAGCTGAAGCAGTGGGTTAAGTTGATGGAAGGGAAGCTGGAAGACCTTGAGGGGAGATCCCACAGAAATAATCTGGTTATTCTTGGTCTCCTGAAGGGAGAGGAGGGGTCGGCACCAGTGCTTTTTGTCCAGAAATTCTGTAAGAAATTTGCTGACCCTTCTCCACATGGGCCTGAGTACATTGTTGAACGTGTGGCCGGTTCCTATCCTGGGATCTCCCCCATGACCCTTAATTTTCCGATTGTTCAATTTTTTAGAGAAACAGCACATTCTTAATAAGGTGAAAGAATTGCAGGAACTTCAGTGGGAAGGGCGCCGTATCAGAATTGCACAAGATCTCCCCAAGTCAGTGAAGGCGAAGAGGACAGAATTGCATCCAGTGGTGTCCAAACTGATTGCTGCAGGGGTAAAATTCTGCATGAGGTACCTGGCAACTCTGCAAGTCTTGCATACTTGGCATAGTTATGAATCCTGTGAGTAGGCCAATGCAAGCCTCAAAATACTGTATCCAGATTTATTTAAAGGGGGAGTGAAGTGAACATTATGCTGCTGTGGCAAGTAATAGAAGTACAAATATGTCCCTATACGATTCTTTTCTCTCCCACCCCTAACAAGTTCCATTTGTTTTGTGCCAAGTTCTGATGGTACAGGGTTTTCTGATGGATGAGTTAGTTAGCGGACTTGGGCGCTGTGTACAAAATTAGTGGTTCATCTAATCCTTAGCACCAGTGGACCGGAGACTCCATCTGGCGGCGAACCGAGGGAATTGCCTCACTCGAAGAGGATTTCTTAAGCTTATGTGTAGGCCTGAGCTGAAGGCCCCCTTTCCATCACCATTGCTTCCTTTCATTGGATATGGGCCACAGTTTACTAAGCTGAGTCCTCTCTGTTTGCCTCGCCTCCTATGGACACCTGGGGACTGGTTATGGCAGACTGTTTGCGAAGAGCCGATGATTAAAGACAGGGACTCTTTTTTTTTTCTGGTCTTTTTCTAAGAGTCTGTTATCAGGCCTGTTGAATGCTAGCCTGAGGATCGTATACTAACCCTGTCATTATCCACAGGACTGGTCTCGAGGTCGTTTATGTGGACATTACTGTTATTTGTTCATATTTGTCTTGTTCAATTTCAGTTAGTCTCATATGGGTCCCCCTATGTAACTGGTTTTTGCCTTATCGTTTTTATGGGGCCTTCGTTTCTACTCCTCAAGGCCAGTTGTTTTGTCATGGCACCCATGGGGGTCCTTTTGCAGAATGAGGCTGCAATGAGTTTTGCACTTGTAGTCTGCACAGTTGCAGGTTTTATCCTTTTTTCATTTATATCAAGCCTGTTGGACTAATTTATACTTTACGGGGCACCTGATGGGGATATGCCTAAGCTAGCGACTAGATGGGCATTTTAGGATACTTGCTTGCTTTAGTTAGCGCTTAATGTCTATTTGTACAATGGTTTGCAGTTCAAAATATGAGGTTATCCTTAATGTTCATGTATAATAGGTGAATGGGTTGGCATTGGTTTCGGGGTGAGCAGGGTGGCGGGTGGGCTGTCTCTATGGGGAGGGATGTGTCTCATCGCAACCAGGAATGTGACAGAAGATCAGTCTTTAGGACTGGGGGTTGTTGGGGTCTTATTAGGGTTCTGGGGGGTATTGGGTCGACTTTGGAGAGTCTTTCGTGGCATTTTGGTACAGGGGATGGGGTGGCACTCGTGCATCACACTGTTTTTGTCTGCACTCAGGGTGGTGCGGAAGGCTAGGGAAGGAGAGGGTTTGGCTAGTGTGGGGGTTTAAGGGGGAATTGGAAATGGAGACAGGGAATTTGCATCTATACTGTCCCTCTTCTGCTACTTGCATTTTAAATATCTTACCACTAATGGATCCATTAGATAATACCTTATGCACATGAAATTTATCTCATGGAACATTAAAGGTGCTAGAGTGAGGGGGAAAAGATACCAAGTCATTAAACATCTTAGCTCACTCCACTGTGGAGTTGCCTTTCTGCAGGAAACCCACCTCCTGGCCGCAGAGAACTTGCTTTTTAGATGGCAGAATGTGGGGCAAGTCTTTAAGGCAGGCAACTCTACTCAATGGAGGGGGTAGCAATTATGTTCTTTAAGGGGATTAATTTCAGCATCAAGCATAGTATAGTAGACTCTTCTGGTTGCTACATACTACTCCACGGGGTTCTAGAGCAATCAGAAATACTGTTAGGGTGTATTTATGGTCCCAATATTCCAGCACCTGAATTTTTCTCCCATTTGACCACTTTCATTGCTCCCTATTTGCACATCCCAATAATACTTGCAGCGGATTGGAATGTAACTCACTATGGACCTGGACAGGTCTAACCATCTTTATTTCCGGCCTTCCTCTACCCAACTAGCTCTGCATGATTTCCTTGCAATGGGTGGGCTATGTGACCTATGGAGAGTGCTACACCCAGATGCACGTGAGTTTACATTCTACTCCCCAGTTCACAAATCGCACTCCCGCATAGATTTTTTCTTAATCAGCACTAGTTCCCTGCCTGGGGTCCTAGATAGTGGGATCTCAGTTCAGGTCTTATCTAATTGCTCCCCTGTGTAGCTTGAGTATACCCCTCTCCCAAATATAAAATGAGACCACATTTAGAAACTTAATACACAGCTCTTAAAAGACCCCCAGACATTAAAAAGCATCAAAACGTGTATTAGCCAGTTCATGGATCAGAATGCTACATCTATTCCTGACTAAGACAAAGTATGGAGCTCCCTTAAGTGCTTCCTGAGGGGGGAGTTCATCTGTATTGCGGCTACCCAGAATAGAAAATGGGAAGCTATGATACAGGACCTGTTGGCCAGAAAAGGCTCCCTCGAGCAGGATCTGTCCTTGGATTCCTCTGAGGTCAAGCAGGTAGACTTAGCTAAACTAAGACATCAATATACGGAAGTGTTGAGAGACAAAGCTGAATACGCTATTCTCAAAACTTATTCCATGTACGTGGATCAAGGTGACAAGGCAGGCCACCTTCTGGCCCTCTGTCTTAAACAACAAGAGGCATCTAGGATATGCCAAGCACTTACCTCTCAATTTGATGGAACGTTAAAGGTGGCTCCACATGAAATAGTGCAAGAGTTTGGCCAATTCTACACCAAGCTCTATTCCTCCCATCCTAATCCCCCTGTCCTGGAGTTGGTTTATAAATATCTGAGTTTGATTTCCCTGCCTGCCTGACCCTGGACCAGCAGAAGTCTCTGGAGTGCCCGATTTCTTCTCAAGAAATTCTAGAAGCCATTAACTCTCTTCCCGCCAACAAGGCCCCCAGACCGGATGGCTTTCCTCCGAACTTTTATAAATGCCTGGCAGAGGAGCTTGCTCCTATCCTTGAAAAGGTTTTTGTCTTTTTTTTACCACAATGGATTGACAGACTATTCCCTACTTGAAGCGCTCATAATTGTTCTGCCCAAGCCAGATAAACCGGCCGATAGGGTATCCAGCTACCATCCCATCTCCCTCATGAACTACGATATAAACATTTTTGCTAAGATTCTTTCCTCTAGAATCATGAGGGTATGGGATGGTCTAATTGGGCCAGAGCAGGTGGGCTTCATGAGAGGTAGGCATTTGGCTGACCATTTGAGGAAACTGTCACACGTCTTCTCCACGTCTAGGGAAGCAAAAGTTCCCATGACATTGGTCAATCTGGACTCGGAGAAGGAGTTTGACCGGGTTTGGTGGGATTTCATGTTTCAAGTTCTTGAGAAATTTGGCTTTCCTGCTCAATTTATCAACTGGATCAAAGTGTTATGTTCTGGGCCAAAAGCTAGAGTATACTGTAATGGTGTGCTCTCCAAACCTATTTCTCTGTTCTCAGGTACTCAGCAGGGATGCCCCATATCCCCTCTGTTATTTAACCTGTATTTGGAACCATTGGTACATCTCTTGAAGACATCCCCCCTGATATCGGGCATTCCGGTTGGGGCACTGGATCTCAGAATTTCAGTGTACGCAGATGATATACTGCTCCACCTATCGAATTTGCACTCCTCCATGCCTGAGGTCCTTTGGCTCATTACATAGTTTGGGGAGTTCTCCGGATACAAACTTAACACTGATAAGACCATGGTCTTGCCACTCAATCCCATAACCATGCCTGTCGACTATGACTATCTGGGGCTAACCTGGGTGACCACTATGAAATATCTTGGTATCTTCCTGACTCAAAGCCCTGTATTAATGAAGCAGCTTAACCTACACAGACTTGTTGATTCCGTTAGGCATGATCTGGACAGATGGAATCTCCTCTCCCTATCTTTGCAGGTGCGCATTAATATAATCAAAATGAATGTGCTGCCCCGGATATTTTAACCCTTGAGTATGCTAAATTTTTTCCTCCCCCATAGATGGTTTCATCGTTTCCATTCAATTGTGGCCAACTTTGTTTGGAAGGGTAAGAAACCTCGGAAAGCTTACACAAAATTAGAGGCCCCAAAACACTTAGGTGGCCTCAAACTTCCCAACTTCTTTGCCTATTATCTTGCCAGCCACCTATCCAAGTATGTCAGGTGGGCAGTGACACTCCTAGAAAATTCTTATGTCCCGATCTGGCTACAAATTGAGGTGCATCAGCTTTGTTCAGTAGGTATCTTCCCCCCAGCCTCCTGTTTACTCTTCCTAGCAAACTGCCCAAAGATCTTAAAAATTCTGTAGTACATACTCCTCTAACGGTGCATGCCCAATTGTGCAAGGCAATGCAGTACAGAAATGTGCTGGACATCTTGCAACCACTTTGTGGCAACCTGAACTTTCAGATAGGAGGGATAGTGCTGTCCCCCGTTAGATTTCCGGAGTTGACTGGCAAGACAGTCTCCGATCTTTTAGTAGAGGGACAGATCCCCAATAGTAATGACCTATTAGCCCACCTGCATTTGCCAGTTAGAGATATCTTTAAGGTATTTCAGCTCCGGCATCTACTTATTGCTTGGTTCGGGCAGCCACTGGTCAACAGATCAAGGGGGGTTTATCTCCCAAGTTATATCCCTAGTATCACAACCACATGCTGTCTCTCAGATAGTCTCCCTCTTGTTTGACCGTATCTACCCAGGTATATCAGAAGTCTCGAAGTACTGGGCATCCTGTTTCCCCAACTCTCCCATCAACTGGGAAGAGCTGTGGTCAAACACGTATTGCTTTGTGTCAAATGACAAACATAGAAACATAGAATTTGATGGCAGATAAGGACCGCTTGACCCATCTAGTCTGCCCATGTTCCTACCTAACAAATAAGCTGCAGATCCTAGTTAACTAACAGCCTACTTCCTCCTACCCCTCACTAGAATTGCTTTATGTCTGTCCCATGTATTCTTGAATTCCCCCCCACTGTTTTTAATTCTATGACCTCCTCAGGAAGACTGTTTCATGTATCCACAACCCTCTCTGTGAAGAATTACTTCCTCATATTACCTCTGAGCCGTCCCCCTCTATCTTCAATTTGTGCCCCCTTGTTTTTGCACATCTCTTTTTCTGAAAGATGTTACCCTCTTGGACTTTGTTGATTCCCTTGAGGTACTTGAAAGTTTCTATCATGTCCCCCCTTCCCCCTTTCCTCGAGGCTATACATCTTTAGTTCTTCTAGTCTTTTTTCCTATGTCTTCTGATGCAGACCCTGCATCATTTTGTTTGCCCTCCCTGGACAGCCTCCACCCTGTCTATGTCTTTGTGGAGATGGGGTCTCCAGAACTGTACAGTACTCAGATGTGGTCTTACCAACTGTCTGTACAGAGGCCAACAACTCTTGTTTTCTACTGGTGATGCCTCCCTTGCATCCCAGTATCCCCCCAACCCTCCTTACTGCCTTCTCACATTGCTGACCCACTTTTAGGTAATCTGATATGACTACCCCCAGGTCCCTTTCCATTTTTGTTGTTGTCAGTATCTCACCCCCATTGTGCACTCTTCCCCTGGGTTTTTGTTTCCCAGGTGCATTACTTTGCACTTCTTTGCATTGAATCTAAGCTGCCATACATTTGACCATTCCTCCAACCTTGCCAAGTCCCTTTTCATCCTTTCCACCCCAACTTCTGTATCAACCCTGTTGCAGATCTTTGTGTCATCTGCAAAGAGACATACTTTCCCTTCCAGTTCCTCTGCAATGTCACTTATAAAGACATTAAAAAGGACTGGCCCCAGTACTGAACCCTGTGGTACCCCACTAGTAACCCTCCTTTCTTCACTGTGGACTCCATTTACTATTACCCTCTGTGTCTTGTTGTCCAACCAATGTTTTACCCAGGCTGCCACCCTAGGACCCACTCCCAGGCTGGCTAATTTGTTTATTAATCTTTTGTGCGGGACTGTGTCAAATGCCTTGCTAAAGTCTAGGTAGGCCATGTCCACAGCCCCTCCCTGGTCTACTGCTTTGGTCACCCAGTCAAAGAAATCAATTAGATTTGTCTGACATGACCTTCCCACTGTGAATCCATGCTGCCTTGGGTCCTGTGCCCCACTGGCCTCTAGGTACTGAACAGTTCTTTCCTTCAGAAGTGATTCCATCATTTTCCCTACCACTGAGGTCAAATTGACAGGTCTGTAGTTTCCTGCCTCTGTCCTGCACCCACTTTTGTGAAGGGGAATCACATTCGCCCTCCTCCAGTCCTCAGGTACCACACCATCCTCCCATGATTTATTAAAAAGGGTAGTCAGTGGTGTTACTAGTTCTTCCCTTAGTTCTTTTAGAATTCTGGGGTGAATACCATCAGGCTCCATTGCTTTATCCACCTTCAGTTTTAAGAGTTCTTTCAGAACCCTTTCTTCTGTGAAAGGACTAATATCAACCCCCCTATCTAGAGTGCTTCTATTGATGGGATTAGGTAGTTCCCACTCCTTTTCCATTGTGAATACTGAGCAGACGTATTCCTTCAGTATCCCTGCTTTTTCACTGTCGCTCTCTGCCCAACCGCCTTCCTCATTGTTCAGCCTCAGTATCCCTGTTTTAGTCTTTCTTTGCTCCCCAATGTACCTATAAAAGGTTTTATCCCCCTTCTTAACTGAGTTGGCTATCTTTTCCTCGGTTTTGGCCTTTGCTATTCTGACTGCCTTACCCACTTCCTTCTGCTTTAACTGGTACAGTTCTCTGTCCTGCTCCTTCTGTGTTTCCTTATACTTCCTGAATGCTATCTTTTTCTCCCTTACCTTCCCCGCCACTTCTTTTGAGAACCATAGTGTTTTTTTCTTTTGTTTTGATTTGTTTATTTGCTTCACACAAAGGCTTGTTGCCTCTGTGATGGCGGTTTTGATGTTTCCCCATTGTTGCTCCACCCCACTTACTTGCCTGTTTGCTAGTGCTTTTCTGAGGCACTCTCCCATTTTGACAAAATCAGCCCCCATGAAGTCCAATACCTTCACTTTTGTGTGGCTTGACTCTACAGCTAAGTTTATCGTGAACCACACTGTTTGGTGGTCGCTTGTTCCCAGATGGCTACCCACTTCAAGATCAGAGATCCTCTCTCTGTCCCCATTTGAGAGTACCAGGTCTAAGATTGCTCTCTCCCGAATGGGTTCCAAAACTAGCTGTCTGAGGCATGCCCCCTGTAGGGCATCGAGAATGGCCCTGCTTTTGGATGTGGCTGCAGCAAAGGTGCTCCAGTCAACATCTGGCATATTCAGGTCCTCCATCAACAATATCTCCCTTTTCTCTGCCATCCCAAGGATACCTTCTATCATTTCTTTGTCCATTTCCTCCCCTGAGATGGGGGTCTGTATACAACCCCTATGTGGATTGTGGAGCCATTTCCAGTCTCCAGGGTGACCCACAGTGCCTCCTCCTCTCCCTGTTTACCCTTTAGTTCTGTTGCTTTGATCTCTTCCCTTACATAGAGAGCTACTCCTCCTCCTCTTCTTCCCTCCCTGTCCCTCCTATAGATTGTGTACCCTGGTATGTTGACATCCCAGTCATGGTTCTCTGTGTACCATGTTTCTGTAACTGCCACAGTATCCAGTCCAGGCATCCCTCTTCCATCAAGGCCACCATTTCAGGGAGCTTTTTACCTAGACTATGGGCACTGGTACTCATTACCCTCCATTTTTTTATGGCTTTATTTCTTTTTGCCCCATCCCTGTCCCCTGCCCTTCTCCCTATCGACTGCTCTATCTTGGTGTTTACCTCACTAATTACCCTGATTTATTTTGGGGGGGTAGGATTTCCCTTCTCCTCTTCAGTGCCTCCCCCTTGGCTAGTTTAAATGCTTGCCAATGAAGCATTTAAACCTATCACCTAGGATCCTGGTTCCCCTCCAGGATAGATGCAGACCATCATGCCTGTATAGGCCTGCATCCCTCAGGTGGAGCCCCAGTCCCCAATGAAGCCAAATCCCTGAGCTCTGCACCAGTCTTTCAACCAGTCATTGAATCCCATGGTGAAGAGTACCCTAGCCTCATCCTTGCCATAGACAGGTAGCACTTCTGAGAAAGTTACTGTGTGTGCTACTTGTCTAAGGCCCCTCTCCAACTCCACAAATTCCTGTTGCACTGCTCTGATCCCATTCTCAGCCAGGTCATTTATCCCTAGTTGGATAATGACATCCAGCTCCCTCCCCCTTGCCGCTGCTCCCACGATCCTGAGGATTCGTTTCCTGTTCTTCCAAGCCTTGGCGCTGGGCAGGCACCTTACCTCCCTTTCACCTCCCTACCCCAGTTCTACCCCCCAACAATTGAGTCCCCCACCAGGAGTTGTTTCCTTCCCCTGTGGGGTCCTGAGTCACCCTCCTGTGGGTCTCCATTGTGGAGGTTCCCAGCATCCTCCTTGGTCTCCACTGCAGGTGCCTCCATAGAGGAACCATGCTTCACCAGAGTGGTGAATGAATTGTGGAGAGGCACAACTGGAGGGATGCACCTCTGTTCCACCACGCTCCTCCTCCCCCTCCCTGAGCCCACCGTGGTCCAACAACTCCTCTTTCTTGGCAACCTCTGAGGTAGTGGCAGTGGTCTGGGTGGTCCCTGGGTGGGGGAGCAGGTTTCCCAAATCCTTGCCAGGTCAGCATGGAGATGAACAACCTTCTCCCTCAGACCAGAGAGGTGCCTGCAAATAGGGCAGCAACGCAGTCTCCAGAATGACTCCTGGAACACTGCTGCTCCACAGCCAGTGCATTGCACCACTCTCCACACATCTGTGTCCCTTCCAGTTACAGATACTTTTTTTTTTTTGTTCTTGTTTTAGTGTGTGTAAGCTTGTGAGTGTCTCTACCCCCTATTCAGTGTGCTGTGCCTTTAAGGATATGAACAGGTGTATGTTAGTAGTTTTGGGGAAGTGATGTCAGAGCCCCTGCTATAAAGGAAGTTATGCACTTGGGGAGGGTGGAGTGAGGGGAAGGGTGGATGGGAGTAAACCTATGCCATCCAGAAACAATCACCTACAACTCTTACCCTCCACCCCGGAGAGTGCCTTCCTTCATTTCAGACCCTGATTTCACAAATGCTAAGTAACAGGTCTAGTCACAACTGACTGCAAATATCTCTCAGCTACAGTTCCTCCCTGGCAAATTAAAGTTAAAAATAAGAAAAATCCACCCCAAAAACAGAATCAATACTAGTTACTTACAAAGGTCCAAAAAGTAATAATTCAGTTCAGTGTAGTCTAGAAAATAACCTCCTTGATTCAAGGAAGCTGTGGCTGCTTTCTCACTCTCTCTGTCTCAGTCTCAGCAGACAGAGACCACAAACAACTCCAGTTACAAATCCTCAGTTCAACTAGGCCCCTTTCAGCTCACCCCCTTAACAGACACCTATTTCACAAAGGCTAAATAACAGGTCTAGTCACAACTGACTGCAGATATCTCCCAGCTACAGTTCCTCCCTGGCAAATTAAAGTTAAAAATAAGAAAAATCCACCCCAAAAACAGAATCAATACTAGTTACTTACAAAGGTCCAAAAAGTAATAATTCAGTTCAGTGTAGTCTAGAAAATAACCTCCTTGATTCAAGGAAGCTGTGGCTGCTTTCTCACTCTCTCTGTCTCAGTCTCAGCAGACAGAGACCACAAACAACTCCAGTTATAAATCCTCAGTTCAACTAGGCCCCTTTCAGCTCACCACCTTAACAGACACCTATTTCACAAAGGCTAAATAACAGGTCTAGTCACAACTGACTGCAGATATCTCCCAGCTACAGTTCCTCCCTGGCAAATTAAAGTTAAAACTAAGAAAAGTCCACCCCAAAAACAGAATCAATACTAGTTACTTACACAGGTCCAAAAAGTAATAATTCAGTTCAGTGTAGTCTAGAAAATAACCTCCTTAATTCAAGGAAGCTGTGGCTGTTTTCTCACTCTCTCTGTCTCAGTCTCAGACAACTTACGTCTTACACAATTTTACATATTGCACAATACTTATCTCACCCCCACCATCTGAACAAGATGGGCAGGCTTCCCACCAGTCAATGCATGAGGTGTAATAGGGATGAGAGGAGACTCCTTCACATTCTTTGGGAATGTCCCAAGGTAGTACCACTCTGGGATAAGATCAAGTCATAATTAGACCCCTTGCTAGGCCTTCAGGAATACTTCATACCTGAGATATGTTTATTGGGCGATGTAGCCCGTATTCCAGTTGGAGAGGAGATTCCATGTCTTGCGTATCTCTTTAAAAGTTAAGAAGCTGGTGTTGCATCACTGGCTTGATCAGGATGTGGTTTCATTTATGGAATGGCTGAATGACATATTATTCAGTCTCAGAGTGGAAAAATGATTGCCAGTATCAGAAACTGACTCCCATCCTACTCCAGGAAATGGGGCAAGTTGGAGGCCCTCCTCACTATTTAGTCTCTCTCCACCTAACAGGTTGGGGCTGGTATCTAGGGATAACTGCCCTCACGCTGGTGGGATTCTCAAAACTGCTACCTCTATGGGGTGGCATTCTGAGGGTTTTACTTTGCTGGCTGTGATGAGAACTTAGGGTACTTTCTTATTTTACCTGTGGATGCCTGTATCCCAAGGTTGGGTGGGGTGGTGGGGTTTGTTGGAGGAGAGGGGGGGTTGGATGTGGGGGGGACTTTTATTTAATGTTTAAATACATCATGTTACCATGATATACTTGTGTAGTACACTCTTGGTTGTTCTCTAGCTTACACCCATATTATCTGTAACTTGTACTTGGCTGTATCAAATGTCTTGTTTGGTCCTTGGTGTACTCAGTTTTCATGTCTTTCAATAAAACATATTAAATTAAAAAAAAAGTTTAAGCACTAGAGGCGCTAAAGATGCCAGGGGGGTCAAAAAGGGAGTGGATAATGCTCTAGAAACTTTTAGGAGGGGAGTTTGAAGAAACCTGGACCTGGGACTTAAAGTAAGCAGGTTTTGCCTGATGGATAGCCTTGGTACAAGCATTTCTGTGGGTTTTGTACAGGAGTTGGAGAGCAGAGGACATGGAAGATTTAAACTGAGCCCAGTATTTGTCCTGGGCTTTGCAGTGGGATAAGAGGTCAGGCATGATCCACGGGTGGTAGAGATGTTTAAACCTGGCCCTCTTCAGGAGGGCATGGGTATTCCAGATCTGTGTAAAAGTGTATGTAAAGAAGCGAAGGGCTGAATCAATGTCAGGGGTGGTGATCATAGGGGACCAGTTGACACCTGTTAGGTCCTGGAGTAGAGTAGCAGCGTCAAGGGCATGGAGAGGGCAGCACCAGATAGATTTGGGGGTTGACTGGGGGACAGCGACTTGATGCAGGGATCACTGAGGGCATCTGGGAGGACACCAGTGGCAGTGATCCTGTGGGGGTGTGAGGAGAGCATCCAGTCAAGGAGGGAGTGATTTGAGGAATTAGGATTCAGGCATGTTGGCTCTGAGATCAGTTGTGTGAAGTTCAGTGACTCGATCTTGAGGAGGGTGGATTTTGCAGATGGGGACAACCAGTCAAGATTAAAATCACCTAGTAGGATTAGCTTACCTTTGTCCGAGTGGGAGATGACAGAGGAGATACAGGCAACAAGGGATTTGTGAACTGCTTGGGGGGTAAAGTACACCTATGAAGACAGGGATGGTGGAGGGAAGGGAGAGGAGTATGATGAGGAATTTGTACAAGGTGGGAATGGATTAATTTAGAGTGATGGAACAGGATAGGGACTGATGCACAATTATGGCTGGTATCCAGTGAACATGGAGACAGTGACTGAGCAATTTCTAAAAGGGTGACTCAATCACAGTGCCTGTGTTCTGGACTACCTGGCAGGGTAACGGTGGGATATGGGGGTAGGTGACTATAGCAATAGGATGCGTGTCTATATACACACATGCGTAGGGGGGAGGGACCATGCTGTGCAATGGGCAGAAGGGGAGGGAGGGTATGTGGGGTGTAGTGCAGCAGTCAGCTGCTGAGCTGACTGTGTGGTGTGGTGTGGTGGGTGGGGTGGCAGGCTGAGGTTGGGAGGGTGATGGGTTCAGTTCTGGGGTGGGCTTCTTTTTTGCATTTGGCCAGTTATTTTTTATTTTTTTTAAGTTTAACACCCCCTTTGACATGCACCCCCCTGGAGTTGAGAATCCTTAAGTAGAGGGGTGCAGGAGGCACAGCCCCCTGCATATCCTAAAATCTCATTGCTGGTTTTGTGGTTGCTGCAAGTGCATCGCCAAATTGCTTTTCAGCGATATACACTCGCCATAATAGTGATCGCTGTACGCGTTCTCTATTATGACATAGAACCTACATGGCTACACCATCACCACATTTGCCATTGTCCTGGTGGAACAGGTTGTAGATAAGGATAGAGAGGGATGAATCTGGAATTCTGGCAGACAGACAGTGTTTGGTGACATACAGGACATCTGGGGAATCTTTGAAGGCATCCATTTTTCATAGAAGACTTCTTGCATTCAGGTGGAATAGTTGGTGACCCTTTGGCAGGCTAGGGGGTGGGTCCCAGGGTTGGGCTCAATATCACCACCCATGAGTAGAAGGGAGAGTGCAAGAAAAGCAAGAACAAAGTGCGTTTGGTAGGACCTTGACAAGACATAACTGTAACAGGGTAGAATAGAACCCTGTCCCATTTGTTGGAGAAAGTGTGTAAATGCAAGGATCTGTATTCTTTCCTTTTCTCTATCCTCTGTCTGGTTGCACAGCCAAATTTTCCTGTGAGACTTTGGACTTGATCAACCTGAACAGTCTTGCAATCCTTTGCCTCTCACCGACTCCCTATTTTTTCTTGCTTTCTGTTTTTCCTCCCTTTCATAGCTAGATCTGGTAATATAAGAATATGTCCAAATCAATACATGGAAATGGAACTGATAATGGGATCACTTTTGTTCAGAAACTTGTGTTACTGTTGAAATGTACATATTTATAATTTGAGATAACTGTAAAAAGCTAGAGGTTACTTGTGTGCAAATGCCTGAGCCTTTTGCAGTTGCTGTGGGGACCTCAGAAAGTTCTCAATGTTCGAGCAGCTCCTGAAATTTACAAAGTACAGGATGCTTGCAAAGGATGGGGGTTGAAAAGAGTTATAAAAACAAATAAGCTGAGCTGCAAGGGAGATTTTGTTTACAAGAAAGATTTTATTTTTGCTTCTGTACATAGTTATTCTGAACAGGTTTTTTTATTTTATGTTACTGCTATAATAAATAAAGTTTTGGTGATTTTTACAACTGCTCCTGGGTTTTCTCTATGCTTCCTGACCTGTGCCTCAAAGACAGATTGTGTGAAAAGTGGGATTTAAGCCATGCATACCCTAAGACAGGAGGTTTGTGTGTGGGTACTGGACATCATACCAGGGAAGCACAGAGGAAGGTATGGATTCTACAACAGCAATTCCAAGAGTATTTACCAGGGAATGGCAGCCAAACTAGTAGCAATAGAAGTCCAGTCTGAGATGGTACAGACAGCACAAGTTATGGAAAAATAACAGGCTGTGACAGAACCTGAAAGCCTGATGAACTTTTCCAAATGGTGGGCTATACAGAAAAAAGAGACTGAGATGCAGAGAGAGAGAGAAAGAGATTCAGCGTTTAGAAGTGCAAAGGGGAGAAGAGATGCAGCGACAGGAGCAGCAGATGACAGAAGAGATGCAGTGATGGGAGCAGCGATGGCTGGATGCCTTGCAAGCTATCAAAGGCAGAGGATCCAGCACAGATCCAGAGGAGCAACAAAATGCAAGCAACTTAAAGGGCATTAAACTTACTAAGTTGTGTCCCTCGGATGATATTGAGGCATACCTGACAACCTCTGAAAGAGTTGCCACAGCCTGCCAGTGGCCAAAGCAGCAATGGGCAGTCAGAATGGTACCCTACCTGACAGGGAAAGCGCAGCTTGCCTACTGCAGTATGGACATTGCACAGTTAGAAAACTATGACCTGGTGAAAATCAAAATCTTGAAAAGGTACGACATCTCCAGAGAGACCTACAGGCAGAGATTTCAATCTCTGGAGTACAACTCGGCTGACAATCCTCGAGAAGCCCTCACCTGACTCAGAGAACTCCTGATGAAGTGGATCCAACCACAGAGCAAAATAATCCCAAGATCATTGAAACATTTGTCATGGAGCAATTCATCAACATCTTGCCTACAGATGTGCAGCTGTGGGTAAAGGAACACCGACCAGAGAATGGGGAAAAACCTGTTTCTTTGGCTGAGGACTACCAACTGGCCAGACAGACACCACAGCAGCAAGGTAACAGCCAAGCACCGATAAGAAACTATTTTTCCAATTTAAACTCCAAGCCTGCTAAGAACTCTGGTGGGGGTAACAAATCTGTACCAAAAAATATTATCTGGTATAACTGTAATAAGCCAGGCCAAGCAAAAGGGGTTGAGCACATAATGATGACAAAGAATGCTCGTCCCATTAGACAAAAGTCATACAGGTTGCCAGGGAGGTTAAAAGCTGATGCGGTTAATGAAATACAAAAAATGAAAGAATTGGGTATCATTGAGGAGTTGAGGAGTGCTTGCTCATCTCCCATGGTAACTGTAAACAAAAAAGAAGGGGGTGTTAGAATCTGCCTTGATTTCAGGAAACTTAATCAAGTGTCAGAATTTGATGGTTATCCTATGCCCAGAATAAATGATTTGGTGGACAGACTGGGGAGTGCAAAGTACATCAGTACCCTCGATCTCACCAAGGGTTACTGGCAAATACCTTTAACTAAAGAATCCAGAGATAAAACTGCATTTGCCACCCCTATAGGATTCTATCAGTTCACCACCATGCCCTTTGGTTTACATGGTGCGCCAGCTACATTCCAGCGGTACATGGATGTAATTTTATCCCCTCACACTGGTTATTGTGCTGCGTACCTGGATGATGTCATGGTGTACAGTCCAGACTGGAAAAGTCACATGGAACAACTATGAGCAGTTATCCAAGCTATCAAAAATGCAGGTCTGACAATTAATCCTATTAAATGTGCATTGGGCATGCAGGAAACTAGATATTTGGGCTATGTGTTGGGAAATGGAGAAGTCAAACCAGAGATTTCTAAAATAGAAGCTGTAGCTAACAGCCCTGTACCTAAAACAAAGAAACATGTCAGGTCATTTTCAGGGATGGCTGGTTATTATCGGAGATTTGTTCACAATTTTGCTGAGTTAGCTACTCCCCTCACTGAACTCACAAAGAAACGGTACCCAAATAATATGAAATGGACCCCAGAGTGTGATGAAGCTTTTCAAGCCATAAAGGCTGCATTCTGTTCAGCACCTGTTTTAAGAAGCCCAGACTTAGAGAAACCATTTCTGCTACAAACAGATGCATCCGAGGTAGGCCTAGGTGCAGTCCTAAGCCAAAATATAGATAGGAAAGAACATCCTATTCTGAATATAAGTAGGAAATTGCATGGTAGAGAAAAAAGGTACTCCACTATCGAAAAGGAGTTTTTAGCAGCAAAGTGGTCAATGGAGTCCCTCAAATTTTATTTGCCAGGAACTGATTTTGTTCTTGCAACTGATCACAATCCTCTCTGTTGGCTTAACCAGATGAAAGATAAAAATTCCAGAATCACACGGTGGTACCTGGCAGTGCAGCCATTTAAATTCTCTGTGATTCACAAATTTGGTAAAGAGAATAGTAATGCTGATTTTCTGTCAAGATATGGATCAGGAATTGAGGGTTCTGATGGCTGAAAAAAAAAACTAATGTATGGGTTTGAACTGTACTTTTTGGTGTACTGTTAAAAAAATGGATGCAAATGTGCTTAATGTCTGAAAGCAACAAGTGTTATTAGAAAATAAAGAGTTTTGGAAACCTGTTTAATAAAGAGGGGGTATATGTGACAGGGTAGAATAGTACCCTGCTCCATTTGTTGGAGACAGTGTATAAATGCAATGATCTGTATTCTTTCCTTTTCTCTCTCCTCTGTCTGGTTGCACAGCCAAATTTTCCTGTGAGACTTTGGACTTGATCACCCCGAACAGTCTCATAATCCTTTGCCTCTCACTGTCTCTCTGTTTTCTCTTGCTTTCTGTTTTTACTCCTTTGCATATCTAGATCTGGTAATATAAGAATATGTGCAAATCAATATATGGAAATGGAACTGATAATTAGATCACTTTTGTTTAGAAAATTGTGTTACTGTTGAAATGTATATATTTATAATTTGAGATAACTGTAAAAAGCTAGAGGTTACTTGGGTGCAATTGCCTGAGCCTTTTGCAGTTGATGTGGGGACCTCAGAAAGTTCTCAATGTTCTAGCAGCTCCTGAAATTTACAAAGGACAGGATGCTTGCAAAGGATGGGGGTTGAAAAGAGTTATAAAAACAGCTAAGTTAAGCTGCAATGGAGATTTTTGTTTACAAGAAAGATTTTATTTTTGCTTCTGCACATAGTTATTCTGAACAGGTTTATTTTATTTTATGTTACTGCTACAATAAATAAAGTTTGGGTGATTTTTACAACTGCTTCTGGGTTTTCCCTATGCTTCCTGACCTGTGCTTTGATGACAATAACACCTGTAACATATGCTTAGACGGCGCATGATTAAATACCATTTTTTAAGAAGTAGAGGCAACGAGTTGCAGGGCTGCTTAGAAGGGGCAGCAAGTGTGTTGGAAAGGGAGAGGTTCATTAAGGATGGTAGTTTGTCACCAGAACATTGGTGAAATGCTGTTGTACCACAGTTCCCAGGTCATGGAATGTGATTGTACCCTTCTGTGATACAACAGCATTCTGAAACCTCTGGGGACTGCACAAGCTACCTTCATTCTGAAAGAAAAAGAACAACCATGTGCACACTTCACATAATACTATATACTATATACTATAAAAAATACTGGATGAGCAACTTTATGCACAACCAGCGTGTTCTGTCACTTCAGGGTTCTGAGTCCCATGGATCTCTTGAGCTTTGCTCTTGAGGTCAGAAGGAATCAGAACCCCTCTGTGGCAATACACACTGGTTGTGCATAGTTGCTCATCCAGTATTCTCTATGTTGACCAAAGGGATCACATGCAACAGGCCCGTCAGGAACCTGTGAACCACGTCCAGCTGGGCCACCAACTTTTCCCCGATAGGGGTACAGAAAGTCAAAATGGCCACTGGGTGAACCATTGCTGATGTTTGCTGCACCCCAGCTGGGACAGAGTCAGGAAGTAGTCCAGCACCCTCTACACTGCAAGTGAAGGGTTTCAGGGAGTCTGTCCAGCACCATACTCAAGGAGTAGGTGAAAGAAATATGGGGGCTGGTTAAGCTAGCCATTTTAGAGGCTACCAGAATATGCGTAGGAACAGTGACCAAAAAGAACAAATCCAAAAAAAACAACAATATGGTTCAGTAACCAGGTTAGGACCACAATCAGAACCAAAAGGGAGGCCTATTGAAACTATAAAAGAACTCAGGAAGACAGCACAAGGGAAGCCTACATTCAGAAGAACAAAGAAGCAAAAAGAATAGTGAAATCGGCTAAGGCCATAATGGAGCTTCCGCTTGCAGAAGGGGTTAAAGAAGGGAACAAACACTTTTTTCGATATATATGGAAGAAAAAGAAAGACAAGGGGAGGAATAGTTATAATCAAAGACAGTGACAGAGTAATGGAGGAGGATAGGCAGAAGACCACTGTTCTGAACAACTTTTTTTGCTCAGTGTTCACCAGGAACACAAAGGCCCAGTACCAGACAGTGGCATCAAGGCTGCTGACAAAGGTGTTCCACAAATGGAAGCACAGTCAATCACCAATAGTAGGGTTAGAGAGGCCCTGGCTTAACTCAGGGAAGACAAGTCGCCAGAGCCTAATGGAATACACCCAAAGGTGCTAAAGGAGCTAGCAAGTGAATTGGCAGGTTCCTTAGCACACTTATTCAGCAGATCTCTTCAGATGGGAGTGCCGGGAGACTGGAGAAGAGCTGATGTGGTACCTCTCCACAAAGGAGGGTGTTGAGAGGAAGCAGGCAACTACCAACTGGTCAGCCTTACGTCGGTACTGATGGAAACCTTAATACAACAAGACTTGGTAGAGTACTTTGATAAGAACGGTCTGCAGGATGACAAGCAACACGGGTTTGTGGTAGAACGGTCATGCCAAACAAACCTAATCACATTTCTTAACTGGGTCACTAGGGAACTAGACAGAGGTCACCCAGTGCACCTCCTCTACTTTGATTTCAGTAAGGCCTTTGATTCGGTGCTGCACAACCGCTGGCAGACCTGGGTGTAGCCAATTGTGCATAGTCAGTTGGGTAGGTAATTGCTTAGGGACAGAAAACAAAGAGTACTGGTCACTGGGGTAAGGTATGATGAAGGCACGGCCCGGAGGCACGGTCACTAGTGGTATGCCCCAAGGCTCAGTGTTGGGGCCAGTCCTGTTTAATGCCTTTATCAGTGACATTGGCATAGGTATAGTTACATGTGATAATGGTGATTGCAAAACCACAAACTCTATTAGGACAAGTGTACATCACTGAAAATATAGAGAATACTGGATGGGCAACTATGCACAACCAGTGTGTTCTGCCACAGAGGGGTTCTGATTCCCTATGTCCTTGAGAGCGAAGCTCAAGAGGTCCATGGGAATCAGAACCCCGAGGTGACAGAACACACAGGTTGTGCACAAAGTTGCTCATCCTGTATTTTTTATAGTGTATAGTAGTACTATGTGAAATGTGTGCATTATGTTTTTTTTCTCTGTTTCATAATGAAACTGACTTGAAAAGTCTCTAGAGGTTCTAGAATACTGTCACCACAGAATTAAATAGAGGAAAGCAACAGTGTGCAAGCATTCCAAGTGGTTCTGCTGCAGTAATTCATCACTACTGCAGCAGAACAACATAATGACATCACTATTGCAGCAGAACAAGCATATTCCAGGCATGGAATTTCATGCATAACAGCATTCCACTATACACTGTAAAAACGGCGATGTGCATTCCAAGTGAACACAACCGGGTGAACAGATTTCTCTACTTATGCAGGGAGGCTGCGCCCCCTGCACCCCCCCTTACTATGCATTGTCAACTCCAGGGAGGCAGTATAGCACAGTGGGTTAAGGCACTGAGCTGCAGATCTGGAGACCTGGGTTTGAATCCCACAGCTGCCTAGGTGCATACTGCGTGATCCTAAGCAAGTCACTTAACTTCCTTGTGCTCCCAGGTCTCCTGGTTAAACAATGTTCCCTTTCCCATTCCCCTTCCTCTTTCCAAGGGGGGTGCATGTCGGGGAGGAGGAGAAACTTGTAAAAAAAAAATAATATTCCCATCCGCAAAACGGTATGCATCTTCCCAGCCCCGAACCCTGCACCATCCCCCACCATAGTCAGCCACCCTCACCACCACACCACATGGTCAGCTCAGCAGCCTTTCACTGCACTGCCTCCCACATACTTTTCCTCCTCTTCCATCCCCCAGCCTGTCCTTCTGTTCGCCTGTCGCTACCCTTTCAGGGTCACTAACATAATGAGCACTGCACTTGAGTCGCTCATATGTGAGTCGCTCAAGTGCAGTCGCCGTTTTAACGGTAAACCCATAAGTATTCAGGGCAAAATTGCCCATTCATGAAATGGCGCCTGCCAGGAAGAAGGGCTGACAGTGAGGAGGCGGTTAAGGACCTACAAAAAAGACCTACAGAGGGTGTTAAGATGACACAATGTCTGAAAGCTGAAGTTCAACACAAAAAAATGTAAGGTGGTGCATTTGGGTAAAGGGAACCCAAGGACAGAGTACCACCTCAAGGGAGTCCTGCTCAGCACCACACAGGAAGAATGGGACCTAGGTGTCCTCAGAAGCAGCACCCTTAAACAGAAACACAAAAGGAGCAGGACAGAGAACTGTACAAGTTAAAGCAGAAGGAAGCAGAGAAGGCAGTCAGAATAGAAAAGGCCCAAACCAAGGAAACGATAGCCAACTCGGTTAAGAAGGGGGATAAAACATTTTATAGGTACATTAGGGAGCAAAGAAAGACTAAGGCAGGGATACTGAAGCTGAATAAAGAGGAAGATGGTTGGGCAGAGAGCGACAGTGAAAAAGCAGGGATACTGAACTAATACTTCTGCTCAGTATTCACAATGGAAAAGCAGGGGGAGATACCTAATCCAGTCAATAGAAGCACTCTGGATAGGGGGGTTGATATTAGTCCTTTCACAGAAGAAAGGGTTATGAAAGAACTCTTAAAACTGAAGGTGGATAAAGCAATGGGGCCTGATGGTATTCACCCCAGAATTCTAAAAGAACTAAGGGAAGAACTAGTAACACCACTGAGTACCATTTTTAATAAATCATGGGAGGATGGTGTGGTACCTGAGGACTGGAGGGGGGCAGATGTGATTCCCCATCACAAAAGTGGGAGCAAGACAGAGGCAGGAAACTACAGACCTGTCAGTTTGACCTCAGTGGTAGGGAAAATGATGGAATCACTTCTGAAGGAAAGAACTGTTGAGTACCTAGAGGCCAGTGGGCACAGGACCCAAGGCAGCATGGATTCACAGTGGAAGGTCATGTCAGACAAATCTAATTGATTTCTTTGACTGGTGACCAAAGCAGTAGACCAGGGAGGGGCTGTGGACATGGCCTACCTAGACTTTAGCAAGGCATTTGACACAGTCTCAAGACAAAAGATTAATAAACAAATTAGCCAACCTGGGAGTGGGTCCCAGGGTGGTAGCCTGGGTAAAACACTGGTTGGACAACAGGACACAGCGGGTAATAGCAAATGGAGTCCACAGTGAAGAAAGGAGGGTTTCAAGTCGGGTACCACAGGCTTCAGTACTGCAGCTGGTCCTTTTTAATGTCTTTATAAGTAACATTGCAGAGGGACTGGAAGGGAAAGTATGTCTCTTTGCAGATGACGCAAAGATCTGCAACAGGGTTGATACGCAAGGTGGGGTGGAAAGGATGAGAAGGGACTTGGCAAGGTTGGAGGAATAGTCAAACGTATGGCAGCTTGGATTCAATACAAAGAAGTACAAAGTAATGCACCTGGGAAACAAAAACCCAGGGGAAGAGTGCACAATGGGGGGTGAGATACTGACAACAACAAAAATGGAAAGGGACCTGGGGTAGTCATATCAGATGACCTAAAGGTGGGCCGACAATGTGAGAAGGCAGTAAGAAGGGCTGGGGGGATACTGGGATGTATAGGGAGAGGCATCACCAGTAGAAAACAGGAAGTTGTTGGCCCTCTGTACAGACAGTTGGTAAGACCACATCTGGAGTACTGTGTATAGTTCTGGAGACCCCATCTCCGCAAAGACATAGACAGGGTGGAGGCTGTCCAGAGGAGGGCAACCAAAATGGTGCAGAGTCTGCACCAGAAGACAAATGAAGAAAGACTAAAGGAGCTTAAGATGTATAGCCTCAAAGAAAGGAGGGAGAGGGGGGACATGATAGAAACTTTCAAATACCTCAAGGAAATTAACAAAGTCCAAGAGGGTAGCATCTTTCAGAAAAAGAGATGTGCAAGAACAAGGGGGCACAATTTGAAGATAGAGGAGGGACGGCTCAGAGGGAATGTGAGGAAGTATTTCTTCACAGACAGGGTTGTGGATGCATGGAACAGCCTTCCTGAGGAGGTCACAGAGTCAAAAACAGTGGGGGAATTAAAGAATGCATGGGAAAGACATAAGGCAATTCTAGTGGGAGGTAGGAAGAAGTAGGCTGTTGTTTAACTAGGATCTGCAGCTTATCCGTTAGATAGGGAAATGGGCAGACTAGGTGGGCCAAGTGGTCCTTATCTGCTGTCAAATTCTATGTTTCTATGTTTCTATGTAAGCCAATGCAACAAAGCTTATATCAAGGCCAGCAAAATGCTGGGGTGCATAGGGAAGGGATTTGACAGCAGGAGAAAGGAGATAATACAGCCACTCTACAGGTCCCTGGTAAGGCCCCATCTGGAGTACTGTGTCCAGTTTTGGAGTCCATATCTGAAAAAGTATATAAACAGGTTGGAGGCTGTTCAGAGAAGATTGACCAGAATGATCCAGGGCCTTCAAGGGCACTCGTACGAGGAGCGTCTGGAAACATTAACTATGTTCTCACTGGAAACAAGGAGGGAGGAGGGCGATATGATTGAAACATACAAGTTCCTGAGAGGAATAAATAAGGTGCCATCCTTGGACCTGTTCAACAGAGTCTCCGACTCTAACATTAAGGGGCACGACTGGAAGTTGAGGGGGAAGCTTCAAGAGGGCACTTAGGAAACACTATTTTACAGAAAGAGTCATGGAGTCATGGAATAAACTGCCAGCTGAGGTAGTGGAAACAAAGTCCACCATGACATCATTCAAACTGGGATGCGACAAGGCTAAAGCGCAGTCAAAAGCAACAGGAGCAGTAAGAGGCATTAGGCAGAAGGGGGGTTAAGTCCTGGAATCTGAGAAGGTCCAAGAAACACATGTGCAGACTAGATGGACCCTTGGTCTCCTTCTGCTATCTTTTTTTCTATGTTTCTATGTTTCTATGTTTCTAGGTGTGTGCCTGGTAGAAGGTTTCTTAACAGAAAGTCAAGTCAAGTCAAATTTATTTATAAAAGCACCTTTCCAGGAAGATCATGGCACTGTACATACTCATAATACAAGATATAAAATCAACAGATATAAAATCAGTTATTAATAGTTTAAATAATACTGTATAATAAAAACAGACTCATCATCAAAGCTCCCCGGGAAAGCTAAAGTAAAAAGGTGGGTCTTAAGAGCTACTTTAAAGTTCAAGATGGTCAGGCACTCTCTTACCCGACGAGGTAGAGAATTCTACAGGGTAGGGGCCGCATATGCAAACAAATGGGCCCCAGATGTCTTCAAACGCACCCTGGGAATCTCTAGCAGTCCCTTGTCGGTGGAGCGAAGTGGGGCGGAGTGGCAGTAAGGACGAAAGAGATCTTGCAGATAGCAGGGTCCCTGTTCGTGTAGGGCTTTATAGGTCAGCAAGTCGATCTTGAAAGTGATCAACCACTGTACTGGCAGCCAGTGCAGTCCGCGGAGCACAGGTGTAATGTGGCAGGTCCTAGAAGTACCAGTCACCATTCTGGCTGACGCATTCTGCACTAGCTGCAAGCGATGGATATCAACTCCCAGTAACCCTAGGCAGAGGGCATTGCAGTAGTCAAGGTGGGAGGTCACAAAAGCATGGACCAATGTTGGAAGATCCTTGGGAGGAACCAGGTGTTTCACTCAGGCAATATTGCTCAGATGGTAACAACAGCTGACACCTGTGATTTCAGGGTCAAACTGTCATCAAAAATAATGCCCAGGTTACACACCCCGAGTCTGAGGTAGCCAAATGTTGAAACCTTGGCTGAGACCCTGAATCTACTCAGTCCCACCTGTACAGGACAAGTGACAGGTGGAGGGGGGTCTTTAGGCCCCATACAGTAAAATGCTTCTAAACATATTGCAAGTCATTAGAGAAGCCTGACTTTAAGGTCAGATTTTTGTGTGTGTATGCATTTATTTATTTTAAATATGCATCTGATTTTAAGGATCACTAGTATGTGAAATACAGTATACATTTTATTTTCTTCACATAGTGTAAGTCAATTTCTGTCTCTCCTGTCAAAGGGTCTAGTTACAGTAGTCAGTAGGCACCTTGCTTCATACTGCCACTCCCACCATCTGTGGCCCATTCCCCAGTGCAAAGGGTAGCCTTGCAAATCTGGTGATGGGCAAGCAGGGCCTGGAGTCCATACAGAACTGCCGGTATGCCTATATTTGTGTGAAGGCCCTATACCAACAGTGACATGATTCCAGGGGCCAAAAGAACATATGCTAGTGCCCTGGTTAGAGGTGTCCACTGAGGATTACCAGTAGCTGAGGCTGTGAAAAGGAGAACCCTCCAACGCAGTATGAGATACTGTAGGGGATCATAAAACAACAGTCAGGTGATCCAGTGGCTATGAGGCCTGTGACCACTGTGAGTGCAGTGACTCTTGAGAAATCATCATCTTCATGTGGAGACTTTGTATGGGCCAGGTCCAGGACTGCCCCTGTGCACATGACAAGGAACCAGGACAGATTGTACCACCTCTTCTGGCACCCTCAGACTGTCACTTGTCAGGTGTGCTGCAAAGTGTACTCCACCATGGCTGCTGAGACCCCTTTCAGGAGCCAGTCATCCAGGCACAGTAAGATACAGAACTACTCTCAGTGTAGTGCTGTGGCTGCCACAGTGAAGAATTTGCAAAAGACATGCAGCTTTGATGATAACCCAAAGTGGCATGGCCCAGAAGAGGTGGTGTACTTCAATACAAAATCTGAGGAACTGCCTGTGGCACCTTCTGATTTGTCCTGCATATCCAGAGTGCACAGCTAGTCTCCCCTTAACAGAAGAGAAAGTAGGAAACCCAGAGACAGTATGTGGAACTTTTTGGATGCCACTTGCTTGTTGAGCCTGCCTGAGGTACAAGATAGTCCATAGTCCACCACTTTGGGGGGTTACCAGGAAATATGGGGAATGAAATTCACACTGAGTGCTGTTGTGGGAACAGGCTGAATGGCTCATTTGTGCAGCAATGCCTGCACTTCTTCCTCAGGATGAAAAAGTGCTTGAGGGAGTAATGGCAGGGCCATGGAGGTGTCACTGGAGGCTATAACACTAATTCCAGGGTGTACCCATGCTGGATGATGTTTAGGACCAACCTGTCTGTGGTCACAGCCTGCCAGTGGGGCAGGATCTGAAAGAGATCCATCTCCCCACCTAGTGTCCCTAAGAGAAATCTGGCAGAGGGGGTAAGGAGTCAGAAGGAGGGGGAGGGCAGGGGGAGGGATGGCTGACTGCCATCATTCCCACATCCCTTGGAGGTTTTGTAAGAGGCCCCTGTGAACTACTGCTTGTACTACTGGGTAGTAAAGCCTCATCCCTGACCACAGGGAGGATTAATGAAGGGCTCCTGCGAAAGGAGCCTCTGCCATGAATGTTTTAGGAAGTATTCAAGTATTCAGTGTCAGGGACTAAATAGTCCTAACAGACTCCTTGGAGGACTCTAGGTCACTGAGAATGACCTCTGGTGCAATGAGCATTGCGCCCTAATAGGGAGTATTCAGGACTGACTGACTGCTGTAATGCAGAGCCAGGTGAGACATCTTAAATGCCAAGAGTGGCAGCCCTGGCAGTAAGTGAGGCATTGTAGACTCTCTCAGAAGGTAACAAGATGTACCTGTGTTGATTGATTTTCTTAGGATTATTTTAACACAAGTATACCTGAAATGGCATATGCTGTAATGAAATTTGTAATGTAAGTCCCTCTGTGTTATGGATGAATGATATTTCTTTCTTCCTGTGTTTTACAATGTAACTTTTAACACTTTGTACAAAATCAGGAGCACCTTGAAAATGGGACTTTGTCCTAATGGTGTTTGTAACAGCAGATCCTGGCTAAAAAATAAAGATTTTACTACTGCTACTACTACTACTAGAAGGTGCTTGCCATCATCAGAGTCCTGTGAGGTCTTCTGACTCCATAGGTCCATCAGGCATGCTGCTGACAATAAGGCTGAGAGCCCTCCTCTTGTGATTCTGGTACTTGACCAGATAAGCCTTGTAACTAGCAAAGCGCAGGCCAAGGGAGGATGATGCAAATATGCACTTGCCCTTGATGTTCAGTTTTCTAGACTCCTTGTCAGAAGGTCTATTGTTTATCCTCTGGGGGCTGAAGACTTGTCATGTGCAGCCATGATTACCACTCAGTCAGTTTCAGGCTGTGTAAACTAGTACTTCTTATCCCTTGGAGCCAGATACTGTTTGTCTGCCTTCCTAGGGATGGCTGGTAGTGTACTGGGCCTGTGCCAAGCAGTCAGGGTTGCTTCCTGACAAGCAATAGGGATGTGAGGGGTGACTACTGAGGAGGCATTTTCCACCTCCAGAAAATCACATGGATTCATTTTGGCAGAATTTTCCTCCTCCAGGGAGTAATAGTCTCTTGGATTTACCTCATCAAAGATGGGAAGGGGATGTGGCCTCCGCGTAACTTTTTCTTCACTGTCTGAAGATATAGTAGATCCAGCTGAGTCCTCCTACCCCAAAGGGTGGTCAGAATTAGTTTCTTCTTACAACATTCACAATAATGAAGGGAGAAAAGACTCAACCCAAGTCAAAGTACAATATAGAGTTTATATGATGATTTTTTTATTGTTCACAAGCCACGTGATAGCGACTCCACCAACGTTTCGTAATCCCAAGCCACTTCCTTAGAGCTAGCGGTGGTCTTAGTTTCTAAAGAGTGATACATGTGGAAATTAAATATTGTCAGTAGGGAATTTACCCTATTGTCCTTAGTCCTTTATGGGCATACATTCAGTTTATTTTTTTTTACAATTCTGTTTCTTTCAACGAATTAAGACTCCTGCTGTCATTTGTAAATAATGTTCATGGACTGAGACTACTTCACCCTCCAGTACTGGCAGAGTAGGTGAGGTGGCAGAGAGTCAAGCTTAACCCATTGGACAGGATCCGGTTGAAGTCATACCAGATCACCTGTGAGAGGTCAGAGAATCATCCTGCCAGCCATGGTGATTTTTTTCATTTCCTGCCTTCCCCAATAGTGAAGAGGAGCTGGCGTGCAATGATGTCAGGGGCAGTGCTGTGCACACTTCCATACACATCATGTCTGCCATGACTCTTTCCCCTGCATTGCAGTCCCACAATCTAACCCCCAGCCATTGCTAGGGGCCAGGCAAATGCTGGGTGCCACTCCCACCCATCTGAAGGAGAGCAGTCCATTGGACACTCAATCCTCCTCCCCCAAGCTGACCCTCTGATGACACAGGCTCCAGGCATGAACCTCATTCATAGGCAATGTGAGCGGCAGCTCTACTGCTGCACTAAGAGGCTGACTACACTAACTCGTAATGAACGGCACAGCTTCTGCTGGCCCCAGTGGCTCTCCACTGATGGTAGTTTGGGTTTTGCCAGTGACAGTGGATCTGACAACTTGACAGACATTGCAGTACCTTTGTTCCATTTTTCTAGGAAATGCTCCAAAGCCTTACGTCTGCATCCCTGTGTAACCTGGTTGAAATCCTGGCATATTTTACAATTTTTCTCTCCATGGACTAGGCTCAAACAACAAGTGCACAGATAATGGTTATCTTCATGATAAATCCACTTTCCACAGCAAAACCTTGTGGCCAACACCTGGTGGCCAGCAGTCTGCAGGACCCAAGACAGCATGGTTTTACTTTAGGGAATGTCATGCCAGACCAGTCTCATTGGGTTCTTCGACTGGGTGACAAGGGAGGTGGATCAGGGGAGGGCAGTGGATGTGGTCTACCTGGACTTTAGCAAGGCCTTTGACACTGTGCTTCATAGAAGGCTGCTTAACAAGCTGGGAAACATGGGAGTGGGTAGGATGGTGGTAAAGTAGGTAGGAAATCGGCTGAGTAACTGGACACAGAGAGTGGCAGTCACTCCTCAGAGGGTAAAGTGACCACAGGGATCAGTGCTGGGTCCAGTCTTCATAAGTGACATTTTGGAGGGCCTGGAAGGGAAAATTGCCTGTTTGCTGATGATACAAAGCTCTGTAACAGGGTGGACACACTGTAGGGTGTGGATAGAATAAGGAGAGATCTGCAGAAGCTCGAGGACTGGTCAAGGAATTGGCAGTTGAAATTCAACTGAAAAAAGTGTAAGATAATGCACATGGGGCACAAGAACCAAGGATCAACATATCAGCTGGGGGTGGGGATATAGAATGCTCCAAGCAGGAAAGGGACCTAGGGGTTATCATCTCTGATGACCTCAAGGTAGGAAGTCAGAGCGACATGGCAGCAGGTAAAGCAAACAGGAAGCTGGGATGCACAAGCAGGGGTATCACCAGCAGGAAAAAGGAGGTAATAATTCCACTATACAGGACATTGGTGAGACCGCACCTCGAATATGGTGTACAGTTCTGGAGGCCTCACCTCACCATAGGGTGGAGGCAGTTCAGAGGAAGGCAATCAAGATGGTGTGAGGATTACATCACAAACCCTATGAGGATAGGTTGAAGGACTTAAATATGTACTCCCTGGAAGAGAGGAGGGAGAGCGGGGATATGATTGAGACATTTAAGTTCCTCACAGGGAAAAATAAGGTGCAAGGAAATAAAATTTTTCAAAGAAAAAAATGCTCCAGGACAAGGGAACATAGGAAGAAACTGGAGGGAGGAAGGTTCAGAGGGAATGTGAGTAAGAACTTCTTCACAGAGAGGGTGGTGGACAAATGGAACAGCCTACCAGAAGAGGTGATGGGGGCAGAAATGATTACAGGATTTAAGAATGCATGGGATAGACATAAGGGGATCCTGGTAGTCGGGGGGGTGGCAACCTAGTTCCTGGGAAGCTTGAAGAAGTACAGTACCAGCATTCATGGGCAGACTAAGTGGGCCGAAGACCCTTATCTGCTGACAGCATCTATATATCTATGTATCAAAAAATGCAAAAAAGTGCTTTACTCTGCAGTGCCCTACACCAGTGATGAACTTTCCCAAAGGAGTAGCTACCAGAGAAAACAAACCTTGTCACTGATACTCAACAAAGAAAAAACTTCTACTGGTCTAAAGTTCACTCTCTCAACAGCGGGAGACAAAACTGAAGTAGTTGGAGGCCACCATGTTATAAATTTATTTATTTATTTAAATTTTGGTGACCGGGTAGGCCCACTGAGACCGTAATGGTCCCTTTTTCAGGGGCGACCTGGGGTTAATTACAGTCAACAGTACAATAAGAAGTAGGAACAATTCAAGGGAAAATGTGCATATACAGACATTAAAATCAGAACATATAGTACAATCACAGGCAGGTTAGGTAACGTTTAGAATAACATGGGGTAAACACTAGTTTCACAAGAGTGGCAGTTACATAAGGTTCTTTTATCAGGTCAGTTTTACGGGTTACAATTTCAAGTGTTTCAGAAGTGATAAGATTCAACTGAAATAGGATACCAACCTGTTAGGCGGCAGGTTTTTAGTATCAGAGGTGGAGTGCTGTTTTCTATCCTCAGCGGTGGCATGCACAGAGGCTTAGCTCTAGAAGGTACATCTTTATGCCTTTTTTAAAACCCCCAAAGGAGCTGCAGTCTTGAAGATTGCTAGGTAGGCCATTCCATAGGGACGGGATGTAATTTTTGAACGACCGAAGACCTTGGCTTGTTCGGACTTTTGGGACATGGAGGAGTTGGCGACACGAGGATCTAAGTGTTCTTTTAGGCTGCTTGAGTACTAGAGTACGACTCAGGCTGGGGAGCATCCATTTGTAGAAGCTTGAATGCCAAGCATAGGGAAGTGTAAGCCAGTCTGCCCTCCAGGGAAGGCCAATTCAGTGAGTCGAGTATATTACAGTGGTGTTCTAGTGGCTGAGCTCTAGTGGCTGAGCTCCCAGGGCAAAGCATCCTATTCTGTGGTACAATTTTCCTAGCTTTCGCAGCTCTGTGTTTTGCATTGAATGTAGCACTGGGGCACCATAAAATAAGGTGGGCAGGAGCATGCCCGTGGCTATCTTTAGCCTGGATGCCTGAGTGAGAAAAGGGGTTAGACGGTACATGAGCCCAAGCTTTTGATTTAGCGCCTTGGTTAATTGTTCAACATGAGCCTTGAATGAGCAGTCTTGATCGATATAGTCTCCCAGGTATTTGATGCAATCCACCACCTCAATAGGATGGCCACTGGACAGATAAGGGGATAGTAGACATGTTCTGTCGGGGCCCAATTTGCTGGGTCCGAATAGGATGGCTTTGGTTTTTTTCTCATTTAGGACTAGCCTATTTGTCAGGAACCAGGTTTCCAGCAGGGAGAGATCGTGGTTCAGGAGTTGGTTTAGCTGTACAACATTTGAAGCAGATCTGTATAGTACTGCATCATCCGCATAGAGGGTCACTTTTGCTGCACCGCAGTGCTTTGGTAGGTTGTTGATAAACAGGGAGAATAGAAGGGCCCCAGTATTGAACCTTGGGGGACACCCTCAGCAATGGAGCGCTTGCCTGACTCCACCCCCTGCCATCTGATTATCTGAGATCTGTCTTGCAAGTAATCTTTAAACCACTGTGTTGAGTGGTTGTCCAGTCCGAGACAGCTAAGCTGCTGGATGAGCAATTTATGGTCTACTAGATCAAAAGCCTTGGTAAGGTCTATGAAGACCGCACCAGTAAGTTGGCCTTTGTCTTGGGCAGCAAGGATGTCGGATGTTAGACTCACCAAGGCAGTATCAGTACCATGATGTTTTCTGAATCCATGTTGTCGTGGAGTGAGGAGGCTATGTTGTTCAGCATATGCCTGGACTTGTTGGTATACAATTCTCTCAAGCATTTTATTTAGTGTGCAGAGAATAGAAATCGGTCTATAGTTTTCAACTGGCTCACTGGGTCCTCCCTTAGGGATTGGGGTAACCAAAACTGTTTTCCAAGCTGAGGGGACTTTGCCTTCCATCAGCAACCTATTGAACAACCACATGACTGGCATGGCAATTTCTTGGTCAGCCAGTTTGAGTAACCTGGGTTCAACCTTGTCATAGCCTGGAGAACCATTTGTCTTAATGCTCCTAATGAGCTTTAGGACCTCAGTTTTTGATGTTAACCTAAGGTGAAAATTAGGTGATGAGGGGAGATTCAACGAGTCATCCGAAGATGGCTGTTTCAGGCTGCAGGGATGAACCCTGTACTTGCCAAGGTCAGTGAGGAATTCATTAAAGGCATTTGCAGCATCTTGCGGGTTCGTGTGGTGGACATCTCCCACAACAGTGTCACAGGTATTTTGCGTGTGGTGGCTTTTCAGGAGCGCGTTTATTTGGGACCAGAATTTCTTGGGGTTAGAGAGATTTTTTGTTTGTCGGTTCTTAAGGTACTGTCGCTTGGCCTGTTTTAAATCTTTTTTACATGAGTTTCTGAGCATTCGGTAACGGACCCAGTCATTGGTTAAATTAGTGGACTTGTACCTGCCCCAGGCCCTGTCCCTTTCCCTCATTAGTTTTTTTAGATCACGTGTCAGCCACCTAGACTGTTGTCCTTTGACTCTCATTTGTTTTAGAGGGGCGTGTTTGTTGGCGGCCGGGAGGAAATTCTTGGTGAAAAAGGCCAGGGCAGAGTCCAGGCTGGGGGCAAGATTAATTTGAGCCCAGTCAATTCCCGACAGGGTATCCCGGAAGGACGTAGCATCGAAATTGGAGTAGTCACATGCCAGAAAGGTACGGGGAGGTGGAGTTGGATAGTCATTTTTCCATATACCAAAGATAGAGGCGTGGTCACTTAAGGAGTCGGCAAAAGTACCGGCCAGCTTGAATCTATTGGGGTTAGACACCAGTAGCCAATCAAGGGTGGTGTGGTTTCTGGATTTCGAATTCAGTCTTGTTGGTTCATGGATCAGTTAGGTAAGCTTGGCCTCTAGCAAGCTGGACTTAATGTCAATCTTAGTCGAGGGGCCCCAGTGGAGATTAAAGTCACCCATGATTATTTTCTCATGGGGAGGCAGGTCAGGGATAAGCTTAGTAAGGGCCTTTAGTGCTTCCATCGCAATCTAAGGAGGGTGGTAAACACATCCTATTAGTAGTGGCTTTGTACCCCCCTAGTAGTACTTTTACAAATAGTATTTCGCAGCCCTCATCCGCCTTTGCTGGAATCTCTGCTAAGGACACCGTTAGTGATTCCTTAGTATATATGATAATCCCTCCACCCTTTTTTCCTATTCTATCTTTTCAAAATGTTTTGAATCCAGGGATCCTAATCTTGTGTGCTAAGATCATGGGTTTGAGCCATGTTTCAGAGATGGCTAATATGTCAGGGGAGTGTAGGTCCACCCAGGCTTTGAGCTCTTGCAGTTTAGGTCTGAGACTATTACTATTGATATGCACCAGTTTCAGCCCTTTAGTGTTGGTCCAGCAGGGCAGAGAGGGAGTTACATTTGGGATATTTGTGCAAGGCGGACCTGGGTTTGTTTCAATATCCCCTGCTAGCAGGAGCTTTAGGAGAAACCATACCTTCCGGAACGCCTTGGATGGGTGTTGTAAAGATAGGTGTTTGTTTAATTTGAGGAGTGTTGCACAGCTGTAGCAATGACCATTATTCCTGATACTGTTCAGAATAAGCAGGCTATACCATAGGCCAGCAATGTGCATGTAGGCAGACAAATTTTGCAAAACCTTCCCATGAGGTCTTTTTTTCATAATTTCATTTTTATAGAATTTTTAACATACATAGTCGACATATCAGGTTGTTTACAGCATTTGGATTTTACATACGGTTATGAATCAATTCCATTAAGCATTCATACAGTGGAATTATAACTTAACGACAGAGGCCTACAATAAATTAGCTTAGCTAATTTAAATAGTGAAGAAAAGACGGTAATCACAACACTCCATGTTCATTATGAAGGGTCAATCTGTTGCATTTAATATTGAGTAGAGCTGCCAGCTGGAACTTAGTTTAAACCAAGACACTCTGTTAGCTAGTGTTTTTTTCCATACTCTTACATATGTCAGAAATTCATGTCTTCAACAGCCTCCCAACTAAGGTGAGGAGGTGGGAAGAAGAGTGGGGGAGGCCACCAATGGGAGTCCCCACAGCGTCCCAACCCAACTCCAGAGGTGGGGAGAGGGGCAGGTGGCGGGGAGGGTTATATATACTGGAAGGTAGAATTGGAGGGGGGAGTGGGCATTTAGGTAACTGTTGGTGATTAGAAGAGCTCTGAATAGTTGTACCTATTTTGTGGGGTGCTCCCTTCCCATAGTGAGATTCAGGAGATAAAGGAGTCGTCCTGCAGCATATAGTATAGCTGCCATCGGGACCATCAGGAATTAAATTGCTCTCCTCGGTTGTTTAAGTTATGTGTTATCCACTCCATATAATATATGTGTTTGATGATCTGCCACCAATCTTGAATGGTTGGGATTTTTGTGGTTAATCATACTTTTATAATGGCCTTCTTTGCCGCCATGAGAAGAAGGAGAAGGAGGTATCTAATAGATGGTTTCCTTAGTTCTCTTGGGATTAATAATAAAAGATATGTTTCCCCAGTTAATTGAAATTGTGGGCCAAAAAGTTCTTGCAGATTAGCCTGAAGTGCTATTATAAAGGGTTGGAGTTTAGGGCAGGTCAACATAATATGCGAATGGGTCGCTCTAACCTCTCCACATTGACGCCAGCATGCTGCTGATCCAGACTGTATGTAGTGACTAGTAATTATAGGTGTTCTGAAGTATCTAATAAGGTTTTTCCATGCGTATTTGTGCCCTTGGTGCGAGCTAGTTACCTTAGAAACATATTGGCTTGCTTTCTGCCATTCTTCAGGGGTAACAGGGTGCTCTAACTCCTCCTGCCACTGGAGTCTAACATTATCTGTAATAGTTAGTTGTTGAGCTTTTTGGGAGTGGTAGTAAGTTGAGAGTAAGTGTCTTTGCTCATGTGAATTATTCAGCTGGGCTTGAAGGTTAATCAGGTGAGGTATCTGAGCAGGCGTTCAAGCTGAGACAGGCAGTGATTCATAGTAGTGACGAAGTTGCAAGAATCTATAAAAGTCCCTGCGTGGCAGGTTGTATTGGGCTTGAATTTCAGTGAAGGATCACATATTCCCCTGAGTTATGACTTGTAAGAGGTATAGCAAACCCATTCTCCCCGAGACCAAGAACCTGTGATCCATTCTGTTAAGAGTAAACTGGTCTAAGCTTGCTATGGGGCATATAAGGGGAAGAAAGGGATCTAAATGTTGTGTATTCCTTATAGATCTCCAAGCGTTTAAATAATGAATTATCCATGGATTCAGAAGATTGGGTGGAAGAGGGTCATTGTGTTGCCCATAAATTTTCCCAAAGTATTCTCTATTACTGATAAGTGACAGTTCAATATCTGCCCAGTGCGTGGTAGTTATACCATTCTGCCTCACCATCAGGTGTGTAAGTAGCGCAGCATTATGATAGCGCTGGAGATTGGGGAGCGCAAGTCCCCCCTCCAATCTTGAGAGGGTGAGCACCTTAAGGCGGACTCTAGGTCTTTGCCCTACCCAAATAAATCTGGATATGGAGCTGTTCCAAATCCGGAAAGTGTTGTCCGCAAGTGGTATGGGGACGTTCTGAAATAATAAAGGGCCGAAGGGAGTACCACCATTCTAATCAGCTCTATTCTTCTGGAGAGGCTTAGTGGCAGTGTGTTCCAGGTGGCCAAGTCAGTTTTAAGTTGGGACGTGAAGGGAGCATAGTTATTCTTATAGTAGTCCGCCGGAGACTGGGACAGCTGAATACTCAGGTATTTCAGTTTGGTCAGGGACCAGTTGCAGGGAAATAGGTTTTGTACATTGGGTGACGGAGAATAGTGGAATGTGAGGATCTCAGTTTTGGAAAGATTAAGCTTGTATCCCGACACCTGTCCAAACTCATCCAAAAGCTGCCTAATTGCTGGGAGTGATTTTTCTGGGTTCTGGAGGTAAAGTAGCAAGTCGTCAGCATACAATACCACTCAGTGCTCCGTAGCCCCCAGTGTGACCCCAGTAAAGATTCTGTGAGTCCCGTATATACTGTACGAGGGGTTCAACGAATAGAGCAAACGAGAGTGGTGAGAGGGGACAGCCTTGTCTGGTCCCTCTGCCTAGCCAGAAATATCCAGAATGATGTCCATCTATCTTTACACAGGCCTGTGGGGTGGCATATATATATTTTGTATAACCTTAACTAGGGCTGGAGGGATCCCAACTTTATGAAGAACACAGTAAAGGAATGGCCAAGCCACCCTATCGAACGCCTTTTCAGAATCAAGGCTAATTAAGACAGAGGGGGTACGAGTAGAATGCATCTTATGGGTCAGATGGAGAGTACGCTTAATATTATTAGTGGTGGAATGGGTACTCACGAAGCCAGTTTGGTCTCTATCTATAATTTGGGGGAGAAAAGGGTCTAAGCGGCAAGTCAAGATAGACATAAATAGTTCGTAGTCAGCATTTGGAACTGAAATTGGTCTGCAGGAACTGCAGAGCTGCAGGGGTTTCCCTGGTTTAGGGATAACTGAGATGGTCGCATATGACCATGAGGGTGGGGGCAGGTCTCCCTCCATAATAGAATTGAATAGTCTCAGAAGTTTATGGAAAATCTGGGGTCTAGTTTCCCTATAGAATTCTATTCCATATCGGTCCGGACCAGGAGCTTTTAAGGTTTTTGCTCTGGCTAAGGCAGCAGCCAGCTCATTTTCTGTCATCGGGTTGGTCAGGATTTCCGTCTGTGGGTCTGGGAGAGAGGGCAAGGTTATAGGGTGGAGATATTGATCTATTTGGTGGGCTGTAGGGGATTGTTCTGGGGTATATGAAGTGGAATAGTAGGAGGTGAATGCCTCCGTAACATCGTGCAGCTTAGTTAGCAGCTGACCATTGCCAGGGTGTCTGATAGTGGTTATAACTGAGGACTTCTTTTGTTTATGGATTTGGTAGGTTAATAACCTAGTTGCTCTGGGCCCTACTTCGTAGTATCTTTGTCTCAAGAAAGTTAAAGCAATCTCTGTTTGTTGTAAGGCTAAACGATCGAGGTCTGACTTGACTTGTTGTAATTGGGGAAAGACTGAAGTATCCCCTTGTTTGTGGGCCATTTGTAAAAAGTGTAGTGTGTTCTCTAGTTTAGTCTTCTGCTCCCTTCTTTGTTTAACATAGAAACATAGAAACACAGACACATAGACTTTGACGGTAGATAAGGACCGCTAGGCCCATCTAGTCTGCCCATTTCCCTACCTACAGGATAGGCCGCAGATCCTAGTTAACCAATAGCCTATTTCTTCCTACCCCCCACAAGAATTGCCTTATGTCTGTCCCATGCATTCTTGAATTCTCCCACAGTTTTAGACCCCACAACCTCCTCAGGAAGGCTGTTCCATGCATCCACTACCCTCTCTGTGAAATAATACTTCCTCACATTGCCCCTGGAACCGCCTCCTTCTATCTTTAAATTGTGTCCCCTTGTTCTTGCAAGTCTCTTTTTCTGAAAGATGCTACCCTCTTGGACTTTGTTGATTCCACTGAGGTACTTAAAAGTTTCTATCATGTCCCCCCTCTCCCTTCTTTCCTCAAGGATATACATATTAAGCTCCTTTAGTCTCTCCTTGTACGGCTTCTCTTGCAGACCCTGCACCATTTTAGTTGCCCTCCTCTGGACTGCCTCTATCCTGTCTATGTCCTTGCGGAGATGGGGTCTCCAGAGCTGGACACAGTACTCCAGATGGGGTCTCACCAACTGTCTGTACAGAGGGATAACAACTTCCTGTTTTCTGCTGATGATGCCTCTCCCTATACATCCCAGTATACCCCCAGCCCTCCCTACTGCCTTCTCACATTGCTTGCTAACCTTAAGGTCATCTGATATGATTACCCCAGGTCCCTTTCCTTTTTTGTTGTTGTTACTACCTCCCCACCCATTGTGTATTCTTCCCCTGGGTTCTTGTTTCCCAGGTGCATTATTTTGCACTTCTTTGCATTGAATCCTAACTGCCATACTTCTGACCATTCCTCCAACCTTGCCAAGTCCCTTTTCATCCTTTCCACGCCTCCTTGTGTATCAACCCTGTTGCAGATCTTTGTGTCATCTGCAAAAAGGCATACTTTTCCTTCCAGTCCCTCTGCAATGTCACTGATGAAGACATTAAAAAGGACTGGACCCAATACTGAACCCTACGGTACCCCACTAGTAACCCCCTTTCTTCAGAGTGGACTCCATTTACAATTACCTTCTGTGTCCTGTTGTCCAGCCAATGTTTACCCAGGCTACCACCCTGGGTCCCACTCTCAGGCTGGTTAATTTGACTATTAATCTTTTGTGTGGGACTGTGTCAAATGCCTTGCTAAAGTCTAGGTAGGCCATGTCCACAGCCCCTCCCTGGTCTACTACTTTGGTCACCCAGTCAAAGAAATCTATTAGATTTGTCTGACATGACCTTCCGCTGTGAACCCATGCTGCCTTGGGTCCTGTGCTCTACTGGCCTCTAGGTACTCAACTATTCTTTCCTTCAGAAGTGACTCCATCACTTTCCCTACCACAGAGGTCAGACTGACAGGTCTGTAGTTTCCTGCCTCTGTCTTGCTCCCACTTTTGTGAAGGGGAATCACATCCGCCTTCCTCCAGTCCTCAGGTACCACCCCATCCTCCCATGATTTATTAAAAAGAGTAGCCAGTGGTTTCACTAGTTCCTCCCTTAATTCTTTTAGAATTCTGGAGTGAATTCCATCAGGACCCATTGCTTTGTCCACCTTCAGTTTTAGGAGTTCTTGCAGAACCCTTTCTTCTGTGAAAGGACTGGGATCGACCCCCCTATCAAGAGTGCTTCTGTTAATTGGATTAGGCACCTCTCCTCTTTTGTGAATACTGAGCAGAAATATTCGTTCAGTATTCCTGCTTTTCACTGTCCCCTCTGCCCACCCACCGTTCATTCTATTCAGCCTCACTATCCCTCCTTTGTCTTTCTCACTCGCTGATGTACCTATAAAAGGTTTTATCCCCCTTCTTAACTGAGTTGGCTATCTTTTCCTCAGTTTGGGCCTTTGCTATTCTGACTTCCCTCCCTGCTTCCTTCTGCCTTAACTGGTACAGCTCTCTGTCCTGCTCCTTCTGTGTTTCCTTATACTTCCGGAATGCTATCTTTTTCTTCCTGACTTTCACAGCCACCTCTTTTGAGAACCATAGTGGCTTTTTCTTTCATTTTGATTTGTTTATTTGCTTCACACAAAGGCTTGTTGCCTCTGTGATGGCAGTTTTGATAATTCCCCATTGTTGCTCCACACCTCCTTCTAGCCTGTTTGCTAGTGCTTTTCTGAGGCACTCTCCCATCTTGCCAAAGTCAGCCCTCCTAAAGTCCAGTACCCTCACTTTTGTATGGCTTGACTCTGTAGCTGAGTTTAACGTGAACCACACTGTTTGATGGTCACTTGTCCCCAGATGGCAACCCACTTCTAGATCTGAGATCCTCTCACTGCCCCCGTTTGAGAGTACGAGGTCTAAGATTGCTCCCTCACGAGTGGGTTCTGAAACTAGCTGTCTAATTTCAGCTGTCTGTTTAGTTCCACAGTGTGCTGAATTATATGTACACGGAGGACAGATTTCACTGTGTCCCAGTGTATTGCGGGATATGATTCTTCCGGGGGATTATTTCCTGCGATTTCCTTAATTTTACCCTGAAGGTATCCTTGAAACTGTTTGGACTGGAGATAATAAGGGTTAAGTCTCCATCGGGTATTTTTGGATTGTAATCCCATGTCCCAGGTAGTGATCAACGGGGCATGGTCAGAGAGGGCTATGTCACCCATCTTTGCATCCTGCAGTATATTAAGGTTCTCAACTTGCGTATAGGTTTGGTCAATGCGTGAGTAGGTATGGTGTACTGAGGAGTAGTGGGAGTATTTCCGTGCTTGAGGGTGTGCATGGCACCAAACACCACACCAGCCTACCTCCTGTGTAAATCTCCTAAAAAGTTTTTGGTTAGCTGTTTGTGTTGGACGGCGTGGGTTGGAGGAGTCTTTAGCAGTATCAGGGAGGAGGTTAAAATCTCCTGCCAACAGAAGAGTCCCACTAGTCATTTGGACTATTTTATCTAGGAGTGTTTTAGTTGGGAGATAGGGAGACCGGGGGGAAATAGGTGTTCGCCAGGGTAACCTGCCTAGCACCGATCACGCCCTGCACGATAATGAATCTACCCTCAGGGTCAGCCCATCAGAGTCCCAGGCTGAAGGGGGTGTGGGGGGGGTATTATAATTGCCACTCCCCTACGTCTGCCGCTACCACTAGAGGAGTAAAAAACCTCCCCATGGCTAAGCCGTGCTAATTTGGAGTGTTCCGAAGAGCATAAGTGGGTTTCTTGCAGGTAGGTCAGATCAGCTCTGCTCTTCCTCAAATATGCTAGTACTCTGGATCTCTTAACTGGGGAGGTTAAGCAATTTATGTTATGGGATAGAAGTTTCAGATGCAGGGTGGTCATGGGTTAAGTTGGGTTGAGACGCTGCCAGTGGGTCCCCACCCCTCCCAGAGAACAACCAAATCATCACAGGGGTCCTCCGTCAAAGTTTTTTTTGATCCGTTTGCATAGTGATAGTCGACTAGAGTATTAGAACAAGAACAAATTCGACATTCATACAGACCTTTCATAACAGGTACTTCTTGGAAGAAGCTAACTTGTAACAGAGATTTAATATTTACAAGAATTAAAACCCTAACTAGTAACAGGTTCTGACATGCAGCCAACTGGGCCACATCATCAGTCAAACAAAAACTAGTGCTTCTATGAAGCAGGGTCATTTCTAGACCCTGAAGTGAGAAGTTTCCTTCCCAGGAGGAATGGTCCCTTAAAGGGGTCCTCCAGACACCTATAGTGTCTAAATAGGGTGTAGGGGAGAAGGGAAAAGAAAAAAACGAAAGGGAGGAAAAAAAGAATATGCAGGATGCCATACAGAGAGGCGGTGATCAACCTTTAAGAGATGTAATGGTTAAAGGTTAGCCTTGAGCAGGGGATCCTCTCTAGGGCTACCAAATAGAAGTATGAGGGCCGGGAGCCATTGTATTTTCAAAAACCCCAGCTCGTCCAGCGAACAGGAGGAGGGCAATGCCCTCCGTTGTCGCTGTCTTGAGTAGTTAGGTCTAGCAACTCCACTCTAAGTTTAGGTGAGGAGCAACCAGCCCAGGCAATTAAACAGTGCTCCAGCAGCAGGAGATGCTGCAACTTCCATGAAGGGGGGGAGGAAGGGACAGGGGCAAGCGGGCAGGGGAGTCAGGGGGCAGCCCTTTCATCCAACCTGGCCCAGCTACACCAGCCTCAACAGCCCAAACTGCTCAGGACCTCTACGGGGGGGGGGGCAAATCATAACTGCCTACTCCCATTTCATGGCACGCAATTAACCATTCGCAGTAGAGATATAGGCAGCCTTCAGTGAAGCCCCCATATGGGAGGCCAGGTTGGTCATGGAAAAGTAGCAATCCAAATAAATATAACACCCCCCCCAATATGGCCAGTTCACTCGGGTTCTGATACTAAGCTGCAGTGAAATGCTTAACCCTGAACAAAATTTCAAGCTTTCATATTGACATAGGGGTGTAAATGTGTGGTTCAACTGGTGGGGGCAGGGTGACATGCGCCACAGCATGCCAGTAATTAAATTCATCCCCCCCCCCACCCCAGCTGGACTCAGGGTAGTCCAGGGAAGCAGAGGAGTAGGCCGAGATCATGGGGAACAGGGGTGCCCCTGTTGTCCCCAACACTCTTGCTCCAGTGCGGGAGGCCCACCACCCCATTTCCAATCAGAGCCAGTGTCACGGAGCACCAGGGGATAGGCTGCAGTAGGGCCTGCACTTTCAACTCAGGGCAGGAGAGCATACCTGACAATGTGGAGCTCACTTCATCTGTTATAGGGGCCTTCTCTGTAGTCAGCGGCACTCCTCCTAAGCAGACCATAGGGCAGTGAGACCGCATAGCCACATCGGCATAACCGAGCACTACTCAAGGGCAAGCCAGGCCGACTGGCAGCAGCAGCTATACCCCACGCCCCCCCAAGGGGAGCAAGCCAATCCACAGATCCCCAAACTGCAATCCAAGTGGGAACAAAGATTCCCAAAGGAGGGAGAGGGAGGTAGGGGAACACCAGGGCAGGGGGAAAAGAAAACACTTGGTGGCAAGCACGCCCACTCTTAGAACAACTTCAGGGGTGGAATGTAGCAGGTGAGAGCCGAGCAGCAACCACCGCCGACTGGCAGGATGCAGCAAACCTACAGGCCCAACAGTCCCCCAGAGCTGCAGTTCATATAATTATCCTGCGTGGATTGCACTCCAAACCCCCCCCAAAGCCCCAGCTCCAACCCCTGCCCAGCAGCCTAATCAGGGAACTGTATGTCTATATTTGTGGTATCTATGCCAAGAAGAATACTCATTGTTTGAGATAGTCGAGTTCAGACACAGGAGTTTGTTTAATCATGTGGAGCTCTATTTTTATCCCTAAGAACAGGGCCTTTGCTCTAACTAATGCCACCCCCAATAATAGCATCTACTATGACTGGCCAAGGCATGTGCTGGATCGCACAACCCCAGGGCACGCCAGGGAAATCGAGCAACATGGATGCTGTGCCCCACATCCCCCCCAAGGGGACAAACCCCATATACATTTCCCGGAACAAAGATCCCAGCAGGAACAAATCCCAGGAGAGGGGAGAAGAAGCAAGGAACATCAGGGAGAGAGTGTATAGGGGCCCCCAGCAGTGCACGTGCCCACCCCCCAGACCTTCTAGGGGGACAAAGGGAGGGCGAGGTCCCAGCACCAGCCGTGCCTATAAGGTACAAAGCAGCAGAAATACTAGATCCCACGAGCCCCCCAAAGCTGCAATTTATGCCGTTATACCAGTGCGGACTGCACCCTGACACCCCCCGAGCTCCAACCATGACAGATTTATCAGTCAGTAGTGCATTTAAATGGCAGTGTCTGTAACTGGGAAAATACTTGCTGCCCAGGACAACTGGTTCTGGTCTCATGGAGGGGCCTCAGAAGAATCCAGATTGTCAGGGAGAGGGGCGGATCGTCGTGGTTTAGAAGCATTCACAATGTCAAGTATTGTCTCTATGCCCCCCCAGCAGCCTGCATTGCATTGGCCACCACTCCACATCTTCTGTGAGAATCTCACCACTATGGAGGGGCCAGCTGGGTTGGTTCTGGGTCTCTGCAGTGGGACATCAATCTTCCTGGATTTCAGGGCTGCCATTGTTGCAGTTGCCGAGTCGAAGGTAAGGGCACCACCATTAAAGTAGATTGTCATCTTCACTGGGTATGGGGTCCTGAATCGAATGCCTGCATTTTTGAGCGCCTTCATTACAGGGATGTAGGCCCTCCTCCTCAGCATGATCTCTGGGGCGAAATCATTTTCAAAATACAGCCGATGGCCATTGAGGAGTACCACCCTCTTATTCCACGCTGCATGTAGGACACTCTTCTTCTCTTGAAATTGAAGGAATTTAGCCAAGATCACTCTCGGCCTTGTTCCAGGGGCTGGCTTCGGGCCAAGGGTACGATGAACTCGCTCGAACTCCAGGGTATGATGCGATGGGAGGGTGAGCACTTCGCGGAGGGTGTCCTGGATAAATTTGATGATATCTGAGCCCTCGGCTCCTTCAGAAATGTCAGCAATACGAATATTATTTTGGCGATTCCTACTCTCCGCATCTTCAGCCCTATCTTGGAGGTGTTTTATGCAGTAGTGTAGCTGCATGGTAGCTCTCTCGGTGTTGTCCACCCTGCCATCAGTTTCTGTGACCTGCACCTCCATAGATTCTTGCCTCTTCTCCAGTTTAGTAATATCCGTGCGGAGGCCTGTAATGGTGGATCTCATTTCCTTTCGGAAATTCCGGAGTTCGGCCAGCATCTGCACCATTTGTCGTTGTAAGGTATCCATTGGAATGTGGCTGCAGGTATTCGCACTACGGCGTGAGGTCGATGAGGCCCGGGAGCCCTTACTCTCTGAGCCACCCTCAGACAATCTCTTCTCATCCGGCATAGTGAGCGTTTTAGTTTTTGGTTGATCCCTCGCTAGCAGCATATTTGTGTCCTCCGTTCAGTTTGTGCAGTTTATTTTTTTCTAAAAATGCTGTAATTAGGAGGTTTTGTGTTGATCACCACAGGAGCTCCTTCCTAAGATGCGCAAGGGAGCATGACGTCACCCCCCCCATGAGGTCTTAACACTAATGGCTTACAGTCTGATGTTTAAAGCCCCTATGGAGATACTCTCAAAGATAATCTTAGAATCTCTTTCAAAGATGCATGGTCTCATTGTGCTAGTCTTGAGCCTGCTAGCATGTCATAGCTGGGCTCCAGCAAACATCCTTCCTCCCTGCCCATTTTCTGATATTCTCCTATGTCTAGCCTATGCATGCTTAAAGCACCCTACTGTTTTTGCCTCCACCACTTCCCCTGGCAATCTATTCCAGGCTGCCATCACTCTTTCAGTGAAGTAGTACTTCCTCACATCCCTCCTAACCCCTCCCCCCCTTCCAATTTCATCATATACCCTCTGGTTCTGGTGCTCTTCCTCATTTGAAAGAGACGCCTCTCCTGCACTCTATTAACTCTTGCCTCCTTGCCTGTGTGGCTGGCTGTTTGTGTCTGTCTCTGTCAGTAGTTTAGTTTTTGTGGGTTTTCACGTATTTCTGCTTGGAGTAATTACGCCATTCTTGGACCTGACATCTGTGAAAGTATCCTGGACTGAATTACTGCAAAACATCACCACCAGGTATTAGCATTCTCATTATAAATCAACTTTTTGGAAGCCATCACAAGCAAAATTAAGTCCAACAACTAAGCTGGACATCTGAGTTGCTGAGTCCTGCACTGAATCCACGTTTTCATCTGACATGTTCCTAAAGGATCTGAACTTGACTTTGAGGTCTATTCACAACCATTCTGGAGAACAAAGGGAAAACACTGTCAAAGGGTTTCCACATCCTGCATATGCCCCAAGCCACAGTTCATCACCTTCAGGAATTTAAAATATTCTGTGTCTTTGATCCTTTGATCTTTCTACAGTTACAACAGTTTACTGGTCCCCAATAGTTCACCGTTTCCTATGGATCTGACTATTTTTCATCATTTGACTCCTGGCCTCTTGGACAAGATTATTTTATGTAGCCCCTCTCCAGCGCCGTCCTGGAGAGGACCACAACCCCTGCCTTGTGGGCCCGACCAAGGGCAAGGAGCCTGGGCTCTCTTAGCTGACCTACAGTGTTCCTTTCCCAAAAGTTAAAAATAAAATGGGGTACCTCAACCCAGAGTACATATTAGTGGGTCTGATTACCTGCAGTACAACCCCCTGGGATGTCGTGCCAACCCACCTTCCCAACAGTTACCCCAATATGGACTTACCAGGATTCGAACCTCCCCACATTCCGTTCTAACATTTACCTTTTCCATTTCATCCAATAACATGCTCACTAAAATTATGCTCTGGATTCATTTCTGCTACAAAACAATAACATCACAGTTTATTTACAGGGGAGAGTTTAGGATGGGGTATGTGGAATAGAGTTCAAGCAAATCATTTTCCTTCTCATTTCAAAGATTTGCATTTCCCAAAATCACATTTCCCTTTTGATTCAAACCCATATTGCAATCAATGCAGCCACCAGGTCTATCTAATCTAACTGCTGCAGAAGTGCCCAAACCCAGAACCGCAGGTCCCAGTCCATTTCAAACCCCAAAGTCCGTTTACTGGGTACCCAGATTTATGTTGCAGGCCTGAGGTGCGGATGGTAGCCAGCGTTGGCGAGCTTGAAGAATATAAATTTTTTACATTCTTTCCCTTTTCTAAACCTCGGCTCTATCTCAAGCCCCAGTATGTGTGCTTAAAATATTTACTGTCCCCAGGTGCAGGGCAATACCTACTTTTTACTTACGATTCTGCCGAATCAGTCCTTAGATGGCACAGTTTGCTGAAGTCCTGGGGACTGATGGAAAATGCATACAGAACCGGGCACTTTGCTTGAATCAGGGGCACAAAGGCTGCAGCTTGCTCTTTCTCTCCTTGCTCGCAGATCTTGCAGCTTGTCCCCTTTGGCCCATTACAGGCCCTATTGCAGAGCACGTGCACAAGGCCTGACAACTACAGAGGTTCCAGACCCAAGAGTGGCCCCACGGCCCGGCTCCCTCTGATCAGAGCACCCTAGCACTCGGGTACAAGACCCGTGATCCCCTATCATGGCAGACCCCACTTGATGGGGGTTAGCGAGTTCCCCACCTGGCCTTGGGTGTCAGCAGAAACGTTCAGCACATTCTCTTCTGCTTCTCTTTCATTCTCTTTCCTGCCACGGTGTGCAGCCACAGCAATCTATTTCTACCTTTTCCTTGCTGTATCTCAGGAGCAGACAACAGGCAACTGACCCAGAAAGGCACTGGTCCATCCTTCTGCTTTCACAGTCTCTTGATTCCAACACAGCCACGTTCTGGCTCTGGCTCACACATATCACCTGCACTCATAGTTCCTTTTCTCACCATGCAGGTACTTAGCAATTCTCCAACTGAAGCGGCTCACTCTTCCTTTTCTTTCCTCAGCACATTCATATTCACTTGTTCCTCATCATTCCTCTGTATTCTGTCTTTTCCCAGGCTTAGATGCAACCTTTGTCCTTTTACCAGGTTCAGGACACAACCTTCGTCCTTTTTCCAGGCTCTGGATGCAACCTTTGTTTTTTTTCAGGATCAAGACACAACCTTTGCCCTTTTCCCAGGTTCAGGACACAACCTCTTCTCTCATCTTCTTTATCTCACCGCTGTGGTGCAATTACAGAGCAACACAGAACATTCAGCAACCTGCAGCTTTCCCTCATCTCTCTGCCAAGATGCTTCTTTATCCTTTTTTCTCTCTTCAGCTTCTCCTTTCCCTTTTCCTGATGGGGCAGGCAGTCCCTGCCCTGGGGCACAAATTGCTGGCAGACCCCAGGCACAGGGGTGCCAACAGAAATTACTGGGCCCGGGACACACCTTTAGGACTAGACCCCCCTTAACCTCACATCCCCTGTTACAGGTCCCCCCTATGGGCCCCCCTGAGCCACTGGGCCCAGGACAGTTGTCCCCCCTTTCCCCCCCTGTCTGCTCCCCTGCCCAGGCAGGCCCATCTTGCAGCCCCTATCTCTCCAGGCCTCCCTCTCTCTCTCTCTCTCTGGAGGAGCTCCCACCAAACTGACTCAAAATCCAACAGGTCTTGCCTTTTGGGAGCACTTTCCTCCTCCCCATTTGCTGAAGCCACTGCCCGTAGGCCAAAATTAATATGCATGAGGCTCCCTTGATGCCTCATTGGTACAGAAAAAAAGTGCCTAAACTTTTCCCCCAAAAGGCTGTTCACACAGTTCCAGAGTCCCTGGCAAGAATCCTGGCTAGGTGGTTGGCTGGCTGGCATCACGTGGCTGCTAAACATGGTGGCTGGATGTAAACAGTGTCTCTCAGATCATCAGTATCCCAGGTATAAACTATTTTTTGCAGCCAAACACTGTACTTCTACTTATTCATTCCCCCACATATTTACAGCCACCCCTGTGCCCTGGTAAGTGACTGCATTATTTTACTTATCAGCTCATTCCTCACTCAGTCACTGCTGCCGTTTCTAAGAGTCCCCGGGCAGCGTCACAGTCCCAGTGCAGCTCATGCACTACCCCACAATGTTTTGTTCGGCTGCACTCCGAGGAATCCTTTTTATTTAATTACATCCCCACAGACTGTCAGCCTCTCCATTTCCCTTGCACACCAGTGCTTTATTTCTTATTTTATTTATTTCCCCTGCCTGTCACTAGTGCCATTCCCTGTGTCCCAGCGCTAGAGGCTCCTGCCTCGATGTATTCATGAGCCACCTCACTAGTATGCACAAAACAGCTCCCTGATACTCGGCTGATTGGGGCTTACAAAGTAAATTCCTTCCTCCTGAGTCGCCCTCTCCCCCAGCCAAGGTCTTCTGTCCCTCTTTTGCTCTGCCGGGGACCGAGACCACTGGAGAGATAAACCAAACTGGCCGCAAACGGCTGCACGAAAATGCGCTTCTGCACATGCACGGAGCCTGCCGGCACTGTAGTGCCATTTCTGAAACCGGCGGCTCCACGAACCAGCTTCTCCAGACCCGCTCTCCCTTACAACCATGCAGGGGCCAGCAGGAGAGGTTAGAACACAGGGGGCAAGCAGCCAGAAAGCCAAAAAAGAATGGGTGTGGAACCAAAACCCTGGGGAAAATGAGTCTTTTTCGGGGGCTCACAGGTAGGCCCCCAATGGGGGGGTTAAATTTATATTACATATCTGGCCTTACATTAATTCCCTATTTAGAATGTCTACTTCTCACTTTCTTCTGCCAAGTGATACCTGTATATAGAGATACATATCTTCACCTGCTGCTCTCCAGGACACCAGGGCTTTTGGAGTGAGCCTGCCAACCATCTTTTGTTCTCCCTTCCCCTGCTACCAGACTTTCACCCGAGTGGTGCCCTGACTGTCTTTGTTATCTGGCAGCCTGATCAACCAGCCAGGTGGGTTTGAGGGTGGGACAATAGAGGATCAGTGCGATTTTCAGCTGCCGCCCGTCTTCCCAGCTTTACGCATGCCTTCACCTGCTGGTCTCTAGGACACCAGGGAGCCTGCCTACCATCTTTTGCTCTCCCGCCCCCCTGCCACCAGTCTTTCACCTGAGTAGAGCCCCCAACTTCTTTGTTTACTGACAGCCTGATCTACCAGTCGGGTGGGTTTGAGAGCAGGACAATAGAGGATTGGTGCAATTTTCAACTGCTGCCTGTCCTTCCAGCTTCACACATACCTTCACCTGCTGCTCTCCAGGATACCAGGGCATTTGGAGTGAGCCTGCCTACCATCTTTTGTACCCCCCCCCCGCCAACGGACTTTCACTTGAGTGGAGCCACAACAGCCTTTGTTCACTGGCAGCCTGATCCACCAATCAGGTGGGTTTGAAGGTGGGACATCCCCATCTCCCTTCTTCTTTGGAACAGTGCAAGGGGCCCTACTGTGCAGTGGCCCTTCCGTGCAAAGGACCATAATGCTAAAAACATTGAGGAGTCTGCTTGGAGTCAGCCTGAGGTTTGCTGTCGGCCTCCCACTCTACTCCCCTCATGTTCCACCTGATTCCTACCTCATTGCAAACCTGTACACTACTTGACTATCCTGCTACATGGTGACTGCACTTCTGGTTATGGTGTGCTACTCTTAGGCTTCCTCTGTTTACTCCCTCCTGCCATAGTTCCCAAGACTTGGCATAGTCCAACTTGACACTTGTCTCTCTGTACTCATTACTGGCCCTGTGACACTTTTATCAGTTTTACTGAACTGTCCTTTGCTGCTTGTTGAACCTTGTCCTCACTGCTCAGCTCAACTGCTGTATGTAATGTTCTGTTTTATCTTGTAGCCCACTGCTTCAACTGTGTTGCTACCTATTTGTTTCGCAGTTTTGGTTCATTACCTCAGTTTATTCACCTCATATGCTAGTCCATTTAATATTGTTACATTGCTATTTACTAGCCTGTTTTTGGTGTTCTGTACTACAGTGGTGTTCTGATTACCACTGTGCTTTGTTCAATTACAGTAGTCTCTGTATAGCCAGTTATCTCCCCCCCCAGCCATAATGTTCCTGGCTCTATTTTGCTTGCTCTATTTTCCCCTCTCCTCCTTCCACCTCTCCTCCCTCTGCCTCTCCCATCCAAGTCCCTTTCGCTCATCCTCCTCTCCAACCACCCCACACTGTACCCTCCTTTTTCTCTTCCTCCCTTCCTATTCACCCTGGTCTTCTTCCTTCCCCCATCCTTAACCTGGAGTTCCTCCACTGTGTCCTCCTTTCCCTTGCCATCCCTCTGCACCTCACTCTCCTTCCAACTCCAAGGTTAGGAAGCTCCACCTCATTGTCTCCTCCTCCTGTCTGGTAATGTGGAGCCCAATCTTGGAACCCCCTCCCTTCCCCCGTCCACCACCTCCAAGGGCTTCAGAGTCTTCCATCCAAATGCTAGGAGCCTGCTACCGAAACTTGGCCTCCTCTCTGTTTGGCTGCAATTACACTGCCCTTATGTTCTATGTATCACTGAGTCATGGCTCTCCTTCAGGATTCCTGACCATAAACTGTCACTTCCTGATTACCATCTTTTCAGACAGGGTGGGGTAAACATGGAGGAGGGGTGGCCATTTACATTCGCCAGAGTCTGACATCCGCTGTGGCCAGCAAGGAGGCTGTTCCTTCCTCCCTCGAATGTATTTTAATCAAATTCTCCTTCCCCTTCTCAGTATCCATTTTCATTGGAGTTCTTTACGCCTGTCCTAAGATTTCTCACTCTTCCTCGGCAGACTCTCTTTCCACCTATGCTTCTTTTTCCTCCACAGGTGAACTCATCCTCCTCGGGGTCTTCAGTATCAATTGGATTTGCTCATCATCCAGACCTACTATTCACAAGATTGAGTCACCTAATTTAACACAGGTTATACCTGGCTAAATCCCCACTCTGCTAAATCAATTCCCTACTGGACTGGGTTCTAACCTCCCACCCCACTGCATCGTGGCTGCTGGTATTTTGCCAGATGCCTATAGTGACCAGTGTATGACATTCTGCATCAGAAAAATCCGACCCCCCCTTGCTACCTAAATATATCTTGGCTAGGTCTCTCCAGCCGAAAAATATCAATGTTCTACTGAGCAACCTTACCACTACCGACTGGTCTGACATCCTCACTGTCTCAGATAGCGATATTACCCTTGCTCTTTTTGATTCTAAATTTTCTGCTGTCTGTGACAGGCACACCTCCCTCAGGAAACGCAGAGTAAAAACATTCTACCATCCCTGGATTATCTCTGATAGCATAGATTTGTGTAAGTCCTGGGACTGTGCTTGGGCTCATTATAAATGATCCCGCTCCTCTTCTGACCACATCTTTTACAAGGTTCTGAAGAACAATTACGCTAAGATTGTTCAGTCAGCTTAATCACGGTATTTCAAATCCAACCTCCAGCCAAACATAAATTCCCCATCTAAATTTTAGAAGGATATACACTATTTTCACTGTCACCTCCCCTTTCTATCCAATCTGGGGTTCCACAGGGCTCCTTCCTTGGAGCCCTCCTGTTTTCAGTCTTCCTCAATGACCTCCACTCTGCCTGTGTCAATTCACATATACACATGTATGTAGATGACACAGTCATCTTCACCTCTGGTCCTTCCTCTGCAGATGTAGAAAACCTGCTCCAGTGGGACTTCAACAATGTCCTCCACTGGTACTATTGTAACCAACATAGAGTTAACACTAAAAAGACAGTCTCCGTGACCTTTGGTTCCAGTCAGAAACTAGCCAGACTCACTGTCCCACCTGTCCTCACCACTCTGGATGGCACCCCACTTGAAGTTATTCAGTCCTTTAAATACCTGGGGTATGACTTGACAGTAAGCATGACTTCTCAACCCACATTGATGCCATCCATGCGAAGCTAGGTCCCAAGCTTGGTGCCCTCTGTCATTACAAAGACTGCCTATCTCCGCATGTCTGAGGGGAGCTAATTACCAAAATGGTGCTCCCTGCCTTCAACTATGCAGACGTAGTCTATGGCTTTGCACCCTCTACTTCCCTCACCAGAGTGTATACCCTCCTCAATGCCTTCTGATGTTTTGCATCGAACTCTCCTCCACGCACACATCATTGCTCGCTTTACTCCTCACTTTCCATTCTCCCTCTGCCATCTCACTGACAGGTCCATTTCACTACATTCATCTCCAAATATTGGTTCAACACTCTTCCCTCCTACCTCTCCTTGCTCCTATCCTGAATCTCCCCTGCCTTCTGCTCCCTCCACTCTAGGGACCATCGCACTTTCGCCATTCCTCACCCATACTCCTTTGCTGGACAATCTGCATTTTCCTGTAGGCTTCCCCCTCTCTGGAACAAACTCATCTCCTCCCTCCATCTTTCCCCATCCTTTAACTCCTTCAAACATCTGCTGAAACTTCAACCCCCCCCCCCTCCTGCTACCTCCTTCGTTACTCTTTGAAGTCTTGATTTTAACCCATTCAAATTTTTGGTCATGATTCTAAGCACTGCTATAGTGCACTGCACTTTGTTTAATTGCAGTACATGCACATACTCTTTATTTATTCTATTGCTGTAAGACATTGCTCATCTGTCTGTTCAGATGTTGTTTTGCTATTGTCTGTTGCTGTTTTACTCCATCTCCCCCTTCCCTGGGTTGCACCTGGAAACTAGCCTCAGCTCAGTGTGGCTTTCCCAGTTAGAAAATTTTAATTCAATCAGTCAATAAATCAATCACTCAAACTCCTCATTAGGTACTTGTAGGTCTCTATCATGTCCTTACTTGCTCTCTTGTTTTCCAGGGTGTACATGTTAAGGTCCCTCAGCCTCTCCTCATAGAGCTTTTAGTGCAAGCCCTGTACCATTTTAGTTGTCCTTCTCTGGACTGCCTCCACCATGTCTATGTAATTTCTTAGGTGCAGCCTCCAGAACTGGGCACAGTACTCCAGGCGGGGTCTCACCAGAGAGTGACAGGAGTGGCAACACCACCTCCCTCCTCCTGCTGGAGATATCTCTCCCTATGCATCCCAGCATCCCACTGGCCCTACCCACTTATTGTCACACTGCTCTAGCACTTTGAAGTAATTAGAACTGAAAGTACCTCCCCCATCCTATACTCAGTTCTTGGGTTCCTATGTACTAGGTGTATGATTTAGCACTTTTTAGCATTGAACCCCAACTGCCATGCTCTTTACCGCTCCTTGAGTTCTCCAAGATCCTGATGCATTCTTTCCACCCCTTCCTTATTGTCCATGCTATTACAGATTTGGGTGTCATCTGCTAAAAAGAATACATTCCCTTCCAGTTCATCTGCAGTGTCACTTATGAAGACATTGAAGAGAACCGGCCCCAGTACTGAGCCCTGTGGCATCCTGCTGGTCACTCTCCCATCATTAGAGTGAGTGCCATTAATCACACCACTCTCTGTTGTCTATCCATTAGCCAGTTTCTAACCCAGTTCACCACTTTGACTCCCACCCCTGGACAGCTCAATTTCTGAATCAGTCTCCTGTGCAGCACAGTGTCAGATGCCTTGCTAATGTCCATATATGTCAAGTCCACTGCCCTCCCCAATGTATTTCCCTGGTCACCCAGTCAAACAACTCAATCAGATTTGTCTGGCATGACCCGTTTGTCCCGGTGAATCCATGTTGCATTTGCTCTTGCAGCCCATTGGATTCAAGATACTCTTCCAACCTTTCCTTTAAGTGTTTTCTTTAACTTCCTTATCACTGAGGTGAGGCTGACCGCCCTATAGTTACAAGCCTAATCCCTGCTGCCTCCCTTATGTAGAGGGACCACATCTGCTCTCCTCCAGTCCTCCAGAACCATGCCTAATTCCAATGAGCTGTTGAATAAGGCCACCAGCAGGGCAGCCTGCACTTCCCTGAGTTCTTTTAATACTCTTGGATGTATTCCATCTGGTCCCATATCCTTGTCCACTTTCGAAGCTGCAAGTCTCTTCGGGGCTTTTTGCTCTGAAAATGAATTTGAGTCCATTTCCCCTCCTCCTTTGTTCCTGTTAATAGAGTAATACTGGGAGCAGTCAAGGCAGCAGTAGATGTCTTAGCTACCCTGATATTAGGCATAATAGTCTTTTAAGATACCCCTGTCCATAAATTTATCCAACTTTCATTTATAGTAATCAATGTTCTTACTATTTATTATTTCATCCAGTAGTGAATTCCAACACTGAGTTATTCTCTGTGTATAGTACAATTTTCTGTTGTCCATCCTAAAATCTGTGTTTGAAATTTGCTTATTGCTACTTTTTGTATTATGGGCTTAATTTCTAAAGGAAATATTATGGTATTTTAATAGTTCTTCATACTGTATTTTGTAAATAATAAGAAGTCCCATCTGATTATTCTCCTATGTAGGCTATGCAATGGTAATTGTTTAAGTCGGTCTTCGTAATGTAGGTTTTCCAGAAATCTTATCATTTTGGTGGTTTTGCACTGAATTCTTTCAATTTGATTCCTACCCCTATATTTACCCCCCCCCCCCGAACTGTGAACAATAGTCTGTGTATGGTCTTATGCATGATTTATAAATAGGTAGTAGTATTTCTTTGGATTTATGGCAGAAGTGTCTCTTAATTGAGTTTATAAAATAGTTTGTTTTATCAAATACTTGATTTACATGTTCCTTATAATTAAAGACAGAGCTTATTATAACCCCCAAGTCTTTTCTGATATGATCGGTATAAGTTGTATTCCATTACGAAAATAATTTCTGCGTGAATTATTTTTACCGATGTAAATTACAGTGCATTTTTTCATTGTATTTCATCCCCATACATCAGCCAACACTGCCATATGATCTAAATCCTTCTGCAAACTGCCGTACTCTTCCAAATTATTGACTATGCCACCAAGTTTGGTGTCATCCGAAAACTTGTTATGCCAATTTGTGACCCCTCTTCCCAAGTTAGATATGAATAATCCAAACAATACTGGTCCCAACACGGATCCCTGAGGGACTCCACTGGTCACTCTACCCTCTCTCGATAGGAACCCATTTATCCTAACCCTCTGTGTCCTATCTGAGAGCCAGTTAGAGATCCACATTTTTACATTCTGATGAATATTAGGATAATTGATTTTCAGCTTTTGTATTAATTTATCATGAAGCACCACATCAAAAACTTTGCTTAGACCCAAGTAAATTACATCCACCACATTCTTCTCATTCAACACTTTGCTTACTGGCTCGTAGAAGCTGCTCAAGTTTGTATTACAGGACCGCTCCTTTGTGGAGGTGTGTTGTGATTTCTCAGAATTGTTATGTGTGATTCTCGTGGATATAGTTAATTACTTTAGTACTGATTACATTATTTTGCCTACTATAGATGTAATACTTATTGGCCTATAGTTCCAAAAAGCTTGCATATTACCTTTCTTATAAATTAGCATCACATCCGCCTTTCTACAGTTCTCCGGCACCTCACCTGTATTCAGAGACTTATTAAATATATATATAAATATATATATATATATGTTATGGGGCAGTTAGGCTATAAGCTAGTTCCTTGAGTGTGTGTGTTGATATTCTCTCTGGTCCCATTGCTATATCCACCTTCAGTAATTTAAGTCCCCTTAGTACATCTCCTTTCTCAATTAGAATTGTTTCTACAGTATTCTTAACTTCCATTTCATTTACTGTCTTTTCCTGGAATGTGGTAATGAACTAGTTGTTCAAGCCATCTGCCATTTCCCTTTCCCCTTTTATTATTTTATCACTAATCTTTAGTGGTTCCACCTATATTTTGTTTTTCTTATGTAAATTTAATTGTAAAAGGCCTTTGGATTTGATGTATCCATAGTAAGTTTAATCTCATTCCTTTTCGCCTAATTTCTTTCTTTAGTGTTTTAACTTTCTCCTCATATTTAGCTTTATTACCCCTGCTAGGAAATTTAATCATCATTTTATAAGCTTTTGCCTTAATATTTGAGAATGTTTTGAGTTTTGTAGAGTACCATGATCATCTTGCCTTTATTATTGTATATGTGGAACCCATCTGTTTTGTAAATCACATATCCTCTCTGCTCCCTTCCTTGCCACCTAACATCCCCACCACACCTACCCCAGATCTTCTCCTCTTACTCTCACCTCCCTCACTATCCTCCTCCATATCTATCTACCCCTGTCACCCCTATTCACCTGCTTATCCCCACTTCTCTTGCCTGATTAAACTTCCTCTATGCTCCCTGTTCCTTCTAGCCCTTCCTACCTTCTTTCTCTACCACTCCTCCCTGCCTTTCTCTCAAGAAAACATCCATGTTGCACTCACTTCTCACCTCCTGCTGGCCACCCACTCATATCAGGGCCTAAGCCCCCTGCCACTTGCTCCGGCACAGCACTCTGCTACACAAGGCCACCAATGGATATATACTTGAGCAACTCTCTACTAAAAAAAACCCCAAAAACCCTAACTTGTAACTTGTTGCTTACCCATCCAGCATTTTGTATATACAATTATATTACTTGTACTGTATGTTTACACTGTTTGTTTAACCCTACGTACTTTGTTTACCCTTACCCTGTACTTCCCTCATTGTCCTTGACGTGGAATCTATGTAAAAGAGCCTTTGGTTCAAAGGTGTTAATCCGAAACCAATAAATAAATAAATCCACTTTTTAAACTGCTCCTGACAATTGTTAGTATTATTTTTTGAAACCAGTTTTCCATTCCCATCCCTTTATTTCATCCCTCATTTTTTTTGGTAATTTGCTTGTCTAAAATTATACATGACCATCTTGCCTTTACTCCGTTGATCACTGTAGTCGGTGGGGGTCTCCCCCCCAACCCCACTGTGAAGACTGAGCAGAAGCACCTGTTCAGGATGCCTGCTTTTTCTTGGTCCTCTTCAGTGCAGTCTCCCTCTGCCACCTTCCTTACCCTCACTATCCCGGCCCTTGTTTTCCTCATCTCAGTTATGTAACTGAAGAAAGTCTTATACCCATTTGCTACCCTTTTGGTTATCCTTTTCTCTGCCTGTGCTTTTGCTCCCCTAACTGCCTTAACTGCTTCCCTCTTTTTTACCCCCTACAATTCCCTGTCTTCCTCCCACTGCATTTCCTTATACCTCTAGAATGCCACCTTTTTTACCTTCCCCACTGTGGCTGCTTCCCTAGAGTATCATAATGGTCTCTTTTTCCTTTTGCTTTTACTCACTTCTATCACACAAAGGCTGGTTACCTTAAGTATGCCCTCCCTTATTTTTTCCCACTGTTCCTTTACACCTACAGTACCTGACCACCCCCCCCCACCAGTTTCTAAGGCAGTGTCCCCTTTCCTAATAATTCACCCTCCTAAAGTCCAGGAGCCTCGTCCCTGTGTGGTTTGCCTCTGCTCCTGTCTTAATATTAAACCACACTGTACAGTGAACACTGGTACCTAGAGGACTGCCCACTGTGACTTCTGCAATGTTGTCTCTGTTTGTAAGCACAGTGTCCAGCACTGCCCCATCCCTAGTTGGTTCATTGACTAGCAGCCTGAGAAAGATCCCTTGTAGGGAGTCAAGGATGGCCCCTGGCTCCATGCTGAAGCTGCAGCTGGAAGGCTCCAATCTGCATCTAACAGACTGAAGTCACCATCTAGCAGCACCTCCCTCTTACTTGCCATCCTGATGACATCCTCCTCAACTACCTTATCCAGCTCCTCCCCTTGTGCTGGAAGTCTGTATACCACCCCTGTATGGATAGTGGCACCACTGCCTGTCCCCAGAATGACCCACAGCACCTCCCGTCCATAGCCTTGATTCTTCTGCTCACATATGCCTTAATTATTCCCTCCCAGCTGGCCTGGTGGCACAGAGGGTTGAGGTGCTGGATGCCACACCTCATGCCATGCCAGTGACCCCAGTTTGGGAACAGACTCGGGTTGTTGTGGGTCGGCAGGGGAGGAAGACGATTGAGTGTCCTTAGGACTGCTCTCCTCTCCTGGGGTGGGTACAGGGAACTTGTTGTTCTGCAGTGGCCCCCAGTGGAGACCGGGAGCACTGCAGAAGGACGGCAATAGCTGTGGGACCAAAAAACCAGAAAACCGCTTGGGGCTCCAGCTGGATAATGACTGCCTGGCATTTCTACCTCCTCTGGACCTCCCGAGCCATATCTGCCTCCAGCAGCATGGGACAATTGGAGTGTGCCGGCTGCCCTCCCTGGTGCCTTCCCTCTTGGAGGAGGAACCCATCCAGTGAAGGGATACGCTGGGTTACCCTAGATGGCTGCATTTGAAGTAAGGCTCAGGGCAATGGGAGGTGTGGAAGTCCTTGGCAGCTTGAAGGTGGCTGTACCCAAAAGCATGTGGGGAAGACAAGACAAAAAAAAAATTATGCCCTCCCATGCCTGTAACGGTGCGGTACTGTAACCGTGGCTGCATTCACTCTGTTGGCCTGCAGAGCCATGTTCAGAAAATGATCCACCCTATATTTGACTATGGTGACATAGTCTACAGCACTTCCCCCAAATCCGCCCTCTCCAGACTGGACTCTCTTCTACTTCATCGTTTTGTTCTTGTATGCCCGCCCCGCACCCACCACTGCTCTCTCTACATCTCCCTCTCCTTTCCCTCCCTTGAGGCCAGACACCTAGCTCACTGCTCCTCTTTTTTAGACAAATAAAATACTGGCTTGGCTTTCTCCCTTCTTATCTGACCACTATCCTCTCCCAGCCCTTACCTTCCCCTTATGCCCTTCGTATCTCCAATGTTCCTCCTTTACTCCCCCACCCCAGGACTTCCTCAGCTAGCCAGGCTGCTTTCTTTTACTGCTTCCCTAAATTCTGGAATTCTCCTCCCTTACCCATCCATTCAGCCTTATCCTTTCACTCGCTATCCTCCCTTCAGCATAACCCCAGTTCCTGTACCTTCAACTGACCCCCACACTGTCTCCTCTGATTTTCCAAAGCCATCTACTCCCACCTCTACACTTCTCTGCTACCCTACCCTATCTATTTACACCCCTCTCTACACTCTCCACACTCCCCTGTCTACACTTCTCTGCTGCCCTACCCTATCTATTTACACCCCTCTCTACACTCTCCACACTCCTCTCTCAACACTTCCCTGCAGCCCTACCCCATCTATATACTCCCCCTCCCTGTCTCCCCCCTTGCTCTCCTCTCCTCCACCTTCCCGCCTGCTTTCTCAAACCTATTCTCCTGTTTAAGTTGCCTCCCTCCTTCTCACCCTTCGATGTTTCTCCCTAACTCCAGTCATTGATTGCTTTCCCCTTTCCCCAAAGAAGGTCCATTGACTGGCATAGGGTATATCACACTAATGCACTTTTAATTACATATGCATAACTGGTAATGACTGAGTTCTTCTACTTGTATTCTGTGCTCAAATTGCCCATGTATACTTGCCTATTGTTATTTTGTACTTTGCCTCCTCTTCTCTTACACCCAGGATGGATCTGAAAATTAGCTGTTCTCAGCTCAGCATGTCCCTACTGGTAAAATGCTTGAAATAAAATAACTAAACATACAGAACAACCCCTCCTCCCTTTCCTGTTGTTCCTGAACATAGAGTAGCCTTGTATGGCACATCCCAGTCATGGCTATCAGTGCACCATGACTCTGTTATGATCACCAAATCCAGGATAGCCTTCTCCATGATGACTTCCAGGTCCAGAATTTTATTTCCCAGACTCTTTGCATTGGTGCACATGGCTCTCCATACCTTACTCCCCAGTTGCCTGCCTCTCTGCTTTCTCCCCACCCTCCTGCCTGTGCCATTTTCTGGATCTCCCTCTAACCCCTTTTTCCCCATGTTATCCTCTCTGCTACCTGTCTCCTTTATTCCTATCATCTTACTGTCCTGATTTATACTCCCCTTGTCCTCCACCTTGTCATCACCCCTATCTTCCTGTGCCTCTGACCTCGGGGGAGCTTTCTCCCTTTGGACCCTCCCTCCTTGTTGCTTCATCATCTCGGGGGAAGGAAATCTTTGCATCCTTTGGTATTGCAGCCTCCCCCCCCCTCCCCTGAAGTAGCATTAAAACCTCTATTATTAAAATTCTAATGGTAGATCTTTGAGATGACGAGGCCTAGAGACTCAACACCTAATTTGAAAAAGATGTTCCAATTACAGCAATATAAATTTCAGATTAAAAAGGAGGTCTTAATGATGCAGAATGAGCAACAGCAAGTATTAAAAGATCTAGCTGAAAATAGCAATGACTGATTAGAAAGTATCTAATTACCTTATCCTAAAAAGGGGACCCAGGGAAGGGTTAGTTTGACTGGCTGTTCTAATCCTTTGGAATAAAAGCTGTTACTACAGTAACTTTTTTCTCCTAACTGCAAGACCTAGAACAGCCTGGTCAGACTTTTGCAGACTCCATGCAGGAATCCTGGGTTGAAAGGTTTTATGATTACATTTTGGAAAAGGTTCTGAAGTACAGAAGACCCAAATCTAGCATCCCCGCTTGCCTGTGTGTCCATGCAATAATGAGATGTGAATGTGTGTGTTGCAGAGCAGGTAGCAGCTTTACATATTTCTGCCAGTGACACACTCCTCACTACCACTGATGTTACTGTACTTCTAGTAGAGTGTGCCATTTGGGGGCACTTTCCTTGCCTTGGTGTAGCAGAAATATATATTGTGGATACTATCCACCTCGATATAAACATAGACACATAGAATTTGTTGGTGGAAAACAACCAGTAGACCCATCCAGTCTGCCCTAGTTTTCCCTGCCTGTTGATCACCAACTCCCCTCCCACCTCCTCCTCCTCTATTTATTATGCCCATGTGCCTATCCCACGCATGCTTGAAGCTCCCAAGTTTTTCCCCCACCACCTCTTCTTGCAGGCTGTTCCAGGCATCCAGTCCCCTTTCTGTGAATAAGTATTTCCTCACATCTCTCTTAAACTCCACCCCCAGCTTCATTACACACCCCCATATTCTGGTGTTTTCCTCCTCTGAAAGAGACTCCCCACCTGCATCTTGTTCACCCCTGTGAGGTACTTACAGGTTTCAATCATGTCCCCTCTTGCTCTCCTCTCTTACACAGAGTACATGTTGAGATCCCACAGCCTCTCCTCATATGGCTTCCCATGCACCCCTGTACCAGATTGGTAGCCCTCCGCTGGACCACTTCCACTGAACACAGTACTCTAGGTAGGGTCTAACTAGTGATCGCTACAATGGCATTACCACCTCCCTTCTCCTGCTAGAAATCCCCCTCACTATGCACCCCAGCATTCCACTAGCTTTGCCTACTGCCTTGTCGCACTGCTCTGCCACTTCAAGATAATCAGATGTGAGTATCCTGAGGTTCTTTTTTTGCCTGGTGACTATAAGTATCTCCCTCGCTATTTTATGTACAGCTCCTGTGATTCCCACCCTAGCTGAATGACTTTGCACTTTTTGGCACTGAAACCCAGTTGCTGCCACACCCTAGACCACTCCTCTAGTTTATCAAGATCCCTTGTCATTCTCTCCACTCCTTTCTGAGTGACCACCCTGTTGCATATTTTTGTACATCAACAAAGACACACACCTTCCCTTCCAGTTCCTCAGCAATGTCATGTGAGAAGAAATTGAAGAGGACCAGTCCCAGTACTGAGCCCTCCGGCATCCTGCTAGTCACTCTCCCATCCCCTGAGTGTCTGCCATTTGCCACCACCACCACCCTCTACCTCCTATACTTCAACCATTTGATATCTGGCGTACCACTTACTCCCCAACCCTCATGCTGCTTAGTTTCTTTACTGGCCTTCTGTTCAGCACAGTGTTGAAAGCCTTACTACAGGATTCAGAGAGGCCACATCCAGTGCTCTCCCCTAATCCACCTCCCTAGTTGCCTAGTCACATAGATCCATGACATTTGTTACTGGCGCCCCAGTGAAGCAGTGCTGGTGGTGGTCATGCAGCCCATTTACCTCCTGGTACTCCATTAGTTTCTCCTTCAGAAGGGTCTCCATTAATTTCCCCACATTCGATGTGAGACTGCCTAACCTGTATTTGCTAGCCTCCTCCCAACTGCTGCTGTTGTGCAGGGGGACCACATCGGTTTCCTCCAGTCATCTGGAACTACCCCATCTCCAATGAGGTGCTGAATAGTGTTGCCAGAGGAGAGGCTAATACCGTGCTCAATTCTTTTAGACCCCTCAGGTGAATCCCATCCTGTCCCATCATCTTGTTCTCCTCCTGGACTTCCAATCCCTTTTGGACTCTCTCCTTGAAAATGGACTTGTGTCTACTAACCTCCCGGTGCCTGCTGATACATGATACATGTTGGTCCATCCCCAACTACTGTGAAGACAGAGCAGAAGTACTCATTTAAAATTGTACCTTTTTCCTGATCTTCCTCTGTACATTCCCCAACCACCCTCCTAATTGTCACTATCCCAACCCTTGCAACCCTTTTTTCACTCACGTACTTGAAGAAAGTCTTCTTCCTTTTTTTGATCTCCTTGGCAATCCCATCCTCTGTTTGTGCCTTAGCTGGCCTCACTCCTTCCTGCCTCTTCTTGTTTTACCAAATATACCTACCTGATTACCTCCATATGGGTCTCCTTGTACTTTTTACATGCTGTTTTTTCTCCTTTACCACCTCCTTTTGAGAACCATAGCAGCCTCTTCCTCCTCCGTCCCTTGCTTACTTCCTTCAAACAACATGCTGTTGCCTTCACTATTCCCTCCTTCATCTATTTCCATGGGGCCTTCGCTCCCCTGGCCATCCCCCACTTTCAGGTGTTTATTGAGACAGTCTCCAATTTCTTTAAAATCTGCCCTCCTAAAGTCCAGGACCCTCATCTTGGTGTGGATTTTCTCTTATCAAATTCATATCCCACACTATGACATCTGCAGTGTTGTCCCTGTTCATAAATTCCAGGTCCAGCACTCCCGCATCTCTAGTGGGTTCTGTAACCAGCTGCCTGCAAAATGCCCCTTGTAGGGAGTCGACAATTATCCTGCTTCTTGATGTAGTTGTGGCCAGGATGTTCCAGTCAACATCCAGTAAATTGAAGTCCCCCATAATCAATACCTCCCCTTTGCTTGCCATTCTGCCAGTTGCCTCCCACACAAAACCTTGTTTAGCTCCTCCCCCTTTGTTGGTGGTCTGTACAGTACCCCCATGCAGACAAAGGCCCAGACCCTGTCTCTAAGCCAACCCATAGTACCTTCAGGCCTTCCTTATTCCCCTGGTGTCCCTGTATCTCTGTGGCCTTCATACAGTACATTCCCTCACATATGCAACACCCCCCCACACACATACACACCTTTCCTCTCTGTTCTGTCCTTCCAGAACATGGTGTAGCCTAGTATGGCCACTTCCCAGTTGTGGTTGTCAGTACACCTGGACTCCATTACACACAACAGCTCCAGCTCTGCTTTTGCAATGATTGCTTCAAGGTCAGGAATTGTATTTCCTAGACTACTTGTGTTGGCCCACATGGCTCTCCACTCCTTTTGTCCCTCTCTTCCCCCTGTTCTGCAGTCCCTTCCTGTTCCGTCCTTGGCCCTTCCCATTTCCCCGTCCTGTTCTCCTCTTTTTCACTATGCCTCTGCCTACCCTCCTTAACCCTCTCTCAACTTTAATTCCTCTTCCTGACTCACTCATACTGCCCTCCCCCTTGTCCTTATGCCCCTCTTCCCCTGGGGAATTAATTTACCCTGTGCTTCTCCTCTCTGCTGCTCTATTCTCTGGGGGTGTGGGCAATCTCTGCTTCCCTTAGTCTTCTGCCTTCCCCACTTTGGTTAGTCTAAATGCCCATCAAACTAACATGTAAACATTCCATCCAGGACTGCCATTCCCCTTCCAGATGGATGGAGGCCATCTTCTTTGTACAGGCCTCCATCACTCCAGGTAGCACTCCAGTCCCCAATGTAGTCAAATCCCTCCTCTTTGCACCATGCTTTCAACCAGTCATTGAAGACCTTGGCATGATATTCCCTAGCCTTCCCTGGCTGTATACAGGTAGCCCCTCAGTGAAGACCCTGTGAGAGCTACCTGCTCCAGGCCCCTCTCCAGCTCCCAAAACCTATTCTGCATCACCTCTGCTGCATCCCTTGCCAGGTCATTAGTCCCCATATGGACAATGACATCCAGCTACCCCTTCCTACCCCACCATCCTAGTGATCCTTAGGCTCCACCCTCCATCCCTTCAGTTCAAGGTGCCAGGTAGGCACCTCACCTCTCTCTTTCCCACCCCTCCCTTTCTGCTCTGAAAACTATCCCCCTAATGACTGAGTCCCCCACCAGATGTTTCTTCCTCCTCTGCTGGGGTCCTCTACCTCCCACCTTGGGGCCTGCCTTAATTAGGACCCTCACATCCTCCCTGGCCACTACCACAAGTGCCTTCTCCTGGAAGTCCCTCCTGCCAGAGTGGCGAATGAGTTGCGTAGTGGCACTGGCTGAGAAATGTGCTCCCAACCTGCCACCCTCACCCTTCTGGAGCCCACCACAGTCTAGCTGGCCCTTCTCATTGGCACCCTCTGAGACAACTGTGGCAGACTTGGCAGCCCCAAGGTAGGGAAAGAGGCCCCCCAAATCCTAGCCAACTCAGCCGGGAGTCTAGCGACTGCCTCCTGCAGCTCAGAGAGGTGCATGCAGATGGGGCAGCACCTCAGTCTCTAGAAGGTGCCTCTGAAAACTAACACTACACAGTCACTGCACTGCACCACTCCCAACATTCCCTTTTCTACACTCCCTATGATACTAGGGGTTACATATGTGAAAGGCCTTTAAAAAAACCTCTTAGACACTTGATGTGCAAACAAAGATTCTGCTGAGGCATTGGGCCTAAATGCAGAAATTGCTGACACATGCAGTTTTAAAGATGCTGACCTTAAGGGAGGCAGTATAATGCAGTGGTTAAGGGCATTGAGCTGCAAACCTGGAGACATGGGTTTGAATCCCATCAGTCCCCACTTGCGTGCTGTTTGACCCTGAGCAAGTCACTTAACTTCCTTGTGCTCCCAGGTCACACCTGGAAAGTGTGTCTGGCTTAGTGTGTCTTTCCTGGTTAAACAACTCCCCCCCACTTAAGCCCAGGGATTTCAAATGTAGTAAATAGCCTGCATTCAAAGCTGAATGGCAATTTTTCTCACACTAGACTGAGAATTGTTTCCATTTTGAACCATGAGTTTTCCATGTGGAAGGCTTTCTGACCACCTTAAGGACCTGTAAAATGTGAATAGAGAGATTCAATTCTGAAAATCCTATCCATTCAAGAGCCATGCCTTTAGGCAAAGGGACTCCAAGTTTAAACAGTTCATCTGACCTTTGCCTTCAGGCAAAGGGACTCCAAGTTTAAATGGTTCATCTGAACTTTCGAGATTGTCAGAAGGTCTCAACACAGAGGTAGTGTGTGACTGCTTTTGGACATATGGAGTAACAGTGAGTACATGGTGGTCTGGGCCAGTCTGATGCTATCAGAGTCATGGTTACTTGTTTCATGCTTGCTTTCAGAAGCATTTTCTGTATCAAAAGACACCTGTTACCTCAATACACATGGAACCGCCTTCCTGAGGAGGTTGTGGGGTCAAAAACAGTGGGGGAATTCAAGAATGCATGGGACAGACATAAGGCAATTATAGTGGGGGTAGGAGGATGTAGGCTATTGTTAAACTTGAATCTGCAGCTTATCCAATAGGTATGGAAATGGGCAGACTGGGTGGGCCAAGCGGTCCTTATCTGCCATCAAAATCTATGTTTCTAATACAGGCAGAGAGCATTTTCTGGGAGTGTTCCAAGATATGGGGCTCTACAGTAGAGGAGTGGGAGTTTCTTGTTCTCCCATGAGGCAAAAGGATTCACCTCTTAAACACCTGACTTCCAGAAACTGAGCTCACCAAAGTTTGTTTCAGGACCACTCATGTGTGACAAGACCCATCCTGCTGAGTAAGTCTGCCAGGACATTGTCCTGCCCTGCAACATGGACTGCAGAGATACATACTCTGAGAATAACATAGAAACATAGAATCTGACAGCAGATAATGACTGCTTACCCCACACAGTCTGACCAGATTTCCCTACTTACATTATCACCGCAGACCCTACCGGACCAACAGCTTTTTCTCCCCTCCTTCCTTTCCACTGCAATTCCCTTGTGCCTATTCCAATGCATTTTTGAACCTCTCCACTGTTTTTGCCCCCACCACCTCCACTGGAAAGCTGTACCAGGAATCCGCCACTCTTTCTGTGAAGAAGTACTTCCTCACATCTCTCCTGAATCTATCCCTCCAGCTTCATAGCATGTCCCCTTGTTCTTGAGCACCTTTTCTTCTGAAAAATAGTCCCCCCATACCTTATTTATCCCTTGAGGTACTTAAAGGTTTCTATCATATCCTCCCTCCCTTCTCTCTTCCAAGGTGTACAAACTGAGGTCTTTTAGTCTCTTCTCATAGGGCTTTTGATGTAGGCCCTACACCATTTTAGTTGCCCTCCTCTGGACTGCCTCCATTCTGTTTATGTCCTTCCAGAGATGTACTCTCCAGAACTGGACACAGTACTCTAGGTGGGGTCTTACCAACAACCTACAGAGGCAACACCACCTCCCTCTTTCTGCTGGTGATACCCCTCCTGTGCACCCCAGCATCCCACTATCCCTCCTGACTGGCTTGTCACACTGCCTGGCCACCTTTAGGTCATCAGATATGATTACCCGCAGTGGACTTCCAGTTCCGCCAGCAGCAAGATGGCAGCACAAGTTCCGCGCTCTAGGACTCGCTTCATCTAATCCATCAGAATCTGGGCAACTTATCACATCAGCCACAGCACCAACCAACAGAAAATGATGCAAAGCACCTCCAAGCCTACAAAAAACTGAGTCGCCACATTGCCGGTGACAGCATCGCTGGCAAAGAAGAATAAGCCTGACACTCTCTTCCCGACTGACTCTCCCATGCTCTGCAGCATGGTGGTGGCCCAGCCCACTGAACTACTAGCAGAGATGCAAGGAATAGCAACCTCCCTCACAAAACTAATGGGGGAGAACGAGTACATAAAGAACACTCTGGCTAGCATGTAGGTGCAAATTAAAGATTTCAACAGGCACACCATGGAAGCAGAGTGCCATATAGGAGAGGCAGAGGATCTATTAAAGGAGATGGATGCAAGGTCCATCAACAACAGCAGAGATCTACAGTTGCTTAAAAAGAAGGTGCTAGATCTTGACTGCAGGGGTTGTAGATGTAGTGTAAGGATTGCAGGCATACCAGAAAATGCTGAAACATAGACGTTGACCGCAGAAGGGGAATGAAGAAAAAACATGGTGAAGTTCCTTCAGATGGCCCTCCCAAAGATTTCAGAACATTATTGGATACCCCTCTGTAATCTGCGAGGGCACACTGTGCCCTACAGCCAAAACACTTGACCCTGAATTCCAGGCCCTGAATGATAGTGACAAGACTCACCAGGTTCCCAGTGAAGGAACAGATCATAGCCCTGGCATGCAAACCTAAGGAACTCAATGTACTTGAGAGGGCAACAGAGTCTTGGCTTTCCTGGATCTCATTAAAGAAATCCTAGATATTAGGTGGCAGTTTTGGGATATAAAGAAGTTACTGAGGGACCACAAGGTCAAATATACAATGCTCCTCCCTCCAACCCAGAAAAGTTTTATCTATTTGTTTATTCATTAGGAAATAAACCTTTGAGCACACATGCTCTTTTACAAAGGTTCCACGTCAGGACAAGGACAAGGTACACAGACAGACTAACATTAAAATACAAAAGTCAGCAGTTCCAGAGGAGCATTGTCAAGTATCAGTATTAGCAGGTCCATGTTACAACATTTCATGGGGGAAAGGACAGTATTGATTAAAGAGGTAGAGTTAGTACAAAGTACATGACATTAACTTCTGGGAGAAACAGTGGCAACAATGTATACGATATTATCAGATACACAATATTATCAGTTACACATACATGAATATGTCAGTTATAACAGTTATATTGGGATCCAAAAGTGAGTTCCTTTTTCAGCGGAAATGACCAACCCAGCTGTGGCAATGGAGCATGTCAGGAAAATCACAAAGAAGGGGCCGTAGACTGCTGAAAGAGAAAACAGCCATGAAGACACCTGAGAAAATCTCCCTTGACCAAACAGTACCTAATACCTCCTTGGGTTCAAGGGTACAACAGTGGAGAATCTGACATGTGAGTAACACCGTTTTATTTCTTATCATGATGTAGGTGGGCCCCGAACTCCCTGTCCCCCAAGATTACAACTAACTCTATCCCCTTTTACTTGGAACAGGGTGCCACAGACTGAAGAACTTACCCAGTCATCTGACATCCTTCCGGGCTGGCCAGGGGTGCATGCCCTAATGGAGCAGCCTGAACCCGAGTAATGCACTCCATCACAAGATGCCAGGGTGAGAGGACTAAAGGGCAGTGAACTATAACTATGAATTAAGCTAAGTACAGCAGGCCAGCATCAGGCAGATCATGGGGGTTGAGGAATATTTGTATTTGTATAAAATATCCTGACAGTCAGAACTGTATTTTGAGCCCCCTCAGCCATGATCACTGATGCCTGCAGCATTGGGATCACTTCAGAAGGATCAGGAAACCACATAGACATGCACAGCTGTGGTGACACTACCATAGCACCTATCATGCACAAGGGAAATAATGACACTCATCCTGACAGTCCCTGCACGATAAATACAGTATCTCCTCCATAGCTGACCGCTGCTTGGGGAGGTGATGACCTGGCTGACAGGAGGGATGTATGCAGGGGGGTGGGTTCTCCAGCCATGAACTGACACCAAGTAGAGAGCTCACCTTGAAGACCCAGAAAGATTTTGAAGTATCGAGACCTAGTGCACTCTGAAGACCCCAGTCGATTTAGGCCTGGTGCACCCATACAGGACCACCAGTGGCCAGTGTAGCAGGCCAGGACCCAAGACTGTTACCAGGATGGATTTGAGAAAATGGTTGAAATACATGTTTGGTTGTTTACTGTTTGTTGGTTAAAAGTTTTTGTAAGTGCCAGTGAACGTGCTCACTGCATATTGATTATACAAAAATATGATTCAGACTGGGCAGGAGGACTGCCAGGGCCCCTCCACCCCATGCATAATCACAGTAAAGCTATTCCAATGGGATCCATGGAACTGAAGGTAAACTTGTGGAATGTGAGGGGGATGGGGATCCCGGTAATGGGAACTAAGGTACTGGCACACCTAAAATAATTAAAGTGCAACATGGTGCTCCAGGAAACACACGCGAAAGGGACAGGAGCAAAGAAACTCTGCAGACTCAGGATAGAACAAGTGTTCAAAGTCTTATATAATACAAGACAAAGGGGAGTGGTGATCCTTTTTAGTTGTGGTCTGAATTTATCAGCTTTCACTACTGTGGCAGACCAGAACGGGAAGTGATTACTAGTAAAAGGCATGTTAAATGAGATGGACACAATTCTAGGGGCAATATATGGTCCAAGCCAATCTGACCCTAACTTCTTTCACATACTAGTTCAAAAAAAAACAATCTAGACCTCCAGTCACCCAATATTATTCTGGGAAGGGACATGAATCAGGTCATGACCCTGGTGCTAGACAAGAGCCCAAGCAAGGTAGAACAGATGGATCTGGCAGGAAGGAAGGCTATAAGGAATTCAATGGCAGACCTGGAATGTTTTGATAGCTGGAGGCTGGTATACCCTAATGGTAGGAACTTTTCTTATTCTTCCATGGTGCATTCAACTTTAGAATAGACATGTTGTGGATGTCAAAGGGGCTGAGCAACCAGATGACTGAGGCAGATATTAAAGAAATACTTATATCAGACCGCAATCCTATTACCTTGAGTATTAGCATAATGGGCCAAGGGGAGGCAACCAAAGTGGAGGATGAACCCTAGCCTATTACAAGAGCTAGAGTTTAAAACATGGCTACAAGCCAAAGCCACTGCATTTTTATAACTAAATAAAACACAAGGGATTTATTTATTTATTGAGGAATCGGAAATACCTGTGAGTCAAAGACTCATTTACAAAGGTTCCACATCACAGAAATTAGGTACATAACATACTTTACATAACAATTCAATGAGAACAAAGTTTAGCAATGAATACAAGGAGACAGTGAGGCTAACAAACAGAAACTGGGGAAAACTAGTACAGCTGGAGATATATGGTAAAGCTCAGAGAAGTCTAGGTTCCAGAGGCCTAGGAAGGCAGTCTAGTGGCAATGGTCGGCCAGGGAAGAGGAGAGGGTAGGGGTTAAGTGACAGTCACAGGTATTAGAGGCCTGGAAGTGGTACCTAAGATGTGTTTTGAAAGGGCCAATTCTATTTTCATTTACAAGCCAGGTTGGAAGGCTGTTCATGATGGAGGGGGCTCTAAAGCTGAAGGACCTTTGGAATTGTGAGGTTCGGCAGGATAGAACCATGAGGAGTGGCTTGGAAGAACTTCGAGTGTGCTTAAGCTTTGGTGCCAGGGTGGACTAGGGTGGTGAGCCCAGGGGGGGAGAGGCCGAGGGTGATTTTTTAGCCATGAGGCAGGTATGGAACTTGATCATATTGTCAAGGTTGAGCCAGTTGGTGGTGTTATAGAGGGAGCATGTATGAGTGAGATGATCACATCCCCAGTATGAGGCGACACACTTTCTTTAGGGCAAGACGAAGTCTATGTAGGGCTGAGGTGCTAGCAGCACTATAAATAAGTATACCATAGTTAAACACATGGCTCAAGGGCTGGTGCCAGGAAAAAGGACACAGATTTGTAGGGAACTGGCAACAGTTCTGGGAGCGAAAGTTCTTTAAATTTGATGGACTGCATCTGACTAAGGAGGGAGTCAGTGCATTGGGGCAGAAGTTTGACGTCTTTGCAGAATATTTAAACTAGCAAATGGGGAGAGGGGTGCAGCACCCCATACGTCGAATGGGAAGAACACCCCTCCCCCCTCAGCTAGTGGTCAAACAGGGATTCAGCATGTTTGCAGTTCATTTGCATCACCAGGAGAAAAAGGTTTGTCTCCCCATATGACGTACAGGGGTAATGCCAAACCTCACCCAACAACTAAAACACTGGAAATCTGGCCAATGGAAAATCATGTATTCAATGCTCACAGTCTGGGAAATAAAATCCCAGACCTGCAGGCAATAATGTCAGAGGCTAAACTGGACATAGTAGCAATTAATGAGGCGTGGTTTACCAGTAACCACACTTGGGAGACTTCCGTATCTGGCTATGTATTGTTCAGAAGAGACCGAGGTACAAAAAGGGGGGGAGGAGTGGCCTGTATGTCAATGAAAATATCAAAGCTACAGAAATTCAGAATACACATAAGGAGCCAGAAGAACTGTGGGTCACCCTGGAAACAGGAAATGGGACAGCCAGAAGAACTGGGGTTGTCTACAGGCCCCCAGACCAGGGGTAGGACATAGACACATTACTGTTAGAAGATATACAAAACATGACAGCTAAAGGGGAGGTTCTGATAATGGGAGACATCAACATGCCGGATACAGATTGGTCAATACCAGCAGGAACATCTGCCAGAACTAGACACATAGTGGATTCCTGCAGGGGAGGGCCTCAAACAACTGGTACAACAACCCACAAGAGACAGGGCTATCCTAGATCTAATACTGACTAACAGGAAGGGATCACAGATCTCCAGGTAGAAGGTCACCGGGCCAGTGACCATCACATGATGGTTCAATTTGGCTACTACATCTAAATCATCCCATTCCAAGGCAAAAATATGGGACTTCAGAGGAGCTGACTTTGATAAGATGGCCAACAGAGTTAAGCTAGCCCTGGCAAAAAGAAACACAGGTGAGGGGGTACAGGCAAAGTGGGCAAGCATTAAGGATGCAATACTTGAAGCAACATCCCATTGTGTTAGACAGAAAAGGAAGTGCAAAAGAAGAAGGAAACCACTTCAGTTCTCAAATACAGTAGCAGAAAAGGTCAGAGCCAAAAGGCTGGCCTTCAGGAAATATAAGGGAACACAGCAGGATGAAGATAGGAAGGCATACCAAACTGCCCTAAGGGAAGCAGGGAAGGCAGTAAGGCAGGCAAAGTCCCAAACTGAGGAAACACTAGCACGAACAGTAAAAGAAGGTGACAAGACTTTCTATAGATACATTAGTGAAAGGAGAAAGTCCAGAGGGGGTTTTGCTAAGCTTAATGGAGAAAGGGGAGCATGTGAGGAGGAGGAGGACCATGTAAAAGCATCTATCCTAAATAGATACTTTTGCTCAGTATTTACTGAAGAGAAGGCAGGGTAGGGCCCACAGCTCAGCACCATGGACACAGGGGGAGGGAGGTGAGCACTACTCCCTTTACAAAAGAAAGGGTCCTGCAAGAGCTTGCTAAGCTCAGGGTGGATAAGGCAATGGGACCTGATGGCATACATCCCAGGGTACTTAAGGAGCTAAAGGTGGAACTAGCAGAGCCATTAGCAGAACTGTTTAGTGAGTCTCTGAACACAGGAGAGGTCCCAGAAGACTGGAGAAGGGCTCATGTGATCCCACTCCACAAGAGTGGTAGCAGGGAGGAGGCAGGGAACTACAGACCAGTCAGTCTTACCTCAGTAGTGGGCAAGATTATGGAGGCACTCCTTAAGGAAAGGATAGTGCAACAACTGGAATCCATAGGGGCACAGGATCCAAGACAGCATGGGTTTACAAAAGGAAGGTCCTGTCAAACTAATCTCATAGATTTCTTTGACTGGGTAACCAGAGTGGTGGACCAAGGGGGAGCAGTTGATGTCGCCTACCTTGACTTCAGCAAAGCTTTTGACACTGTTCCACATGAGAGATTGATAAATAAGCTGGGTAGGCTCAGGGTGGGTCAGAAGTTGGTCAACTGGGTGGCAAACTGGTTGACGGGCAGAAAACAGAGAGTGGTGGTAAATGGTATACAGTCAGAAGAGATGCAAGTCACAAGTGGGTACTCAGGGATCAGTCCCAATGGGTCCTCTTCAACATCTTCATTAGTGACCTTGCAGATGGACTAGAGGGTAAGGCTTGTCTGTTTGCAGATGACACCAAGATCTGCAACAGAGTAGATGATCCAGATGGGGTGGGCAGAATGAGAAGAGGTCTGGATAAACTAGCAAAATGGTCAGAAGAGTGGCAACTGGGATTTAATGCAAAGAAGTGCAAGATCATGCACATAGGGAAGAGAAACCCTGAAGCCGCCTATAGGCTGGGAGGGGAGTTGCTAGCAGTCACAAAGGAAGAAAGAGACTTGGGCATCATCATCACTGATGACCTGAAATCATCCAAGCAGACCTCTGAAGCAGTAGGTAAGGCTATGGGGGTGTTAGGGTGCATTAGTAGGGGTATCATAAGTCGTAAGAGTGAGGTAATAATCCCTCTTTACAAGACACTGGTTAGGCCCCATCTGGAGTACTGCATGCAGTATTGGAGGCCACACCTTCACAAGGACATTAACCAAATTGAGGCAGTCCAGAGAAGGGCAACCAAAATGGTGCAGGGACTGCATCAGAAGACATATGAGGACAGATTAACAGAGCTCAATATGTATACCCTTGAGCAAAGGAGGAGAGAGGTGATATGATCGAGGCATTCAAACACCTTAAGGGCATTAACAAGGTGAAAGAGTCTAACATGTTTAAATATAAGAAAAATAGCAGGACAAGAGGACACAGCATGAGATTAGAGGGGGGCCGATTAAGGGGGAATGTGAGGAAATTCTTTTTCACAGAATGGGTGGTGGATGCATGGAATGGCCTACCTCAAGAAGTGTTGGCTATGAATACAGTGCAGGGCTTCAAACAGGCATGGGATAGGCATAAGGGAGCAATACAAATGTGTATGAATAGATAGGCCACTGACAGAGCAAAGGCCGATGGCACATTTATAAGGTAGAAAAAATGGGCAGACTGGATGGGCCTTGCGGTCCTTATCTGCCGTCAACTTCTATGTTTCTATAGTTGAGCAGTGAGAGGATGGAGGAGGAGATGGCGAGCCTAAGGGCATCTGTGGTAAGGCAGTGCTTGAAGCGGTACAGTAACCCCAGCCTAAAATAAAGTGCTTCAGACAAGAGATGGATATGTTGATGGAAGTTGAGCGCAGGGTCTAGTGTGATGCCCAGGTACTTGAATGAGTCAACTAGCTCTAAGGGGGGGTCCGATTGGCAGTTAGAACTTAGGGGCAATGCACCTTCCAGGTGTTGAGTGGATGAGAGAAAAGCATAACTTTGGTCTTCTTATAGTTGAGGATAAGGCGCTGTGCAGAGAACCAGTTCTCAGTGCAGCTAAAGGTGGATTGAAGGGAATGATGGAGTTGAGAGGGGTCAGGGTCAGAGGAGAGTAGGACAGCATCATCCGTGTATAGTAACACGTTACCAGGGCAGGCCATGGGGAGGGAGTTGAGAAAGAGGCTGAAAAGTAGAGGTCCTAGTATGGACCCCTACGGAACACCTGAGAGGACAGGCAGCCTTTTGGATAGGGTGTTACCAGTTTTGACCTGCTGGAAGCACTTAGAGAGCTAGTCAGAGAACCAACCAAGGGCGTCCTGGGAGAAACCAATGTTGGACAGGGTGGTTAACATGAGGGAGTGGTTGACGGTGTCAAATGCCTTAGTGAGGTCGATGAAAACCGTGCGAGTGATATGACCCCTGTCCAGGGCGGAGTGTATGTGTGAGGTAAACTGGAGGAGGGCAGTGGTAGTGCTGTGACCTTTCTGAAAGCCGTGCTGTTGCTCGCAGAGTAGGTTGTACTTGTTGAGATGGTAAGTGAGCTGATCAGAGACAATCCGCTCCAGGTCCTTGGATACAGGAGGAAGAATGGAGATGGGGTGGTAGTTATTGATGATAGTACGGTCTCCACTTTTAAATATAGGGGTGATGGAAGCTGATTTCCACCTAGAGGGAAATATACCCTGACATAAGCAGCGGTTCAGTATATGGGTGAGGGGGTGTAGAACCTCATGCAGGGTGAGCCGCAGGAGTTTCAAGTTAAGGGTGTCACTACTGTAGCTAGAGCGACTTAGGATTTTTCTAAGGTATGGCTCAAGAGACTTGGGTGTAATGTATGAGGTGAAAAGGGGGGCTTTGGGGAGGGGAGCTGCCTGAAGGCGGTCAAAGAAATTGGGGGGGAGAACGTGATCAAGGTTTGTGAAGGCATTGTTGAAAGCAGTGGCCATACAGGTAGGATCAGATGTCATGCACCCATCTACCATAATCTGGTTAGGGACCGGGTTGGGGTCTTTACCACAGATATCCTTAATGTTGTTCCAGAATTTGTGACCCAAGCCCCAGGTAGAGGTTAAGGAGGATTTATAATACTCCGCTTTTGCTTTGCGAAGGGCCCATGTGCATTTGTTCCGGGCCTCCCTGTACTTTTGTCTATCGGCAGGTAGGCCAGTCTCATTGGAGAGGTGCCACAGTGAATCTCTAGTCTGCATAAGGGCCAGGATGTGATCAGAGATCCAAGGCACTGGGTTACCTTTGACCATCCTTTTGGTATGTGTGGCAAATTTGTTGCATATGGTGTTGAAAGAGAGGATGAAGAGGTCAAGGGCCCTATTAGGATCAAGGGTGTTCATTATGAGGGACCAATCCATATAACTGAGATGTGATATTTTTTTTTTCAATTATGTTTGTAGCCCTCAGCCTGGAACTCTCTCAGGCCCCCCTGCACTCACCAGCTTTGCTCTACCTCCCGCTGTGTTCCCCGACCATCTTCAAGTTCGTTGCGGTTCCCCATGTTGGGCAGATCAACCCAGAGAGACTGCAGAGGGCAGTGGCAGGGAACCAGCATTGGGAGTGTGGCAGTGGCACTGGCAGGGGCCATCGCCTATCCAGGGCTGAGGGGTATTTCTTGTGGTGGAAGCCCGAGACCCCCCCAACCCCCCTGCGTGGTGCACGTCTGATGCTATGGCACACGGCAACCTTGCCTATGTCAGCCACGCTCCTTACGTGTGATCTGGCAGCTCATAGTGCCCTCTGGTCTCTACCGGGGGTCGCCAGAGCGCCGGATAACCCATGCCCTCCCACCCGGAGAGGAGAGCAGCCCTGCGGGTGCATGATACATCTCCCTTCCCTACCGACCCCCGACTTCCGAGCTCACTCCTGAACTCGGGTCGTCGGCATGATGCGAGGTGTGGTGTCCAGCGCCTCAACCCTCAGCACCACCGGGCCAGCATAACTGAGATGTGATTTAAGAAGGGCAAGTTTGCCAGTGCCCAGTTTGCGTTGTAAGGTTATTTTGGGGGAGATCTGGGTGCTTTGCCAGTCCAGGAGCAGAGAACAGGGGAGTGGTCACTAAGAGCATTTGGGAGAACGGTTGCACTTTTAATTTGTTGCAGGCGATTGGTGAACACAAGGTCTAGCAGGGAGGAAGACCCTGTAAGTTGGTTAAGGCGGGTAGGGGAAGTGACTAATTGAGTTAGGTCTTGGGCAGCGGCAGCATCGGCTAGTGGCTCAGCGGCCTTATCTAACCAATTAATATTAAAGTCCCCGAGTATGATTTTTTCAGTACTGGATGGGAGGGTGGACAGGTAGAAATAAAAATAAAGGTGGGTAAACTCCACTGCCTCAGTTTCAATTATTTATTACATTGATATCTTCACACAGCTGAATATTGGGCAACAGTTTCGTGGTACATTCCACTTCCTCAGGCCCCTCCGTGTTGCTGTTTTAAAGACAAATAAAAAATATATGTACTGTATAAATATTCACATAATGTTACAAATACATGCAATCAGTTGTTATATAGCTGAAAATATTCACACCAAAGGAGGAATAAGCTGATCAATCACAATGTGGACAAATGAATACCTTAAATAATGTCATTTTTTGAAAAACCTTTTCAGACTTGTCCCCAGTTTATAAGTGTCCCGATATGAGATCTAAATAGACAACAAAATATTATGGTAAATATGTGCATGGAAAGAATCAGAACAATCCAGCTAGCATCATTGTATCAAGTACCTGATTTCTAACGACTTAAAAAACGCCAGTAATCTTCCTGCCTGGTACAGAAGTAGTGCTTATTATGGCCTGTTTACACACAAAAAAGGAAAAAAGGTAAATATAAGAAATATCTGAATAGTACATTAACAAGGATTATGTATTTAGTTTAAAACTAAAAAATCAATCAATTTCAAACTGGGGTTTAGAAAAGTATGTGCTTACTGTTTGTGCAGTTAATTTTAAACAAAAAAATGCTACTTGCCGTGTTGGCCTTTCTCTGTGTACCAAAGCACTATGCGCCTTCAATATTTCAAAATGTGCTCACTTCTGTATTAACGCAGGTTGCTTAAAAGCAAAGAAGGAATTATATGTTAAAATTTTGTTAAAGAAATAAGGGATATTCCCAGGATATAGTTTAAGAAATGGTCATTTGTACCTGAAATAGCGTGCAGTATCCTCCTCGCTTCCTGGGGGAGGAATACAGGGTGGACAGGTAGGACAGTACTGAGTGGAAGGCCACCTTCTGGTCCCTGGGAGGAATGCACACAGCCGTAATAAGAAGGGGGGTTTGGGAGCGTCCCAAGGTGAGTTTAAGAGTAAGGGCCTGGGGTCTAGGAGTCAGCTGAGGGATGGGGAGCAACTGCCCGCATAACGTGTCCCTGGTGTAAATTGCGCAGCCACCCCCATGCATACCCAACCGGTCAGCGCGGTATACATTATAACCTGAGAGTGTTATTGTCGAGTCAGGAATCCGAGGGGAGAGCCAGATTTCACCCACGGCTATAACATCAGGCTGATGTTGCTGTACCCAACCCTGGAAGGGATGTCCCATGGGACATCTAGGAGGCCTATAAGGCTACTATCAGAGGACAGATCTTAGCCTATTCGGCTGCCAGGAAAAAAACATGCATGGGAGAAGTGAATAAAAATATGGAGGAGCTGATAGATCTAGAGCAACAATACAAGAAATTAGAAAAAAAAAACTTGATGCTGAAGTGCTCTGCCAGCTCACTAGCCTAAAAGATGACATAAATGTTCTCTTGAGTCATATAGCAGAGTATGCCCTGTTTAGGACAGGTCAAAAATACTAGGAGACTGGTGAGAAGGCCAGCAGACTACAGGCATATAGACTGAGACAGCAGAAATCAAGTAAACTAATTATGACACTGAAAAAGCGAGATGGGACAATCACCACTGATCCACCACAAATAAATCAGTCTATTTGCTTCCCAGTTTGCTAAGCTATATGAGTCCAAAGAGGACCCTGCTGAACAGCAGATCAGAAACTTCCCAACACAAGTAACCCTGCCTTCCCTAACCCCAGAACAACAGGGTCTAATTGGTGCTCCTACAGTATATCAGTAGCAGAAACACAAACTGTGATAAGATCTCTTCCTACTGCTAAAACTCCGGGAATAGATAGATTACCTATCTACATATGGAGGCAGTATAGCACAGTGGTTAAGGGCTCTGAGCTGCAAACCTGGAGATCTGGGTTTGAATCCCATCAGCTCTCACTTGCACACTGTGTGACCCTGAGCAAGTCACTTATTCGTTTGTTTATTGAAATGTTTCACCAGGAAGGCACGCTGAGCAACAAGTTGCTTGTCTCCCGGTGCAACCTGGGGGGTAGGGGACAATGGGATAGAATACAGAGAAATGTTACAATGTTGGAATACAATTTGCTTACTTGAATACATTCAGAGCAGGAGGGATTATGAATGGATAACATTGGCTAACAATGCAACAGTTAAGTATAGTAGATATGAAGACACATAGCAAATTGGCAACAGTATGTGGCACTAGATGCTAAGGTGACCCAATAGTAATTGGTAGTCATTAGTGTAACATAGATATTCAAGATTTACAGTGATTGGAGTAAAGAGAGGAAGAACGGAAGGAGGGAACAATAAACTGCGGAGGGCAGACTGGAAGAAGGGAAAGGAAATTTATGGAGAGACGCAGACAGAACATGATTTTCGAGGCAAACAGGAACTTCCTTGTGCTCCCAGGTCACACCTGGAAACAAGCTATGGCTTAGTGTGCCTTTCCTGGTTAGACAATTTCCCCTTTTCCTTTCCTTTACCTGAGGAATTCTACAATGCCCAGATAGATTTGCTGCCACAACCCCTGCTAGGCATATACTCAGAAGCATTAGAAGAAAAGCAGCTCTCCCTCGGTTATAGCCCTAATATACAGGAATGGTTCCACCCTCGGAACAACCAGTGTTCGACGCCGAGCAATTAGGGCATAATCGGGAAATGTGGCCGATCATTTTTTTGCAGAAGCACCCCCCACAATTAAGGATTCTTACCCGGGGCACTCGTAGGGGCGGCAAATCCCATTTGACACCCTGATTGCCTGGTGCTGTAATGCTGGTGCTCTGAGCACAGTAAGGGTACAAGAAAGGAAAGAACCTCAGAAGTGTAAAGGATATTGTCCCATCTGCCTTCTCAACACTGATGTTAAAATATTAGCCAAAATACTGGCATTACAATAAGCTCAGTCCTTCCCAACTTGATACATAAAGACCAGGAAGGGTGTGTCCCAAACAGGTATGGGGCAGATAACATCAGGAAACTGATAAATCTGATGTCAGGGGGGAAAGGGGTAGACACTGGCTGGGACCCTCTCCCAGGATGCTAAATGAGCATTTGACTCTTTAGAATGGAAATACTTGAAGCAGACATTGCTGACATTCAGGTTCAGGGAGGGGCTGCTCAGTTGGATAGGCACTCTATTCTTTGCCCCAAGGGCAGCTGTCCTGTCCAATAACATAGGGCCTGACTTTGTATAGTCATTAGATTGCCACAAGGGACTTGTGGCCGGGAGTTTGACACAAGTGGCGACTTGCGTCAATCAATGCAGCAAGTCCAATTTTACAAATATCTCAGCTGCAACTCCCTGGCACAAGTCCTTTGCACTGAACGCAAGACTTAGACCAGCTCCCCCCGGTCTACATTTGTGCCATGGGGGGAGCCATTTTATGGGCCTTGCAACAAACCTTTGGTGCAAGCTGCGGTAAAGTGAGTAAATTGTAACAATTGCACCAAAGATACTAAAATTTGGCGCAAAATGCTGCAAGCTGTTAGTCGCAGTTGCGTCAAACTTTGCAATGGATGCCGGGCTTGACACAAGCCCTGCGTCCACCTTCTAAAATCTGGCCCATAGTCTGAGAGTTTTTCCCCCTGAAAAGGGACACCAGACAAGGGTGCCCTCTTTCCCCAGCTCTGTTTGTACTAGCACCCAAGCTCTACCTACAATGCATCAGGGAACACTCCTCCATCCCTGGAATTAAATAAGTTGGACTATAAAATGCTAGCCAATGCAGATCTAAAAAGCAGCACTCCCACCTTTATGTCGCAGCTTACACATTTTGCACTTTGCAGGTCTTTCTGACTTACATATAAACTGGGCAAAGTCAGAGCTGCTCCCCATAGCAAAAGCCTGCATTAAGACACGTCAAATGAGCAGCCCAGAACTTAACTTACCTAGGGCTTATTATCCTGGCCAGGCTGTCAGGGATAGCACAAATAAACAGTGCCCCCTGTTAAAAGAATTAGAAACAGACACCTTGCGATGGAAAGCCCTGAAACTTTTACTGTGGGAAGAAAATGTGCATGAAAGATGATGAGCCTCCCTAAGATACTTTACATCCTAGCATGCCTACCAGTCCCAATCCCACATGGTACTTAGCTCCAGATAGACAAAACTGTCAAGCAACTCCTTTGAGAAGAAAAGCATCCAAGGTTTCACCTAGCTAAGCTAAGAGACTACTGGTTCAATGGCAGATGTGGCCTCCCATGGATCAGGGTGTATAGAAACATAGAAACATAGACTTTGATGGCAGATAATGACCGCTTGGCCCACCCAGTCTGCCCATTTCCCTACCTATTGGATCAGCTGCAGATCCTAGTTAACCAACAGCCTGCTTCCTCCTTTCCCCCACTAGAATTGCATTCTTCAATTCCCCTACTGTTTTTGACCCCACAACCTCCTCAGGAAGGCTGTTCCATGCATCCACCACCCTCTCTGTGAAAAAATACCTCCTCACATTGCCCCTGAGCCATCCCCCCTCTATCTTCAAATTGTGCCCCCTTGTTCTTGCATACTGTATCTCTTTTTCTGAAAGATGCTACCCTCTTGGACTTTGTTGATTCCCTTGAGGTATTTAAATGTACCTATCATGTCCCCCCTCTTCTTCCTTTCCTCGAGGGTATACATATTAAGCTCCTTTAGTCTCTCTTCATATGGCTTCTGGTGCAGACCGTGAACCATTTTAGTTGCCCTCCTCTGGACTGCCTCCATCCTGTTTATGTTCTTGCAGAGATGGGAGCCCCAGAACTGCATGAAGTATTGCAGATGGGGTCTCTCCAACTGTCTGTACAGAGGGATAAAAACTTCCTGTTTTCTACTGGTGATGCCTCTCCCTATGCATCCCAGTATCCCCTAGCCCTCCTTACTGCCTTTTCACATTGCTTGCCTACCTTTAGGTCATCTGATATGACTACCACCAGGTCCCTTTCCATTTTCGTTGTTGTTAGTACCTCCCCCCACATTGTATACTTTTCCCCTGGGTTTTTGATTCCCAAGTGCACTTTGCACTTCTTTGCATGGAATCTAAGCTGCCATACTTTTGATCATTCCTCCAACCTTGCCAAGTTGTTCTCATGCTCCCCCCCCCCACCCGTGTATCAACCCTGTTGCAGATCTTTGTGTCATCTGCAAAGAGGTATACTTTCCCTTCCAGTCCCTCTGCAATGTCACCTATAAAGACATTAAAAAGGACCGGTCCCAGTACTGAAACCTGCGGTACCCCACTAGTAAACCCCCTTTCTTCAGAATGGACTCTGTTTACTCTGTGTTCTGTTGTCCAGCCAATGTTTTACCCAGGCTACAACCCTGGGACTCACTCCCAGGCTGACTAACTTGTTTATTAATCTTTTATGTGGGACTGTGTCAAATGCCTTGCTAAAGTCAAGGTAGGCCATGTCCACAGCCCCTCCCTGGTCTACTATTTTGGTCACCCAGTCAAAGAAATCGATTAGATTTGTCTGACATGACCTTCCCACTGTGAATCCATGCTGCCTTGAGTCCTGTGCTCCACCGGCCTCTAGGTACTCAACAATTCTTTCCTTCAGAAGTGATTCAATAGTTTTCCCTACCACTGAGGTCAAACTAACAGGTCTGTAGTTTCCTGCCTCTGTCTTGCTCCCACTTTTGTGAAGGGGAATCACATCCACCCTCCTCCAGTCCTCAGGTAACACACCATCCTCCCATGATTTGTTAAAAAGGGTAGTCACTGGTGTCACTAGTTCTCCCCTTAGTTCTTTTAGAATTCTGGGGTGAATCCTATCAGGCCCCATTGCTTTGTCCTCCTTCAGTTTTAGGAGTTCTTTCAGGACCCTTTCTTCTGTAAATGGGCTGGTATTGACTCCTCTATCCAGAGAGCTTCTATTGTTTGGTTTAGGTACCCCCCCCTCTTCTTTTGTGAATACTGAGCAGAAGTATTTGTTCAGTATCCCTGCTTTTTCACTGTCACCATCTGCCCACCCACTCCTCTTTATTAAGCCTCACTATCCCTCCTTTGGTCTTTCTTCTCTCCCTAACGTACCTATAAAAGGTTTTATCCCCTTCTTAACTGAGTTGGCTATCTTTTCCTAAGTTTGGGCCTTTGCTATCCTGATTGCCTTCCCCGCTTCCTTCTGCTTTAACTTGTACAGTTCTCTGTTCTGCTCCTTCTGTGTTTCCTTATACTTCCTGAATGCTACCTTTTTCTCCCTAATCTTCCCCGCCACCTCTTTTGATAACCATAGTAGTTTTTTCCTTCATTTTGTTTTATTGATTTGCTTCACACAAAGGCTTGTTGCCTCTGTGATGGCTATTTTGATTTTTCCCCATTGTTTCTCCACCCCTCCTTCTTGCCTATTTGCTAGTACTTTTCTGAGGCACTATTCCATTTTCTCAAAGTCAGCCCTCCTAAAGTCTAATACCCTTGCTTTTGTATGGCTTGACTCTACGGCTGTGTTTACCATGTACCACACTATTTGGTGTCGCTCGTTTCCAGATGGCTACCCACTTCTAAATCCAAGATCCTCTCTCCATCCCCATTTAAGAGTACCAGGTATAAGACTGCTCCCTCCCGAGTGGGTTCCAACACTAGCTGTCTGAGGCATGCCCCCGTAGGGCATTGAGAATGACCCTGCTCTTGGATGTGGCTGCAGCAAAGGTGCTCCAGTTAACATCTGGCATATTCAGGTCCCCCATCAACAATATCTCCCCTTTTTCTGCCATTCTAAGAATGCCTTCTATCATTTCCTTGTCCACTGCCTCCCCCTTAGATGGGTGTCTGTATACAATCCCCATGCGGATTGTGGTGCCATTTCCTGTCTCCAAGGTGACCCACAGTGCCTCCTCTCCTCCCTGTTTACCCTTTAGTTCCATTGCTTTGATCCCTTCCCTTACACAGAGAGCTACTCCTCCTCCTCTTTTACCCTCCTTGTCCCTCCTGTAGATTTTGTACCCTGGTATGTTAACATCTCAGTCAAGGGTCTCTGTGTACCATGTTTCTGTGACTGCCACGATATCCAGGCTTCCCTTTTCTATCAAGGCCACTAGTTCAGGGAGTTCATCAAGGCCACTAGTTCAGGGAGCTGGCAGCATCCCTACACCAATCAAAAAGCTGGTTATTGTCACCCGGATACCCCAAAGCTCCACAGTGGTGTCATCTAGAGGCAGAACAGGTTAGACCCCAATTGCTAGCAGATCTGCTATACACTCCCCTGCCAGAACACTTTTGGGAACACCCATCAATTTTGGCAACAGCCAGGTATAGAGAAATGCACAGTTATTGACAAAATGGGTCCCCTTCCCAGACAAATGTATCCTACTGTGGTCCAACCCATACATAACAGTGAACAAATAAATCTTGGTAGGAGAGCTGTGGAAAAGACAGGGGATCCATTTATTAGGCCCCATAATAGACCAGGAGAACAACATGCTAATGTCCTTTACCCAGATAGTGCAAAAGTTCAACTTGCCCAGACAACAACACTGGCAATATAGCTCAAACCTCTATTTTTGACAGTCTACAAGCCTCAAGAAACCTCAGACTGGGACATATTGGTATATTAATTTGGTATGGACAGAGTAGGTATTTCTCAAATCTACAGTCTGCTTAGAGAAAAATTACACCCCTCACCTAAACTGAAGGAGACATGAAAGGCAGAACTAGTGTGTGAGATAAATGAACAAGACTGGCAAGCATGCAGACAAGCATGTGATGATGGGGCAGCCACCGAGTTTATCCCCACATTAAACAAAATTCTGTCCGATGGCTCATATAGCCCTGATCAAGGGCACAACACCAATGAAACAGGCTTATTTTGGTGTTGTCTTCCAGATGTAACACTCACCAGTCACTGTGAGATAAATGCCAACAAGGGGTTAAGGTGAACAAGGATCACGTACCTTTTTGTTTTGCTGTAATGCCACCGGTACACACAAACTGAAGCCCCGTGCTTCCGCAAGTTTCAAAATCCCCGATGCTTCCATTATGTCAACATGAAATCGTTGCCCATACAGTACAACAACAGCAGGAATGCATGGATGACATCCACAATTTTCCACTCATGGTTTTTTGATTCTTTTGTGCCCTTTTGGTGGTTCGGCGATTTCGGGCAAGATGGCGACCGGTGTGGGTCTGCACTGAATCACACTCTCTCTGAGTCTTATTTTGAGTCTTACTCTGTTTTAATTGTTACTTGTTTTATTCATTTTTTAGTCCGTTTTTATCTTATTTACGTCCCGCACTACTGTTTCGTCTTATTGTGTATTTGGTTTTGGGATTTGGACTTTCGGAACTGCTTTCAGAAGTCTCCCCTCTGTTTGTTTGTGGAGATATTCTTAGCCGCGAGTGCGACCGGTTGCATCTAAAGGCATTATAGACGTGACTTTGGAGTTGGGCTAATCGGAATAAAACAAGTTTTGCTTGCCTTGTGTGCGAGGATTTATCGGACTGTGATTTTGCTTGCTGAACATTTGTGGTCATTTTGACGTTTAGGAGTTTCTTAATCATTTCTGTGTGACTGTTGACCTAGTGGATTGGAACTTTACTGGACCGTGGATCAGATTGGAACCACTGCAGCATTTTTTGGAGATTGCTCTGCTATCCCGTTTGAGGTTTGTGGGAGGAAATCCACCTGGACTGTTTGGGCGTTTCGGGAACCCGTCTTTTGGACGTTGCTTCCCTTCTTTTGGTTGGAGCCTGGCTGCCTGGGGAACTCTGGTATTTGGATTGGCTCTTTATCGGGTGCTGGCTTTTGCCTGATTCTGCTGAAGTGAAAGATTTTGAGCTGGGTCAAGACCTGGGACAGCTGTGGTGGGGGACCCCCCCCCCCGGTCCTTGCTACCAGAGGGTGAGGGGGCTAGTCGGTGACCAGCCGGAGGGTTGGGCCTCTGTCTGCCCTGGGGGGCTTGCGGTGCTGGGGTGGTCATTGTACCTCCCTGTCTCTGGGGCTCTGACCCTGGTGGTAAGGGTTGTGGGGTGAATCCTGGCCAGTGCGGTCTGTGGGGTTAATTTTGACCTGAGTGACTGCAGTCTCGGGGAACTGTTAAGTTTTAATGTTATTACCTTCATTGGTCTGAACTGAGCAATATTTTCCAGCGGTGAGTGGGGAGTGACTGGTATCCCCGATTGCCCACGAAGAGGTTTTCAAATCTGCTATCTAGCCCACCCTTGACTTGTTTGCTTGGTAGATTTAATTTACTCATCGAGGAGACTGTGGATGGATCCTTGGTTTGGATTATTTTATAGTTTCCTTTGATGTTTTCTCTGACTGGAACCTTCTCTCTGGACCAAAATATTTTTGTCCATGCAGTAAGAGTGCTCGGCTATTGTGAGTTTGTGGGGAGTGTGAGTCCCTGCCTACTCACAAATCTTTATTTTATTATTTTGGGGGTATTGTATGCTGTTTTATTTTCGAGTAGTGAGAGTGCCTGGAGGCTAAGTAAGCTCGTAGTGGGAGTACGTTTTCTTAGCCAATTTATATTATTTTATTTCGGGGTTTTTATTTTTTTCTGTATGTTTTTTCTCTTTTCTTTTGTATTTATGTTTACCTGATTCTATGACGGGATTTCCTTGTGAGAGGAGGGACCCCCATCTGTATTTATTATTTATCATTTATTTTACTTTTTTATTTATTTTCTGTTTATGTTTGGGTTCCGGAAAGTAGGTTTCGATTCTGAGAAATGTGGATTAATTGGGTTTAACTTTTATTTTTGGTTTATGTTGTTTTAACTTTGTTTGGAAAATTTGGTTTTTAATCTTTTGGGGGGATTTGTTTTTTGTGTATTTTATGAGAGTAGGACTTTATTGTCTTTTCCATGTTGAAGGACGCGGATATGTATTATTATCCCACCCCACCCCCCGTCGTACGCTACTCATCCTCCACTCTTCGGGCCCTCCGCTCTTTTTCTTCCCCTCCTTTATTGTTTTCTATCTATCAGCATTGTAGGGCTTTGGGAATTGCCCGAAGGAGGAGGGGATGGGGCGGGGAGCCTGAACAGTGGAGGATGGATGACGGGAGTGCTCAAATCGGGATTGTTAGGCCCAGAAGATGCCCTGGGGCGAAATGGAGGTCAGAACGTGGGTTTCCTTGTCTGATCCCCATACCCAAGGGCACCGCCACTAATAATGGTGGGCAGGTGGTTGGGGGATCCCCGGAATTCTGTCCAACTCGGGCGGTTTTATGCAACACCAGATCCGTCCTAAACAAGACTGCCATTGTGGCGGACTTGGTGGGTACGGCGGAACTGGCTTGCATCACCGAAACCTGGCTGGATGGAAATGCCGGCCCCGTTCTTGAGGTGGCTGTTACAGCCGGGTATTCGGTGATACACCGCCCGAGATTGGATCGCAGGGGTGGGGGGGTTGCGGTCTATTTTAAGACCAAATTAGGTCTCACTAGTGTTCCAGTTGAGGAAACCAGATCATTCGAATGTGTTGTAGTGGCAGGTGGGGGCTATAGACTGGCTGTCATCTACCGTCCACCTGGGGACGAGAAGCCATTCCTTAAGGAAGTGGTAGACTTCATCATTGACCTGGTATTGGAGTCTCCCAGGCTGATGGTGCTGGGCGACTTCAATGCCTGGATCGACGATGAACTCTCACAATTTGGACAGCACTTCCTCCAATTGATGAATTCATTGGGCCTCTCACAGGTTGTTACCTCTGCCACTCATGAATGTGGCCATTCCCTTGATCTGGTTTTCCTCCTGGGGATGGAAGCCTCTGGCGTGGGGGTAGAACCTGTCGGATGGTCTGACCATCACACTGTGAGATTCAATTTTAGCACCCCCTTGTGTAGACCTACCCCTGTGGAGATGGTCAAGTACCGCCCTTTACGGGATGTGACTCCCAATGGTCTAACTGCGGTACTTGACTTATCAGAATTTCCTGTGATGAGCTTGGATCCAGAGGCCTTGGTTCTGGCCTATAATAAGGCCATTACCAATGCCCTGGATTCTATTGACCCCATCCGTGTGAGTCCTCTCTCCCTTCGCCCATAGTCCCCATGGTTCGATGGGGACTTGAGAGAGATGTGTCGACTAGGACGCAGGTTAGAGAGGTGTTGGCGGAAATCCAGCTTAGATGCCGACCATCTTAGACTGCTAGAGCATTATCAACTCTATCAGTCAGCAATTGCCCATAAGAAGGCAGTATTCCTGTCCAGGGAAATTGCTGCTGCTCAGAACCGACCGTCCCAGCTCTTTCGAACCGTAGACAGACTGTGCAACCCAGCCTGTCTGCAGGTTCGTAGAGCCTTTTTGCAATCTCAGTGCGAGGAGCTCGCTCGGTTCTTTGCAGATAAGGTGGAAGACATCAGGGTGGAGACCTGCGCTACACTCTCTATGGGAACGGCCGTGGACCAGGCCCTGGTTGCAATCCCTCTTTTTTCCTGGAGTCTTTTCAAAAGGCCAGAAATTGAAGATGTTATGAGGATTGTTCAGGGTATGCGCACTACATGCTGTAGTTTAGATCCGGGTCCCACAGCCTTGATTATGGGCTGTGGGGAGATTATCATCCCAGTTCTGGCAAGGATAGTCTGGTGCTCCTTAGACTCTGGTGAATATCCTTGCTCCCTGAAGGAGGCAGTGGTGACACCAGTGTTGAAGAAGGCTTCTTTGGACCCCAATTTCCTCGGTAACTACTGGCCTATTTCAAACCTTCCCTTTATTGGGAAGGTTATTGAGAAAGTAGTGGCTACTCAGTTAGACAACCACTTGACCATCCATAGCATCTACGCTCCCCTTCAATCAGGTTTTCGAAAGAGGCACAGCACCGAGACTGTGCTGGTTCGGGTGCTCAATGATCTCTTGATGGCGAGAGACCAGAAAAAACTGTCCTTTTGGATCTGTCATCAACATTTGACACTGTAGACCATGGGGTTCTGCTTGAGCGCCTGAGAATCATCTGTGGGCTTTCAGGTTTGGTCTTCAGATGGTTTACTTCTTTCCTCACTGGTAGAACTCAGAGGGTGGTATCGGGGGTGTTTTCCTCTGATCCTGTCTCTCTGTCTTGTGGGGTGCCTCAGGGCTCAGTGCTGTCCCCCATGTTGTTTGCGATGTATATGCTTCCCCTCGGAGGCATTGTAAGATGGTATGGGCTGGAGTTTCATTGTTATGCCGATGATACTCAGCTCTACCCGTCTTTTGCACCTGTCCAGAATGGAGTACTCTCGGTGTTTAATAACTGCCTCGGCGAAATCCAAAGTTGGATGAGGTCCAGCTGGCTGAAGTTGAATTCCGGGAAGACTGAAGTGATGGTTGTGGATCCTGGTCACCAGATAGGGGGGTGGGGGATAAACCATCCCTCAGGTTTATTCCTGGGGGATGTTGAGCTCCCCATTTCTGAACAGGTGCGGAACCTAGGGGTGATTCTTGATGATCGGCTGACACTACATGCTCAAGTGTCGGCCGTCGTTAAAGTCTCCTTTTACCATCTTAGGAACATCGCTAGGATCAAGCACCTTGTTCTGTCCAGGGACCTACCTACGCTGATCTACGCCTTTGTGACCTCACATTTGGACTACTGCAATTTCCTTTACTTTGGGATTCCTGGGGTTGATATCCCTGCTTGCAGCTGGTGCAGAACTCTGCAGCCCGGTTGTTAACTGGGACCTCTCGTTCTTCCCATGTTACACTGGTGTTGCGGAGACTGCACCCTGCTGCCAGTTCAGTGGTGGATCACCTTTAAAGTCGGTCAGCTGACTTACAAAGCCCTGCACGGTTTGGGCCCTACCTGAAAGAGCTCCTGGTTCCCTATCTCCAGGAGCAACCGCTCCGCTTGGCCAGCGAGGGGTTGCTAGAGATTCCGAGGGCTATTTTGAAATCATCGGGTGCCCAGGCTTTTGTGTTCGTGGCTCCAACCCTCTGGAATTCTCTACCTCGTTGGATTAGAAAGGGTGCGACAGTGGGGGGTTTTAAACAAGCATTAAAATCCTTTCTATGGACTAAGGCTTATGGGGAAGAGGTTGATCTGGTCTGATTTTATTATTTCATCATGCTGTTTGATGTGATGTATTTTACTGGTTTGTATTGTAATGTTTTATCATGGTGTGATTTTATAATCTGTTCTGCGCCTTGATTCTTGAAAGGCGCATTAAAAATAATAAAGACTTTTATTATTATTATTCCTCAGAAAAAAGAAACTTCAGTCAAAAGTCCTCTTTCTGCTGGACCAATGTCCTGCACATCCATCTGAGACCAAACTTTGCTCTAGGGACAGAAAGATTAGAGCACTTTTCCTGCCTAAAAACACTACATCTTGAATACAGCCCTTGGACAGCGGTATAATCGCAACATTTAAGAAGCACTATCGTAAGCGCCTCCCTGGTGACCTGGTGGCAGTCAGTTTGGGAACACAGGTCACTGACTTCATTAAAAGTTTAAATTTGAAAAATATGGCTGACTTGGCAGGTGAGGGATGGGAGAATGTGACTGAGAACACTGTGGCACACTGTTGGTCAGCCACATTCGGTCCTGCCTTTGAATCTGATCTAGCAACAGAAGAAGAAGAAGAAACTGACACAGATGACCTGCTGAACTCCTTCACATGGCTACAGAACTTCACCTCCTGGAAACCACTGACACTAAGTCTGCAATTGATGACTGGCTGCGGTCTGACGATACAACACAGACAACTGAGCAGCTGTCAGATGCAGAAATAGTGTCAGTGGTTCTGCTTGAAAACACAGAAGGAATGGATGAGAAGGATGAGGAAGGCAAAGAGGAAGAATGTGATCTGCCACCTCTACCAACAAACATTAAGGCGAACCAAGGGCTAGAGATGGGGCTGGCCTGGCTATCTACTCAGGATGTGGACCCAGTAAAGATCATTCAGCTTCACCAGCTCGTCTCTTTCGCTAAAGATGCTGCTGCAGAAAAATGATCTAAACAGACAAGGATAACATATTTTTTTAGTTGGGATACCGACATGAGCCGAATTACTCACGATGGACCCTATGCACGAATGGGGGGAAATACATGCTGGAGGTACATATCCCGCCTGCATAGTTTCGCACTTGCAGACAGGTGCGCATGGCCAGCATCACCTGTCCGTGGTACTGCCTCCCCAGTGTACAGGTCCATGCAGGGTGGCCAGGGGAGGAGTAGTGGACCTGGCCAGGCATCCGATTGGATGCCCATCCTGGGTCCCTAGTGGATCACTTGTGCGGCTGGGCATGGGTCCGGGTGTGTTAATAGCACCAGCAGACACTAAGACCCACGAGGCTATGCCCTGTTGGGCGGTGGACCCCTTGACGAGACCCTGGAGCATGGGGGCTGCCCGCCGGACTGCCACAACTCCCCTGATACACGGCATCCCAGTCACCCATGTAGCAAGGCCCACACACACACACACACACACACACACACACACACACATATACACACACACACACACACACACACACTGTACACAGGTGCTCCGGTACCATGCAGGTGACCCCTGGACCTGGGACCCCATCCCCAACATTGGTGTTCAGTGGCTTCCCCCACCCTTCATGGCACAGATACCCCCCAACTGTACCTGCAGTGTCAATGCCGTGGCTCAGATGGCCAGCGGCACAGCCCTCTGCACATCTCCACAGCTGCCAGCCGTCCATGTGATGCTGGGAACACACCCCTATAAATAGGCTGTACACTTCCAGCAGCACATAGATGGCCAGCGACCATGGAGGTGTTTGGAGGGCTGTGCCACTGGCCATCCATACTGCGGCACCGACAATGCGGGTATGGTGGGGGAGTCAGTGCTGTGGGGGCTGGGGGAGGACACTAAATGCAAATGAGTGTCGGCGGAGATGGGATCGGGGATGGGAGGTATAGCAGGATGGCCAGTCTGTGCCCACCACAGGTGGCTCACTGTCCATCAGCCACTGCCAAGGGGTGTTCTTCCCTTCATGGCCTCTGGTGCATGTGGCCATTTTCTGATCTGTTGGGGGCACCACTACGAGGGGTGCCTACTGCTGGTCTATTAGGATGGAGCATCGGAGTTTGTGGGGGGGAGCATGCATTCACAGGGCCAGTGCCCCCTTGTGTCTGTGTGAGGAGTGGCATGCATTCACGGGGCCAGTGCCCCCTTGCATCTGTGCATGAGGGGGGCAAGCATTCATGGGGCCAGTGCCCCCTTGTGTCTGTGTGTGTGGAGGGGCATGCAGAGACGGGGACAGCCACAGATGTGTGCTGGAGTGGGAGGGCAGAATTGGGGGATGGGTGCTGGGGTGACTGTTGTGTTGGGCTGGGTCTGTCCATGCGATCCGGGTGGGAGACTGTGTGCACAGCCACATGTACAGCAGTTATGGCAAGATCCCCCCTGCCATAACCTGCACTCAGCTACATCCCCCTGTGGAAGGCACTACATGCCTTTGTGCATGGTGTGTAGTGCTGGCATGCCCTCACCCGCCCCCAGCACATTGAGGTCCATGTGGCTGGGGGATCAGGTGTGTAGGGGCTGTGCGTGCCTGGTAGTGCATTCCATGCAGGGTGCACAATGGGTGCGGAGTGGCTATGCACCATGGATCTGCTGTGCATAGGCACTCTGCACCATCGTGCATAGGCCCCAATGACTGTACTGTACCATTCATCGTGTGTTTCACAAAGCAAAAACAAAATTTCACCCAAACACTAAGACACTTGGTTCAACATACAGTACAAAGTCACTAAGCACATTTGAACATCCCTAGTACTTAAAAAAATGTAACCGCATGTTACAATAACTCTACCCATGTTTAAAGTAGTGTCTCCCACTACAATTAATGGGAAACTATAACAAACCCCTAGTCTGGCTCCAAATGCATTCGTTATAGCGAGTGGTTACTGTATAAAGGATGCAGGGAAGCACAGGGAAGTTATATTCAATATAAAATCTTGTACAACTGGTACCGCACCCCAGTAGCACCACATAGAAAGGAAGTAATCCCACACACAAAATGCTGAAAATGCCAGTTGGAGGAGGCAAATCTAAACCACTTATTATGGACATGCCTCTGGCAGGACAGTGGAATGGGCTCAAAAAAGCACATGAAGAGACGTTACAGAAAACAATTCCATGGAGTCCCCAATTAGGCATACTAGGTGATATGAGCAAAGTCAAGGATCTGTGTTATCGAAGCACAGGTCAGGAAGCATAGGAAAACCTGGACCAGTTATAAATTCGCAAGTAGCATTTTATTATATCAATAACAGTAAAATAAAAAATAAAAAATGTTCAGGATAACTATTTACAAAGGTAGTACAAACAGAGAAAACAAAGTCCTTCTTCTGAGGGTATCTCTAATTCCAAGTTTCAGTCTCTCCCCAGCAAAGAATGATGCTGTTTTTATAATAAGTCTTTCCTGGTAATTAACTTCTGCAATCTCAGCTCATTAACATACATCCTGTTTCTCATAAAATGTATTAGAACTTTGTCAATTTCCTTGCAGGTGCAACAAAATAGAACATGGTGTCCCAGAACAGACCTCCTGTTGACAGCTCTGCAAAAGAGTTTGTAAACAAGCCTGAGAGGAGCTCAAACTGCATCTTAGATTAACCCCCTAAATTCCAAATAGCTTTTCGCGATCATTTCAACAGTATAACTACATACATTTTCAAACCAAGGGATCCCAGTTTCACTCATAGTTTCACACAAATATCCACATATATTTTATAACCACAGATATGCAAGGGGGAAGAAAACACAGAAACAGCAAGTGAAGTGGCAGAGTGAGTGAGTGATAGTGAGTGGCAGAGAATCACAAGACCGTCAGAGTGATTAGTTCCTAGATCTCATGTGAATATTTGGTTGCACAACCAGACAGACAAGAGACAGAAAAGGAGAGGATAGAACAGATCATTGCATTTAACTCTTTCTGTGTAACAAATGGGACATGGCCTTATTCAACCCTGTCACAATCTGGGGTCTTGAACTCTAAATTAGCTACAGGGAGCCCTCCTGTGCAGCAAAAGCTTGATTCTGTCCAGCTGGAGGTAATCTTTATCCCCCAGTTTCGAACAACTGGTTAGAAATATGGCCAAATTGGCAAAAAATGAGAGGTTGTCCTATTATGCACTCAACAGGCTAGAAGTATTTTACCAAATTTAGGAACCTTTCTTGAGAACCCCCTCAGTGCAGGTGAAGGGACTGAGATGATTCAATCCAGAGTCAGATACATATAACTTAACCCACCCTCCTTGAAACAGAAGACCCCATGGGAAATACAATTCCATTCCCCCATACAGGAATGTTATGGCTGAAATGGACCCCAAGAATGACGTGGAACCTTTGTAAAGGAGTCTTTGACTCAAAGGTATGTTATCCGATATCTTCAATAAATAAAATAAATAAAATAATGTAACTCACATAAATCTGAAGGTATACTTTATTATACAGCATCTGAATTTGAACTGTTAACAAGAATGATAACTGTCTAATGTTTGTTGTCTTCCTGCTTCTTCTTTTTCACTTCTTGCTCCTCTCTGTATCCAGCTGCCATCAGAATGAGCACAGCACTACTTACAGGTCTCATCCTGGTGGAGGGGCAGTTTTCATCTCTATTTCTTCTGGGGACTCAGTGCAAGGGCCTCACAGTTTCACTACCTAATGAAATATGTACAGATGCATAATCATAATTACTGATGTTGAAACTGTTATTGAATATGAACCACTATGAGACACCCCCTTGTTGTGATGTTGTTGTTAACAAATGTTTTTAATAAATAAAATACTGCAAAACAAAAAAAAGATATGGTAACCCTCGGGTCCCATTCCTGTTTGGTAGTCGCCAATGCCACTCCAACCATTTTGTACTCCACCCCTTGGTTTCTGTGTTATAAGTGCATTATTTTGCACTTTTTCACATTGAAACCCAGCTGCCATACTCTTGACCAGTCCTAGTTTTCTCAGGTCTCTGCTAGTGCTCATCCCCCCCCCCCCAGAGTCTCCACCCTATTGCAGGTTTTGGTGTCATTCGCAAAGAGGCAGACCTTCCTAACAATTCCTCTGCAAAGTCACTTATAAAAACATCAAAGAGAACTGGTCCCAGGACTGACCCCTGGGGCACCCTGCTAGTCACCCTCCATACCTCGGAGCGAACTCCATTTACTGCCACCCACTGTCGCCTATCCCCTAACCAATCCCTTATCCAATTTACCACCTTTGGACCCACTCCTAAGTTACCCAACTTGCATACTAGTTTCCTATGTGGAACAGTGTCGAAAGCCTTACTGAAATCTAGGTAGGCCACATCTACTGATCTAATTCCTTTGTCACCCAGTCAAAGAAATCTATCAGATTCATTTGACATGAAACCCCCCATAAAGCTATGCTGCCTTGAGTCTTGTAACCCATTGTATTCAAGATATTCTATAATCCTTTCCTTCAGCAGTGTTTCCATTAACATTCCCTCCACCAATGTCAGGTTGACTAGCCTATAATTTCCAGCTTCTGCCCTGCTACCACTTCTGTGAAGTAGGACTGCATCTGCCCTCCCCCAATCCCCTGGAACTGTTCCAGTTTCCTTTAAGCTGTTAACTAGAACAGTCAGAGGTGGAGCCAGTACATTCCTAAACTCCCTCAATACTCATAGATGTACCCTGTCTAGCCCCATTGCTTTGTCTACCTTCAGATTAGCAAGTACCTTCAGGACTCTCACCTCCGGAAAAGCACTAGTGTCCACTTCCCTCCAAAGCTTCTGTTACTTTTTTGTGGCCATTCCCTTTCTCCTTCTTCTGTGAACACTAAACAAAAGTATTTGTTCAGGATGTGTGCTTTTTCCTGGTCCCCCTCTGTGCAGTCCCCACCTTCCCTTTTTTAACCCTACAATCTGCCCCGTCTTCCTCTTTTCAGTTATATACTGAAAAAAATTCTTGTCCCCTTGCATTATCTCCTGAGCTAGTCTCTCGTCAGTTTCTGCCTTTGTGCTCCTTTCTGCTTTCATTGCTTCCCTGTGTTTCCCAGACAGCCTCTGTCACAGCATGTGGGAATAAACTTCAGAGAAGGCAAATTTACAGGTTTAAAACACACCGTGGTGCGATATTTATTTTTCAAAAGTTCGAAAAATAATAAATAAAAACAAGAAAATTGCAAAGAAAATCACTGCTTAACATCAGTAGTTTCTCATATAATACAGTCCTGGATCTTAAAGCTCCTAAGACCCTTCTCATCTGCATTCAACAGCTTGTCTGCCTCTCTCCTCCCTCTCAGGGCTGAGCCCCACTGGGCTGAACTGAAGTAAACTCTGTGCAAAGGTTTTTATATCTTTTTGGTAGGGTCACCTGACTGAGCCCTTACATGTCTGGATATGTTTCAAAACCAAGGGGGAAGGGATTGTGTCAGGGGATTTCCTAGTTCAGTTAAAGTTACAGTATATATATCCACAGATATTGACTTTCTATAGCTCTGATCCACAGTGACTAAGCTCTTTATACATAGAACTTTATATAGCAACAGGTTTATAGTGAGAATTTGTGAAAATACCCTAAGGATTTCTTATAACTGGATTAATCATGAAATTATTATTGTTTTATATGGCTTCTGAGTCCTTTTTTCTTTAAAAAGGTTTTATTAATTGTATTAATTCCTGCTATCTCAAATAGCCGTCATGTTTTTTGTACACACAAAAGACACTTATGAACTTTACACAACACCTCTCCAGGTGTTTGGCATCATTCCAGGGACTGGATGGATGGAAATGGAAAAAGAATGAAAAGAGAGAACTAGTAAGAAGTTTAGTAGGGATAGTAAAGAGCTACGCTAGGTGGCCAACCTAGGGTAAGGGGGAAAAGAAGAAAAGCAAAGAGAAAAGCATTAATGGTTGCACAAAAGATGTTTTGGTAGCTAGGAAATAAGGAGGTAGAAAAGTGGTCCATCAGTCACAGCTGAGGGTGTAGCCTAACTCAGCCACAACCTCCTTATCCTCCTCCCTCTGAGTCTCCTTATACTTTTTGAATGCTACCCTTTTAACCTTTACCTTTACAGTCACCTCTTTCGAAAACCATTGTGATCTCTTTTACCTCCTGCTTTTGCTCACTTGTTTGATGCAGAGGTTTGTTGCCTTTACTATGCTCCCTTTTAGCTTTTCCCACTGTTCCTCCACCCCACCCAGGTCATCCCTCCCTCCCTCCCAGGTGATCCCTGAGGCATTTACCCATTTTTGTAAACTCTGCCCTCCTGAAGTCCAGAACCCTCACCCTTGAGTGGTTTAATTCTGCAGCCATCCTTATATTGAACCACACCGTACGGTGATTGATCACTGGTCCCACGGTGGCCTCCCACCTTGATGTCTGCAATACTGTCCCTGTTAGTGAGTACCAGGTCCAGTACTGCCCCATCACAAGTGGGTTCACTGACTAGTTCCTTGAGGAATACCTCCTTCAGAGAGTCCAGGATGGATGTCCCTGTTTCTAGATAAAGCTGTTGCTGGGAGGTTCCAGTCTACATCTGACAAGTTGAAGTCCCCCACCAGCAGCACCTTTCCCTTTTCTGCCATCTTGCCAGTGGCTTCCACCAGAATCTTATCTAATTCCTCCTCCTGTGCTGGAGGTCTGTAGATCACTCCAGTGTGAATAGTGGCTCCATACCCCATCTCCAAGTTGACCCACAGTACCTCTGCCTCCCCCGTATTCCCTGTATCTCCATCATGTTTGTGCTTTCACTCAGAAAGCACCACACCCCATCCTTTCCTTCCCACCCTGTCCTTCTTCAACAGAGAATGGCCTGGTATGGTCATGTCCCAGTCATGGTTTTCAGTGCACCATGACTCGGTAATGACCACAGTATCTAGGCTGACCTCTGCCATGATGGCCTCAAGGTCTGGAATCTTGTTTCCTAGGCTTCTAGCATTCTCACACATGGCCTTCCAGATTTTGTTTCCACTTTGCTTGTTGCCTCCCTTTTTTCCTGTTTGCCCCCATCTCTTTTTAATGCTCCCGTTCCCTTCCGACTTTGTCTCTACTACTCTGCATCCTGTATTAACTTGCACCCTGAGGGATTCCTCTCCACTTGGGTTCTCCCTAATTAATCTCTACTTCCACAGTGACTTGAACTCCAACCCCTACTCCAAACAAATCTACTCCTCACACTTTCTTGGCAATGAACAGTAGGAGGTATAAATGCCTTCCCTGGCTCTGGCATAACAAAGGGTGATCAGGATGATTCGGGACTGACAGGGCGGATCTTATGAGGATCAGCTCAAGGCACTGAGCATGTACTCACTGGAGACCAGATGAGAGAGGGGTGACATGATAAAAACCTTAAAGTTCCTGAAAGGAATAAACAAGGTGAACTGCAAGGAACTACTCAGGATGAGTAAGAGTTCATGGACATGGGGGCATTAGTGGAAACTGCCTGGGGGGGTTCAGGGGAGATATGAGAAAGTTTTATTTTATAAAAAGGGTGATGGAACCATGGAAAAGTCTGCCAATCAAGGTGGTTGGTGCCAGAACCATAAATGTTTTAAGCACAGCTGGGGCAAAGTGAAGGGTACAATGGTTACTGAGGATGTTAGTGGTAGGGAGGTGAAAACAGGGGGTGGGTAGTGAAAGCTAGTGCCCTGTATGGACAATAGGTGTTGAGGTTTGATAGGGAACTGTGGGCAGACTGGATGGACTATGGTCTTTTTTTGCCATCATCGTCTGTTTCTATGATCCCTGGCATCTAGGAGAGTTGCCATTGAGCTTGCCACATCCAGCAGACCTGGGTTTGATTCCCACAACCTCCACTTGCATACTGTGTGACTCTGAGCAAGTCACTTAACCACCTCAGTGCTCCCGGGTCACCCTTGAAAACAAGCACTTGTGCCTAGAGGGTCTTACCCGGTCACAAAACAATAAATTATTTATTTATTTTTTATTTAAACTTTTGTTTACTGGGTAAACAATATGAGCCAAGGCTCTTTTTCAAATGTGATCCGGGACCATAAACTGTGTTACAGTCAAGATGTAATACATAGAAACATATACACAATACAATGTAATCATACAAATGTAGCAATTTACATACAAACAATGATCTAATAACAATTACATGCCACTAAACTTAAAAAATGTTGTTTCACTGATGCCTTAAAAGCATTAATTCCAGCAGTATGTTGTAAAGTGCATGAGATCTTGTTCCAAAGTACTGGAGCATGATTAGAAAATGCCTGCTCACCTAACCTAGTTTTCGTTTTTGGAATATTTAGCATAACAGAAGCATTAAATCATAAATCTCTATTAGATATCTTAACATTTAATAATGAAGACAAAGGAGAAGCTGCACCCGAACGAAGAGTATTATAAACTAAACGACTCAAGCTGTATTGAGAATATAAAGACGGGGGAAGCCAAGATGTTGCCAGATATAAATCACAATGATGTGTTCTATATGGCAACTTTAATGCAAACCTACATATAGCATGAAATGTTGTTGTCAACAATGAAACATCGGACTTAGCCAAATTCACAAATAAAAATGCATTATAGTTCAAAATAAACAGTGGCCCCTACCCCCCAAGTCGGAAATCCAAGCCCTCTCCCCATTAACACTAGCGGCTCTAGCCACAAATGGTTACCAGGGCACAGCTGGAGCACAACAGATGGCAGCCAGGGCACTGATATATGGTTACTATGGGAAAGCTCTACACCATATGGGGCACCAACTGGGGTACAGCATTTTTTTACCAGGGCACGTGGCCTGGCTGGCCCTGGTGTAGAGTCACCACTGCCCATTAAACTCACCCAGGTCCCTCACACCCTCCCCCATTGGCTCCCCACTTACCCAAGATGGCAGTCACCTCCCTGTGACTGTGACTGGTACACCCGTCCACTCATTACCTTGGCCAGCCACTGAGTAACAGGGAGTGAGCATGCACCTGCCGTAGAAACATCTGTTTTTACAGCAGGCATTTGCTCACTCCCCATCATTCAGATGGTGGCAGACAAGATGGTAAGCACAGGGTCTAGGCCTGTCACCATCACAAGGGGACACTAACTGCTAGGGTAAATTGGAGACCATCATGGGGAGGGGTGGAGGGATCCAAGTGGGTAGAATGGGGAGGGGGCCTGGACTTGTGAACGAGGGGTGGACTAGATACCAGGGATCATTTTAATATACTAATCAGAGGCATCTGAATGGTAATCGGGGTTGGGGAACTACTAGATACCTGGGATCATATGAATATGCTAATCAGGGGCATCTGAACAGTGACTGGGGTGACGAGACTACCATAGATGACAGGGATCATTTTATTATAATACTTATGGGTATCTGAATGGTGATCAGGAGGTAGGGACTTGCACTGCTTTGCACAATACCTCCATGCAGTCATGACAGTGGCAGTGTGTGGAGATGCTAATGAACCCATAATGGCATGCAAATGGCCCATTATCACCTTGCCTGCCCTATGGGCTTTTCAGCATACTGACAGCTGAAAATAACTCACAGACATAAAGGTGCTATCCTATTAGGGACACACTGTCTCCCTTTGCCTCTCTGAATCCCTGTCTACAGGTGGGGCTGTGATAGCCTATAGTCACGTCACAGTGGGCTGCCTCTTGGGAATCAGTGATCACCATACAGTGTTGTTCAATATTAACACAGGTGCAGAGGCAAGCCACACAAAGATGAGGGTCCTGGACTTTAGTAGGATGGATTTTAAAGAAATGGGAGACTGTCTCAGAAGCAGCCTCGCAAGGGAGGATTGATGGTAAGGAGTAGAGGAACAGTGGAGAAAATTAAGGGAAGGCATAGTGAAGGCAACCAGCCCCCTGTGTGAAGGGAGTGACCAAAAACAAGACCATTATGGTACTCTAGGGAAGTGGCCACAAAGTTGAAGGAAAAAAAGGGTGGGGTGGTATTCAGGAGGTACAAAGAAATACAGAGGGATGAGGATAGAGAGGTGTAGCAGGTAAATAGAGGGAAGTAGGCAAGGCAGTGAGGGGATCAATGCTCGAACAGAGGAAGAGAGAGCCAAAGGGGTAGCAAAAGGGAGCAAGGCTTTCTTCAGGTACATAAGCGGGAAAAGGAAGGCAATGAGGATAAGGAGGACAGTAGAGGGACTGCACAGAGGAAGATAAGGAAAAAGCAGACATCCTGAACAGGTACTTCTGCTCAATCTTCACAGTGGAGGGAGAAGGGAGTGGACCACCAAGGAACAGCAGGAACATGGGGGGGGGGGGACCTACACAAGTCCATTTTCAAAAGAAAGAGTCCTGAAGGGATACTTACAAATCTGAAAGTGGACAGGATCATGGGACTGGACAGAATACACACAAGGGTGTTAAGGGAACTCAGAGAGGGGCTTGCTGCACCACTGACAGCCTTATTCAGAAAATATCTGAAAACAGGAGTGGTTCCAGAGGACTGGAGGAGAGCAGATGTAGTCCCACTTCATAACAATGGCAGTAGGGAGGAGGCTACCAACTATAGGCCAGTGAGTCTCACGTCAGTGGTGAGGAAATTAATGGAAAACCTGTGAAAGGAAAGGCTAATGGAGTACCTTGAATCCAACAGGCTATAGGACTAAAGGCAGCACAGATTCACCAGGGGAGGGGGAAGTCATTCCAGATAAATATGATCGATTTTTTTCAGTTGGGTGACAAAGGAAATAGATCAAGAAAGGGCAGTGGACGTTGCCTACTTGGACTTAAGCAAGGCCTTCGACACTGTGCCACATAGGAGACTAATAAAGAATTGGGCAGTCTAGAGGTGGCATCCAAAGTGGTAAACTGAGCAAAAAGTGGGTTAATGGATATGCAACAGAGGGTGGTGGTAAATGGCACTTACTCCAGTGAGGAGAGAGTGACCAGTAGGGAGCCGGAGGGCTCAGTACTGGGACTGGTCCTCTTCAATGTCTTCATAAGTGACATTACAGAAGAACTGGAAGGAAAGACATGCCTTTTTGCAGATGACACCACAATTTGTAATACAGTAGATAGGTGGGATGGAGAGAATGAGTGGGGACCTTAGAAAACTCGAGGAGTGGTACGAGGCATGAATGCTGGGGCTCAAAGCCAAAAAGTGCAGAATCATGAATCTAGGGCTTAGAAACCCAGAGGCTGAGTATAAAATGGAGGAGGAGGTACTGATGGTCACTAAGCAGGAAAGGGGTTATCATATCTGATGATCTCAAAGTGATGGGACAGCGTGACAGGGTAGTGGACAGGACCAGTGGGATGCTGGAGTGCATAGGGAGAGGTATTACCTGCAGGAGGAGGGAGGTGCTGTTACCTATGTATCAGTCACTGGTGAGACCCCACCTGGGGTACTGTGTCCAGTTCTGAGGGCCATATCTCAGAAAGGACATAGACAGGGTGAAGACAGTCCAGAGGAGAGCAACTACAATGGTGCATTGGTTACATCAAAAGCCCAACAAGGAGAGACTTGGGAGATCTCAACATGTACACCCTATAAGAGAGGGGGGACATGATAGAGACCTATGAGTACCTCATGGAGTGAACAGGGTACAGGAGGGGTAGCTATTTCAAATGATAAAGTGCACCAGGGCAAGAGAGTATGCAATGAAGCTGGAAAGGGGAAATTCTCTATACAGTATTCCCTATTTTACAGCAAATTGAGGGGCATCTTTTTCCACTCCCTTCCCCACCTGTGGAAAAAAAGGGTTAAGTGAAGGGTCTGCTTTTTGTTCATGCTGCATATCACATTTAAAAAGTATGTCCCAAGTCTGGCTGTACACCAGCATGAGTTATCAATCCAGTCCTTCTTTAGCTTCCTCTTCTCCACCTTAGTTTTACAGTCCTTGCCAGGATCCTCAAAATATCATCGTCAAATGGGAACACAGATGGTAAATGTCTCTTCTTCACTTGAGCTCTAGTGGTTACAGCAACTACAGCAGAGTCCTGGATGGCATGACAGTGTATAAATGAAGCAAAGTCTGTGTGGTGATGCCCGATAACAACTGGCATCGGTAGATGAGGTACCAATCCCACTTCTATCTCATTTGTATTTTCTTGAACAGTCATTTGTATGGTGGCTGTAGGGTAGCGATGGGTATCACTCTGCACACAGATGACTGCTGTATTCGGTCCTTTATTATTCCCAATCACCAGATCTGCTCACACAAGAGTCTGGTGGCTCCCTGAATCAATCGGTCCCATCTTCTGCTGTGATCCAATCTGCACAGTAGCCATAAAGTGACCCAAGTTCACTAAGGCTATGTGAGCTGTCTCTTTCTTTATATTAGACCAGTTTCTTACATAATGTCCCTTCTTTTGGCACCCATGACATACAATCTCAGCTGCTGGAATGTGTCCCCCCCCCCCCGCTCACCAGTCTTGTGTCTCTGAGGCTGGATTTGACAGTTTATAAGTAAAAGGGTTCCTTACCAGATTGCTGGTGGTCGCAGCTGCTGATGTACCTTGGAACCCTCCGAGTCTAGATGGTCGGGCTGCCAGGAAGTCTTCTGTCAACGTGATGGTTTTATCAGCAGAATCTAGCTAATGCACCCGAACCCAAAGTTGTACATCCTGGGGTAAAACTTTAATAAACTGTTCAATAATCACTGCCTCCAGAAGTTGGTCCTTGCTCTTGTTCTCTGGTTGTAACCATTTGTAGCAGAGCTCCTTGAGATGGCCATAAGTCTCTTGTGGGGTATCCAGTGACTGCATTTTAAGAAACCTAAACCTCAGTGTTTATGTCATAGTGCCTGAGGATCTCCTGCTTCTCACGGTCATAGTCCTCTGCCTCTCGGGAGTCCATGTGGTTATAAACCAACTGGGTACTGCCTGTCAGGTGCAGTGCCAGTCAAACAACCCACTGTTCCCTTGGCCATGCGCATGTTTGAGCGATCCTCTCAAATGTTGTGAGGTAGGCCTCAATGCCATCACTGTCTGAAGGTTTAGACAGTTTAATGTCTTTTGAGCTACAGGCTCTTTCTGTTTGCCCTGCATTGATGGCATGCAAGACCCTCATGGTATCCGCCCATTTGGCATCTTGACTTCTCTGCTCAATGTCTCTATCTCTCTCTGCTCAATGTCTCTATCTCTTTCCATCTGCACCTGTTTTATGCAGAGCCATTTCAACAACTCCCCTACATCCTCAGGTGAAGAGTCTTCAAGAGGAGGCAGTTACCTCGATTCTTCCATATCCTCTTGCATCTCTTCATCCTCATCAGGCTTGGCCTTCCTCCGAGCTCCCAGGTCCAGTCCAGGAAGCAGCTTCTTTCCCAGGCTGTCGGCCATGGTTCTGGTCAGAACTCCACTGACTTTCTTCTCTGGGTTCTCATCTGGCAACTCCTGGTGCATCGGTCCACCTGGGATATCTGGGTGATAGCCACCAGAAAACATCCCTCTTCGGCCAGTCCAGATGCTTCCAACAAGTTATCCCCACTTCTAACACCAAGTCTGTGGAGGGGTTGTGGGATGACAGATGGACCAGACACTGAACTTCAAGTTCAACACACAATCTCTGTGTGTTTATTCAAAATACATGAAATAACCTTCAGCAATGGCATATCCCTTCTTCAGTACATCAGTTTGTAGCAGGTCTTTCCTCTACACTTAGCCAGCACCTACTGCCTTACTGATCTCTGATCTAATTATCTGTTGAGATTTAGCCTCCCCTATGCAGGCCTTGTTTGCTTGGGTGGAGGGGGCTCAAATAAAAAAAAAAAAGCTAAAGACAAAGAATCTCAGTGCAGAAGCAAAGACACAAGGGTTACCCCAAAGGACATTGACAATAAGCCAAGTTTCAAAGAAACACAACATTGCACATACTCCCAAAATGCAAAGCATCATGGGATAAATGCAAATCACCATGACATTTCAGACTTGTTCAACTTACAGCAATTTACATGCATTTTAAATAGCACAACTACAGTAACTTAATTTTTATAATACACTCCCCTAGTAACTTTTTACCTTTATCAAAAACACCTAGTGCCATCGTATTTGCAACATTTACAGGTTTTATACACATAAGGTATATACATTAATGTATTTTATGACATAGTGCCATTGCATACTAAATCCAGCAATGAGGAACACAGCTTGTTGTTTTACATCAGCTCAGAGGTCATCACAATAACCTCCCTGTATGAGGACCTGAGAGGGAAAAGGAAAATTTAAAGAGGATGTTATAGCATAGACAAGAAAGGGGAGTGGGTACCCATAGGTGGCCAACCTTATGTACTAGAAATTGTAAAGACTAGATTAGGCTAAGAATAGAAGAACTGCTGCAACAGATTTAAGAAAAGGTCAGTTCTCAAGAGTGGCAGGAGCCATACCTCTCAACCTCCCTCATCACAAATCAGTGACAAGGCTTAAAATGATCAGGGAGAAATGACCAAAATCAGGGACACATCTGAAAAGATAGTAATATTATTTCCAGAAGCTGTGTACTACATGCTTCTTAGTGTGAATAGCATTTTTTTGATGAGAACTAGACTGTAACACCAAGGGCTGGCATTATTTTGTGATTCAAATCCCTACTCTTCAGCGACAGAAGCACCAAATTTACGAGGGACAGAAGAAATTTCTGAGGCAAAATCAGGGACATCCCTGAAAATCAGGGACAGTTGAGAGGTATGGCAGGAGCTCCCTGATACATGGACTACCAGGGAATTACTTTTTCATTTTCACCAGGACAGAGAGTGTACAGGGTGCTGGCTAGGGTTGCTGGAAATCCATTAAATGGAACTGGATTCATCAGATTCCGATCTGATTTATGGATTTAGGATTTTAAGATTTGCAGTCCAAAATCCTAAATCCTAAACTGAATCCTAAAACCCATTTTACATAGGCATTAGGATTTCAGATTTCATATCCAAATCCTAAATCTAATTTTTAGGTCCTTTTAGGATTTGAAATGGAATTAGATTAGGATTCGGAAATTTTAAAAATCCTAAAATCGGACTGGAATCGGCCACTTCCGAGCATTTCTAGTGCTGGCATGCTGTTTGTGGTGGTTAAAACATGATAGTTGGTGCTTCAAGGAATCATTTAAGATATCAGTATGCCTTGTATGCATTGGCGGTACTCCTCATTTGCACTGGCGTCTGGTTACGTTTAGTTGTCCTGCACAAATAAATTAACAACAGGCTAACAGATTAGCACTGTGCTAACTGCTTTTAAAAATAGCACTGGCCATATTAAAAGGCTATCAACAGTGCTAATTACAGCACCAGGTTAATCCTGTTCGTGTGGCACTATCTGACTAAAAATCCAGGCCACTGTCTCTTAAACTTCAGAAGATAAAAAGGGGTATTTTATCTATTTCTTTTTGTGTTTTTTCATTTCCATCTTGTTTTGCTTGCACAATTTTTATCAAATTTCAAAATGTGAAGTGGCAACTTTTATAACAACAGAAGTTAAAATACAGTTTCTTCTTTTATCTTAGTGCTGCCTTTATTTACTATTAAAACAGTTGTTTGGGAAGCTCAGACTTAGGATATTTATAATATAATGTAGTCATACCATTTAAGCAGGGGATGCACTAAGGCCCTGTACACCCTATGTAGTATGTTCAAAAACATTTAGAAAATGTTTCTTATCTGTATTATAGCATGGTTGTTGGAGTGTCCAGATTGCACTCCAATACTGCACTAGTCCTAGTGAGTTCACAGGCATAATCTGCAGATTTGTGGACAGCAAAATGTATGTCATGATACTCGCGATTGGGTGTGGATGCGGATTTTGGAAAAGTGTCACCATTAGAATCAGTAGCTTGTGAGCTCAGGGATATTTTTTTTTCCATTTCATAATAGCCACACACACAGATTATGGGTCGCTGTGGTTGCCTTAACCCATGTTTCAACACAAATCATGTCCACACTGATGTCAGCATGGGTTAAGGCAACAGCGTTGATCTAAAACTGTGCTCTGGCCTACTTCTGAGCAGGGTTTAAGCACAGTTTTAGAACATGGATTGTAGCCTGTTTTTTACCATGCCACAGTCTGGAAAAACTCATTTTAAACCATTTTAACACAGTTAAAATGGAATGGTTTAAAAAAACCCTTGGGCAGGAAATTGAAACTGTTTTGTGAGTGCTAAACAGATTATCAGCTCGCTAACCTAACTTTGCACTTCTAAAGCAGGAAAGTACTGCATACAGCCATAGTGGATGGCTTGGCTACCAAATCACTAATTCATTTGTAAGTGGCCCTAATCATCCTGGTGCACCTATGTAAAGCAGCTGACAGCACCTTACATACAGGCACACCAGCATGCTGGTAGGTTTGGGGAAGTGGTAACTACCCATTAGTGCAACACTAGTTACTGGCTCCCCAAACCAGGTGTCACGGGATGCACCTTCCTACACCCCCAACACCTGGCCATGTCAGGCTACAACTAACCCTGGTCCACCTGCTAGTACATGGCATAACTGCCCGAGGTGTCCAGTGCCAACCCCCAAATTGCATGCCCAGGTAATAAGACATCTGTCCCTGGTCTCCAGTGGCTCCCCCGGCCTTCATCAGCTGCCCACTGATCAGCCACTTGGTAATATCAGTAATTTCTCTGTACCATTTGCCTGGTGTCCAGACCAGGGCTCCCCATGTGCCCCAGTTAGCAGCCTGGCAAGAGCTGTAATTCTTCCATACCACATCCTTGGTGTCCAGTGGTTCCCCCTGCCCCCATAAGTATGATGCCCAGCCCCACCTTGACCTGCCCACCCAGCACCCAGCACCACTACTCCCTCCCCTGGCACCCAACCTGTAGTGTATGGACTCCCTTAATTGTGACCGGCACAGACCCTCTGCTCACATCCATTGCAGCTGCCAACGGAATGATAGTTCACAATCACATGCCTACTGTAGTAAAAGCTGTTTCAACAGTAGGCACGCGATCATGGAGATAGAAACATAGAATTTATCATCAGAAAAGGACTGCTTGGCCTGCCTAGTCTGCCCAGATGTTTCCTGCCTTATCTTATGCCTCACATGCTGTCTGGTCTTCACTGACCCTCTCACCTTCCTGCCTGTTTTCTAATATACCGCTATGTCTATGCTACACATGCTTGAAGCCCCTTACTGTTTTAGCCTCTACCACTTCAGCTGGCAGTCTATTCCAGGCATCTACCACCCTTTCAGTGAAGAAGTATTTCCTCATATCTCTCCCCCAACTTCATTACATTTCCTCTGGTCCTGGTGCTCTTTCGCATTTGAAAGAGACTCTCCCTGACCCTTTTCACTCATGTGAGGTACTTGAAGGGCTGTATCATGTCACCTTTCTCTCTCCTCTCTTCCAGGGTGTACTTGTTGAGATCCCTCACGCTCTCCTATTAGGGCTTCTTGTGCAAACCCTGCACCATTTTAGTTGCCCTCCTGTGGACTTCCCCATCCTGCCTATGTTCTTTCTGAGGTTTGTTCTCCAAAACTGTCTACAGTACTACAGGTGCAGTGTCAACAGTAAGCGATACAGTGGCAACACCACCTCTATCCTCCTGATGGAGATACCCCTTCCTATGCACTCCAGCATCCCACTAGCCCTACCCACTGCTTTGTCGTACTGCCACCTTGAGGTCCTCAGACATAATAACCCCAAGATCCCATTCCTGTTTATTGACTATCAATAACTCCCCCCCCCACCCATCCTATACTTAGCTCTTGGGTTCCTATGCCCTAGGTGCATGATTTTGCACTTCTTGGCATTGAACCCAACTGCCATGCTTTTGACCACTCCTCAAGTTTTCTAAGATCCCTAAGCATTCTCTCCACTCCCTCCTGAGTGTCCACCCTATTGCAAATTTTGGTATCATCTGTAATAAGGCATACCTTCCCCCTTCAATTCTTCAATGTCCCCTACATTGTAGAGGATTGGTCCGAGTACTGAGCCCTGTGGTACCCCACTGGTCACTCTCCTATCATTAGAATGAGTGCTGTTAACCACCACCCTCTGTCTCTTATCTGTTAACCAGTTTCTAACCCAATTCACCACTTTGGATCCCACCCCTCGGCTGTTCAGTTTATCAGCTTCCTGTGATGGACAATGTCAAAGGCATAGCTAAACTCCAGATCAGTCATGTCCACTGCCCTCCCCTGATCTATTTCCCTAGTCACTCAGTCAAAGAAAGCTACCAGATTCATTTGGCATGACCCCTCGTGAATCTGTGCTACACATGATCTTACAGCGCACTAGATTCAAGATACTCTGCTAGTCTCTCCTTCAGTATGGATTCCATTAATTTCCCCACCACTCAAGTTAGACTATCCAGACTATAGTTGCTAGCCTCCTCTCTGTTGCCTGCTCTTACTGAATGGGACTATGTCTGCTCTCCTCTAGTCCTCTGGAACCACTCCTATTTCCAGTGAGTTGTTGAATAAGGCTATGAGTAGTGCAGCAAGCACCTCATTGCCTAGTTCCCTTAATACCCTTGGGTACATCCATCCAGTCCCATAGCCTTGTCCACTTTCTAATTTGCAAGTCCCTTCAATACTCTTTCCTCTGAAAATGGACTTGTGTCCTCTTCTCCCCTCCAGTGCTCGTGCTGCTCCTTGATGGTCTGTCCCTGCCTCTCTCCATTGTGAAGAATGAGCAGAAGTACTGGTTCAGGATGTCTGCTTTTTCCTGATCCTCCTCTGCACAGTCTCTCTTTGTCATCCTTCTTATCCTCAGTATCTCTCCCCTTGCCTTCCTCTCCTTGCTTATGTACCTGAAGAAAGTCTGGTCTTCTTTTGCTACCCTTTAGGTTTTCCTTTCTTCTGTTTGAGCCTTTGTTCACCCTCATTATCTTACCATACCTGCTTCCCTCTGTTTTACCCGGTACACCTCTCCATCCTCATCCTTCTGTGTTTCTTTGTACCTCCTGAATGCACCCTTTTTTCCTTCACCTTCATGGCCACTTCCCTACAGTAGCGTAATGGATTTTTTTCCCTCCTGCTTTTCCTCACTTCCTTCATGCAGATGCTGGTTGCCTTCCATATTCCTTCCCTTAATTTTCTCCACTGTTACTCTACCACTCCCCTACAATCCTCCTCTGCTAGGCTGCTTCTGAGGCAGTCTCCCATTTCTTTAAAATCCAGCCTACTAAAGTCTGGGATCCTCATCTTTTTGTGGCTTGCCTCTGCACCCATCTTAATGTTGAACCACACTGTACAGTGATCACTGGTTCCCAGGTGGCAGCCCTCTGTGATATAATTCTGCACTATCACAGCCTTCTGTAGTACAGGGATTCAGAGGAGCAAAAGGAAATAGCATGTCCCAAATAGGCTAGCACTTTTACCTCATGAGTCATTTTCAGCTCTCAGCATGCTAATAAGCCCATAGGACAGGAAAGGTGCTAATAGGCCATTTGCATGCCATTATGGGCTCACTAACATCTCCGCACAATGCCTCTGTGCATGACTGCATGGAGGTATTGTGCAGAGCAGTGCCAGCCTCTACCTCCTCATCACCATTAAGATGCCCCTGAGTATTATAATACAATGATTCCTGGCATCTAGTAGTTCTCCCAATCACATTCAGATGTCCCCGATTAGTACATTAAAATGATCCCTGGCATCTAGAATTCCCTCCACCACCAAACACCATTCAGATGCCCCTGATTAGTATACTAAAATGATCCCTGGTATCTAGTTCACCCTCTGACCACAAGTCTGAGCCCCCTTCCCATTTCACCCACTCAGGTCCTTCCAGCCCCTTCCCATGGTGGCACTTAACTTATCCCAGTTGCCAGTCACCCCACTCTGACGGTGACAGGCCTGGACCCTCTGCTCACCGCCTCAGCTTGCCACTGTCTGAGTGACAGGGAGTGAGCACACATCTACTACAGAAACAGATGTTCTACAGTTGGCGTGTGCTCACTCCCTATCACATATCACTCAGACAGTGGCCGGCCAAGGTAATGAGCGGAGAGAGGCTGTATCGACACCAGTCACAGGGAGTTGGCTGCCATCTTGGGTAAGTAGGCAGGTCAATAGGGAGGGGGTGGAGGGACAAGGGTAAGATGCAAAAAGTAAGCAAAAAAGGTTATCTTATCTGTCTCTTTATGTATTTTTTCTTATTTTGCTTGCAAAACTTTTATCAAATTTCAAAACACCGTGACGTGACTTAAAACATTTATAACAACTGTAGTTAAAATACAGTTTCTTCTTCTTTGATCTGAGTGCTGTCTTTATTTATGTATGTATAAAAACACAGTTTGGTGGGCTGGCCTAGTGGCTTGGTGCTAGCTGAACTGCTTGCCATGCCAGTGGCCTGGTTTTGTGGGTGGACCTTGGTCACATGGGGCTTAGCTGGGAGGAGAGCTGAGTGAGCATCTTAGGGACTGCTCTCCTGTCAGTGAGGGGGAGTCCAACTATCCTGCTCTTCAACAGCCTCCTAGCTGAGAAGGGCTAGCAGGGCAGTGGAGCTGCATAAGTGAGAGGGCTCAGGCTGGCACAAAGCAAGTACATGAAATTTACATGCATTGGCATTATTGCATGCTTGGCTGCCCAGGGGATGAACCCAAAGGTAGATAATCCCAATGGCAAAATGATCCACAAACCTGCCGCAGGCTCTGCACTACTAACCAGGCTTTGCTTCTGTCTGATAAAGGTATCTACTTGTGAATGGCCCTCCCCCTCCTGGCCCTGCCATGGGTGGGGTGGGGGGGGTCCATGGGGAACCTCAGAGCAGGTAAGTCCTGGAGATGGTGGGTGATGGGGCTGGATAGGTCAGTGGGAGTCGCTGGGTGACTAAGGAGATAAAAATCTCTATGGAAAAAGAAAGAAATAAAACACAGTTTGGGAAGCTCAAACCCCATAACACAGTCATACCATATAAGCAGGGTAACTATGCACTATGCGGCTAGCCCAGGGCATGCTTATTAGGGGAGACCCAGTGCCTGACAAAGCTCTGTCCACCTTGCAGTGCTCCACATATATGTAATGGGGAGGTTAGGAGCTGTGAATACCACCAGTGAGGCATCACAGTACAGTTATTCAGAACAGAAATATGCAAATCATGCACATGCCAGCTGAGCTCCTGATGAGAACTGGGCCCTGAGTGACTGTTGCAAAAAATATACATTTTTGTTTCTTAACCAAGAACCTTTATTAAACAAAACATTAAAATAAAAACAAAAACTAAAGCAAAACAAACTCTGTGCAGTACCAACTAGGAAAGCTTTTGGCTTACACTATCACAGTTCCTGCAGTGCTTCCCAAGCATTCAGCTCATATAAGTTGCTGGACTAACACAGTAATTAATTACACATACTGTAAAGCTGACCAAAACTTCAACTTATAACAGAAAAATGCTTGCAATCACCTGTGTTTATATGGTATGAAAGTGATATGCTAGGAATATCGTAAGTATTAGTTTCCCATACAAATGTGTTTTTAACAGTAAATGAAGGCAGCACTCAGTTAAAAGATTAAACTACTGTATATTTAAATTAGTTCTAAAAGTTTCTTGTCTATTGAAGTGAAATGCTTACATTAATAATGAAATACATATACTATCTACTGAAATGCACATACTGAGTACTGAAACTCCACATACACTGTATACTGAAATGCACAATACTGAAACAAATACACTACCTACTGGAGATACATACACGGCAGACTGACATTTGATTAAAGGTGTGCAAGCAAAACAATATGGAAAACCCCATAAAGAAGTAAAAGACAAGATATCCTGTTTTGTTTACCTTTTGCTCTGCAGCTTTAGACATCCTCTCACCAAGCCAGCAGTTCCTTGAATGCAACAGGAAAGGAGTGCAGGGGCAGGGCATTCCAGGGGCGGAGCTAATTTAGTACAGTATGTAGTGCATTTGTTTCACTATATAGTTTATTTGTTTCAGTATGTAGTGTATATGGATGTTTCAGTCTATAGTGTATGTATTTCAATATACAGAGTATGTGTTTCATCGTGTAGAGCATTTGTTTCAGTATATAGTGTATGTGGATTTTTTAATATACCATGTGTGTATTTAAATATGTAATGTATTTATTTCAGTATATAGAGTATGCAGCTTTTTTCAATAGATAGTGTATGTGTTTTAATATACAGAGTATTTGTTTCACTATATGGTCTATGCCATATTTTTCAATGTATAGTGAATTTATTTCAATAGATAGTGTATGTATTTCAGTATTTACGTTTCAGTACATAGTGTATTTGTTTCAGTAGATAGTGTGTGGATTTTTGAGTGTGTAGTGTATGTATTTCAATAGATAGTGTATGTATTTCAATATGTAGTATATTTGTTTCAGTATATAGTGTATGCAGATTTTTTCAATATATAGTGTATTTGTCACAATATATAGTGTATTTGTTTCAGTAAATAGTGTATGTGGATTTTTCAGTCTGCCGTGTATGTATCTCAGTAGGTAGTGTATTTGTTTCAGTATTGTGCATTTCAGTATATAGTGTATGTGGAGTTTCAGTACTCAGTATGTGCATTTCAGTAGATAGTATATGTATTTCACTATTAATGTAAGCATTTCACTATATAATGTATGTGTTTTCACTATATGACATATGCATTTCAGTATATAGTGTATGTATTTCAGTTCACTACATGATGTATGTATTTCCGTAGATAGTGTATGCATTTCACTATACTGTGTATGCATTTCACTATATGATGTATATTTTTCATTATATGATGCATGTATTTCACTATATAGTGTATATGTTTTACTATATAGTGTATATAGCCAAAGATTCTGAATTATGTCCCTAACGGCATACCATAGAATTAGGAGTTGCACAAGAAAACCCTGTATCTTGCAATTTACAACATTGTGGCTGGGCTAGGATTTCAAAGGAAAAAAAGGTAGGAAAACAAAGAGAAGGCAGAATTAGGGAGGAGATTCAGTATTCTGAATTTGTGATAGGTGAAGATGGGGTACGCTCCCCAAAAGCCCTCTCACAGTTCAGGTTGACACCATTTTATCCACGTGCCTTACAAGCAAACATATGCACTTAATTCCAGGACTATATGTGTTGAGACTTGTTTAAGTCATAATAATCAAAATGCTCTAATGTTAGTGTTCAAACACAGGTAAGCAGAGTAACACAGCTCTTTAGCTAGAGTGATCAATGAGTGTAGAAACATAAGAACATCTGTTTTACTTGCTTTTTACCAATTAAGAGAATGCATTAATTCCATGAGTTGCAAGCACTGCACTGCAAGCAGGTGAATCTCTGCCATTCCCTGAGAAACAAAGTTCTAAACAGTAGGACATATGAAAGTAGTAAACAGTAGCATATGTAGAATAAAATGGAGATTTAAGATTTCAAGCAGGATTTAGGAGTTTCACAAGCAAATCCTCTACCTTGCATTTTCTAGCCTTGTGATTGGGCAAGATCTTCAAAAGGAAAAGGAGGAGAAAGGTGGACAGTGGCTGGAATTAGGGAAGAGATTCAATATTCTGGAGCTGTGATAGATGGAGAAGGGGCATGTCCCCAAAAGCCCTCTCGCAGCTCAGACTACCAGTGAAAATACTAATTTGAGTTTTCATTTTGAGCAACACATTTTTAGATCACAATTATTGATCAATGAAATCAATTAGTCAATTGACAAAAAATTATTTATTCACAATCTGAGTTTCTCTGTTAACCAATCAACTGTTTTTGTTTGACATGGCTATGTTGTAATGCATGATGGTTGAAAGATTTGGAGATCAGTATTTGACAGAGGGTTCTAAATAAGGATCTATAATTCCTCAAATTGATTTATGCATATAATTTGCTCTATGACATGCATACTGTGAACTGCATACAACAAGTCTTCACTATTGTTATAGTGATTTACAAAATATTTTTCTCTTGTAGGACTTATTTATTTATGGAGTATTCGGAAAATACCTTTGAGTCAAAGACTCTTTTACAAAGCTTCCATGTCAGTACAGGTAAACACAACAGGAGAACGGTACAATTGGGTCAACTATCTGAAAACCAAGGAGAATAATGAAATAATATCCTGTAACTTCTGTTTTTAACTTATTAATGTTAACATTTTTTTACACATTGGTCTTTGACTTGCGTAATTAAGACACTCAGAACACCATGGATTGGCAAGGTTTAATATCAGATGACTTAAGACAATATATAAAATAGAGACACCCATAATGCCAATTATCGCTGATGAGGTGCAAATGCCTGAAACATTACATCATACTGTATGTTGCATGTGGCATTCTGCTTCAGTGCTCATTGTTTGCCTGTATTTGCACATCTCAGCATGTTTGTGCACAAGTTTAGTAAGGAGTGCATTTTTGTTAAATTCCAGTGCTACAGTGCATCTTTCTTGGTGACAAGTAATCATGTGAAGGGAGGTGAGTGTGTGTTGTTTTTTAATTCAACTCATACCTTGAGAAATGACCCTTTCCATTTTTGTTATACTTACCTTTTTTTTTTTTTCAATTGTTTAACCAGGACTGGCACACTAAGCTGAAAGCTTGTTTACAGGTGCGACCTGGGAGCACAGGGAAGTTAAGTGACTTGCTCAGGGTCACACAATATGCAAGTGGGGGCTGTGGAATTCAAACCCAGGTCTCAAGATTTGCAGCTCAGGGCCTTAGACTACTGCGCTATACTACCTCCCATAAACCTATACCTTCTCCACAACATTCTGAACTTGCAACTTTTGATCTTTCAGTGTTAACTGCTGCATCTCTGCTAATGAATCTGGCATGAATATTTTCAATTCCTTTTATTATTAACTTGTAACAAAAGACAGACTGAGGCTTTTTCCAGCATCCATTTGTCTGTTGTGACTGCCATTGCTGGAAGTGATGCGAGAAGTCCCCTACTGGATGTTGAGATATGCAGATCTTTGACTCATCAGGGGTTAGTTTTTGTTTGTGGTGGATGCACTGGGGCTGATGCTTACCTACTGCATCTCTGCCTCTATTTGAACCTCTGGGTGAACTGTGTGGTTGAGAGTGGAACGTTTGTAATAGTACCCCCTTCCCATTCCTCCTGTGCCATAAGGTATGTAGTACCCACTGGATTTATCCTTTTTTTACAAGGTTTTTAACAGCAGTTTTGGTTTTAGCAACCTTATTCATGTAACTGTCTATCCGATCCATAAACAGAGATGACTTTCAATTGGGAAGGCTGCAGTTTTATTCTGTAGATCCCTAGATAAACCTGTGATTAGTAAGAATGCATACCATCTGATAGATATTGTATTTGCCAAGGCTCTAGCTGCTATATCATTAATATTCACAGCCATTTGCAACTGGTGCTTGACTCTATCAAGACCTGCATTTATGTGCTGCAGTAACTCTGACATCTTCTGAAAGGGCAGATTGGCACAACAGAGTAGCACAGCTTTCCAGAGTGCTTCCTGGTAATGAGATGTTTTGCTCAAAAATGCCTACCCTGAAGATGATGGTGGCAAATGAGTACCATGTGTGTCACTTTTTCTGGAATCCTTGTCAGGTGGTGCTGTAGAAAAGGCTGTCTCTGCCTTTGTGCAAGCAGCAGCCTGTATCCAGTCCTCAGGGTTAAGGTGTTGGTATAGATATTCTGAACCAGAACTGGTCACTATATAGCTTTTCTCTACTTTCTTATCAATTGCTGTTGTTGATGCAGACAGTATTTTAGTAATTTTTTTTGAAGTGTTGTGGATGAGAATTAGACTCAGTCCCTTCATGCTTAAAAAATCTGACTTCCCAATGTAAGAGTCAGTTTACATAGTGGGGATATTAATTGTACCTGCTATGCCCCAAGGAAGACAGAATATGAGAAAAAGTCCTACATAGGACTTTTGGGTGAACCTATTTCCTCATCATCTTTGACTTGAGGAGTAATAGGTTCCTTCTCCTCAAAATTGCATTCCTTCTCTGTGACACTGCATGGCCGTTGATAGACATACACTCAGTATGACCGAGTGTACAGTAAAAAAATCAGGGCGGGGGCAACTAAACAGTTTTTTGTAGTTTATATTGGAATTTTTGTGATCGTTCTCTGTTTCTCAAATTTTCTCAGTCTCTCATCAGAATCTGAGAGTACGCACAGCACTGGCTATAGACAGGCAGTGATGCGAGCCAGTGACTTTGAGTTGAGGGGGGCAACATGCTAAATGAGTGGTCATTCTTCTTTCTTTGCTTTGCTTTCCAAGTCCTAGAATCCTGGCCACCAAGGGGAAGGCATGCATCTCTACTGACAGGCTGGAGCTCAGTCTCAAATTGGCGCAGGCTGCAGTCGTCGGTACTCTCCGACTGGTCAGGAAGTTAAGCCCTGCAGTACTACTGGTCCAATAGAAAAGGGGGTGGTCCAGCCTCTGCTGATTGGCTACTTTGTCAGCCCATGGGAGGTTTAAATTCTTGTCACTTTTCCTGTACAGGACCACTTTTTCAATTAGTTGCATTTTTTGATTGAGCGGCATGAAGGAGTGTTGGGAGCCTGAGGAGAAGACTGCAGTTGGTGCAGTGGAGAACGCCAGAGATGGAGAGATCATCATCAGAGTGACTGGACTACTAGAGTGGACATGAAAGTGAAGAAACTGGTCTGGAAGCCGACGACTTTCTCTCAGCCAGCCTGAGCCAACAGAGAAAGAACATCGACCCTGACCGAGGAGTAGAGCAGAGCAGTAAGTTGCCGAGTACTGCAGAGCAAGAGGTGCAGAAGAGGACTGGGAGCAGAGGAAAGATGCACCATGGACAGCACAAAACCAGAGACATCTAAGGACTGTACCTGAAGCAGCGACTGATCTAATACAGGCAGCAATAGCAGTAGCCAGGAGGTAAGTCTCCTCAGTCCCTCCTGCACACTGGGAGTTTGGGACATCTTGAATCTTATCATTCTCAGCTGCCTTAGTCTGTGCTAGTGGACCATGCTGGTTGGGGGGGGGGAGAGAAAGAGGACAGCAACATGGTGGTGGTAAAAACCAGGAGCAAACTGGCATCAGGAGCAACAGGGCTCAATGAGTATTGGAGGGTGGGTCAGGAACGGAAACGATAGTGGAGCATCAACTAGCACTGAGCACTTCAGCAGCATTAGTGGTAAGTCTCTCCAGTCCTGCCATCCTGCTGCTGCACATTGGGACATCTTAGTTTGAATCTCAGTTGCAGCTGCCTTAGCTAGTGCTAGTGGACTGGGGGAGGTGAGGGTGACCACACAATCTGCGCTGGTCGGTGGGGGGCAGCAATATGGTGATAAAAACCAGGAGCAAAGGCATGAGGAGCAGCAGGGCTCAGCAAGCATTAGAGGGAAACCATAGCGGAGCACCAACTAGGCCAGCACTGAGTAGCATTAGCAGTAAAAGGCAACACTAGAGGGGAAACATTAAAAAAAAAACAGAGAGAGGACCAATGTGCCAGGTGTACAATCATGTATTGTCCCAGCAGCAGCAGCAGCAGCAGCAGCAGCAGAAAAATAAGATCTATATATATAGTCTCAGACAAGGCATTCGGCAGAGTTTTCCTTGCTTTTGGACAGTCAAGTTTCTCAAATGATAGGACCAGATGCAGGCAGAAGGTGTTATGCTGGCATAAGTAATTCCTGATGCTTCCAGCAGGATAGGAAACAAGACGTGTGCTGTGGGACTGGCATGAATAACCTACGTTACTCTCATGTGGCAACCAGGCACAAGCACGTGGTGAAGGGTTGGCATGTGTAACGCATGTTGTTCACAGCTAAATGCCAGGAGCTGGTATAAGGTGTGATTGGTATATGTTGTTCACATGTGAGAACAAGATATAGCCATGAAGTGGTGCTAGCATAAGTAACCCATGTTGATCAAATATGGAGACCAGACATAATTAAGATAGAATGGCACTAGTAGAAACAAGTCATGTTGCTCACATCTAGGGAACAGGTATATAAACATGGGGCTAGATATTCAAAGGGGATGTGCCTGGCACAACTGAGTTGTGCCAGCGCAACCCCAGAACTGGGTCCCAGAGCAATAGTCAAAGGAGAGAACTGCACAGCACAATTCCCAATGTGCCTGGGCACAAAGTTAATGTATGCGGCACATCTCCAGGGGGCGTACCCATGCATATGCGGCACATCGCGATATTCAGCCTGGGATGTCTGGCACACTGCTGGCACAACCCAGAGATGTGCCGCATATCCGGACTCAAGGTTGAGCCTGCAGAAAATGGCTCAAGTGCCCGCCACCCACAGGCATGCTGTTGTATTGCAGTGCAGAACACAGCAGCTGCCAGCCATGGGTGGCAGCCACCCCAAACACCATGCACAAGCACCCCCACAAGGTTCTGGTTGTCCCATGTAACCTTCCCACTCTTTCCATAGCGTGATCGCCATGTCAGAATACATGCCAAAGTTCCTGGTAGTCTAGTGGTACCCTCCGTCCCCATCCTGACCCTCCGATCACCGGCACGCTAATGTTATAATGATCCCTGGTGGTCCAGTGGTTTCCCCCCTTCCTGCTGAATCCCTGATCACTGTTGAAAAATGAAACAACACCTTCCTGGTGGTCCAGTGGTAATCCCCACCAACCCACCTACACAGGACACCCAGCCCCCCAGCTCCTCCCCAGTCATCGGCGGGCAGCAGACCTGCCCACATACCACCGTGGCTGCCCATTGAATGACAGCTTACAGTAGTGGCTGCAAGCTCAATGGTCCACAAAGTGGCCTAATGGGCTTGCAGTGCATACTGTAATATTTACATCTGTGTGAATGAAATTATTAATTCACAAAGATGTGCAAATTACAGTATGCACTGCAAGCCCATTGGTCCACAGTGTGGACGAATGAGCTTGCAACCACTACTGTAAGCTGTCATTCGGCGGGCAGCTTTGGTGGTATGTGGGTGGGTCTGCTGTCCGCCGATGATTGGAGGGGAGCTGGGTGTCCTGTGTGGGTGGGGGGGGGGTTACCACTGGACTACCAGAGAGGCATTGTTTCATTTTCTAATGGTGATTGGGGATTCGGCTGGGGAGGGGGAACCACTGGACCAGCAGGGATCATTATAACATTACGGTGCCGGCAATCGAAGGGTTGGGATGGGGAGGGGGTTACCACTAGACTACCAGGGACTTTGCCATGTATTCTGACATGACGATCGCTGCTATGGGAGGGGTGGGAGGTTACACTAGCTACTGGGGACATGGCCAGTAATGCCTACATGGCAATCGCTGTTACTGGTTGGGGTGGTACCTTTGAACCTCCACTGCCGGCAACGCATGGTATGCAGGGCACCAGGCACATTTCACTGGCCAGCCCTGCACAGCTCATGCAAATGGGGCCATAATGGCATGCAAATGGCCCCATTTGCACCTTACACATGCATAATGGCTCATTTGAATATCGGTGTCTGAATATCAGGAATATACGCACAGCGTATCTCTGCTGTGCTGGCGCATTACCCATTCCTGGTATTCAGACTTGTCAGGAGGGATGCCCGGCGCATTGTATTTGTGGAAGGTGCATTCTGTGCTATATTCAGACGGGATGCACCATAGCGCATCGCCTTTGAATATCTCCCTTAGTTGCTCCAGTGCAACTCAAGTTGTGCTGTGCACCTACTTGCACCATTGCTGGCTGCATGTTTGAATATCGGGACCATGGTGTAGAACTTGACATGTGCAATCTGTGTTGTTCATATCTGGGAACCAAGCATGGGTATGTGGTATGGGGTTGGCATCTGGCATCACTGTTTCTTATACCTGCAGATTAAGCATAGATATGTGGCATGACACTGACATGAGTAATCTACACTTGTGGAGGACCAGGCACAGGCATTTGGTGTAGGGCTAGCATCTGTGACCATTGTTTCTAATATATGCAGACCAAGCGCATGGATGTGGTATGAGACTGCCATCAATAACCACAGTTGCTCACACATGCAGATCAGGAATAGACATGAAGTATGAGGCTTGATATGAGCAACCCATGTTGTTCTCATGTGGAGACAAGGCATAGGCATGTGGTGTGGGGTTGGCATTTGTAATCACTGTGTCTGATATATAAGGAGCAAGCAGTTGCATGAGGTACGAAGCTGCCATCTGTAACCATTGTTACTCATACTGGCAGACTAGGAATAGACATGTAGTATATGGCCGGCATGAGTCACTCATGTTGTTCTCATATGGGGACCAGATGTTAGCACGTGGTATGAGTCTGGCTTCTGTAATCTTGTTGCACTTACATGCAGACCAGGCATAGAGATGTGGTATGAGACTGGCAGGAACAATCAGGCTGGCTACCTTGATGTGTAACAGAGGCTTATCGCAATGTTTCCTAAACACTGTAACTAAAAGCCAGCCAACCTCTATGTGTTTTAGGCTAAAATAAAATGGTGTAATTCTATAAGATAGTAATCCTTTTGGGGGGGGGGGCTGTTGTTTGTATGACATGGCACTACATATTTTGGTTTTGCGTTTACGCAATGGGAGGCAACAGTGCTCTCTGGGTGCGGGGGGGGCAACAGTGCTGTCACTTGTTTGAAGTACAAGTTTAAAATTCCTGGCTACACCCCTGACACTGTGTGGAACTGAGGAAGGGAATTTTGATGCATGTTCTTTCATGGATGGAGGAATTGTCACGTTGAATTTCTCCATGGAGGGTTTTTGAGTATCACCAGCAGACTGGACAAAGGGCTCATGTGCCTTTTTTTTCAAGCTCCAGATGTTTTCTTTTTCTATGTAATGTTCATGTAAGTGGATGACTCCACTTCCTTCCTTTTCATTCCTCAGCTCAGGATTCATGCCCTTTTATGGGCTTCCTTGTGGCTCTTCTTTAGACGGGTCTTTAGGAGAAGCTGTGTCAGCTGACATTATCAGAGATATGTCATTAACCTTTTTAATAGAGGAAAACTCTTTGTAGTTACACAAATAGACTGTGGTCAATAGTAACTGCCTTTTTTTCTTATCTCTCAGTCTGTGTATTAGGACAAAACACTCTGCGCAGATCACTGTTCAGCTGATCATGATCTGGGACGAAGCACTTGTCACACTCTAAATGAGTGTAACCTTAGGCAAAGTGCCCACACATTTTGGAACTGGTGGGCATAGTTAATTTTTCAGCTTTTGTTCTGATTCTGACTCAGACATGAGACCAGAAAAGGCACTACAGTAATAGCACTAACGTCATGCAGACGTTGAGAGCTGGTGTATTATGTCAGACACAGTCATCATGAGCTGACCAGTATCAATCCATTCGACCACAGTTCTTGTAAGCCAAAAACAGTTTGAAAGTGCTGTAACGGGGGGAGGGCTAGCTGTTGACTGAGAAGATCGTGTTCTGGGAGAGCTCCTCCACAGTTTCTGGCTTTAACCTAAATTTCATATTTTTAAATCATTTTCAGTCTACTTTAAGTGACCTCAACAGGGACATTTCAGTTTGCTCTACGGAACAGTGTTATTTTCATGTTAATTGACAGTGGGGAAGCAGAGGCAAACATCAGCACAAGAACAGAGCAAAGGGAAACCACCAGATGGGTAGGCTGAGCCACCAAATAGTGCAGTTCTACAGGTCATTAAAGACCTTGAGAAGTTCATCAGGGACCTAGACAAAAAACTGGGCACATTTAACAGCAGAGTTGCTGTTACTGAAGCTGTGTTAGACTGTGTCTCTTCAGAAGATGAGGTTGCTAAGATGACTCTATTGTTTTCCTAAGATCTACTATGCCACTCAGCAGAGCTGAAAATCTTTGATTCAGTTTAAAAGGAACTTCGTGAGTTTGGCGTTGTGCATACCCTCCATCTACCGACAAAGCTTCGGCTATCCTACTTGAGTAAGATATTTATTATTTCTGATCCGGTAAAAGCAAGAAAAGGATACTGAAAATAAAAGAGGACTTTCACAGACAATCCACTAGCCCTGTTGAAGAGCAAGGAGATTGAAATATGGGACTGAACTTTTCTAAAAGTTACTTTGTTCTGCTGTTTTCTCAGTTTATATAAAATTCCTGTTTGTATTTTGCATATGAGAGATAGGCACAGCGACCAGAGCTGGCATTCATATGATAATAAATGTAGGCCAAAATCTGATGTGGGGAGCTAGTGGGCTCATGGTGGGGTTAGGTGTTTTTCTAGGTCAGGATAGTACTGAGGAGTGGAAGCTCTCAGGTACAAGATGCCCACCAATGCATGAGGGAAAGGTGGCTATATGCGGAGTTTCATGGCTCCTTGCACATAGCTTGCTGCTCTGGATTATGTCAGTTGCCTGATATTCTCCAGGGGTTTCAGAGGTGGGTGCTTAAATATTACATTGTTACTGTGTATTATTTCATTTTAATTGTCATAGTGTGCAGGAGACCTGTGTCTTGGAACAGTTATGGAGAACACTTTGTTGACATTTTAAAGCTGTAGCTTTACAATGTTCAGGCCTCCCTCAAGCAGTTTGCAAGTTCTGCATTAATTTGCTAAGGTTTAGCCTATTTTGCTATGTTAGGCTGGTTGTTTATTAAATCCTTTTTTCAGGTCCAGATAGTCGGAAACTGATGGGACCACAGGGTACATGATCGGTATTATTGGAGTCATATTGTTGATATTAAGGATCTACACACACTTTTGAAAGTTCTTTTGGACAACAGAGTGTTATCATGCATGACATTATCAAGATACATATTATAGGTCTATAGTCCGTGGTTGTGGCACCATCGGCCACATTTCTGGACATTGTTGGGACATTATTAAGGTATTATCCCATATGATGTGGCAAAGGGAGACGAGAAAGACACTGCTTTGTATATAAGTTTATACTTTATCCATTCCTATGCCTTGGAACCAAGTAAATGCTTTCAGTATGTTATTTTTGATAACCTGAATAAAAAGTAAATTAAAAAAGGTGTTGTTATTGGTATGAGTTGACTAACTTCAAAAACATTCAACCCCAGTCATTGTAAGTTGAAAAAACAGCATAACGAGCTCTAACAAAAGGAGCAGAAGCACTTTTAACATCTTTTTTCATTTAAACCAGAACAGTTAAAATGGAACAACAGGGTTGCTAATCTAAACTACTAACTCCACCACAGTTATTGTGAGTAGAGTGTCCTCTGCAGTTTAGGCCACACTTCCTGGAAACATTCTGGAAAGGTAGACAAATGCTGAAAAACCTTATTTGGGGCTAAAATCCCATTGGGAAGTGAGAACAAGCATATGTACACTAAACACTGGAACAAGTGCTGAATTTTCAAACACTTGTGGCATGATTTTGCTGCAGTTGCGCCACTTGTAGCAAGCCTGTTACATGACCAAAAGGGTGGCCTAACATCTTGATACAAGTACTGCAAAATGTGCATCAGAATTATGACACAGGTGTCATTTGTTTTGTTGTAAAATGAGTCAAGTGTCATAAATGTTTCAACACTGACTACCATCATTCCATCCCATTTAGAGGGATGCAGCTGTGGCAGTAAAACTGCCGCCAGTGCTTCAGCATCACTTCTGAAACTCTAGCTCCAAATCTTTAGGACTTAGTTGTCGAATTAACTGGGAGCTCCATCTGGGGTGACTGCTCTTTTCAATGGAAACTAATGATCTACGATTGGAATGCTGGGAGGCAGGAGACCAGCACAGTGAGAGCATCTTTGGAAAAGATTCTAAGTTCAGGGGCACTGTGCAAACTCACAGTGATGATGCACACGTCTTACTGGGCTGTTCTGCATCTTGTAGTTAGAAATGAAAAGCTTTTGCTGTAGGTCAGCATACAGGTTAGTTGTTCTCATAGGTGTAACCAGGTGGGGTTCCCTGGATGCCCAGAAACCCTCCCTCCATCTTGCTCCCAATACATTTTCTTAAAGACTTTTTTATACGTAGATATTTATTAAAACAGTTTTCACATTTATGTACTCTCAGGGTCACCACTGTATACTAATAAGTCATACAAGGTGCAATATATCAAGACATTCATGTGTCAGAGTAACCTTGTAAGAGGGAGTATGTATTCTGGGTAGGAAAGGAATGAAATGTATCCCTTCACATGTAACAACTAGCATACACAATGTTTCCTCTAATTTTATCATTACAGACTGAAAAAATAAGCACAATTGTAACAAAGTCAAAATAATGGAAAGCATTGTCCTGTTGCCTCACATAAGTCACCCATGATTGCCAAAAATGTTGAAAGTTATTTTCTCTATTCTGTAATGTACTTTGATTTGTTCCACATAGTAGATAATGGTTAACTATAACCCTCCATTGAGTGTGTGTGTGTGTGTGTGTGTGTGTGTGTGTGTGTGTGTGTGTGTGTGTGTGTGTGTGTGTGTGTGTGTGTGTGTGTAGGGGCATTGTTATAACCAGAGGTGGGTAATCACCTTTCTGGCTGCCAGACTCAGTACAGATGCTAAATGTTGTGTACCCAGTAAGACTCCCAATGGGGGAATTGACAGTAAGACAATTTGATGGGTGAGGAGCAAGGGATGGAGTCTAAGGATAGTAAAATAAACTGATCCCCTAAGTCTTACCAATATTCTTGAAGTTTGTCACATCCCCAGAATATATGTGTCTCATCCATATCTTCCATCCCACACCTCCTCCAGCATCTACCATATTCCCATCCCATACATTGTGTCTGAACATTTGGGGCCCAATATTCAAAAATGTGCAAAGCAGAGTGCAGAAATATGTGCTGCACTTAGCAATAGCCTATGTGCCTGAAGATGTTATATTCAGTGGAATAGCACACTTGCACTATTCAACTGAATATAGGGCCCTGTTGGTTCAGCGCTGAGCCACTTAGCACTGCACTGACATGGCTCCCAAAATAGGGTGTCACAATGGGTTGTGCCTGCACCAAATTTCTGATATTCAAACGGACCCATGCAAATGAGCCCATTGGGCATACATGGGGCTAAGGGGCCATTTGCATGCCCATTATGGGCTCATTTGCATAGGGAGTGATGCTGGTTTGCATGGCATGGCCCCCCCAATTGTCCAGTCCCAGAGGAGTCATCCCTGATGCTAAAGGTAACTCCCCCCACCTGCACCATGCCTGATGTGTTTAGAATCTTATTCTCTGATGTCTAGCAGTCCCTCCCCCCACCCGCAACAATGCACAATGTTTAGAATCTGATTCCCTGGTGTCTAGCGTCCCTCCCTCCCTCCACCAGCACCCATGCTTGATGTTTAGAATCATATACCCTGGTGTCTGGTGGTCCCTCCCCAAACCTGTACCCATGCCCGATGTTTTTAAAATCTTATTTCCTGGTGTCTAGTGGTCCCTCTCCCCCGATGCCCCTCCCGATAGTAATAAATCACATCCCTGGTGTCCAGTGATCCTTCCCCCATCCAGTCCCCCTCCCAGAACCAATGAATGCCCTCCCAGTTTGTCAATACTTCCCTACACAGTGACAGCCAGCCCGCCACTGCCGTGTGGATGGACATTTGTAAATAAGCCCCCACACACACACACACAACAAAGCCCTGGCCCTGTTCAGAAACATTGCTCTATATCCTCCCATCCTGCCCTCAGTGGTGGTTAGTGGCTCCCCTCCCACTCGTGGCACTGATAACCCAACCCCCAGTCCCCCTCACCTGCCGTCGGTGTTGCGGTGAATCAACCGCAAGCAACACAGCTCTTCACATACCACCTCAGCCGCCTGCCATCTGACAGGAGCAGGAAGCACACTGCTTATTTATAGGGCAACCTGCCCTATAAATAAGCAGAGCACTCCCTGCTCCTGTCAGACAGCAGGCGGATGAGTTGGTGTGTGAGGGCTGTGTCGCTTGTCATCGATTCACCATGGCACCGAGTAGGCAGGTGAGGGAGACCTAATGGGGATAGGTTGTCAGTGCTACAGGTAGGAGGGGGCCACCAACCACCACTGAGGAATGGGCTGGGGGTGAGATCAATGTTTAATGGGATCGAGGCTGTTGTAGGTGGGGCTTACTTGCAAAAGGCCTGCCATATGGCAGTGGTGGGCTGGCTGTTGCCATGGAGGGGGAGTATTGACAAATCAGGGGGGCCTTCATAGGTGCTGGGATGGGGATTGGGTGGACACCAGGGATGTGGTTCCTTACTATCGAGAAGGGCATAGGGGGGAGGGACCACTAGAGTGGATTAAGTCATGGTTTAGGACAGCGGTATTTGCGCCATGCAAGGAGACCACGTAAAATGCCCTTGCACAGTGCAAATACTCTGGATATCAGATTGCACCAATATTCAGGTCCCTGTCTCTCCATTTTCTTTGCACCCCCCCCCCCACACAGTTTGCCCAGGCATAAACCCTGTTTGCCCACGCTAACCGGGCTTTTGAATATAGGACAGCTGCGCAAAACCTGGCTTGAGAAGGCAAACTAGGATTTACTCCTGGGCAAACTTTTGAATATCAGGCCCTTGGTGTCTTGAAATACAGTACTGAATTCGACACTTCCAGGCAAACTCACTCAAGGAAGTTATAGACATCAGTTTAATTGCTGATAGGGCAAATTTAATCCAATCAGCATAAAGTACTGGAGAGTCTAGTTCCTTGTTCCCATTGTCCAAAACCAATAAATGGGATTCTCACCTGTTATCCCATAAGCCCCTATAGAAGTGACCTTATGAGACAAGCCTATGGTGTGCTCTGTAGAGCATCCATCAAAATCTGTAAAAGCAGTGGTGCTGAATCTGGAATGGAGGACCGGCCTGTTCCTGCATGTAACAAAAAGGTACAGATTTGGAGGAAGCAAAAATGATCACGGTTGGTGAGTCTATACTTAGTCTGAAAAATGTTGAATGAGAGCACTTCCAGGGGAATCTATAAATTTAAGCCAGTGATTCAATCCCAATATGGACCATCTGAAGAAGGTCATGTAAGGCTGAAGTGGGGGAATCTATATTACGGGCTAGCACTTTACAGTAAATTAATAAGTGGTCCATTCCCAGAATCCTTTGAAAGGGGTCTCTTTTTCTTGAAACTGCAATTTTATTAAAAAGAGTTTTCTGGTACATACAGAACATATAACATACTTATAGCGAATGAAGTAACATTACAACTGACCTCTGTAAACATTACTACTTCTTGGCATAGGACATTCTGCATAAGTCTGCAGCTTCATTGGGTGTATATACAACCCCTGCCTAATACAAAGTAAGAGCAAAATAAGCACAGTAACCTAAGATCTTCTACAATAAAGACTACAAGGGAAAAATAAGCAGTAAAAGCAAAAAGAGGTGTCTTTTCGTATTCTTGGCATTAATTATTGCAGCCTGTTCAGTCTGTTCATTACCTTTATCTGAGTTTACCTGGTTAAATGAGACTGGACATGTCCCTCAGGCATTTTCTTTCTCCCCCGTTGGGGTTTCTTTCCCTAGGAAAGGGGCCTGATGCTAGACTTTCTCAGCTAGCCCATCCAGGATTGACCTTCATTCCCTTTCACACATACATTCTATAAAAGGGAGTCATCTGGATGTGTATTTATCTGTTTGCAGTGTAAAACAGGCAGTCATTCAATCCATTTATTTTATTTGTGAGCAGATGGCCAGCCACTGTTCTTCATCAGGAGCTTCTGACTTTAACCCTTTTTGGGTGATTACTTTAGCTGCCCCCGCTATCAGGATGTTAAATAGATATGTGGTTCTTTGCCCATGATTCGTGCCAGGAGTCTCCCCTATATTAAACATTCACATGAATTAGGGATGGGTGTTTCTAGCATTTTTGTCATTACCTGACATACCCTGGATCAAAACTGCTGTAGTTTGGGGCAGCGCCAAAAGATATGTGTGTGGCTGCCCACCTGCCCACAGGCTCTCCATCGTAAGTTTGAGGGGTGGGCCCATAGGAGGTGATAACTGGAGTTCTAAAGAACCTGGTGAACAATTTCCATTGAAATTTCCTCCATGAGGGAGAGGCAGTTGTTCTGTTTGTTCCCAAATTTTGTCTCATTGCTTCTCTTCTACAGTATTTCCTAGTTCTTTTTCCCAGCTACCTTGGATCTCCTCTAAGCCTTGCTTATTGCATGGCCTAATCACCTTGTACAGACCCCGAGGAATCCACTATGTCGAGGGGTTCCATACTGTCTTTGTCTGAGGTACCTGCCTGAGAAGGGGAGGGTAAGGGTGAAGGAAGAGGGGTATTCTCCCCCTGGTTCTGCTGGGTGTTGGGTGAGGTGCCGTTAGGCCCTGATGGGGAGAACCACACCTGAGCAGCTGTCGGAGATGGGTATCTCATCAGACGGAGCCGGGCGGTCGGGGGAGGGGCCCCCGGCCTACTTATCAGCTGGTGCAGGGTGGGTCCCCGAAGTCTGGGGAGCCATCTTACCGGTGGCCGTGCAGTCCCTGGAGGAGCTGGGGGCTGACTTACTGGCCATAGCGGTGCGGCCATCAGAAGAGCCAACGGTTGACTGACCCAAAGAAGATTTTTCAGACTTACCATCTGAAGTCTTCTTAGGCAGTGGCTGAGAGGCAGCCTTCCTCGTTGAGGGCCACGAGGCCTCAGGTTGGTCTGTGGAGCACTCCCGCTCTCGAGATTTCTCCTTGTGGTGTTTCTTGGAGGGAGAAGATTTCTTGGAAGAGGACTCTCTAATGCAGTCCATTTGCTTCTCTAATGAAGACAGGCAGACTTTTAGAAGGTGGGCCTCCAAAGCCTGCTGTCTTCACTCTTTGGTGGCCTGATTAAATGTTTGGCACTCTGAGCAGGATGAGACAGGGCAGTCCGGGCCCAGACAAATCATGCACTTCAAATGACTGTCCTTATGAAGGATCTGCATGCCACAGGACGAGAACTTCTTCTTGGGTGAAAACATTAAGTAAATGTAGAATCATAAGTAAGGATTTAGCGAAGGAAAAAATAATCCGACACAGGAACTACACGATAATCCCCGTATGAAAGTCTGCAATGCGACTGACACAAGGCAATGGCGAGAAAGAACTGGAGGGCAGGTGTAGGGACCGCCCATTATATAAGGCCATGCTGACATCGGTCACGTGATGTCAGGTGAGCAGTCCCCCATCAGGTATTGCTGGAAAAGTCTGCTGTGTGGCCAGATGCCAGGTGGAGCCAGTCCTATATGTAATGACCTACTGAAATAACTCTCTCAAAGTAAGATCTACTATTCTGCAGGGGGCAAAGCCCACACACCCCCAAAGAAATATATAACAAACTCCCTAGGGGGCGCATGTGGGGGAAGGGGTGACATTTTGGTGGGTGGGCAGCAACAGTGGCCACAAGTGGGGGTGGGGGGAGAATGAGGACATGGAGTAAGTTGGTGGGGTGCAACAGCTCCGGGATGAAAGGGGAGTTGAGGGAGGGAAGGCAAGGGTGGAACGGCTGCAGGGCAAGTGAGGGGGGAAAAAAAACAGCTCTCCCAAAAGATTGCAGCAAGTGAGAACTGAACCCAGGACAGCACAGGCACCACCACCCTCTACAGCCTGTGGCTGTACCCACTGAGCCACAGCAGTGGCACAGTGGCAGTCAGGCATAACAGCAAGAGGGATAGTACTGATATGTCTGCGCAATACTTTCCCTGTCACTGTTTTCACTTATGCTATTGTGACTGCGTGGTTTTGTCCCCTGCTATTGTATCCACGCTATAATAACCAGATACTCTGCATATCGTCTTGAGTAGATGATCCCTTGCTTGTTTAACTTGTTATTTCTCAGCTCTGAGCGGAGGAAGTGTCTCAACTATAAGTACATGTAGAATTCTATTTGGGGTATTTCTGCAGGTCTGTAAAAGTCTTAACAACGTCCCTCTCCATGACCTGATCTACCCTTCTCTGGCCCTTCCTCTCCCATGTGACAAAGATTGGGTCAACCTTGACCCGGAGAAAGACTGCACATGTTTTAATTAGGGGCAGCCTACTAATACTAGTTGGGATCACATTTTTTATCACCTCAAGCCAGACAGATAGAATAGTTTTAAGCCATGCATTTTGTATTGCCATGATGTGCTGAATCCCTAATTTACTGAATATCAAGGACTGGATGTCCTCTCCTCTCAGTTCATCTTTTTCCATTTCTACCCATCCTACCTCTGAGCTTCCTTGCAAGTGATATAGCAAGTACTGGAGTTGTGCAGCATGATAGTATGCTTTAAGGTCTGGTTGACACTGCCGCCCCCAAACCCCCGATTACTACATTCCATTTCAGCTTAGGTTTTTCCCAGCCCACAAGAATTGACAGAGCATATTCTGGAGTGCTTTCCACATAGGTTTTGGGACTGTTATTAGGGGCATATCAAATAAGAAGAGGAATCTAGGGAGGATGTTCATCCTAATGGTTTCTGCTCTACCCATCAAAGACAGGAGAAGTGCTAGCTATCTTTTGCAGTCAGCTTAGATTTCTACTATTAGTTTTTGATAATTTGCTTGGTACAGTTGTAACCCCCAGGTGGCGCTATCCCAAGGGCTACTACCCCTGCCTGCTTGACTACTGACAGGTTGAGGGGCCTAGGTTCTATGACAGGTGCCTCCACCCAGAGGTCAGGGTTTGTAGTGGTTAGACTAGCTTGGTCACAGCCCTCTGGGACACTGAGACCCCCTTTTATCCCCTCTAATGGCTCACACAGTACACAGGAGTTACAGTCCCAATACCCCACATATACACACTGTTCACTCATAAGGTACCACTTACCCTCGAGACTGATTCTGCAGCACGTCTCTGAGGACCCCCTATAAAACAAGGTTAATCAACATCCACAACCCAATACAGTGCTTGTTCAATAGGTACCGACACTTCAGACAGTATAAAGTTCAGTACATTCAAATCTGGTTTATTTAGGGGAATGAAACACGGGAGGGGGAAATCAGGTTAATTTGCAGTATTAAAATCACAGTACTGTGCACACATACAGGGTCTGAAAAGTCACACTCTGGGTACCCAGGTTGGGGGGGGGCTAGCCAGGTCCGTTGCCCGGGGTTGGCCAGCAGGTGCAGATGGATGGGGCCCTGTAGAAGAAAATATATGCACAATTCCCAATTGTAATCCAGAGCCAGATGGCTCAGTCCATGAAGAAGTGAAACAGCAAGAATTAGATGACACACTTGTAATTGATAACCAGCTGCAGGGGAATACCCCAATTTGTACTCACAATACCCAAGCTGAGAACCAGATGGTGGATGTTCTTCTGGATTGCCAGAAACAACAGGACATGGAGAAAAGGTCCTTGTGACTGGACCCCAAGGCGGTTGATAGCAAATGGATTTAGTCCGAGACAAGCTGGGGTTTTCTTCCAGCTTCAACACACAGCACACAGTGCAGGGGACAGGAAATAGCTATTCCCCCGCAAGCACTACGCACATTCATATGTAAAAGGAAAGTACTATACCAGGCAGGCTGCTCCTTGATCCCGATCGCAATTACTGCAAAATACCCAGGAGCACGCACAGCAGCTTCAGTTCCTGACAGACCAAGCGCGATTCAACAATATCTCCAGTCTTCTACAGGGTGAGCCTGGTTTCCACTCTTCAGCCTTCATTTTCCTCAGTAACTCGGATTCAGTCCGACTATTGCTTACAACGGCTGTAGGCCCGACTTCAAGGCCTCTCACGTGCTTCCTGTGCGAACTGTACACCGCAGAGAATACAGAGCTCCTACTCTTTTCACTGCCACACAGTGATCTGCCTCTCCAGCTTCAGTTCAGGGCATTTCCCTTAGGTGCCAACAGGTCCAGCTGGAGGATTAGGCTGTCAATCACTCCAGAGCTCCCTCTATTGGTGCAAAAAGGCACCAAGGTCCAAACTACAACTCCCATAAGCACTAGCCATACATTCTCCTTGATAATCCGGCTCCAGTGAGAGTCCCAATTTTGGTTGGCCCACGCAGTCTCCATTTTAGGGCTCCCTTAACCCAAGTGGCCCAGCACAGCAGTTCAAGTCCAAAATGGAGGGGCAACACACACAGAGTCCCAGCTGCAATAAAGGCAGGTTAGACAAAGTGCAATTTCACTAACGCTTTAAATGATTACAGGCAAACAGTTCCATCTTTCGGATGGGCTCCCTTTGCGCTTTCAGCAACTGCAAAATGGAACAATTATACCACAGCCCAGGCGGGATTCAAGCAGGGAAAAAACAGTCCCCCTCCATAAGCATTAATTATGTCTGCAAGCAGACAGCTTTTAAAGAGACAGTATGTGGAGGCTCTACAAGCACTCACAGTGCCATTCAAATGGCTTAAACGCCAAACACCAGCAGGCAGGGGAACACTTAGGCAAGCTCCTAGGAGGCTTTTAGGAACCCCCATTTGTAGGGGGGTTACACAGTTTACTGAGCTTTGCTGTTATGTAGACCCCGAGGCATGGGATACTTTTTTGTGCCAATTTGAGTTGCCTCACACCCTTGGGCTGCAGGGTCATGTTTTCATGTGTCCCCTGCCAGCATGATTTTTGACCTGTCTTCATTTACTTTGAAGCTTGATAAGGCCCCATATCCCTTTATGGTGTCCACAACTAGGGGCAGACATTTTACTAGGTCTTGTAGGTATAGTAGGGTATCATCTACATATAATGAGACCCTATTGTCCCCCCCACTCTGATGCCCTTGATGTTCTCTTGAACCCTGATTTTTGCTGCTAGAGGCTCTAAGCTCAATATGAATAGTAGGGTGGATGGGAAATGACTGTGAGATAGTGCTGTTAGCTTTTACTTGAGCTGTATGGTTCAAGTACAGGGACTGGATCCAGGCTCTGAAGTTCTTCCCAAATCTGAATTTTTCTAGTGTTGCATCCAGGAAGACCCAATTTTGGTGACTGAGGACTTTCGTCCCTCTTATGTTTATGACTGTGGCCATCACCAACAACAGTCTCCATATATTATCATGTATGTGTCTCCTGGGAATTACCCTGTCTGATCTGGAATGCACCACTCCCATTACCACACCCTGGAGGCGCTTGGCTATTATTTTCACAAATAATTTTGCGTCCTGATTTAACAGAGAAACTGGTGCGTATCCTCCATACCTCTTTTCTTGGCGCTGGGAGGGCAGTGATAATGGCCCTTTGTCAGCTGTCTGACATTTCCTCCTCTATGTGACATTCACTGCAGACATCCAACAGGAAGGGCACTAGCTTTTCCTTGAAGACTTTGTAGTATTCTGCAGTGTAGCCATCTGGGCCAAGGGATTTGTTGATTTTACTTTGTTTGAGTGTTAATTCTAATTTGGCCATTGTAAATGGTCTGTCTGGTTCTTGTTGGCAGGGTGACTGCGTGGAGGAAGTTTGTAATTTTCTCCTCTGCGCCTGTATCTTTTGTTTGGCTATATAATTTGGTATAGCACTGTTTGGAGTTCTCTGCTGTGTGGCTAGGCTTATTGACAACAAGGGCCTCCTCCTGTAGGAGGGCTCTAATTCTGGGGATACATATACCTATCTACCGTTTGCTTTCTTAGCCTAAAGCCCAGCAATCTGCTCACTCTGTTGCCTGATACACAGTACTTTTGGTTGGTGAATCACAGGGCATTTTCAGTTTTTTTAGTTAGAAGTTCAACAAGCACTTTCCTGTTTGTTTGTTTTTTTAAGTTCATCTAGGGTTTCTTTTTTTGCTGTCCTTTTTGTGCTGCTCTTCTAGTGCCCCTGTTTTCTTCTCTAGATTATTTCGTATTGTCCAGGCTTGTTTTCTTTTTGTATGATTTGCATAGGAAATTGCTTCCCCACTCAGAATCCCTTTCAGACCATCCCAGGAAACTATTCATTTATTTATTTATTGGAATGTTTCACCAGGAAGGCATGCTGAGCAACAAGTTGCCCATCTCCAGGTGCCACCGGGGGTGTAGGGAACAATGGGATAGAATACAGAGAAATGTTACAATGTTGGAATACAGTTTGCTTACTTGCATACAATGAGAGCAGGAGGGATTACAAGTGGATTACATTGGCTAACAATGCAACTGTTAACTATAATAATAATAATAATAAACTTTATTTATCAAGCTCAGTTCATAAATACCAATGCTCTGTACAATCTTAAAACTTCAAAGGAAAACAATGGAAAAGATGCAGTTTTCCTCAGATACTACAGAAACTCTCAATTAATGCTTTTAGACAGTAACAACTTTTTAAAATTATTTAGAACAGCTACCAAGAATGTCCACTTTCTGTTGCTGGCAGCAGCCATTTCATGAGCAGCAGTGAGCTTCCTGAGCTCACTTTTTGCTAATATGCCTGTTTGACCTTTGCTATTGGTTGGCAGGACATATTAGCATAAAGTGAGCTCAGGAAGCTCTCTGCTACTCATGAAATGGTGGCTGCCAGCAACAGAAAGTGAAAGCTGTAGGCCACTGTTTAAATCACTAAAAAAGCAATCAGAGGAATAAAAAAAAAAGTACTGTCTGAAAGCACTAATCAGGAATGTTTGTAGTGCCTGGGTAAAGCTGCACTTTTTTCCACTGTTTCCCTTTAAAACATGTTAAAACACTCTAAAACTTATTGACAAATATCAATAAATATGAAGGCACATATAGTAATTTGGCAACAGTTGGTGGCAGTTGGTAACACTGGAACACATATAATAACTTGGCAGCAGTATGTAGCACTAAATGGTAAGGTGACACAGTAGTAATTGTGTAACATAGATATTCAAGATTTACAGTGATTGGAGTAAAGACAGGAAGAATGGAAGGAGGGAATGAAAAATTGCAGAGGGCAGAATGGAAGAAGGGAAGGGAAATTTATGGAGAGACGTAGGCAGAACATGATTTATGAGGCAAACAGAGATGAAAGGGTGGACTAAAGTGCATATAAGAGGGGTATAGGGGTAGGTTATAAGTGCTTAATTGAGTGTAGGGGCAGGCCAGTGTTAGGCTATGTTACCCGGAAGTGGGGTAGAAGGATAGGAGAGGTAGAGTGTGGCAGGGTGATGACAGAGAGGTATTATAGGTGGGGGGTATCAAAAGGAGGGGGAGTTGAAATTCAACAGTGTCCTGTTATCCCTATCTGGGCAGGGCGGTGGATAGTCCTACTGGTAGGACACAGGTTATAGGTGATGAGAGTTATTTATATATAGTGATGCGAGAGAGGGGGGTGTTGAGGGAGGGATGTTGTGGGAGGGGGTAGCAGAGGTCAACTATAGTGGGGGGTGACCCTGCCCGCACAAGGCAGTGATCTAGCAGTGACAGAGGGGATGCAGTAAAAGGAGAAATAGGGGAAAAGGAGTAAAGTTGTTGCCCACATTGCGCTATGGATCCTGCTGCACAAGGCAGTGATTGAGCTCACAGGAGGGAGCTAGATTAAGGGTAGAGAAAGAAGGGGGAGGAACACTTTAGGAGGAGAGACAGTAGGGGGCTAGGAGGAGCATGATCAGAGGGAAATAGGAGTGGTGGAGAGTAGGCATATGATAATATGGGCTTTGGGGAGATGGCGGGGGGATTAGGGAGGGTCATGGCAGGCAAAGGAAAGGGCAAGGAAGTTCTTGAGGGCAGAGTTAATGGAGTAGCAAAAGGATGAGTAGTGAATCTGAGGGGGAAGTGAATTTCAGATTTTTGGGAGGTGATAAGAATAACCAGATTGGTCAATAAGAGTGGAGCGATGTGGGACAACCAGGGTTCGTGAGTTGGTAGATCTTAGGGAGTGGGAAAGGGGATGGTTGTAAAAGCAGGGGAGAGATAGGAGGGAAGTTCACCCAGCCAGTGCTTGGAGGTGAATTTTGTGCAGTGATAGAGACGTCAGTTTGTCAGGGAAGGGAAGGATAGGGCATGGTAGAGATCACAATGATGAGTGCGGAGGGGGGCATCAAGGGCAAAACGGCAAGAGGAGTTGAAGAGGGTATCTAGTCTGGCCAGGGAGGACTTAGGGGCAGCACTGTAGACGACGTCACAGTAGTTGAAGATAGGTAGGATCATCTTCTGGGCAATCTCACACCTAGCTGTGGGTGGGATGCAGGTACGGTTCCTGAATAAAGCACTGAGCTTGGGATGCAGTTTTTTCTGAATGGCGTCGATATGACCAGAGAAGTTCAGGTGCTGGTCCAGCCAGACACCTAAATATCTGAAGGAGGATGTGTCCTTGAGTAAAATCCCATCAAGGGTGTGGAAGGAAGGTAGAGAGGGAAACCTGGTAAGTCTCTGCCTGGTGCCGAAGGTCATGGAGACTGTTTTTTTGGTGTTGAGAGATAGTTGGTGGTTTGCGAAGCAATGCTGAACTTTGTTGAAGTCATGCTGCAAGTTGGATGCAACCTCGGTGGGGCAGGAGCCAGATGCATACAAGACTGTATCAGCAGCGGACATGTGAATGGAGGAGAAGGGAGAGCAGGTGGACAGGAGATCGTTTTGAAAAATAGAGAATAGTATGGGGCCCTAACACTGATCCCTTGGGGATGCCAGTTCTTATCAGGAGGAGTGGGGAAACTGAGTCAGAGATCTTGACTGATTGGGTTCTGCCAGTGAGGTATGCCTTGAACCAGTCTGTGGCTAAGGGGGATAGCCCAGCTGTTGATAGGGTGTCAAGGGGAGAAGGGAGTGGGAGACTGTGTCGAAGGCTTTGGCCAGATCAAGAAAAATGGCTGAGGTGATTTGACCATTGTCCATTCCCTTGAGGACAGAATCAGTGAGCCGAAGAAGGGAGGTGGTGGTGGAGTGATTTTTCCTGAAGGCAGATTGATAAGGGGTAAAGAAGGAGGAGTCATTGAGGTAAGCGGTGAGCTGGGAGAGGGCTAGGTATTCCTGAAGTTTGGCAAGGGGAGGGAGAAGAGAGATGTGGGGATAGTTGCCAGGGGAGGTGGGGTCTCTACCTTTGGGGAGGGGAAAGACCACTGTGTGTTTCCATGGGGAAGGTACTGAGGCGGTTGAGAAAGAGAGGTTTAGGATAATAGATAGTAGTTTAGGGTCAAGGCCATCTGGAGAGGAGCCTTTTGAAGGGTTGGTCGCTAGCAGGGCATTTAGGGTGTCATTTGGGGAGACAGTAGCGAAGGAGAAGAGGGAATCAGGGGGTCATTCATAGGCAATAGGAAGGGGGAGAGGGAGGGGCGTAGTTTGGGAGGGATTGAAGTAGCTCATCAGCACAAGTGGTGCAATGGGAGTTGAATTCAGTAGCTACTGCAACTGGATCGGCAACGAAGGTGGCGTTTATCTTAAGTATAGGGATGGGGGACAGGATGGGGGGTAAAGAGGGCATGGACCACTGTCCAGAACTTGGAGGGGGAGTTGATGTTAGTCACTAAGGTAGAGTTAAAGTACTCTGTTTTGGCTAGCCTGGTAGCCCAGGTGCAGGCATTATGGAGTTTTCGATAAATAAGAAGGTCATTTGGAAGCTGGGAGACTTTGTGCCATTTCCAGACACGATCTCTGGCTCTGTGGCAGGTTAGTAATTCAGGGGTAATCCAGGGGAGGTGATGACCTCTAACCCTTGTTTGGTTTAGGAGTGTGAAGTCATTCCAATTTGCTAGGAAGATGTCTTTAAAATAGATTGAGGCAGGGACTTCCGGTGACATCACCCGACTGATGGCCGCATAGCTTGAGAGCTCCGCTCACCCACCGTGAACAAAACTCCAGATTAATATTGAAAAATAACAGAATCACACTTAACTCAATGGGATTGAAAGTGGAAATGTCTACGAGGCATAAAACTAAAGAGGCTGCCACTCCCGTTATGCTGAAAGCGGGAAAACAATCAACTTTGTGCTGGCAGGCTTCCTCCACCTCGGCGGGACTTACAACGGCCCCCTCAGACAACCAGGCAGTCAGCCCGAACTTCACAGAGGAGAGAGAACAAGAATTCACAATTACTTCAAAGCAGTTGATCGGACAACTGCACAAGATAGGAGATACTCCCTCTAAGTTGGAGTCGCTAGTGGCTGAAAATAAAAAAGACATCCAAGTGATCGAAACTCGGACGGTGACACTAGAAGAGACAGCCACAGATCTTACACATACCACTGAGCTACACAATTCAGTGCTATTGGATCTACATCGTCGAGAAGCTGAACTATTCAAAAAAATGGAGGATTTAGAGAATCGTAACAGCTGTAATAACGTGTGGTTACACGGTTTGCCGGAGAAAACTGAAACAGGGGATATGATTGTCTTCATGGAGGGCCTGCTGAAAGAAATACACCCCCTACCTCCAGATATGCAGCTAAATTTGATTCTGGCACACCGGTCTCTTGTGGCTCCTCCCAAGGACAGCACTGCCAGGCCACGGTCTATCATAATGGCATTCCTCGATTTTCGGGTGAAGGAGCAGGTGCTAAAAGTAGCATGGAGCAAAAAGGAAATATTTTTTGGGGACAAACATTTATTTTTAAAACATGATTATACCCCAGCCACAGTACAGAAAAGGTGCAGGGTCCTAGCAGTCCAAAGGCAACTAAAAGAAAAAGGCCTGAAAGCATTCCTGGAATATCCTGCGTGTCTGTGTGTGCTCACACAAGATGGCACAAAACGATTTGCTGAGCTGGAAGATGCTAAGAACTTCCTGACATCTCTAGGCATTTCAATAGAGGAAACTATACCAGGATTCCCAGAGAAGGAGCTGCAATGTGTGGGCTGGCAAAAATCTGGAAATCCACGCTCAAACAGGAAGAAGAGCTAAGGCAATTTGGAAAACTCTGCAGGACAAGGTCATCATGAAGGACTCATAATTTTTGGAGGAACCTGCTGCTTCAGGACTGCGTTGATAAACAGTAGATAATTTGATTGAGTTTTGTGATTCCAGCTGGTGTACCCCAGAGGCGGTGGTGTGGAAGGCTCTTTAATTAACTCAACATGTTTGAGGAGTCTGGAGTTACATATTTAAATGCTCAGATTAGCAGTAAATGATCTTTAGTGACTGAAGAAGGGGTTACTCCCCCCCCCCGGTTGGGGTGGTATTTTTTTTCCCTCTTCTTCTCTTCCTCCCTCCCCCCACAACATCCTCATATAAGGAGTTTGTGCTCTGGGCTGTAAAGTTCAGATTACCTTTATCTGACAAGTGGGTGAGGGGCATTAGCAGCGGTCGGAAGGCACACCCGTGCAAAGTCCTAGTAGGGCCTATTGGTGACACCCCCCACCTCCTTCCAAGATCACCCTTAGCTACTAGGGGGGGCGAGCAAAGCTTAAATACATCTGACCCCTCTCATGGCCAGCTCACACCTTAAATAAGGTGGTTGGAGAGGAGAGAGGCAAAAGGGTAATTACATACCTTAAAGTCATTTTCAGTGTGGTGGAGTTATACTTCCTTTACACTAACACTACCATTTGGAACATGTTAGGGGAAAAAGGAAAAACATCTAGATTCTCATGTAAAGGGTCTTTCATGGTGTTGACAGAGATGTTCGTGTTGCAGAATTATACAAGTTTGTTAACAGTTGTTATGTTTATAGTTATTGTGCACATTAAAATGCGTGGTCAGAGTTATAGGGTATGCGTGGGCTTCCTCAGCAGAGACTTTTATGATGGGGTCACTAAGGGTTGTAACACATAATGTAAGAGGACTACATAGTCCCATCAAGCAGGCAAGACTTTTACAAGAACTTAATAAACTCAAAGCGGAGATAGTTTTCCTTCAGGAAATGCACCTGGGTCCTGAAGACCATAAAAAACTGAAACGGTCTTGGGTTGGGGAAGTTCATGCATCCCATTATGTTGAACATAAACGGAAGAGAGGGGTGGCAATATTGATAAGAAAGAATAGCTCCTTTAAGGTGACTAATGTTTCCTTAGACCCTGAAGGTACGTTTGTTCAAGTCTTGGGGGAATTTGGAGAACATAAAATTAATTTACTAAACTTATACGCCCCAAATGAAGAGCTACTACGTCATGATTTTTTCATCAATACTCTAACCAGGGAAAACATTGATCCCAGTAGTATAAACATTATAGGGGGAGACTTTAATACTATTCTTTCTCCGTCTCAGGACAGGGGGCGGGATGGCCGTGCACAAGTACTAAATCTAAATCACCCTCCACACTCCATAAAATCATGGTAGAATTTGGTTTACTTGATATCTGGAGACATCTAAACCCTAAGGTAAAAGATTATTCCTGTTACTCCCCCAGACATGGCACTTACTCCAGGCTAGACTTTTTTCTCATTTCAACAGAATGGGCTCACTTAGCAGAATCCTCAAAAATTGGCATTTCTACAATCTCAGATCATGCCCTTGTCAGTTTGACTTTTCACTTTGACTCAGTGGTTAGGGACTCAACTTGGAGACCGAACACAAGCCTTTTAAACAGGGAAGACTTTAAGGAAATGGTCTAGAAAGAGATCAAATCATTTATGGAGCTTAACACACAGGAGGAGACCTCCATGCCAAAACTATGGGATGCCCTGAAAGCCTATTTAAGGGGGGAAATAATTTATTTTTCTTCTCGACTTAAAAAAACAAACTTAAAACAACAAATCCATTTAGAAAAGGAGATAGCTGAGTTGGAATCCCTCCATAAAGAAAGCAAGGATTCTGAAGTGGAGGCAAGGCTACAGGCAGCTAGAAGGGAGCTTGGAAAGTTACTGGACCAAAAAATAGAGGGCAGACTTAAGTATGCAAAGCAGTTATATTATGAAGAAGGCAACAGAGCGGGGACTCTGTTGGCGGTCCAACTTAGGAAAGAAGCAGTAAACAGGACGGTATTAAAACTACGTGTTGACCCCCAAGACCCCCCTTCAACTAAGCCAAAGAAGATAGTTCAGGGTTTTGCCACATACTATGAGATGCTATATAGCCAGGAAAGGTGTCCATCTCATTCACAAGAAGTGGAGGAGTACTTAGGATCTATAAAACTACCTTCCCTAGATGACTCAGATAAAGAGACATTGGAAGCCCCTATTACACAAAAGGAACTTAGACAGCATATAATGACCAAAACAAATCACAAAGCCTCAGGATTAGATGGTTTCTCCATTGAATTTTATAAAATATTCATCCCAGAACTTCTCCCCATCCTACAAAAAACACTAAACGTAATTCTCTTGGAATCTAGCCCCCCCACCCCACATCATGGAAGTACTCTCAGATCACAGTACTTCCCAAACCAGGAAAAGATCCTCAAGAGTGCGGGTCATATAGACCCATTTCCTTATTAAATAATGATCTCAAGATCTTCTCTGGCATCTTGGCCAACAGACTACAGAATGTTATAGGTTCCCTTGTCCATTACAATCAAACAGGATTCATAAGAGGTAGACTTATACAGGACAATATTAGAAGATTCCTAAATATTATTTAATCCCAAAAGGGTAAACAACAATTCCAAATAGCAGTCGGGGTGGATGCTGAAAAAGCCTTCGACTGGGTCGATTGGCTTTTTCTCAAGAAGGTTCTACAGAAATTTGACCTGGGGGAGAGGTTTGTAGGTGCAGTCATGAGTTTATATGATGGACCTGAGGCTTTGGTAAGGGTTAATGGATGTATGTCTGTAACCCCTAGGTGGCGCTATCCCAAGGGCTACTACCTCTGCCTGCTTGGCTAGTAGCAGGTTACGGGGCCTGAGTTCTGAAATGGGTGCCTCCACCTGGAGGTCAGGGTTGGTAGTGGTCAAGCTAACCTGGGCATAGCCCTCTGGGACACTGTAACCCCCTCTCTTTCCCCTCTAGTGGCCTGAACACTGTACAATAATCACTTTCACAATACCCCTGGTACACCACACAAGTACCCACTGTTTGCACCTACCACCAGGGCTGGTTCCTCTGGCTCGAACCCTAGGGACCCCCTGTAAAACAAGGTTAAGCACAGCAAATAGCAACAGTACAGTACTTTGAGCACAAACTGGAACCACAGTCAGATTACATGCAGAAAAAGTTAGATCTGATTTATTCAGGGAACTTGAACAAGGAAGGGGCAAAATCAGGTTAATTAGCTGAAACGTTATATCAGTCAAGCAGTTATGCATGCGCTTTGAGTCCCCCCACACAGTCCACCTCTGGGTACCCAGGTGGAGAAGAGATGGGCTAGCCCACTCTTGAGGATCTTTTCCTGGTTAGGTACTGTGGAACAATTTTCAGAAGGACAGTCTTACAAGATTTAGGACACTGTCCTACATGCTGGGCCTTTGGAGATCTTAGGTCTCAGCTCCAGGCAGCATGGGCAGAGATTGCACGCCTCAAATTTCATATTGAAGAGGAAATACATTATAAGAACCACCCCATTTCCCCAGCATCCAACAGAAAAACCTCGACGCAGAGGGTAGTTGGTCCAGGAGGTTGGCAGGTGGTTAGGAGGAAACAAATCAGGTGCCCCATCACTCTCTGCTCTCCAACATATTACCTCCAAAACCATATAAACACTACAAACAGGTATCTGCCTCTATCTCTGAAATCAAATAAAGAGGCAGAAGACACTGCAGAGCAGGACACTCGGCACAGGAGCTAGCACAACAATACTCACCCAAATCAGGAACCAAAACTAAACAAGCACAAAGGAAATCCCAAAACTTCTGATCATAGAGACTCCATGATTCGGGGAGTTGATACCCATCTCCAGCCAGGGTGATGGTCAGATGTCTCCCAGGTACATCAGCATGGAGAGACACTGACCGCATTACTAAAATTGTTCACAAAGCAGGAGAGAAAACATTGATGTCCTAGTACACATAGGGACTAATGATCTCGCCAGCCGGTCAGTTGTGGAGACCAAGGAACACCTGACTAGGCTGGGTGACAAACTATCATCTATTTCGTCGGCATCTCCTTCTCTGAGATCCTGCCAGTCTGGGAGAAGGGAGCAGATGGACGGAAGGTCAGAGAAGGGGAGATAGGGGAGCTAAACACGTGGCTCAAGGACTGGTGCCAGGAAAAAGGAGACAAATTTGTAGGGAACTGGCAACAGTTCTGGGGGCGAAAGTTCTTTAAATTTGATGGACTGCATCTGACTAAAGAGGAGTCAGTGCATTGGGGCAGAAGTTTGGCGTCTTTGCAGAATATTTAAACTAGCAAATGGGGAGGGGTGCAGCACCCCATCGTCGAATGGGAAGAACACCCCTCCCCCCTCAGCTAGTGGTCAAACAGGAATTCAGCGTGTTTGCCGTTCATTTGCATCACCAGGTAAGAAAAAAGGTTTGTCTCCCCATACGATGCACAGGGTAATGCCAAACTTCACCCAACAACTAACACACCAAAATCTGGCCAATGGAAAATCATGTACACAAATGCTCACAGCCTGGGAAATAAGATCCCAGACCTGCAGGCAATAATGTCAGAGGCTAAACTGGACATAGTAGCAATTAGTGAGACGTGGTTTACCAGTAACCACACTTGGGAGACTTCAGTACCTGGCTATGTATTGTTCAGAAGAGACGAGGTGCAAAAGGGGAGGGTGGCCCTGTATGTTAATGAAAATATCAAAGCTACAGAAATTCAGAATACACATAAGGAGCCAGAAGAACTGTAGGTCACCCTGGAAACAGGAAATGGGACAGCCATAAGAACTGGGGTTGTCTACAGGCCCCCAGACCAGAGGAGGACATAGACACATTACTGTTAGAAGATATACAAAACATGACAGCTAAAGGGAGGTTCTGATAATGGGAGACTTCAACATGCCAGATACAGATTGGTCAATACCAGCAGGAACATCTGCCAGAACTAGACTCATAGTGGATTCCCTGCAGGGAGGGCCTCAAACAACTGGTACAGCAACCCACAAGAGACAGGGCTATCCTAGATCTAGTACTGACTAACAAAGAGGGATCACAGATCTCCAGGTAGAAGGTCACCTGGGGCCAGTGACCATCACATGGTATGGTTCAATTTGGCTACTACATCTAAATCATCCCATTCCAAAGCAAAAATATGGGACTTCAGAGGAGCTGACTTTGATAAGATGGCCAACAGAGTTAAGCTAGCCCTGGCAAAAGAAACACAGGTGAGAGGTACAGGCAAAGTGGGCAAGCATTAAGGATACAATACTTGAAGCAACATCCATTGTGTTAGACAGAAAAGGAAGTGCAAAGAAGAAGAACCTTTGGTTCTCAAATACAGTAGCAGAAAGGTCAGAGCCAAAAGGCTGGCCTTCAGAAAATATAAGGAACACAGCGGGATGAAGATAGGAGGCATACCAAACTGCCTAAGGGAAGCAGGTAAGGCAGTAAGGCAGGCAAAGTCCCAAACTGAGAAACACTATTACGAACAGTAAAAGAAGGTGACAAGACTTTCTATAGATACATTAGTGAAAGGAGAAAGTCGAGAGTGCTAAGCTTAATGGAGAAAGGAGCATGTGAGGAGGAGGACCCTGTAAAGGCATCTATCCTAAATGAATACTTTGCTCAGTATTTACTGAAGAGAAGGTAGGGCAGGGCCACAGCTCAGCATCATGGACACAGGGGAGGAGGTGAGCACTACTCCTCCACCAAAAGGGTCCTACAAGAGCTTGCTAAGCTCAGAAGTGGATAAGGCAATGGGACCTGATGGCATACATCCCAGGGTACTTAAGGAGCTAAGGAGGAACTAGCAGAGCCATTAGCAGAATTGTTTAGTGAGTCTCTGAGCACAGGAGAGGTCCCAGAAGACTGGAGAAGGGCTCATGTGATCCCACTCCACAAGAGTGGTAGCAGGGAAGGAGGCGAGACTACAGACCCGGTCAGTCTTACCTCAGTAGTGGGCAAGATTATGGGGCACTCCTTAAGGAAAGGATAGTGCAACACCTGGAATCCATAGGGCACAGGATCCAAGACAGCATGGGTTTACAAAGGAAGGTCCTGTCAAACTAATCTCATAGATTTCTTTGACTGGGTAACCAGAGTGGTGGACCAAGGGGACAGTTGATGTCGCCTACCTTGACTTCAGCAAAGCTTTTGACACTGTTCCACATAGAAGATTGATAAATAAGCTAGGTAGGCTCAGGGTGGGTCGAAGTTGGTCAACTGGGTGGCAAACTGGTTGACTGGCAGAAAACAGTGGTGGTAAATGGTATACAGTCAGAAGAGATGCAAGTCACAAGTGGGGTACCTCAGGGATCAGTCCTGGGGACCAGTCCTATTCAACATCTTCATTAGTGACCTCGCAGATGGACTAGAGGGTAAGGCTTGTCTGTTTGCAGATGACACCAAGATCTGCAACAGAGTAGATGATCCAGATGGGGTGGGCAGAATGAGAAGAGATCTGGATAAACTAGCAGAATGGTCAGAAGAGTGGCAACTGGGATTTAATGCAAAGAAGTGCAAAATCATGCACATAGGGAAGAGAAACCCTGAAGCCACTTATAGGCTGGGAGGAGTTGCTAGCAGTCACAAAGGAAGAAAGAGACTTGGGCATCATCATCACTGATGACCTAAAATCATCCAAGCAGACCTCTAAAGCAGTAGGTAGGCTAGGGGGTGTTAGGGTGTATTAGTAGGGTATCACAAGTCGTAAGAGGGAGGTAATAATCCTCTGTACAAGACATTAGTTAGGCCCCATCTGGAGTACTGCGTGCAGTATTGGAAGCCACACCTTCACAAGGACATTAACCAAATTGAGGCAGTCAGAGAAGGGCAGCCAAAATGGTGCAGGGACTGCATCAGAAGACATATGAGGACAGATTAGCGGGCTCAATATGTATACCCTTGAGCAAAGGAGGAGAGGTGATATGATCGAGACATTTAAACACCTTAAGAGGCATAAACAAGGTGAAAGAGTCTAACATGTTTAAATATAAGAAAAATAGCAGGACAAGAGGACACAGCATGAGATTAGGGGAGGCCGATTAAGGGGAATATGAGAATTCTTTTTCACAGAAAGGGTGGTGGATGCATGGAATGGCTTACCACAAGAAGTGGTGGCTATGAATACAGTGCAGGGCTTCAAACAGGCATGGGATAGGCATAAGGGAGCAATACAAATGACTATGAATAGATAGTCACTGACAGAGCAAAGGCCGATGGCACATTTATGAGGTAGAAAAAGAAATGGGCAGACTGCATGGGCCTTGCGGTCCTTATCTGCCGTCAACTTCTATGTTTCTATGTTTAGCCAGGACAGTTACCTGGGGTTGCAGCTAGTTGGGGTCCTGTGATGGAAAACACAACATGCACAGTACACAATATTTGTACTCAGGAGCCAGAGGGCTCAGTTCGTAATGGAAATGAAACAACAAGACAATCAGATGACACATTCAGATTAAGCTGCTGTTGTAGGGAGCTACCCTGACTGGACTCAGGCTGGACGAAAAGCGAGACTGCAAGTGGTTGATCTGGAATGCCAGGAGAAGCAGGGCCCACACAAGTCACAGAGGCATCCTTCCTGTTCAAGCATGGAGCAGGGGGCTGATCCCCAGGCAGGTCTCTCGTCGATGGCTTCTCTGTGCAGTGGGTAGTCTGGCTGGAGCCAGTCTGACAAAGGCCAGACTGCATGGAGACAAGTTCGGAAGCAGTCATTTTAGGCTGGATACAGCTTCCAGCAAGCAGAACACAGTTCACACAGTGGGAACTAACTCACAACCTACTAGCAGCTCATAGCACATTTACATATGCAGGAATTCTACTGTACCAGGCAGCGCTCCCGAACTGTCATAAAGTCTCTGCACACGGGAGCTAGGGTAGCTGGAACTCCTGACAGGCCAATCGCATTCAGCAAAAATATTTGGTCTTCTTCAGGTTGAGCCTGACCCACTTCAGTAGCTTACTTTAGTCACACACAAACTTGGATTTAATCAAAATAATTCTCTTCTCTCCCTCTCAGGAGCAGCACACCCGACATGCAGGCCAAAAACTTAGCCTTTTCAGAGTTCTCCCATGCGAATCCACTCACGATTGCTGCTCAGAATCACTTCAGCTCCTTACTCTTCAGTTTCCAGCTTAGATCTAACTGAAAACTGCAAGCAGCCCGGGACTTCCCCAAGATCCAAAAGGTTTGGTTGGCTGATTTGGCTGTCAGTCAAGGCAAGAGCTCCCTCTTCAGTTGCAAAAAAGGCGCAAAAAGTTCAGAACTACAATTCCTACAGATTTTTACTTCAGACAGCTCCTGTAGTCCGGCTACATTTTAGGTCCCACCAGTACTGTTTGGTCCAATTTGCAGTCTAGGACCAAGATAGTGGAGACAAACAAAACAGTCCTTGCTACAAAGAAAGCAGGTTAGACAAACTACATTATCACTATCACTGTAAATGATTTTTAACAAATAGTTACATCTTTCAGCAGAGCTGCCTCTCAGATTACTCATGCTGCAATTAGGCAGCTCTTAAACAGACAGTACACAGAGACTATACAAGCTCTGGTAATCACATTTAAACTGCTAAAACGCAGGACACTAGCCTGGCAGTGAGCATTTAGGCAAGCTCCAGGAAGACTTTTTGGGAACCCCCATTTGTAGGGGGGTTACATGTTCAAAAGGTTTACATTGGGTAGGGGAACAAGGCAGGGTTATCCTGTGTCACCTTTGTTCTTTGCCTTATCTTTGGAGCCCTTGGCTGCCAAGATTCGAGATGACCCAGGAATTAAAGGCATTGAGGTAGGTGGGGTAGAGCAGAAGATAGCTTTATATGCGGATGCCACTTTATTTTTCCTTTGTCGGATCCCCCTGGCTCCCCCCGCCGATGTGGCTTTTGAGTAATTTCCACCAATTAGCAGGCTACAAAATTAATCAGAATAAATCAGAGGCCCTGTTGTTGAGTGGCTCCCCTCCCCCTGATTTTAATTCACAGTTTCCCTTTTCCTGGGCACACAAAAATACTCTCAGGTATCTGGGAGTGCAAGTTTCAGTGGATACCTCAAGACTGTTTACAAATAATTATATGAAGCTGTTCCAAGGGGTGAAGCAAGACCTGGCCAGATGGAAAATTCTACCCCATTCCATTTATGGGAAGGTACAAATTATTAAGATAAATGTGTTACCAAGGTTCCTGTTTTTATTTCAAACACTCCCAGTGCCCATTCCAGGCAATTTCTGGAAAGATCTAAATATAGCTCTCAAAAGATTTGTTTGGGGGGGCAGTCGACTACGGCTGCCCTACTCCCTTTTGACAGCTCCCAGGGTAGGGGGGTGGCCTGGGGCTCCCTGATATGGAGAAATATTATTTGGCTGCACAGGGGCCGTGGCTACTGTCTTGGCTCAAACAGAGAGAAGAGTCAAGTTGGTACGGAATGGAGAGGGACCAGCTTAAGGGCCAAACTCTGTGGACACTGACTACGGGGAAAATTCCACTAACTATTTGGTTCAAGACTGACAACCCCTGGACTAAACATACTATTAGGTCTCTACTTAAACTGCGACAATTATTAGATTCTCCTCATGATCTGGGTCCACTCGCACTGATAAGACATCCCATTGATTTTTTGGCCCCCACTCTGGATAGGGGCTATGAGTTTTGGGAAGGCCAAGGGATGGTTTGTTTCTCACAGCTGTTTCTGCAAGGGAAGTGTATGAGTTTTGCCAACATTAGACATAAATACAAGCTACATAATGGAGATTTTTTTTAGATTTTTACAAGTGAGAAATTTTGTTTTGAGAGAAGCCAATCAAGGGAAGATTCTTAGGCCTCGGTCAGAGTTGGAGGACTTGTTTTATTGGTGGGTTCATTTGTCAGCGAAAATGAAGCCAATATCCCAAATATATAACTTTTTTCTAAAAAGCCCACTTTACATAGCTAACAGCTGCGCTTAAGATGGCAAACAGAGACACAGGGTTTGGTCCCCAGGCTAGATTGGTCTCAGCGGTTGGAGAGGGGATGGGCTGTTACATTGTCCCTCTCACTTAGGGAATTCAGTTGGAAAATAATAGTAAGGTTTTTTCTGACCCTTCTCATATGAGGCACTTCGATTCCTCTGGCTCTGACCGCTGTTGGAGACAATGCAATCTCAAAGGTTCGTATCATCATATATTTTGGGGATATCCGGTGTTGAAGCCATTTTGGCAACAAGTACCTGCACAGATTCAGGTCATTTTGGGATCCCCTTATCCTTGTACCTTTCAGGCTTTGGTTTTGGGGGTAGGTGGAGTGTTGTCTGAGGCAGGGGGAAGTCATAAACTTTTTCACATTTTCAGAGTGGCTGCGCTTAAGTGCATTACTATCAAATGGCTCTCCCCAGACCCACCGACCATTTCCCAATGGTTTGGGAAGGTTGAGGAGGTTGTGGAGATGGAGAGAATGACCATCTCGATTCACCTTCGCCTATAAAGATTTCTGTCAGACTGGGTGCTTTGTATGGCAAGAAGCACCCCAACAAATAGAAGCGACCCCTGAGGTTTTGCAGGAAAAAGAATCAGCAGAGGGACCCTTGCTAAGAGAGTCTAAAATAGCTCACCAGTTGGGATTGGTACATCTGGAAATTAAGGATTAACTTGTAATGACCATGCATTGCACAGATTTGGTTTTAATAAAAGACAATTTGTTCTATTAATGTTCACAATATAGTTTTTACCATTGAAGGTTGAATACTGTTTGGAAGTACAGCAAATGTGGTTGCAACATTATTCCCATGAAAGAGAGGATAGGGCCCCTTGGTGGGTTCGGACTTGATGGGACATTCCTGGGGGCAACGATGTACCCTCCTCTGGAGTCACACGTTGGCAAGAATTCCATCTCACAGCTTCAATAGAGACAGCTCTACAGGTCTTAAATGATATCATCATAAGTGCCCTCAATATACATGCACCCCCTCACCAGTGTCAGAACCAAGCTCAAATCTTGTCGCTGGTTCTCTGCTGACCTTAAATCCGCACTGCTTGCCAGAGATAAACTATGGAAAAGGGCAAGAAATACCAAGGACCCAAATGACTGGCTTCAATTCAGAAAAGCCAGAAACTCCTGCACAAAACAAGTGAGAAATGCCAAGGCTGCCTTCTACACAGCTGAATTGGATGCCTCCTATCACAACCCTTCCAGATTCTGGGGTACCATAAAGGGGATCCTAGGTCAAGTCTCTACCCCTGTCTTACCACCCAAAGTGCACCTAAATAGTGTGGAAATCACTGACAAGCAAGAAATCCTGAATGCCTTCAGCAATCATTTCACTACAGCTGGCCTAGCTTTCGATTCCTCACCTGCAAATCAAATGAGGTCATCATTAAACTTCCAATCTACTGAGGGACAAAAGGCTACCTCCACATTCTCCTTCAAGCCAATACTCTTAAAAGAAGTAGAGGACCTTCTATTCCAATTAGATACAACTAAAAGCGCAGGTGCAGACTCTCTGGACCCCTACTTTCTAAAAGTAGCATTGCACGTCTTAGCTGCCCCCCTAACTCACCTTTTCAATTTGTCCCTAGCCACTGGTTCTATTCCCTCAATATGGAAGACAGGTCAAGTGTTTCCCCCTACTTAAGGCAGGTGATCCCATGGACTTCAACAATTATAGGCCCATATCCATCCTACCAGTACTGTCCAAAATGCTTGAAAAGTTAGTGAACATCCAGTTAAGTGCCTACCTTGATACCAATAATCTCCTTAACCCAGCTCAGTCTGGGTTTAGACCCATGCACAGCACCATCTCTGCCTTAGCAAAAGTCACAAATGACTGGCAGACTGACTTAGACAAAAAGAGTAACATCTGTGCTGTGTTTCTGGATCTAAGCAAAGCCTTTGACACTGTGGACCATGAACTACTAATCTCTCTGAATTCCATAGGCCTTGACTCACTCTCTCTTAAATGGTTCAGATGCTATCTCTCCGGAAGAATACAACAGGTAAAAAATGAAGGTGACCTATCTACCTCTAAACCACTCCTAAGAGGTGTACCACAAGGTTCCATATTGGGCCCCATCCTCTTTGTCATTTACATCAACAATATTGACTCCAATCTCTCACAATCTAATATTCACCTCTTCGCAGATGATACTGTCCTATGTGTCAGTAATCCCTCACCATCAAAAGCCTGTGAGCTTCTACAGTCTGAGTTCTCCCTCCTACAGCACAATTTACTAGAAAAGAAACTACTTTTAAATGCCAAGAAAACGAAAGCTATGTTCTTTGCCACCAAGAGCTTCTCTTCCACTGTCCCATCATTCACCCTCCCACAATTATCTACCATCCTTGGTGAAAATCTGGAATATGTGGACAAATTCAAATATCTTGGAGTCTGGATTGACAATAAACTTGACTATACTAGACACATTGAAGAGCTCCTGAAAAAGATTAGACAGAGACTTGGCCTATTTTATAGGATCAAACACTACCTGACCAGAGATTCCAAACAAAGATTAATCCTGGCATCATTCCTATCCCTCATTGATTACGCTGACTTCCTTTATGGTCACTGTTCCCTCTCCCATTTAAATAAATTGGACACCTTGTATCATAGAGCTATTAGATTCATTACAGATCTTCCCTTCAGCACCCATCATTGCTCTCTACAATGCAGTCAGTTGGACATCCCTACACCATAGAGAAACAAAAATGCTGCTGTCTGGATCTACAAAGCTCTGTCAAACAAACTCCCTTCCTACATCTCAGATTGTTTCCACCAGATCATATCCAGGCCTTCGCCTAAGGATCAATAAACTCATCATGCTGAAGATTCCTATTACCTGCACCCGGTATGGAAGGGCTGCAATCAGCTATTCCTAGCACTTATCTGGAATTCTCTTCAAAAGACCTTGAAACTGGATACCCTCATTCCATTAACATCCTTCAAAAAGCTGTACACTAGTCTCTTCCCAGAATCATGCAATTGCTTCCATAAGGCCTAGTCCTCTCACACCCCCTCTTTTCCCTCTTTTCCCCTACCCCTTTTTGTACTGCCCCTCTATTTTTGTTTTTCTAGTTTTTTCTCCAACCTACCTCATACAAAAATGATCCCCCAAAGTCCCATCATCCTTCCTTTATCCCTCCAATACTGTTTGTTTCTTTCATTTTAGTATAACCAAGACCCAATGTCATATTGTCTTGTACATATGTAAATATTTGTATACCTGTTCATTCATAAATCTTTGTATTTGTATTCAATCAGTACCTTGTTTTTTGTGAAAATTGTAACCTTATATTGTTAAGACCAATCAGGTCCATCTTGTAAATGAGCTATGCTCAATGATGTTCGCCTGAATAAATAAAGATTTTGATTGATTGATTGATTGATTTGGGGTGATGGGGCTTGGAGGCCAAGTGAGTGAGGTAGAAGGGAGTGGTATAGTGAGGAAGCAGGAGGTGGAGAAAAGCAAAGAAATTTGGTAAAGTTAGTAAGGATGCATGTGGAATGATGAGGGAATGAGACCAGAATATGTTAGGGGGCAGGAGTAATAGCATGAATATAAGTTGGGGCCTGCAGACAGGGGGTTTGGATGGATTTGGAGTTATAGGGCCCTGGGCTGGCAAAAGCAGGAGGGGCAGGTAGGGAGAGGGTAAGAAATAAGGTTAGGGGGAGGAGGTAGAAGGGAGAAGGATTTGAGTGGAGAGGAAACATCCTTACAGTCAAGGAGCAGCAGAGGGTGGTGGTCTTTGGTAGGTAGCATGTCAGGAAGCAGCAGCTCCAACAGCAGCTCCCAAGTACCGATAGGAGAAGAAGCTGCCGAGTTAATGAGCAGAGTGAGGCTATCATCATTAGAAACATTGTATGCAGTTAGTATGGAGAACGTAAAGGGAACTGGATAGAGACAGACAGGGAAGTGGCCAAAACAGGATAATGAGGGAGCTGTGAGCAGAGTGCAGTTTGTGCAGCACTACGATTCAGTTTCAACAATTTACAGGGCTTAATTCAAGAATTTAACACAACATAAACAGCGCTGTAACAACAACTGTAGTCACTGTGTCTGAAGGGAGGGGCTAATAGTGGAGTTTATTCTATTGGAGAGGTAAAGAAATCCTGATATTGTGGATCTAGGTATTACCCCTTTAAGTGCTTTGCTGCAGCGCTTAGGTGCTTCCCCTTTAAAAGGGAAAGTGAAGTGTAACCAAGTAGGAGGTGGACATGTCTCTCAGCTCTGGTAGTGTATTTAATAAAGGAAGGAGGTGGGGGAAAGGGGGGTGGGCCGGAAAATCACTGAGAAACCAGTTCAGGTTAGGCAAACGCTGAAAACAGTACAGTGAAGGATTGATCAGTTCAGCAAAAGATACAAGTCAGGCTGTGCAGCCCTGAGGACTGAGCAGCTGACAAGAAAAACAAGCAAGTTGCAGATCTGCACTGTACAGCTCACAGAACTGTGCAACTGAATGAACTGTGAAGCAAAAAGATCAGGACTTCACTATGCAGCTGCTAAAAGAAGAAAAGTAAAGTCAGTGTTTCTCTGCAGTCTTATGCACTTGTCCAATGATTTCAGCACTGGCTGCAGCGTTGGGCAGGAAACCAATGTCAGCACTCTGGAGCTGTCTGGAACCATTCAGGTCCCATAGCGATGGGTGGCAGGTATTTAATTAGAAAGGGAGGAAAGCTCCAAAATCCTCTTTCCCTTGTCCTGGGTCAGGGACCAGCCATTAACCTGTGAGCCAAGGAGGACAGCGGGCAGCAGGCATCTTCTTGCCCTCTCCTGGCGGGCGGGTTGCTTGTGGAGGGGAACGCAGCCACAGTACCAGCCCAGTGGGCTCTGATCAGCCTTGTGAGCCAAGGAGGAGAGCGGGCAGCAGGCGACTTCTTGCTCTGTCCTGGAGAGCAGGTTGCTTGTGGAGGGGACCGCATCCACGGTACCAGCCCAGTGGGCTCCGATCAGCCTTGCGAGCCAAAGAGGAGAGTGGGCAGCAGGCGCCTTCTCGCCCTGTCCTTGTGGGGGGGGTTGCTTGTGGAGGGGACCACGTCTGTTTGGAGGGTGTATTTCTGTTTTCCTTTACATAGTTCTTAATTATATCTTTCGTTTTGTGATAAAGATCTCATCCTGCAGTAGTCCTGCACTGAGCCGCCAGAGAGCTTTTAGATCTGATGGACCCTGATCTATTGTGGCACTGATTTTGGAGTGATCTGAAAGTGTCATTGGGTGGATTTCTGAATCTAGCACTGAATGACCCCAGTCCTTCAGTGTGTATTAACTGTACAGATGGAAGTAGCTGTCCTGTGTGTGTGAGTACAAGGTGTAATATCGGGCATGGGGGTTGCCCGGTCCTCCAAATGTCTATGAGACCTGCTTCCTGTCTCAGTGCCTTCAGGCTAACTGCACTTCCCTCTCTCCCCTTTCTGGATATTTCTTAATCTATCCACTACAGGATCTTCCATGCAATTCCCCGGATTATCTGCCCTTCTGGGAGTTTGCTTGCATGTTCAAATACTTCCATAAAGAATCCTGGAGAGGGTGATGTGGGGCTGCAAATGTTAATAAAATGAAACTGTCTGTCTGCAAGCTTCCCTGGCGCTATACCCAACCATCCACGTTGGTCTGTGTATGAACTAGTTTTCTCAAAGTTTAGTCCCTTCTTAATATGGCCAGCCCTGCTTTTTTAGTATTTGGCCAGATGAAGCGATCAGCTTCCCCACCCAACCTCTTTTTAGTTTGGTATGTTGTTGCAGGGACAGGTGGGTCTCCTGTAAGGATCCTATCCCACAATTTGTTCTGGCTAGGTCCCGGATGAAATTTGCTCAGTCTTCATGATAAAAGATAGTGGTAAAGGACCTACACTAAGTAAGATGGGGCATAATAATAGAGGGGCGGACATGAGCCCCTTCACAAAGGAGAGGGTCTTAGAAGAGCTAGGCAAACTTAAGGTGGATAAAGCCATGGGGCCAGATGGTATCCACCCTACAGTACTAAAAGAGCTACAGGAAGAAATTGCTGCACCACTAGCTGAGCTAGTCAATGAATCAATGGAAAGCAACAGAGTACTTCAAGACTGGAAAAGGGCAACAGTGGTGCCCATGCACAAAAGTGGAAGCAAAGAGGAAGCAGGAGACTACCGCCTGGTCAGCCTGACATCTATAGTGGGAAAAATGATGGAGGCATTACTAAATGAGAGAATAGTGGATTACCTAAAGGATAGTGGAAAACTCGACCCCAAGCAGCATGGCTTTACAGCAGGACGCTCATGCCAAACCAACATGATTGATTTCTTCGATTGAGTTACCAGAATTGTAGATCAGGGTGGGGCAGTGGATGTGGAGTATCTGGACTTCAGCAAAGCATTTGTCACTGTTTCCCACAGGAGACTGGCTAACAAACTAGAACACACAGGAGTTGGTCACAAGATAGTCAACCGGATTAAAAACTGGCTTCAGAATAGGACCCAGAGAGTTCTGGTCAGTGGGTCATTATCAAGGGAGGAAGGTGTGACCAGTGGCATTCCACAGGGGTCAATGCTGGGTCCAGTCCTCTTCAACATATTCATCAGCAACATCACCAATGAACTTGAGGGGAAGTTTCACCTGTTTGCAGATGATATAAAGCTCTGCAACAGGGTGGACACACAGGAGGTGACTTCAGATATGGAAACGGACCTCTGAAAACTGGAAGAATGGTCCAGGAATTGGCTGTTAATATTTAACGTCAAGAAGTGTAAGGTAATGCACCTGGGAAAGTGTAACCCAGGAAAAAAGTACTTACTAGAAGGGCATCAATTAGAGGAGACAAAGATGGAAAGGGATCTGGGCATATTCATTACCGATGACTTAAAGGTAAGAAAACAGTGCGAAAAAGCAGCGCAGAAGGCAAGGGGCATCCTCGGATGCATAGGCAGGGGTATTATGAGCAGAAAGCAGGATGTAATCATGCCACTCTACAGATTCTTGGTGAGGCCACACCTGGAGCGCTGTGTCCAGTTTTAGAGGCCTCACCTGAAAAAGGACATGGGCCGTTTATAGATGGTACAGAGGAGGGCTACAAAGATGGTGCAGGGGCTGCACCATGAACCATAGGAGACAAGACTCAAGGAGTTGAATTTATTCTCTTTGGAACAGAGAAGAAATAGGGGGGACATGATAGAAACATTTAAGTACGTCAAGGGAATTAATACAATTCAGAAGGAAAACCTCTTCCAGGAAAACAGGGCAGAGCATACAAGAGGGCATAACTTGCATCTGGTGGGAAGCAAGTTTAAAAGCAACTGTAGAAAGTACTTTTTCACAGATAGAATAATAGATCCATGGAACAGCCTGTCACCAGAGGTGGTGGCATCAAAAGTCAAGTTTACATGCTGGCAGCGCTCTGGCATTTTCACTACTCCTTTCCCACTGCGGTGTCTGCTTGGAATGCAATCCCCCATTTGCATAGCCTGCACTCACAGTGCTGCAGGTCGTGCTGAGGAGGGGCTGCAAATGCTATGGAGGATGCATGGAGACATGGGGAAAGACATGGAGTGAGCACAGCAAAGTGTTTACACCGCTGGTTGCTGTGCTCAGTCCAATAAAGGTACCGACAACTGAGTCAATGTAGAAAATTGATCGCAGCCACACTTAAGGTGCTCCAGAATGTGTCCTCACACCCGATTTTGCAGCACATCACCTAGCGCACATGGGTTGATGTGCTGCAAAGTAGGTGGTGTAAACAGGGCTAAAGACAATAAGATAATTCAAACTCGCATGGGACAGGCACTGTGGGCAGCTTAGAAGCAAATATAACTTGGGGGGTAGCCACCTTGGGCAGACTAGATGGATCACACGATCCCCATCTGCCGACACTTTTCTTATGTTCTTATGCTCTTTTTACCTTGGAGTTCACTTCTTTTACATTAAAAGACACAATCTTTATAGAGTCTATAATGGAAGTAGTGTAGAATAATGTGCAGATTCATGACAGCCCCTTACCTAACTGCCTTCACACCCGAGGCAGCATGCCCCATCCCTTGACAGCAACAGCATGGCCCTCCTGAATTCTATGGTGACAGCCACTGGCTTTATATATTCTTTTAGAGAACACCCAAATTAAAAACGGATAATTAGCTTAACCAAATTACTGTACAAACTTAGTAGCAGAACAATTTCCAACACATTCAGAACGCAGTTACAAATCTACCTCCCAAGTGGGAAGAACTTGCCGTATGGCAAAGTATTTGTTCGTCTGCTGGGCAAATTCATGAGGTAGTCTACCTCCCTCCCAGAGCTAAGGCTTCCTCCCTCCATCTTTGAAAAATGGAACTGTTGCTCCCTAGGATGAGGTTGAAGTGGAGTTCACCACCCCTTCCTTCCTCATGTGTATTGTCTGGCTGTCTGGGGACTATAGAGTGCAGGAATATACAGAGAGGACTGGGCAATGCTGCCAAACTGTGGAGCTGCCAGCCAGCCTTGCTTTATGTGGTGACCAATATTATACATTATATCGTCTTTTAGGTCCAGATGCAGTTCTTGGAGGAATGATACCCCCTTCCCCTCCCGGCTTCAGTTGTCCACATCCCTGTGGTACCCTTCATCTGCATACATCTGCTTATTTCTTCCCCTCTCCCACCTCCCCTGCCTTTTGCCACAGTATATTAATTTAGGCTTTTTATTTAACCCAAATGTGTCACTCGTTGCTCCACCCATGGTGTCACAGGGCTTTTGCCTGTATCATAGCTGCATTTCCTTTCTAAGTCAGATTTCACACATATCCCCATTTACAAGTCTCCAGTTTACCTTCCACGTTTATATCTTCTTGGTATACAGCAAACAAGCAACACATCCAGAATCAAGCCTTGGTGTAGGGGTGCTAGGTTATGTCCCTTATAGCCTTCTACATGAGGGATTGACTAAACCCTCTGCAGTTTCTGGCAGCTGCATCTATGCCTCTAATAGTGGATTACAGTATTGTCATGGTGGTTGCATTGTAAAAACAAAGTGCACTTGCATGATTGCTGAATATGGGGACATTCAGTTAAATGGCAGAGCTCTAATAGTATGACTGCTGATAAAGAAAACTTATGGTGGTGGCTGGAAAAATGTCCGTCTGCTTGTGAGCACTGTTGGTGAAGCCAATGCTACAGTCTCAGAGTGTCACAAGTCCCAGGCAGTACTCCATTAATGGCACTCTTTTATTTTTTGCTTTTTGCTCCTTACTTCAGCTCCCTGGCCCATCTCTCCTTCGGGCCAAACTAGGCCCCACCGACACTCACCCCGTCCCCTTCACCTCAGATCGTAGCCACCCCAGGGGTAGCCCCGTGTCACCCTTCACTGGATGGATCCCTCTCCTCTGAGGGGGAAGGCACCAGGGGGACAACCAGCGCACTCTTGTTCAGATTCTGGGTGCTGCTGAGGTGGTACTGGAGACCAGTGTTTCTGTGGCAGAAGGGTCCGGCAGCCATCATCAGGCCAGTCAGGAATCTACTTTTCCCACTTTTTCTCCCAGGGGAGCATGGCGTGCAACAGATGTCAAGGTGAACGCCGATGTCCACCATGCCCCCTGCATTCAGCAAGCTTGCCGAAATGCTGCGTTCCCAGCCTCCACCAGGCATCAGCGCACACCGAGCTGCAACTCCCCCCTCCCTTGGGAGAAGGTGAGTAGTGGTCTGACGCTTGAACCTTCTCCCCCTGGCCGACCCTCCAGTGACCTGGGTCCATTCCCGAACCTGGATCACTGGCTTCCCAAGTGGAAATCCAACCACTGTGCCAATGGGCCAGCTCTTAATGGCACTCTTAGTCACTGTCCCTCTATTCCTACTAGTTCCTCTCGGTAAGACTCTCTGTTTCTGCCACTGTTCTGTGATATCGCCGTGTTTGCCTAACTAGCATAGATACTGAGTAGTCTGGGTGTCTCAGCAATTGGGGAGTGTCCCTGAGGGCAAGCAGGAGAGGAAAGAATATTCTTGGCAGGCCGTCTCAGTGCTTTGCCATTACCTTCGGGGGCAGCCCACCATGTGGCAATCCTTTACTAACCAAGATTATTGTCATCCTAGACCACCCTCACTACTCATTCGTTTTGCCTCCCCTCCCCACCCCCTTCCCCCCAGTACCTGTTAGATGCATGTGATGGGATCTCTGCTTATGCTGTTCAAGATCTGAGGTAATGATCTTCATTGGATCTCCTCAAATCTCAGTTGGGTTGGTCCAGTAGTGGGGAATGCTTCACAGATGATGCAGGGAAGGTTGCTCAACATAGCTGGACTGTCCGGGGGGGGGGGAGCCACACAATCCACCTGTCACCACATCTGTTGTTTGCCTTCAAAGGGAAAATTGAAAGGGTGCTGTTTGACTCGCTTATTAGTTTACAGTGCTGCCTTCACCAAGCTAAAATTTCACTGTAGATCCTTCTTTTGGGTGTCTGTGACATCTTCTGCAGGGTCGCTTTTACTTTCCCACCTCAGCAGCAACTATGTCCTATACGATCTATTGCAGATTTTTCTCATATGCCTCCTGTTTCAGCTCTGGCAGTATGATGCCTTTTTTCAGTGGTTTGGATGCTTGTAATAGGGATTCATAGCATTTTACTCCTGGCTCCCAATGAACCAATAATGCACTGATGGAATAATAGTTGGGTTCAGATGTCCGTCTCTTTTAGTTGCTTTCTGACACCCAAAAGCTGCCTGTTTTTTTTGCATTGTGGTGCGGGGTAATCTTGCTATCTAGGTTTAGGTCCTTTTTCTCCATGCCTTTCTTAGTATTAGTTCATTGATTGGGAAGCGGGAGAGTTTTACAAGAATGGACCTGGGGGGCACCTTCCTTAGGCTGCAGACCCAGAGCACAATGCGCTCCCTTGATAACTATGGCATCTCCCTCTGGGATCTGCAGCTGTTTCTGAAACCAACTGAGTAGAAATCCATCCCAATCCCCCTGCTTGCAGCCTTCAGGAAAACCAAAAATCTGTGTTTTTTTCTGGTATCCTCTCGCCTCTGCATCTTCAGCTTGCTTAGTTAATTCCTGCTCTTGGTGGCACAAGTGGAGCACTATATGGCTGAGACTTCACTGTTCCTCCCTCAGCTTGTTTAACCACTCTTCAGCCTCTGTAGTCCATTGTTTCAGTCTTATTAGCTCCATTTTAATCTCTGAAACATTAGAGTCAATGAGTGCCAACAGTCTCATGATGCTAGATGAAGTTGCCCTACTGGTTATGGAGCTGCTGCGTGAGGCCCTGTCATCTTCTTCCACCATGGAGCCAGCTGTTGCATCTGAGGACCACGAGGATGAGTAACTGGTGCTCCTGTTTCTGGCTGCTCTCCTTCTCAGTTCGCCTTTAGTGTTGATTCTACTGCCAGATTTCCGTGGAGTGTTCATTGCTCTTTCGATTTTGCCTTTTCTGCACCCATGAACTGCTACTGAATAGATGGATTGTTCAGGATTTTAAATTAAATGAGACTGGCACTCAGAATCAAGCTTCCATTTTGCTTGCTGATATCACCAGAACCTCACAAAAGTGTTTCATTGTGTTATTGTAGGAGCTATAAAGTGGGTGATCACATGTATCAATCAGTAAGGTGTCCAGAGGGTTTGAGAACAGGTATGTAAGCAATAATACCCGATAGGGTGGGCGGTATTGGGCTATACCAGACCACCCAGGGGCGTAATGAGGCCCCTGGAAGGTCCGGTATAGCCCAATACCACCCACTCTGGAGGGTATTATTGCACTTAGAAAATGGGCATCTGTGTCAGGATTAATTAAATATTAAATTTACAGAGGAAATGAGTTTAAAATTAATAGAAAACTAGAAGTAAAACAGTTTTTGGTAAAGTAGTCCCTCTGTTTTTTTATGCTGTTGCTTCTTGTGTTGCCCCCCCAAGAGTTATTTTCTCTCTTTGTCCCCCCCCATCACAGACACAGAGGAGAAACGTTTATTTTATTTTATTTCCTTTTGTGAGTGTGAGTCAGAACAGTCTGCTGAGCTCTGATGTGGTGACAGGTAACTCCGTTTTGTTTTGATTGCTGTTGAAGCGTGGGCAAGTCTGCAGCACCAGTCACTTCAAAGGGAGCACAATCGGGCCAGTGCTCTGTCATTTAGGAAAAGGAATGTGTGTTGTTTTGCAGCTTGCAGGAAAACAGTGTGGCAGACTTTATTAGGAACAGTGAGAGCTAGTGCTGCAAAGAGTGCCGCTTCACCCGTGGCATTTTTACTAAATTAAGACATTTATTCCTCAAATGAAGCCCTCACTCCTGCTTCATTTTCATTACCTGCATATTGGGAGAGTTGTGGAGAAGGACTGTGCTCAGATCAGCGGTGAGAGGGCGCCGTCAGAAGAGCGTTGACTGCCGTGGTTGCCGATCGTAAAAATGCAGGAGCACAGTCTTAGTAGGTGGGTAAGTGACATCGGGGGAGGAAGCCTTGATTGTAAAGTCAGCGCTAGTGGAGTTAGGGCTAGAATAAGACTGTGAGACAGAAAAAGTGTTGAAGTACGCTGAACGAGCGACGTCCTAGCGCTGTTTTAAATACAAATGTCTTTAAAAGAAATAAAATCAATACACTTCTGCACGAATGAATTTGGCTGACAATACTTTTTATATTAACCCAAATAACAAAAGTTGTACAGGAAGAGTGAGTGTGTGTGTGTTGTGGGGGCAGTGTCTCGGTAAGTGAAGAAAAAAATGTCAGGTTCGCGATTTTAACTTTAGTGCGGGTGAGCAAGTGGGTGGGTGGAAGGCGCAGTCAGATCTAAGAATTGGGTTAAGTACATAAAAGTTAAAAGATGACAAGAAAAAAAGATAAGATCCATTATGTGGGGGTATTTTGAGACAGCTTGTAGTGAATGGGCCAATATCTCTCGCTAAGCGAGAGAAAAAAAATGGCAGTGATTTCAAATTAATTTCGATGTTTTCAGCCAATGAGCAAGCTGGATGGGCAGAGGGATACCTGAGTGGGTGAGAGGGTACTGGGGCTGGTACTTTTTATTTCCTGGGCATCTATTGAAAGTTAATGTACCCCCCTGGCAAGGGTACTAGCCAATCAGATGCCAGGAAATAAAAAGCCCATTTTCTAACTAATAATAGAGAAGAGGTCATTAAGTACAAGCTCAGTATGTTTACAGGAGACAAGGCATGAAGGGAGAAGCTAGGGATGTATTTTTTAATTTTTTATTTTATTTAGTCTACTTTATCCTGGACCAGCCCACATCGGCCTGATCTCCGCCCTCAGCCCGTCCCCCATCCCCCGGGTCTTACCTCCCTGGTGTTCCTCCCTGGCTTATCCCCCAGGGTGGGGCCTTTCAGTCTTTTAGCTCAGCATCTGGGGAGCACCACGGGGCAATGGTGCAAGACCTGCAGAGTGAGACAGGTGGCATACAATGTGGTCTGCATTTTCCTTTTTCTGTCCCCGGGAGGCATGGAGTACAATGATGTTAGTGGCGTACACACCAACATCTGCCATGCCTCCCCACTCTAGCGAGCCCCGGCTGTCAGATTCCTGGCTTCTGCCAGGGGTCTGTCTAGCGCTGGCAGCTAACCCACCTCTCCCGAGGAGTACAGCAGTCCTTAGAATACTCAATCCTCCTCCCCGCCAGTTCTCTGACTTCCGGGCTCATTCCCGAACCTGGGTCATCAGCATCGTAAGCAATAGCTCTACCATTGTGCCATCTGACCGGGGATGTATGGTTCTAAGATGTGGCGCTAAGAAATAACCTCTTAGTCATTGTAGGTTCAACCCCGAATGAATGGAAGCTGGATCGTGGCAGATTGTATTCTGGGACTGTGGCCCCAAAAATATATCTGAGATGGAGTGATTGGCAGGGTCTTAAGATAATAGAGTACTTTGGGAAGTAGGTTAATTTGAACCATTTCCACCCTGTGGAAAAAACCTAAGGGGAGATGCAACCATGTCATCACATCAGATGTCATTCTCCACAGAGGGAAGAGTGACCAGTGGGGTACCACAGGGATCAGTGCTGGGACCGGTACTATTCAATATCTTCATCAGTGACATTGCGCAGGACCTAGAAGGCAGAATTTCACTGTTCGCTGATGACACAAAGCTCTGTAACAGAGTAGACACACCAGAGGGTGTAGACAGAATGAGAAGGGACCTGCAGAAACTTGAAGAATGGTCAGGGGTTTTGCAGTTGAAATTCAATGCAAGGAAGTGCAAGATAATGCATATAGGGCACAAAAACCCTGGCACAATATATCAGTTGGGGGTGAGGATATAGCATGCACCAAGCAGGAAGGGATCTTGGAGTTATCATCTCTGATGACCTCAAGGCAGGAAACAGTGTGACAAGGCAGCAGGTAAAGCAAATAGGATGCTGGGATGCATAGGCAGGGGCATCACCAGCAGGAAAAGGAGGTCATAATTCCACTATACAAGACACTAGTGAGGCCGCACCTGGTACACTGCAGTTCTGGAGACCTTACCTACGTAAGGACATAGACAGGGTAGAGAAGGTTCAGAGGAGGGCAACAAAGATGGTGCATGGATTGCATCACAAGTCCTATGAGGACAGGTTGAAGGCACTGAACATGTACTCCCTGGAGGAGAGGAGGGAGAGAGGGGGATATGATAGAGACATACAAGTATCTTACAGGGAGGAACAGGGTGCAGGAATGCACTATTTTTAAGCGAAAAAGATGTTCCAGGACTAGAGGGCATGGGATGAAGTTGGAGGGAGGACGATTCAGAGGAAATGTGAGGAAGAATTTCTTCACAGAACAGGTGGTGGACAAGTGGAACACCCTGCCAGAGGAAGTGGTGGGGGCTGAAACAATCACGGGATTTAAGAATGCATGGGATAGACATAAAGGAATTCTGGAGGTCAGGGGTAAGGGGCAACAGACTTCCCGGAAAACATAAACTGAACTTACAAACTTAAATGGGCAGACTGGGTGGGCCATAGGCCCTTATCTGCCGACACTGTCTATGTATCTATGTATGTATCTATGTCAGTTATTGTTTTAAGGGTTCATAGTTTAGGAGTTTCAAATTGTCTAGATCCTGGGGAATAGCATTCCCAAAATACTTTATCATGGTCCGAAGCCACTGAAAAGGGTAAGATTGCTTCAGTGTTGGCAAAGGGGTAAAATTAAAATGAAGTAGGTTGAACTTTTGAATGTTTAGTTTGAACCCAGTTAGTGTTCCAAATCTGCTGATTTCTTGCCAGGCAATAAATATAGAACTATCTGGAGAGATGAGTGTGATAGGCATGTCATCCACGTATAAAGTGATTTTACAGGTCTCCCCTCCCAAAGGGATCCCCTCATTGTTCTGGAATGCTTGCGCTAAGTGTTCAGTGTATAAGGTAAATAAGAGGAGGGATGGAGGACACCCCTGTGGTGTTCCTCTGGTCAGGGATATGTCTGGGGGGAGTGGGGTTGAATAAATATTTTGTAACCATTGCAGAAAGAGTTCTGGGAAGCTGAAATTTGACAGGGTGTCCCTTAGAAATTTGCAGGACAGCCTGTCAAATGCTTTCTCTGTGTAACCCCCAGGGGGCACTACCCTTAGGGCTACTACCCCTGCCTGCCTCCACGGAGACAGGGTGAGGGGCCCAGATCCGTTGATGGGTGCCTCCACCCAGAGGTCGGGGTTAATACTGGTGAGTTTGCCTCGGTCACAGCCCTCTGGGTTACTGCAACTCCCCTTTCGACCCACTAGTGGCTCACACAGGGTTCCAACAATACTTTTCCCACACACACTTACCCCTCGGATAGTATCTCTCAACTCACTCCGGGGACCCCCTGTAAAGTAAGGTACAGTTATATCACAGTCACTATGCAGCAGTTCACCAGGGATGCACAAACTAGCCAGGGTGTAGTTGCAACACAACAATCTGATTTATTAAAGTGAGGCAAATAACAAGGGCAGGGGGAAATCAAGGTGATTGGCTTATCACTATACCTATCTACCTAGGGCTCTGTGCACAGGCCTGACCCTAATGTTTGCTGTCCCTGGGTACCCAAGCCCTAATGGCTAGTCCATCGTGGCAGCTGGTTGGGGCCCTGACACAAATAGCCTTTGTAGTCCTGAGAAGATCAGGATGAGAAGAAAGTTCAAGAAAAACAGTCAGCAGTATAACGAAACAACTTGAGGCCACTGTTTGCAAACTTAGCAGGGAGCTACCCTGATTCAGTACTCACGACTCCAGCAAATAACGATTTCTTCACCACTGGCAGGGCTGAGCCTGAATTTCACCAGCCTCCTCACACATTTATATGGCAAAACTACAGAGGGGTACCATACCAGGCAGCTGCTTCCAGGCCCCGCATGAACTCACAGCAGACTCGGGCAGTAAACGGCAGCTTCAACATCACAGGTGGACCGAGCGCGATTCAGCAGATTCTCCAGTCCTCTCAGGTGAAGCCTGGTAGGTAGCTGGGGCTGGCATCAGCCTCCTCTGACCGCATGCCGGCGGATTTAGTCCAAAGACTCGAACAGGCAAACAGCCGCCTCAGGCCTTTCACGCGCTTCCCGCGCGAACACTAACACGGCGCAAGAGCTCAGAGCTCCCTTCTCTTTCTCAGCCACAACGCATCTGCCCCCAGCAGCAAGGGGCACTCTTTCCAGTTCGGGCGCTACACGATTCTATTGGCTGGTGTCACCTGCCAGTCATTCACTCCTGCTCTCAGTGGTGCGAAAAAGTGCCATAGCCATAATGCCTTTCTCCAAATGGCAAGCAGTTCCCCATTGGTCAGCTGGCTCAAGGAGTCGAGATACTGACTGGTCCAATTCGGCAGTTCTGGACCAAAATGGAGGATAATCAGACAGTCTTTGCTGCAAAGAAAGTAGGTTAGAGCAACTTACATTATCATTATTTCCCTAAGTTATTTTCAGCAAACAATTACCTCCTCCTACAGAGCTCCCTCTGTATGCTTTGCGATGGCAGAAGGGAGCACTTACTCTGCAGCCCGGGCGGGACTCGAGCATAGCAACACTCAAACCCCCTCCCAGATTAATTATAACTGCAAGTTAGGCAGCCCTTAAAGAGACAGGCACAGGAGCCATACCAGCAGCCTTTGGCAATACCACCTAGAGGCTGCAACGCGTGACACCGACCAGGCAGTGAGCACTTTAGGCAGGCTCGAAGAAGACCTTTCAGGAACCCCCATTTGTAGGGGGGTTACACCCTTCCTGGCCTGGAAAGAACTTGGCATCCACGTCAAGTAGTTACCCTTAAATCACTTTAAGGCAAACAGCTTAATTAACATTATATTACACTTTGCATTACATACACGAATATTATATTCACAGTCTACTACGGTTTATGCATCATTATACACACAAAACCCTTGTTCCTCTCCTTTCTAAATCAGGTCAGTAGTTCCTGCCCATGACACCAGGACCGGGGGGACCCCTCCCTTCCAGCTACTGGTGGGTTACCTAAAGCAGGGGCACCACACTCAAAGAGCAATACTAACAGAGTAGAGTTATCCCCCAAGGCTAGCTTAGGCAAGGAGCTCAGGGACACATACACTCCTTTATGGACCACATTTAAGGGCAGGTCCACAGGCTGACCCAGAGACTCATAGCTCAACTTTACTACAGGCCATACTTCTCGGCTGGAGCGTCTAGGGGTCTCGGAAAACCCAGAAACAGGCCCTGATTCCAATTCAGCCTCATTGACATTAGTAGTGGGAATCTCCACAGGAGAAAGGGACCCCGGGCTCATAGTACTATTGGGAGCCTGACCCTCTACCCCAGGACCCACCCCACTGGGCTCAGCTGAGGGCTGTTCAGATACTAGTGAGGAGCCATCAGGGCATTCAAAATATTCTTCCGGTTCTGGCATATCACAGGCTTGTTCCCCCACATCACTCTCTTCTTCTGAAAAGTCAGATAATTCAGCCAGGCCAGACAGTTCAGCCAGGCTCAAGGACCCCACACCTTGGGCTTTACTGCTACCCAGCTCATCCTCTGGAAGCATTGGTTCCGGAGACAAAGTAGGGGGCTCAAACAGTCCAGAAGGCCCAACCTCATCTCCGGAGTTAACAAGAGGATTGCCCCGAAACAACTGGCTCAGTTCGTAAGAGGGATAGTATTCAATATCATTTTCATTGTCTTCAGACACCGATAGGCGATCATCTCCATCGGCAGGATTTGGACAAGGCCATCTTGGTTGGCTTGCTGAAGAATCAATTGGTTTGGTTCTTTCCCTGGCAGCAGATCTGGTCATAGGCTGGGAGGGGGAGGCATTTGGAGGTTCAGCTTCAATCAGGATTTTCCCAATTGGCAGCAGATGATTTCGGTGTATAGTTTTCACATCTTTGGAATTGTTTTCAGGTCGCACTTTATATACAGGCAAATCTGCCAGTTGTCCCACAACAATGTGAGGGAGGTGATGCCATCAGTCAGCAATTTTATGTTTTTCATGCAGTCCCAAATTTCTCAGTAACACTCTGTCCCCTTCTCTCAGTTCCATTGTCTTCACTTTCTTGTCATACCTCTCCTTATTGGCCAGGTTTCATTTAGCAGCCATGGTCTGGGCCAACTGATAAGCATGGTTTAACTGGGCCTTCAGCTTCTGTACGTATTGTAGATGATTTTCGGCTCGCACCCCATCAGGGGAAACTCCAAAACACACATCCACGGGCAATCTAGCCTCTCTCCCAAACATCAGTCTGTACTGGGAAAATCCCGTGGCATCACTTTTGGTGCAGTTATAAGCGTGAACCAGGGTGCTAATCTGCTGGCTCCATCTCGGCTTGTCTTTGGGTTGCAGTGTGCCCAACATATCAAGCAATGTGCGGTTAAACCTTTCAGGCTGGGGATCTCCCTGAGGGTGGTACGGGGTGGTTCTTGACTTTCGCACTCCCCACAAAGACAGTATCTCTTTAATCAGGCGGCTCTCAAAGTCCCTCCCCTGGTCGGAATGAATCCGCTGGGGGGCCCCATAGTGGACAAAAAGTTTTCAACAAGTACTTTAGCCACCATGGTTGCTTTCTGATCCTTAGTAGGGAAAGCCTGTGCATACCGGGTAAAATGATCAGTGACCACCAATATGTTACTGATATTTTTCAGATCTGGTTCTAGACTCAAGAAATCAATGCAGACCAGTTCCATAGGGGCACTAGTGGTAATGTTGACCATGGGAGCAGCTCTCTGGGGTAGGGCTTTCCTTTGCAAACACCGGCTACAGGTCTTGACATAATGCTCTACATCCGTACTCATTTTTGGCCAGTAAAATCGAGTCCGTACCAGATCAAGTGTCCAGTCTAGCCAAGATGCCCCATATGATTATGCAAGGACCTCAAGACCAGTTCCCTAAATTCTGAGGGCAACACCAGCTGTTGTTTGATGACCCAGTCCTCCTTATTCACAGTCGCTCTGTATAATAGTGGGTTAATCAGCCTTAATTTGGGCCCTTCTTTGTATAACAAGGCAGTTCTCAAGTCAGTGGAGCGCAACTTGGACACGTCCCGCCTGGCCTGCAAAGCTTCCACAACTGTTTTTATCATAGAGTCTCGGGATTGAGCCCGTTGAAGACTAGTATTGTCAAACTGGGGCAGTGAACTGGTGTCCACTGTGGAAAAATGACAGTAGGCAGCAGGTATGCGGTTCTCAGATGGCCCCAAGCAATCCACCATACAGTTCACAGCATCCAGAGACTCCTGTTCCTCCTTGTCGAATTTCTGGCAAAGGGCTCTTATGTCAGGCTCTGACAACCTGATCCAATCAGTTTGTGGCATAGGTCTCCAAGAGAGGGCATCCGCATCTATATGGTTTAGGCCTGCTCTGTACTCAACAGCATAGTCGTAGGTGGCCAAGGCAGAGAGCCACCTGTGGCCAGTGGCGTCCAACTTGGCTGAGGTTTGTACATAGGTCAGAGGATTGTTATCAGTCCCTACCAATATCTTGGCACCATACAAGTAGTCATGAAACTGATCAACAATGGCCCACTTCAGAGCCAGGAACTCTAGTTTATGCACGGGATAGTTTTTTTCTGAAGGAGTCAGACTTCTACTGGCAAAAGCTACAGGTCTCAGACCATTCGAGTGCTCCTGATATAACACAGCCCCCAAGCCCTGAAGACTGGCATCAGTATGGAGAACATAGGGCTTGGCCGGGTCAGCATAGGCCAACACTGGGGCATGTGTAAGTTGATATATGATGTCATAGAAAGCTTCCTCACACTAAGCAGTCCAATGATCCCCAAACACATCATTCGGCCGGAAACACCTGTTCTCCGTCTCAGAGCGCACAACCTTCTTATACTTTTTGTGTGTAGGAGGGTACCCCTGAGTGAGGTTGAGGAGGGGGCGAATCACTCGAGAATAATCTTTGACAAACCGCCTATAATATCCACAAAGCCCCAGAAACCGTTGCAGCTCTTTCAAGTTCCTGGGCTGAGGCCAAGTAGTCAAAGCCTCCACTTTGCTAGGGTCAGTCTCTATGCCCTCAGTGGACACTATGTGGCCCACATATTTCACAGAAGTCTGGAAAAATTGACACTTGTCTATAAACAGCTTGAGGCCGAAATCCTCCAACCGATCCAAGACCTTGAATAATCGTTGCTCGTGTTCTTCCAACGAGCGGCCAAACACTATGACATCATCTAGACAGACCAGACACTCGAGCAAATTCATGTCCCCCACGGCCCGCTCCATCAGGTGCTGAAAGGTGGCTGGGGCACCTGAAATCCCTTGAGGCATCCGAATGAACTCATAGAAACCTAGGGGGCAAATAAATGCAGTCTTCTCTCGGTCTTCTGGGGCCATCGAGATCTGGTAGTACCCACTGCGAAGGTCCAACACAGAGAACTACTTACTACCATTTAAACAATCCAAGGCATCCTGTATGACGGGCATTGGTATACTGGTCTGGAATGGTCCGACGATTCAAAGTACGATAGTCTACACACATCCGAACTGCCCCATTCTTTTTCCTTACTACTACTATGGGGGAGGCATAGGGGCTCCTGGACTCTTGTATTACACCAACAGCCAACATCTCTTGCAGATGCCGCCTTACATCATCTATATCAGCCGGGGCCAAGCGCTGGGATCTCTCTCGGAAAGGCCTTTCATCATGCAGCCGAATGTGGTGCTCAGCCCCTTGCACACATCCCACATCCCATTCTTTCAGGGAGAAAACCTGGTCCCTCTTGGCAAGCCTCTCACTGATCCTCTGTTTCCATTCAGCGGGCAGCGGTGAGTCACCGAAGTCAAACAAATCAGGAGTAACTCTGTCAGCGGCCCTGGAACCCTTACTATTTGGCAACACTGCAGTATCCGCACAATGCACACTTGCAACGTGCACCCTCTTCTTATTCAAAGCTCCTTATCGGACACATTATGCACTTGAACCATCACCCTGTTGACATAAGCATGAGCCCTAGCCAGCAATATACTGGGCTTGACCAACAGTCCCTCAGGTAATCCTCCCTCCACAGGCGCATCCAACATCAACAACCTATTCTTAACATCTGTTCTGAGTCATACTTCTCCATGCAGGACACATTGGGCATTCAGGGCAAGTATCATGGGAGCCGGGTCCTTTTTCCACACTACTCCCACCAGACCCTCGGGTTCCTCCTGACTATCCTTCTCCTGAGTTGCAATTGCCTTTTGAATCACAGCGGGTATGCTTAAAGCTCGCCCGGTCTGAAATGCTTGTTTTTCTGAACACAATTGGGCCAATCGTCCAAACACATGAGCATTCGTCCCAATCAACAAGGGCACCCCATCATACAGTCCAGTGGGTGGGCAAACTAAAGCTAAGGTTTCCACCTGCTCATCCATTCCAGCCACAGATGCAGAGAATGATAACCAGACTCAGATATACCCCAAATACGGATATGCCTTGTCGCTCAACCCCCACACATGTAGACCATTCAAGGGTTGCAGGGGCACCTCAGGTAAGTGTGTCTGATACCAGTCCTGAAACATCATGGTTACCTGACAGCCACTGTCTAATACAGCTCAGGTGGGAATCCCATTTACTCGCACCGGGGTCTCCATTGAAGGCCCAACCACATCAGACCAGTCAGGGGCCACAGCATTGATAGTCGGCTGAGCATGATCCCGAGTCACAAAACTTTTCCTGGGGGGTCAAGACTGGGCCCAGTGATGCCAAGTGATCAGTCTGCTGTTGACTTTCCTTAAATTCTCCGGCCTCTGGCACTCAGGTTGAAAATGCCCATCTTCCCCACAATGGTAACAGAACTTGGGGTCCCAGGGGTCACTATTTGGCAGTGGACACCTTATCTGCAGGGGGCCCTGAGAGGGGTGAGGGGGCTCCCTTGGGCTGGGGTTCTGGTTTCTGCATGACTCAGGGGCCCCGGACCTAACAGGGTACATAGTAGATTGCTTCAAGTCCCTCACCAGTTCCCGTAAATTCCTGACCTCGGCCCTCAACTCACTCTCTACGGGGGGGTCGGAGGAAATAACTCACATTCCCACAGCACCTGGAAAATCTGGGGATCCCTCAGACCCTCCGGACAGGCTGGTCTCCTCGGGGGTGCTAGGCTCAGGGGTCCCACTAGGGTTCACCGCCCCCACACAGGGCTCCCACCCCTCTTCATCGGTCTCCACTTCTCTAATTTCCCTCATCAATTGACAATATTCAGGTGGGGTAGCCCGTCGATCATGTAACTTAAGTTTTAACAGTATTACACTAGAGAATCTAGCAGACTTTAAAACATGTTCCAACCTGACCTGATTCAAGGCCGTGGCAGTGATTCCCCCCTTTCTATAGGCCTTCTGCAAAGCTCGCTCCACCCTAGTGACAAAGGCGGATAGCTTCTCATTTCTCCACTACTTGGCAGACCTGAACTTCCATAACAAATTTTCCCCAGTCTCTGTACTCCCAAACACCCCTTCTAAAGCAGAGAGGTACTCTGCGGCGGTGGCTTCCGGACTGGTGGCCCGTAAAAACCTAATGGCTTCTAAAGCGGGACCCCGCAGGCTCTCCATCAGTCTCTTCCTTTTCTCCCCCTCAGAGCATTGCCATTCCTGAACTAAGGGGGTGACATAGTCCATCCAAGCTTCCAGGTCATCCTCCCCTGGAGGCACTGGTACTGTGCCAGAAAAAAGCTTCAGCCTGCGGTAGGAATCAAGCTGAATAGGAGGGACCACTAAGGGCAGTGGAACCAAAATAGAACTCTTGGGGGGCCGGGGGAGTTACCTGGGGAGACCTGGAGGGTAGCGTCACTAGACAAATCCAATGCTTGCAGCAATTCCTGGGTAGTCCTCCCTTCCACAGCCAGCAATTTAAGCAGTTTATCTTTAAAACTATTAGTCTGGGGAGACCCTCCAGGAGTGACTGACCCACTCCGAATATGAACTAGCCTCCATCCCTGTGAAGCACCCTCCGGGTAAATCACTGGAGGTACCCTCTCGGGGTCAATGGCCACACTGCACAAAAGTAGTACCTGCAGCATCTGGTCGAGCAGGTCAGCCATGCGCCCTTTTACCTCCACTTTACCCAAACATTTAATACGCTCAGCTGTGGAAACAATGTCCGCTGTTGGGGCTCCCAAGGGCACATCTAACAGTAACACAATCTTCTGGGAGTCCAGCTCTTTGGCTTCACCCCACCCCATCAGTCTGTGTACCATTGTCTTAATAGGCCCCAACTTAATTTTTCCCAACGTATGCCCTTCCAGTTTTTCCATTTCTTATGCACTTCCTCACTTGGCCACTAGGGGACGCTAATCCCAGTGGTGCCTCCAATTTGTAACCCCCAAGGGGTGCTACCCTTAGGGCTACTACCCCTGCCTGCCTCCATGGAGACAGGGTGAGGGGCCCAGATCCGTTGATGGGTGCCTCCACCCAGAGGTCGGGGTTAATACTGGTGAGTTTGCCTCGGTCACAGCCCTCTGGGTTACTGCAACCCCCCTTTTGACCCACTAGTGGCTCACACAGGGTTCCAACAATACTTTTACCCCATACACTTACCCCCCTGGACTGTATCTCTCAACTCACTCCGGGGACCCCCTGTAAAGTAAGGCACAGTTATATCACAGTCACTATGCAGCAGTTTGCCAGGGATGCACAAACTAGCCAGGGTGTAGTTGCAACACAACAATCTGATTTATTAAAGGGAGGCAAATAACAAGGGCAGGGGGAAATCAAGGTGATTGGCTTATCACTATACCTATCTACCTAGGGCTCTGTGCACAGGCCTAGACCTAATGTTTGCTGTCCCTGGGTACCCAAGCTCTAACAGCTAGTCCATTGTGGCAGCTGGTTGGGGTCCTGACACAAACAGCCTTTGCAGCCCTGAGAGGATCAGGATGAGAAAAAAGTTCAAGAAAAACAGTCAGCAGTATAACGAAACAACTTGAGGCCACTGTTTGCAAACTTAGCAGGGAGCTACCCTGATTCAGTACTCACGACTCCAGCAAGTAACGATTTCTTCACCACTGGCGGGGCTGAGCCTGAATTTCACCAGCCTCCTCACACATTTATATGGCAAAACTACAGAGGGGTACCATACCAGGCAGCTGCTTCCAGGCCCCACACGGACTCACAGCAGACTCGGGCAGTAAACGGCAGCTTCAACGTCACAGGTGGACCGAGCGCGATTCAGCAGATTCTCCAGTCCTCTCAGGTGAAGCCTGGTAGGTAGCTGGGGCTGGCACCAGCCTCCTCTGACCGCACGCCGGTGGATTTAGTCCAAAGACTCGAACAGGCAAACGACCGCCTCAGGCCTTTCACGCGCTTCCCGCGCGAACACTCACACGGCGCAAGAGCTCAGAGCTCCCTTATCTTTCTCAGCCACAACGCATCTGCCCCCAGCAGCAAGGGGCACTCTTTCCACTTCGGGCGCTACCCGATTCTATTGGCTGGTGTCACCTGCCAGTCATTCACTCCTGCTCTCAGTGGAGCGAAAAAGTGCCATAGCCCATAATGCCTTTCTCAAATGGCAAGCAGTTTCCCCCATTGGTCAGCCAGCTCAAAGGAGTCCCGAGATAGTGATTGGTCCAATTCGGCAGTTCTGGACCAAAATGGAGGGGATAATCAGACAGTCTTTTGCTGCAAAGAAAGCAGGTTAGAACAACTTACATTATCATTATTTCCCTAAGTTATTTTCAGCAAATAATTACCTCCTCCTACAGAGCTCCCTCTGTATGCTTAGTGATGGCAGAAGGGAGTGCTTACTCTGCAGCCCGGGCGGGACTCAAGCATAGCAACACTCAAACCCCCTCCCAGATTAATTATAACTGCGAGTTAGGCAGCCCTTAAAGAGACAGGCACGGGAGCCATACCAGCAGCCTTTGGCAATACCACCTAGAGGCTGCAACGCGGGACACCGACCAGGCAGTGAGCACTTTAGGCAGGCTTGAGGAAGACCTTTCGGGAACCCCCATTTGTAGGGGGGTTACATCTGCATCTAAACTGGTCACGGCAGCTGGGATAGCCTGTTGTTGGATTTGTTCCACAATTGGAGGGTATGGTGGACATTGTCAAAAGTCTGCCGTTGGTGAATAAAACCCGCTGGATCTCTATGAATAAGGAAGTGGAGCATGTGGTCCAGTCTGGCGGCCCCGTTAGGTTCAATATGGCTGATATGAGAGCATATTTCCATGACAGTGAATTTATTGCTCCCTATTGTACTGCAGAAAAAGGCAAGAGAAAGGGAGACAAGGTGATCTTGGAAAGTTTTGTACATTTCCACTGGATAATGTCTGGGCCTGGGCATTTCTGGAACTTTAAGTTCATAATAACTACCTCAATCTCCTCTATTGAAATGGAGGATAGCAGTTGTTTTCACTGGGAGTCTATAAGCAGACATAAACCAGCAAGATAGATCATATTTTTAAGGCTGTGTGTGAGTGTGTGTGGGGGGTAATTTCCGTATAGAGTTGCTAGTAGAAAGAACTCATAATCTCCATGAGCTTATCTTCACTCTTTACTAGGTGCCCTGTCATAGGGTCACAGAGCTGGAGGACTGTGGCCAATTTTTTTTAGCTCGGAGGCAGCGGGCCTGAAGCCTCATATTGCAGGCGCTCCTGCCATAATAAGACTATTTCAAAAAGGTCAGGGCTTCTTCCACCCATCAGTCTAACATCTATTGGATCTCCACTTTTACTCCCTTAATTTGGGCATTCAACCCCATCACCCTGTATACACAACATCTGTTGCATCTGGAATGTGTCCATTAGACCTTGTAATATTTCTTCTCATACCCATACAAAGGACAACTAATGGCCAACAGAACTCAAAGCAGTAAGAGATACATAACAGTCTCTCAAAGGTCACTTCCAAGACAGAGTCGAGTAACTTGTTGCGCCCCTATGAGGAGTCGATGCTAGACCCCATGTGTGGGAATGTCACAGCAAATGCCATGGGCCCACATTATTTAGAAAATCTACCTGTAAAAATAATTGTTACATCATTGTCAATGAAAAAGACCCAAAGATATGTAGTTCCGACACCCCATCCCTAACAATATCTTATGACTGGTCCCACTGTTGTGGGAAGTGTTCGGGTAATAAATAGTGGCTAGTTCTGCCAGCCAGAGTATTGAATTGCATTTTTGCTAAGGTGTTAGGTAGCTGCACTATTCCATATGCTAAGACTTAACAGAAGTAACTAAGTAATGTTCAAGAGTCCATAAAGGTACATTAGTTGAAGAACATAATGTCAGTTTATAATCAAGTCATACTGGGATGAAGGTTCATTATAGATGCATCATGTACCGTTAGCTGAGACCAAACAAGTCCCCTCTCAAAGAAGCAGAAATGTCTGTGTCAAAAAAATCTTGGGGCCTGGGGAGGAGCGACAGCATATCAAAGCATACTGAGCTAGAGGTGGGCAAGCCAGAGCAGGCTCGAGCCTCGCTTGAGCTTAGTGTCTGGCTCGGCTCGACTTGACCTCTATAAATAATTGAGAGCCAAGGTCAAGCAGAGCCAGTTATGGTCAGATGTAAGCATTTTTTCCAGCCTTAGTAGTTAGTGTAGTGTCTGAAACATTCAACTCCTCTGTGGAGAATAGCCAGGGCTCTGCTTGCGTTTTGGCTCGTGAAGTCAAGCCAGACCCCTGGCTCGGCTCTGGCTTGGTTCTAGGTAAAATAATTCCTGGCTTGCCCACTTCTATATTGAGCATGAGAAGAGGGAGGGCAGGTGAAAAAGGGGAGTGGTCCACAAACAACTTCCCAGCAGCTACAGAAAGTGGGAGCACCTGAGTACAGAACTAGGTGACCAGACCACCAGAGTCAAGGCAGGACCAAATCATGTGAGGCTGTCAAGTCTCCCTCACAGAAGGAGTTTTTGCAGCCAGGGGCCTTGAAGAAATCCACAGAGACAAGGAGGCATCTAAGCTGGCCAGCCAGTTCCATGTCAAGATAGCGAATACAAAATAGTGAACGTCAAATTAGTGAATGCCAAAGCATATAACAGCTACTACTACCAGTTCTCTCACCAGTTGTTCTTGGCATGATCACTCGTGACATATCTGGGGCCGCACCCCGGCCCCATTTTAAATATTCTAACACCATGCCACTCATTGATGTGTAAGGGGTGCCCACCTGCCCTGGGTCAATGCAAATATCATAGAACAACTCAACACCAGGGACAAGGCTTGGAAAACATACAAGGCAACAGGCACACAGGCGGCACTCCAACACTACCACACACTTCCAAATTCTTGCACCAGGTTTATATGACAGGCCAAAACTAACTACTTCAAGGCCTCCTTCCACAATAATCTAAACCATCCAGTGAAATTCTGGAAAACAATTAAATCATTAATCTCCCACCCGCCCAGCCAACCACCCCTACCCTAAATGTAGCTGGCTCTGTTGTCACTGACTCAGGGGAAGTGGCCTCAGTTTTTAACATATTTTTCACTAGCTGTGTGTCCTCTCTTCTGTCCTCTAACCTGCACCCCACATGAGTCCAACCCCCTGTATCGCCCGCCCCCTGACCTCCTGCTTATTGTTCCACATGGTCCCCCCAGCCGATGTACTAATAGCCCTGCGGGCACTCAATTCCTCCAAAGGTACATGCCCCTTCGGCCTGGACTCCAAAATGTTATACCTAGCTGCCTCAGCCATCGCCACCCCTCTGGCCACATTCTTCACTCTCTCTTTCTTGCTTGCCACAATCCCGGCTGAATGGAAACATGCCACAGTCATCCCTCTCCCCAAAGGAGGCGACCCCTCCTCGCCGGGCAACTACCGCCCTATCGCCCTGCTCCCTATTCTGGCCAAAGTTCAGGAACAACTTGTTCTCTCCCAATTATCTGAATTCCTCAACTCCTCCTCTTTTCTCTCACACTACCAGTCTGGCTTCAGGAAATCGCACTCTGCCATCACCTCACTACTAAGGCTCACTGACGACATTCTCACTGGCATGGACAATGGGCATGTCACCTCAGCTATTTTTGTTGACCTAGCAAGGGCTTTCAACACCATCTCCCACTCATTTCTGCTATCAAAACTCTCCCAAGCCGGTCTGCTGGTTCCACTCCTACCTAGTGGGCAGGACACAAGCAGTAAGAATTGGACCTCCCACCTCTGTCCCCCTCCCTGTCACTATCGGGGTCCCCCAAGGCACGGTCCTAGGACCGCTACTCTTTTCCATTTTTCTGAATGACCTGCCCTCAGTGTGCCCACTCACTTCCATACACATGTACGCCGATGACACCATACTGTATGCAACAGGTCCCTCCCCCGCCGAAGTGGCATCTAGACTCCAGCTGGATTTCAATGCAATCCAGCTCTGGTTTCACTCAAACCAGCTTTTTCTCAATCCCAAGAAAACTGTCTCACTCACTTTCGGCCCGAGGCAAAGGCTCTCCCGTCTCCCCACCAGTGCCAGTCCTACTTTCCACACCAGCGATGGGACCCTCTTGGAGGCATGTACCTCTTTCAGATAACTTGGGGTCTGGCTTGATCAGCACTTGACTTCTCAGTTCATATTAACATGATCCACAAAAAAATTCACTCCAAGCTGGGCGCCCATGAACAATATATGCTTTGTCTTCTTGTGGCATAGTCTCACCACGTGGTGGACACCGGATGACAGCACCAACAGGGCCAGCAAATGTGGGGGGCATGTGCTGACGCAGCATGCATGTGCATCACACGCCCATGCGTGTGTGCATCACATGCACATGCCCCAGAGAGAAAATGGAGGATACAGCCTCGGCTCACTCAGCATCCCCTGCAGGACTAGGACCCTATGTGGTAGGCCAGCCTCCAGTACTGCTATAAGTGGTGGTTAACCTAGGTCTACGGGATGGGTCAGTGATGGGGATGCCACTGAGACCAGGGACAGAAAGTGGAAGAAACACAATAATAATAATAAATAAAAGCACAAGTTGTGGCCATCAGTCTTTATAACCTTCCCACCACAGCCTAAACACTTTTTAAATCCTGGAGGGCCTGTGCGTTTTGGGGGTTTCTGTGACATTAGTTGTTACAGGCAAAAATAGTTTTAAATTGAAATTTGTATACCTTACTTGCCATTAGGAACCAAAATTTACCAAACCACAACACAGAAAATCATTGGTTCCCTTTGAAACAGGAACTGAGAAAAAAAGAGGAACTGATCTCAATCACAGTTCCCCAGAACCAAAAAAAATAAAATAAAATAAAAATAATCCTAAATCAATCCGTGCCTGAATTGTAAAAAAGTATAAGTCCAATAGAGTTACATAAAAGTTTCTACCCATGAACCCAAGGATTTTTAGCAAAATTTGGGGCACTGAGTCTTTATGGTGGCTGAAAATGATCTGGCAGTTGAGGCTCAATGATCATGTGATCAGTGCTTGGCTTGGTTCAAACTACTCTGACGATCTGGGGCAGACAGCACTTGCAGAATATCTGCTTGAAGTGATAAGCAGATGAAAACATTGATATTGTTAGAAGTGAATTATCCTCACTGGTTTATACCTACAGTATACACATTGCATAAGTCATGGTATGTCTGGATATCTGCATCATGTCACTAGCTACCACTGTAGCACCCCTTCTTGTCTGGCTAACCAGACAGTAATGTGATAGAAAGGTAAACAGTGGCTTATGTGGCCATTATACAAACTTCAGGTTATGGAACCTTCCTAACTACAGCCATGTGACTGCTGTGCCTCTTGAGAAATGAGCTCTACTTCCTGACTGCTGTGCCTCTTGAAGAATGAGCTCTACTTCCTGCTTGAGATTCTTTTCTAACTTTGAGTAGCAGAAAAAAAAATACAAGAAACCATCTATCTTGCTATACAGTCCTTTTGAGGCTGTGTGCCGTTTACCCACTACACTGTGTTACAAAAAACTGTTGTATATCACCTCTATTGCCTCTGTGCTCAAATGAAGCCTAGGAAAAACAGGCAGAGATATGGACAGGCTCAGATGGAAAGGACTAACTGTCTAGTGTAGAAACTTTTCATTTGTCCTAAGCTCTACTTTTTTTTTTTATAAAGTTTTTTTTTTTTTATCCTCCTGAGCACACTGGATGTTTATTCAGTCTAGTCCCCTGGTGGCATCGGCCTGCTTGCTGCCTCTTTCCTTTTGGGTTACATCCCCCACAGATTGCCCCCTCATGGCAGGGCCAGGAGAGGGAGGGCCATCCTCACCCCCCTGGATACTTTCATACAGATGCCCCCCTATCAGAGCAGCACAGCGGGCTGAGGCACCTTGGGCAGCTCTTCATGAATCCTGGTCCCCTTCCACTTTCCTTCCTGGTTTTCTCCCCTTCCTGAGGCTATGACAAACATGGGGGACACATGTGCATAGAGGCGCACATGCACTCATGAACTGCCAGCCCCGTCCCACCCACCCAGCTTTGGTCTGCCACTTGAACCTTGGCACTACCACCAGGCATCCACCTGGTGGCAGTCAAAAGTTGGAATGGCTTATCACCCCAGTCCAGGAGAGGAGAGCTGCCAGGCGGCCACTTGATCCTCTCCCAGCCCTCCCCCCAGCCAACCCCAGGCAACCTGAGCTCATTCCCAAATATGGGTCACCGCCATAGGAGAGGTAAGGCACTCAGCACCTCAGCCCTCTGCACTGCTAGGCTGACTACTAAGCTGTACTCCTCTTTATATATTTACTTTTAAAACTAGTATCCAGAAAAGGTACACTGAGCTGAGGCTCATTTCAAGATGTGACCTGGGGGCGGGGGGGGGCAAGGGGGTACTAAGTAACAGTGAATGAGCAGCAGGATACAATAATGTGATACATAAATAGCCTAAACAATAGAAACAGGTACAAGAATTAATTGAGTACAGTATGCAATATACTTTGCAGCAGTGTAGCCCTAGGGAAATTCCAATTACAGTATATACATAGAATAGGGTTGGGCAAAAACAGTGCACTGTACATAGGGAGCAAGGCAGGATCCATTGCTAGTTAAATTCCAATTATGGGGGCCAAGGGCACAAAGGGATGTAAGGGCAGAGAATGGTAAAGAACAGGTGGAGACAAGGGGCAGGAGGAGGGGGAAATAAAGTTTAGCAGCAAAGATTTGAGAGAAAGATAGGAGAGAGAAAGGTGAAGAGAGGCAGGAGATTTGTTTTAAACTGCTGGTAGCTGGTATATGAAGGCAGAGTGACCAGAGAAGTCCAGCAGGTAGGAACAGGGAAGCTGAGAAAGTAAAAGGAATGGAGGGAGTAGCTGGAAGGATGTAGAAGGATATGAGATGGCTGAGGTAGGGAGGAAGTATGGAGAAGCAGAATTTGGACAGAAAAGAGGCACATTAATGCAGAAGACAGGAGTTCAAAGATGGCAGGGAGAAGATATGGTAGAGGAGATAGTGATCAGTGAGTGGAAGGAAGCTGGAAGCAAAGTGGAAGAAAGAGTGGAAGAGAGGATTCAGTCTGGCCAAATTGGTTTTGGGAGCTGACCTTAGACCACATCCGCATCATCAAACTCCAGTAAGATCATTTTAAGAACAGTCTCATGGTGGACTGGGAGAGGGATGCAGTCCTTTTTGCAGTATGGGGCTCTGATTTGGGGACATAACGTCTTGTGGATGACATTGACATGCCAAGAGAAACCAAGGTTCCAATCAAGCCACACACCAAGGTAATCAAAAAAAGGGACATCCTCCAGTGGGGAGCCATCGAAGGTGGTAAACGTGGAGTAGGAAGAGAGCCTAGCTAGCTTTTGTCCAGTATCAAATGATGTGAATAGTCTTTTTGGCATTAAGCAGAAACCAGCACTGGACATTATTAAAGTCCTGCTGAACCAGTGGTTTCAGCTCCAAGGCAGAGTAGCCAGTGTATAGAGGACTGTGTCACAGGCGTACATGTGTATGTTGGCACTTTACACAGATGTATGGAAGGTCATTAAGGAACACTACTGTGTTTAAGGCCATTAAAATGGCAATAAATAACACATACATTTTTCATTAAATTGTACCATTAAATTTTCCACTAATCTGTATGTAAATAATGGCCCAAATTACAGTGAAAGGTCAAGCAAATCATTAATATGTCATTAAATTTATCGGGTTTGCCAATTAAAATGTTGCCATTAAATTATTAATGGGCATCAACTTTAATTGGTAGTTTAATGGCCTTGTAGCCATGAATTGAGTGGCCATTAACTGCTGTTAATGGCCATCATTTTAATGGTCAAGCATCCATTAATTGCTGTTGTCATTAATGTCATTTAATGGGCATTATTTTAATGGTCCAGAAAACATTAATTGTTGAGGGCATTACAGCATAGTAATGGCCATGAAAAGCACCATTAAAATGCTCATTAAAACTCCCATTAAAATCAAGTAACTGTTGAAGAAGTGGAATAATGGCCATTAAACTGTGTGTATATATTAATGGCTATTTTAATGGTCTCTTTCCCACTTAATTACACCATTGCTGTCCCTTTAATTGGTGCATGATTAATGGCACCATTAAATTTTAATCACACTTTTAATGGCCATTTTCCTTTTAACGGTATTTTTTTATTTCAATGGCCTATTAATTGCACACAATTCCGGCATGACCCATATGTTTTAATGGCCCATTAATTCTGCTGAATTCAACCCTGACTCATATGCACCAGAACACCAGTAAGTTTGTTTTTGATTAGCTTTACTGTCATCCATAAACACAGATGTATAGCAATACCCATCAGCATGCAATTTCCTTAAATATAGAGTATAATGATATGGATGGGCAACTGACAATAACCACACTGTAATTGCATTGAGCAGTTTACAAGACAACTAGGTAAACCTCGAGAGCACAGATTTCAGTGCGGTTTTTGTGTGTTGCACATCATTCAGACTTGTGTGCGTTGTTACACAAACTGTAAGAAATATTTGATTTCTTCTACACTGTCACAATGGATCTTCTCTTTTAAAGATCATGCAGAAGCTATGTTCACCTTGTGTAAACAAAACTTCGAATGGCGTCACAATTTGGTTTTGTTGTTTGTGTCATTGCTATGACGTACTGATGGATGGTTCGCATGGCACCGACATCATAGTGATACCATAACAAAGGAGTAAACTTCTTTAAAATCGAGTGTGTTCCTGATACATTTATCACTTACCAATATTTTTGTTGATAAAAAATGGAATCAATGCATTATAGCTTTTTTCAATGTACCTTTTATTGTGTTTCACCATCAAATCCAGCTGGCCATAGACATGGCCAATGTCACATATTACACTTTAAAAAATACAAAGTTTAAAAGCATGCACATAAGTATAACACACAATAGGGCAGTATACTGTGCAGTAATTTGTGCAAACATTTTGATTTGTATGTTCTGGTTCTATTCTAATTAACTTGATCAGTTTTCCTCATGAACTGTAATAGGAGCAGTCACAGAAACTAAAAGTACTGTAGGAAATTTATCTACTATTGCATTTGAAACAAACACAGAAAGTGGACTGTTTTAAGAATTGGTCTGCACTTTAACTACTTGCTGAAGATCCAGCCATCAACCCTTGACTTTCATACATGGAATGAGCTGTCAAAGCAGTAAATGTAATGCATGGTTGCATACATGTACTGTTTTTCAAGTTACTATTTCACTCACATCTAATTAAGGTGATGTGGGTCCAAGTGAACCTTAAAAGTAACTGTAGGAGCTGTCATCAAATCTACAGAAACTGTAATGCACTTTAATGCATTTTAAACCAAAACAAAATTAATATATTTTTTTTCAAGAATTCGTCTGCATTACAACTACTTGCTGCAGCTCCTGTGTTGAATCCTTGATTTTGTTAAAAGGAGAATATATGATGAAACATTTTGTTCTGAATCTCTCTTGCCAAGCTATTTTTTTGATTTGGTGCATATGTTCTGTCCATCTGTCAAACTCACGAATGTCAGGTACGTGAGCCAGAGATTTGATTTCTTTCTGTTATGTTCCTGTCAAGTTTTGCATGTTAAGAATGTGGTTCTTGGACATACATCAATGCCCAAATGATGTGAGTCAAAATGAGATTACTGGAGTGGTCTTTCGTATGTACCATAGTATAAAACAGCTGATTTTCAGTATTTTTCACCTCCTTCTTCTTTGTACTTTATGAAATACCGTAAGATGAGACAGCTGGATTCCTGATGCTTGAAAAGCCTGATAAATACATAATGCAAGGCAACCAGGCCCCCAGTTCCTTGTTGTATGACATTTTCATCTGACTTTCTTGGTGATGTAAAACTGAATCAAGTTTACACTTCAGATTGACATTCACGGAGTGTCTCACACAGAAAAACACACACACAAACACACACAGACCAAAGCACACATTATACGGTTGCTAGAAACACTGTAGCATGCTTAATATCCCATGTGCATGATCAACGTTGCCTTCTTACATTGACCTTGCACAGCAGGAATGCTGCATGTTGTGTTGTGTGTGGTATCATGAGTCAATATGCGTCTGACTGTGTGTGTGTGTGTGTGTGTTTGTGAATCTGTGTGACCCCACTCGCAGGGGTTCATTCAGTTAACTCCATTTTTGGAGTATTTCACTTCCAAAAATAAGGCAAAAACTTCCAAAATAAAGGGGAAGGAATTCATTGACTTCCAGATATAAAAGAAAAAATTAGATGACTTCCAACATTGTAGACATGAAAGTCAAAAATTACGGATTTTACTGAAAGAAATTGTACTTTACCACTAATATATTCTATTAACATCCATAAATTGGACCTTACTTGAATATTGACTTCTACAAGTGGGTTCCTGGGAATATTTTGACTTCCAAAAAATTGGAATGACACCCAGATTTTGACTCATGGAAGTTTTAGACTTCCACTAAAAACAAATTACCTGAACCCCTGCCCCCTCATCACATTCTTGTTCCCATAGGACACAGCATTATTATGAACAGGCTAGAGAGTAAAGTGGTTGATGTACTGAAAAAGCACACAGCTCTTGTTAGTAATACCTGAAATAAGACAGCGATGAGACAGATTGATTTCTGATGCTGTAAAAGCCAGATGAAAACATGGTACAAGGCAGCCATGCCCCCAGTTCCTTGTGTGACATTCTCATCTGACTTTCTTTTTTTTTAACTTTTTATTTATGTGATTTTATGCTCTTATGGCATAATACTGCATTATACATAAAGAAAAAGTGAATGAGGTACGTAGACCTCAACAGTAGATGCACAGGTATAGTACAGACATGGTATAGAGAATAATCAGCAACAGTGATCCATGTACAATTGAGGACTGCTAATCAAGTATTGTAAGGAGTAAATCTGAACTAGTTACTCTGTAGGACTTCATTACTCTCACCACAGAAAATGCTACAAGTAAGATCTATGTTAAACCAAAGCAGCAGCTCTCTTGTAGAAATAGACAGTTGAGAGGGCAGAAAGACAAAAGCAGCAGTAGTCATAATACACCACGATTGTCTGGTCTCAATTACTGTAAGTTGCATAGTTTACCTACATACTTAGGCAGAGCAGCGTAACCAGCCCTGTGGGTATTCAGAAATGATGTGACAGGATTTCTTAAATAGTTCATAAATAGAGCGGTGAACTAAACTCACCATAATATTACCCCTACTGTACTTAGTCTTTAGAGTTATTGCAAACAGAATTAAGAATTGGGCAGCAAGATGACGACATAAGAGAGAGAAAGAAAAAAAAAAAACAAGTAACTAGGAGTAGTTTAAGTAACCCCTTAGGAGACTATATAAGCTCTCAACACTGTAATAAACTTGAGATTTTCAACAATAAATGGGCCTAAAACATTGTCATATCAAAGAGTCCTGACCTAAACAAGGGTGAATATCGATCCCTAAGCGGGCATATTGAAATGTTCAATTCCAGTTCTTGTACTTCACCCTTCATCGTCAGACTGGGAATCCGCCAGATTGAGTTTCCCCATTAACTTCTCTGCAAACTGAGTTGCAGCCATGGGATCCACAAAGATGTGCATCTTTGCCTCATGGCGAATTTGCAGATGAGCCGGAAAATTCAGATGGGCCTCTATCCCATGGCGCAATAGATCCTTTTTGATTAATTGCAGTTCTTTTTTCTTTGCCTGGGTCTGTGCTGAGAGGTCCAGAAAAAATCCCAACCTGTTACCCTCCCAGATCATCTCACCCCTCGCTCTTGCAACTTGTAGTAGTGCAATTCAGGCTTCAGGAAGGGATAAGGTAGCGATCGCTGTGAGTGGTTTTTTCTGTGCTCCACTCTTAGATTTGGTGCTTTGTGGTATAGCAAAGACTTTCACTATTTTTATATTAGCATCTCGAGGTAATAACTGCAGGTCTTCGAAAATTAGCCTTGAGACTGCAGAGAGGATCTCAGCTGGACTGGCAAATCAGGGTGGGAAGCCCACTATCCTAATGCTCCCCTGCCGCTGCACATTCTCCAGGCTCTCCACTTTAGCTTTTAAAAAGGAAATATCCTGGACAAAGGCTGCATTACAGTTGGTTTGTCTTCCCTGTGCCTCCTTAAGTTCGTTAATGGCACCCACATTCTCCTGGATTTGGCGATCATTTTCAGTGAGTTTTGCCTCAAACACTGCAAGCCTTTTATTAGTTTCTTCTCCGTTGGCTTGAATTTTAGTCAACATTGCCATTATTTGTGTGGTTGGAAGCTCCGAGGAGGCTGGTGCATTCCCCACTGTAGGCCCCGTAGCTGTACTGGAGCCCGCGGGAGAAAGGTAGGTGTTCAGATTATGGGTCACCTTTTTTGCATCTTTTTTTGGCCTCATGATGTTCTACTCAGATTCTGACAGATCTCCAGTTAAGTTTTAATCAATCTCGGTGCACCGTTCTGTGAAATTTAGAGCTTAATAGCGTTCTGGATGAGGAGCTCTAACAAATTACTGCCGCCATCTTGCTGCTCTTCACCTGACTTTCTTGGGGATGTAAATCTGAATCAAGTTGACATTTACGTGACTCACACAGAAACACACACACACACACACACACTGCAGTTCTGATGACACAGTCTCCACAAACACTGCAACATGCTTAATATCCCACGTGCAGGATCAATGTTGCCTCCTTACATTGACCTTGCACAACAGGGATGCTGCATGTTGTGGTGTGTGTGTTGTTGTGTGTCACTACGTGACTGTGTGTGTGTGTTTGTGTGACCCCTCTCTGTTATGTCATATTTTTGTTCCCCCAGAACACAGCATTATTAGCCAGAGAGTACAGTGGTTGATTTACTAATAAATCACAGATCTCATTCTTGTTAGTACTATCTGAAATGAGAATTCTAAGATGAGACAGATGGATTCCTGATGCTGCAAAAGCCTGATGAAAACATGATGCAAGGCAAACAGGCCCCTAATTTGGGTGACAGTTACATTGTTAATGAGGTGAGGTCCACAAAGAGTCATGTTGAAAATTTGGGGTCACTATGTCAAAAAATGACTGACATGCACCAAAGTTGAAACCTACATTGAAACACATCAGACTGCTTTTCTTTCTGATATTAGTCACTGGTTCCAGCAGCAAGATGTGTCTTCCATCAGGAGAGCGGATCTCAAACCAGGAACCTGTTTAGGTGAGTGAAAGTCTGTGGGGGACAAAGCAGGGACAGCGATCAGATGGTTGGGGGATGCCATTGCCACTAGATGCCAATGAGTAACAGGGACAGTAGGTGCCATGACTCACTCCCAGTAGTGCTTTGAGGGGGAGTTTAACACCAGTCCCCAGGCTCTCCAGTTGTTCCTCTGCACTGACTGGGCACCACCCACACTTTCCCACTGGTGAACTTCCTCTGCCCGTAGCACCTGTCGGATCTGCATGATGCTGCTTGCTGCTCAGAATTGCACAGTATGCAGTGGAGGTTGAGGAAATCAAATCATTGTCTGCTGGAGTGGTGAATTAGTTTGGTAACCAGGTTGGCAAGTGGCTGTTTTCAGGGGAGGTTAAGTGCTTGGTCAGAGTCACACTGTATGCAGTGGAGGATGTGTGAATCAAACCCAGGTCTGCTTGAGTGGGGAGATTCTTTACTAACCAAGTATGGCCCACTAGATACTGTTATCAGGGGCGGTTAAGTGATTTGTTCAGAGTCATACAATATGCAAATGGAGGTTGTGGGAATCAGACCCAGGTCTACTGGATGTACCAAGCTCATTCAACACTCCTACAGACACAACACCAATGCTGCACACCTGGACCCACCTCCGAACATCATCTCTGCATCTGTAACACTCACCAAAGCTGGAATGGACCATCTCACAGCCACCCAAACAAGTCTTTCTCCATCTAACAATCCACCTTTCAGCTGGATCACCCCCAATGCCTACAGGTGGACCATCCCTCCCACCTCTGAGCAGCTGAACCACTCCCTAGCCCTTGGACTAGTCCACCCTCCCCAGTTAGATGCTGTGCCACACATTGTCCCTTTGTTGTAGTGTCTATGCCCCTCATTAAACCGACAATAAGGTTTCCTTATTTGCCAATGGCTTAGTGCTTTTATACCCCCCCTTTTTGCATGGATGTGCTGCCGACCCCAGTCTGCAGTTCAGGTGTGCACCGGGAAGCATAACATACATGTGGTTTTCAGGGAAACTCTGCCATTGATGTGCCTCTTAAAACATGATTGATTTTTCACACTCTGTTGTAAACCTCTATTTTTTTTCTATACCCTCAAACAGATTTTATCTTCTTCAGGCTCGGGCACCCTGCTGACATCTCAGCCCCTACTGTTTCTGCCCTCATTTTCAGCAGGCCATCACTTAGGTGGCTCCACAAATTTTGATGTTGACTGCCACTGGATCAGTGCTTCCAGCAGCTCACCCTACTTCCGCCACAACAACCTCGGCCATTTACTGGGCCATGACCCCTGCCTAAGGGCCACTGCCTTCTCCAGCATCAGCCATGGCTGTACCTTAATTGTCCATTCCCTCTCTGTCAATTACCCAGGCAGAGGAGATGCCCTGCAGGCCTTGGCCTGCTAAGCCATCCTCCCCGGCTCAACTGTCCCCTCAGTCGATGGCGATAGGTGTCCCAATGCCAGTCACAGTATATTTTCAGGTCATAATTTCCTCGTTCCAAGGGCCAATGCCACAGGGGCCTAATGTGCCTGTCCCTTCACCCCACCCCCTCCCAACAGAGTTACAGCTTGCACCTCAAGACTGAATGCCCTCTAACCCCCCGAAGACCCAGGGGATGAGGACAAGTATCACCTGGACCTCTTTCACCATGATGATGAGGAAGAAGGGGAAGATGGAGTTAAAGCAGGTGTTACTCCCTCCCACTCCACCTCTATAGTGTCATCTGATGGTGATGAGATCCTCAAGTATATCCCCCGTGGCCCACCGGATGGCCCATCCTTTATCTCCATTCTGAGGCAGTTGCAGGTGGCCATTGAGTTTGACACTAAGGAGCAGGCCAAAGACATGGTGTGGGTGGTTAGAGGTAACCTGAGACACAAGGAAATAAGTAAGACATAACCCATGACAGGGCATGGGTATCAAGGACATTAATGCACACCACAGCTGTGTTGTGAGGTATGATGGTGCATCCAAAAAGCGATGTGGCTGCAGTTTGTGCTAATGGAGGTGTGAGCCGGTGGATACAAGAACTATTCAAATGCATATTGAAAAATATGGTCTCAAAGAATATTGCGAATCATCTCAGAAACATTACAGTTATGTGGACATGGATGAAAATGACACACCAGCTAAATATGAAAATCCAAAAGAACCAGCTCGTGATCCAATGCCAGTATTTTCTGCTTCCAAATTACAGTGCTTGGGAACTGAAATCAGGGTATATTAGTAGGTCATTTAAGCAATATACCATGAGAGAGGGTGGGTGATGGCAGGATTTACCCATGCCTGGTGTGCCGGTTTGCTCAGGAGGTGCAGCCAAGTGAGGAAACAACACCAGGCGTGGGTAAATCCTGCCATCTCTCACACCCTCAAGTGGTATATTACGATTATACAACTGCACCCCCTTTTTTGCCGTGAAAACAAATAAAAATTGATTTTTTTATTTTATTTTTAAATTATTTATATGGAATGTATTGCTCCACTACAAAAAATAGTTCCATGATAGTACGTAGATGTAGCAGAGGTCAGAAGGTGCGGAGCAATGGTTCATGCTGGAGTGAGGTACTGGTATTTGGCAGGCCTCCTTTTGTTGCTGTGGAGATGTAGCGTGACTGCAGCTGAAGGGGGAGACAGCCGATATCAGAATGCAACTGTTCAGAAGGGGCCACGTTAGTTCCGTGTTCTTTTTTTGTTCTGGCTGTTTGTTAGACATTGCGATGAGGACTGTAATGGATGCCACTCAGCTTCAGGTGAGTGGCACATCATGTGAAAGAACGTCCAGTAGTTTCACTTACTGATCGGGATCGGCAGGACTGGAGTTGAGGGGTGGGGGGGCTTGTGTGTGGGTTCATTTTTTACTTTTGAATTTGCAGTGTTTTAGTTATTGGAGACAGCAATATCGCTGGTGGCAACTTTGATGTGCGGGTATCAGACTTATTTGGAGGGGGTGGGAGGATTGGTTAGCTGGCACTTCTTCCAGTGTGGTCATAGCACGATTTACATGTTGTAAATCATGCCAGCCAGCCAACCAGGGCACAGTATTTTTGATGCAATTGTATAATTACTTATTTTAAAATGGGTTGGCAAATATTGTATCAGGATTTGTTATAAAGGTTTACAGACGAGATTTTTGGTTTATGTTTTGGTTGGTGTGGGTGGTATGATTCAGAGACCAGTGGGTTCCAGATGTGGCTGACTGGCACTTCTTCCCATGTGGCAATGCTACCAGTTACAACATGTAAATCATGCAAGCCAGCCAATCAGGAGCAGTTATTTTGTAATCCACTGTATAATCCCCCCAAACCACACAGCCTGTTGTGGGTTATTGTTTACATATCAGGTTGTCCCCAAGTTGGAAGAAAAGATGGGTGAAAAGTTAAAACTGTGTACCAAGGTTGTCCCGAAGGTACAAGAAATGATGGGTCCAAATTAAAAAGTGTGTGACAGTTGTCCCAATCAACCCCCAGAAATGAAACCTGTGATTGTAGCAAATAACAGTATTCCAGTATTAGGTTTTACTAGGGAGTAGAGCCTGATTATAATACTTATCTATGATTGTGGTTTTGTTCTTTTCTTTTTTTCTTTCAGTGCGGATGATGCATCAGATTATGAATCTGAATTGCATTGTGAAACAACTTTTACAGATCATGATGACAGTTCAAGTGAAGAAAACTGTAATCCAGAAAGTGAAGACTGGTCAGACTGTTGGTCTGTCATACACAATAAAAGCTTATATAGTTCAGGAATTGTGGTCCAGAGATTGCCGAACAAAGATATTACATTACTACAGTGGCCAGCAATGAATTTCACTCAGTTTACTTGCCATCCATCCATGAGCAAATCAGCTTTTGCAGCTAACTCACAAATGCAAAGATTTTTACAGCAAGACACAGATATAACATCAGCAACATACAAAGAAGCAAAGAAAATGACTGTCCCTTACGTAGTTAAAACAAAGTTATTTACTAGTTGCATAAATGACTGTATAGTATATCGAGACAGTTCAAAATATGAATATTCAGAATTAATGCGATGCCCAGTCTGCAATGAAGAAAGATATCAAGACAGCGGTGCTAAACATTTAATTTCCCAAAAAAGATTCTGCAACATTGCAATAGGTCCAAGAATTGCAAGGATTTATGATGAGATTAATTTAGCACAGTTAGTGCAGTCCCACCCGGGAAGCACAAATGAGATTCTGTCAAAAGGAGACAAACTGTGAGATATTCATCAAGCTCCTTCATGGAAAGAATTATATGGAGAACATGGCTATTTCAATAATGACAAAATTGGCCTTTCATTTGTTTTAGAAGCCGCTGGTGTCAATCCATTTCATAACATTGGTGTCATGTACTCCATGACACCTATCATGCTGACACTTTTAAACTTGACAAGACATATGAGAAATGCCTTTAGAAACATAATGCTGGTTGGAATTATTTCAGGGACTGGTGGAGCAGAGACATCAAAAGTGAATCCATACATAGAAATACTTGTTGACAAACTGCTGTTTCTAAGTGGCTGTACTGCATACAGTGAATATCACAAAGCACCCGTTGACATAACAATAAAACTGTTAATATATGTTTTAGATTATCCAAATTATTCAATCAACATGGTAGTGGCAGTCTTACAGGTTGTCACTGGTGCCTGATCAAAGGCAAACATTGTCCTCATCTTGAAAGAGTTGTATACCTGTCAAATTGGTCTTATTTGACAATGGATGACGCACTTAGGAAAGACGTTACCAGCTTCATTGAAAAAAATGTTTATTATTCGCAGAGACCAAGGCTAAGAATTGAAGAAGCAAAAAAATCTTATAGTAAAGCATATGAGAATGTAAGAAATAAAACTCAAGCAAATATGGTGGCAACTCCAGCTGGCTGCAAGGCAAATTATGCTCTTGCAGCTCTTCTTGGACGCAACAGACTGAAGGAAACTCAACTAGATGCATGTCACATTGTTAAAGATGTTGTTCAAAATGTAATCTAATTACTAAGCGACGTAAATCTGATGAAAATCATTGCTGCAAAAAGAGTATAATAGATTGCATACACTCGCACCAGAAAGTACACCGGAAAAACTGGGATGTAACAATCGAGGCAATTCTATTCAACAACATCAATCATCAAAGAAGAGAAAACTGGAAAATTGTTTTGATGCTGGTGAAATTATTTTAGAACAAGACAAGGATTGTCTTCCCTACATACTGACAACAGAAGAAATTAGACTGGAAGATACAAGAGCACAACAAATTACAGTGCCCAGTGGACTCAGACTGAAGCCATCACCTTTCATCAGTAAATCTGGGTGTTTGAAATCACATGACTGGAAACAAATAGCCACACAAGGAATTCTGAAATTTTGTTTGTGAGGAACTTTACATGTAGAGTGCAGAAATGCATTGTTTCTATTGTTGGATTGCATATCTGATCTATGTGCAGAATCTTAATCTCTGGATGATATTGATGATTTAGAAAAAAAATTGAACATAGCATTGGCATTACTGGAAGGAAATGTTCCCATTTCAGTTCAAAACATAACCACCATTTGATGCGCCATATCATTGATGGAATTTGGATGCACAGACCAGTATATGAAACTTGGATGTATGTTTTTGAAATATTTAATTCATGGATTTGTAGGAGGGCTCGAAATATGCATTATCGAGAAGCTACAGCAATTGAAACATGTAATTTATGACTGATGTCAATTCGTGCTTTCGTCTGGGTGTATGCCACAACATTTCAGTACTGGTGAACACATACAAGGCTAAAGCAGTCCTTTCTTTGATGTCACTGTGGAGCAACAGAAAAGTTTTGTTAATGTGATTGGAAAAACAAAGATAATTAAAGTAAAAGGACTGGAACATAGCTTGATAAACAAAAAATGCAGTCAAGTATCTTGCAGCAAAAAACTTGTGTAACTATGAAGTACTTAACCCAGCAAGAGATGCATCCCATTTCTAAACGTATAACAACCTACAGTTGTGAGGAAAGAGAACATTCATCAGCTAAGACTATTTACTCATTCGTCTGTTGTGAGAAAGAAAGAGAGCTAATGCACAGAAAGTTTTATCTGGAAGATTTGTTAACTTTGGACACATTCAGTTTTTCATGAAACACATGTACACTAGCAGTGCAGTGGAAGTCCATCTTGCAAAAATTTGGTGGATTTAAAGGGCACAGCTTGATAAGCATTCATGCTTATGGTACATGCCCATTGATGGTACAATGAAGTACTCTTATATAAAGGTCACAGACCTATCCCCTCCTCTTGTTACTGCTGTGGAGGATGACGTCAATTGGTTCTGTAACAGTAGAAAGATGCCATATGGATAAACAACATTCACAGTATGCTTCATAGGACAGATCTAGGATTACGTATAGTACAATTGAGAGAGGTTGTAATAAAAGAAGCAGCAGTGAAGAAACCATTAACAAAGCAAGACAAATTGTAAATGAAGAAGACAGTGCGGTTATGGTAGTAGTGAGATGGGACAATGCAGAACTGCATTTTGGACTGTTGGAAAATATAAATTCTTTTGTGGCAGTTAAATGCTGTTACAATCCAATGGTGAAAGTTGAATGCTGTACAATTATAGAACCAAAGGCAATAACTAAACCAACATACACAGATTCAAACGTACATACAAACACACAATCTCAGTCATGTAGTGTCACATGACACCACACATATTGCAACATGTAGCAGCCCTACTGTGCAAGGTCAATGCAAGGAGGCAACATTGATTCTGCATAATTGGGTATTAGGCATGTTGCAGTGTTTGTGGCCGAGGTGTCATATGTGCTTAGTGTGTGTGTGTGTGTGTGTGTGTTTCTGTATGAGACACTCTCTGAATATCACTCTTGAATCGTCATCTTAGTTGTCTCAGTTCAGGAAGTATGAACAGAAAGGAGCTGTGTAGGAGCTGTGTGTTTTTTCAGTCAATCAACCACTGTAGTCTGGCCTTTTCATAATACTGCTGTGTCATGGGTTAATAAAAATGTGAGAGACATATGAATGGAGTCACACAGATTCACACACACACACACACACACACACACTCACATTCATGTAGTGACACACGACACCACACACACCACAACGTGCAGCATCCCTGTTGTGCAAGTTCAATATAAGGAGGCAGCATTGATACTGCACAATGGGCTAGGCATGTTGCAGAGTTTGTGGCACCTGTGTCATATGTGCTTTAGTCTGTGTGTGTGTGTGTGTGTGTGTGTTTTTCCTATGTGAGACACTCTGTGAATATAATTCTTGAATTGACAACTTGACTCAGATTTACATCCACAAGAAAGTCAGATGAAAATGTCATACAAGGAACTGGGGGCCTGGTTGCCTTGTACCATGTTTTCATCAGGCTTTTTTCAGCATCAGGAATCCATCTGTCTCATCTTAGCGGTCTCATTTCAGAAAGTATGAACAAGAAGGAGCTGTGTGCTTTTTCAATCAGCCACTGTAGTCTCTGGATTTCTCATAATACTGCTGTGTCCTGGGTAAACAAAACAGTGACAACTGAGTATGGTCTCACACACACACACACACACACACACACACACACACACACACACACACACACACACACACACACACTCTCTGACACATACTGACACACAACACCCCACACACCACAACATGCAGCATCCCTGTTGTTCAAGGTCAATGTAAGGAGGCAGTACTGATCCTGCACAATGGGATATTAGGCATGTTGCAGTGTTTGTGGTGCCTGTGTCATCCATGCTGGTGTGTGTGTGTGTGTGTGTGTGTGTGTGTTTTCTGTGTGAGACAGTCTGGGAATGTCATTCTTGAATCACCAATTTGATTCAGATTTCCAGCCCCAAGAAAGTCAGATGAGAATGTCATAAAAGGAACAAGGGACCTGGTTACCTTACACCATGTTTTCATCAGGCTTTTACAGCATCAGAAATTTGTCTGTCTCATCTTAAAATTCTCATTTCAGAAAGTATGAACAAGATGGAGTTGTGTGCTTTTTCATTCAATCAACCACTGTAGTCTGACCTTCTCATAATACTGCAGTGTTCTGGGGCAATAGAAATGTGAAATACATATGAGTGGAGTCACACAGGTACACACACACACACACACACACACACACACAGTCACGTAGTGTCACACAGTGCCACACACACCACAACATGCAGCAGCTCTGTTGTGCAAGTTCAATGTAAGGAAGCAACATTGATCCTACACAATGGGCTATAGGCATGTTGCAGTGTTTGTGGCGGTGGTGTCATGTGCTTTAGTGTGTGTGTGTGTGTGTGTCTTAGAAGTCTCATTTCTAAAAGTAACAAAATGAATAATATTTCTTATATAACATTTCATTGTGTATAATTTTTATTAAAGCTTGAGGAACTGGGATTACAAACACAAGAACCTTATATGAAGTACTATATGATTGTAAGTCATTTAAGAATGGATGATGAAATACTTTTTAAACAAGGTTTCACAAGTTTGATGCTTATGGTAATACATTTTTTTGCACTACATTTCAGTGTCTATATTTTTTTATTAAAGATTGTGGAATATGGATTAAAAACACAAGAACTTAGAAAGTACTATTATTATTTCAAGTCCAATGAGACTGGATGATGACATACTTCTTAAAATCTGTAGGACTAAGGTTTCGGTCTGATACTACAATGGTGCAGACTTATTCATTAAGCAAGCAATAACACATGATGAGGTGTGGGTTACATCCTGATAAAGAGCACGCCCAGTGCCTTATGCACCTGGGCGTGCATTTAACTTTTTTTGTTAATATAATGATTATTGAAATTTCCACATGGTACATGGGGGGGAGGCAGTCACAAGTTCATCTTGTTATACTTTGTTTAACATAGACAGGTTTAAGACAGATACAGGTTAAATTTACACATAGTACAAAAGGTTCAGTAATTCATTATTTCATATCTTCCTGGGATTTTCCAAATGCATACAGGCCTACATATTCAAGATACATTACCTCCCTGCCTCCATCCTGACAGGATTGTCCACCCCGGTTCCCTCTCCATCCCTAACGTGGTCCCTGTTGTAGTTTAAATTTACTATGTAGTGATTCCTATTAGGGTACAAAGCTTGGGTCTTTCGCCATTATGTAAATTATCCATTTAGTGCATTTCAATGAGCCCAAATCTGTGCGGTCATTCAAAGAGAATGAAATCCTTTCGGTTTTGTATATTTGTGTTTTGATTTCCCTCCATTCAGGTATTGTAGGAGTCTGGGTGTAAGCCCGTGTCTGGTTAGAGCCTTTTTTGCAGCTAAGAGGGCTATCTCCAAAAGATAATGTGTATGAGAGGCCCATAGTTCTCGTTGAAGAACTTGCAGTACAAATAATTCTGGTGATAGGGTAATTGGACTCCCCATTAGCTCTGTTAATTCTACCTGAAGGGAAGTCAGGAAGGGCTGTATAGTGGGGTATGATCAGAAGACATGGGTATGGTGTGCCTGTAGTTCCTCACATTGATGCCAGCATTCTGATGTTCCTGTCACGGAATAATGGGCAGTAATTGCTGGGGTTCCGAAGTATCTTATTAATAATTGCCAAGAGAAGAGCCACCAGCTATTTGAGTATGTGAGTTCAGAGGTTGAAAGACAGCCTCTTTTCCATTATTGTGAGGTAATCTCCGTACCTATTTCCTGGTTCCATTTCCCCAGTGTCCCGAGCGTGTTTGCTCATAAGGTCTCATTAAATGCCCTGTATGTATGGGAAATATTATGTGGGGTTTCCATGATAGTTATGGAGTTATTTAAAAATGATGTTAAAGGGGGGAGGTCCTCTAATCTTTGTACTTTCAGCGGGAGGGAATAGAAGAAGTGTCTCAGCTGCAGATACCTGAACAGGTTATATTTCCGTCTTAACTCTTTGAATGTAATGAAGTCATTCCCGTTTAATAGTTGTGATATAAAAGTGAGGTGGAGTGGGTCCCACTGTCTGAATGTGTGGTCCATCTGGGCTGGGTGGAAGTGCTCTAACAAATATAGGGGACATAAATAAAACAAATAGGGGGCTAAAGCAAACTGCTTACATATCAATTTCCAGGCTTTAATCTGGTGTAGGATCCATGGGCCTGGATTCAGCTGGGGGTTAGCGTGTTGTGTCTGGTGAAAAACAGCCTGGTTCAGGTCATTAAATGGGAGTAATCCCTCTTCAATCTCCCTCCAAATAGCTGGGCTAGTATGCTTAAGGCACAAGGTAATAAATGAAAGCTGTGAGGTTCAGTTATACAATTTGAGGTTTGGAAGGGCTAGGCCCCTCATCTGTCTGGGGAGGAAAAGGGTTGATGTCCTTATTCTGGGGTGTTTATCGGCCCATACAAAGCTCATTATGGCTTTATTCCAAGCTTGGAATGTTTTAATTGGGATTTATATAGGGACATTTTGAAATAAGTATACAGCCCAAGGGAGGATCACCATCCAGATGACTTCCACCTTCTGGAGCAAATTAAGTGGGAGAACACTCCACCTGGCCAGGTCCGCCTGAAGTTCGGAGTGGAATGGAGCATAATTGTTTTGCACTGTTTTCCTAACATCATGCGATAGGTATATACCCAGGTATTTTAGCTTTTCAAGGTCCCAACGGAAAGGGTAAGTTTGTTTAAACTGTGGAGGGGGGATAAAACTGAATGTTAATGCATCTGTTTTGGAGGTATTTAATTTGTACCTGGAGTGTTGCCCATAGTCGTCCACTATTTTAAATACAGCTGGTACTGAGTGTGCAGGGTTCGAAAGGAAGAGCAAGATGTCATCCGCATAAAGTCAGTTTATTGACTTATAAAGCCCTACACTGTTTGGGCCCTGACTACCTGAAAGAGCTTCTGGTTCCTTACCTCCCAGAGCGACCGCTCCGCTCGGCCAACGAGGGGTTGCTGGAGATTCCCAGGGTAGTTTTAAAATCTTCTGGCGCTTGGGCTTTTATGTTCGTGGTGCCAACCCTCTGGAATTCTCTACCCCATTGGATTAGAGAGTGCATGACTGTGGGGGGTTTTAAACAAGCACTGAAGTCCTTTCTATGGATTAAGGCATTCGGAGATGGTGCCAACATGGATTGATGGTATTTGTTTTAATGATTTTATTATGCTGTATTATTGTGAATTGATTTTAAATATGTATTGCACCTTGATTTTTGAAAGGCGCACTATAAATAAAGATTATTATTATTAAAGCGCAATGCGGTGCTCTCTGCCCTCCAGTCAGACCCCATTGATTTGAATGGACTGCCTGATGGCCTGAGCCAGTGGTTCAATAAGGATAGCGAAGAGTCCCGGGGATAGTGGGAAACCCTGGCAGGTGCCCCTATATAGGGGAAAGTAGGCTGAGTGGTGGCCAGAGACCTTAACACAGGCCTGAGGTGAAACATACAGAGTCCTTATCAGGGAGACCAAGGGGGTGGGGAATCCCATCCTTGACATGGTTGCAAATAAGAAAGGCCAAGAGACCCTGTCAAAAGCCTTCTCTGCATCTAAACTGAGAAGGACTGAGGAGGTTCTGGATGTTTGCATTCTCTGAACCATATGTAAGGCTCTCCTGGTATTATCTGTTGTGGATCTAGAGCTAACAAAGCCCGTCTGGTCTAGGCTGATCAGAGAGGGGAGGACCTCGTCTATTCTCGTGGCCATTATTGACATAAACATTTTATAATCTACATTTAGTACTGATATGGGGTGGTAGGAAGAGCATAGTTGAGGGTCTTTATCAGGTTTGGGGATGACTGAGATCACAGCACAAGACCAGCTTGGAGGGGGGTCATTTAAGCCCCACAGCACACCTTCATAAACCTGCTCTAATAGCGGGCTGAGCAAGGACTCTGTATACTTATAGAACTCCGTGACATAACCATCAGGGCCTGAAGCCTTCATTGTTTTTAATTGTGAAATGGCTGTTCGCAGTTCCGGCTGGGTTATGGGGGAGGTCAGTCCCTCTTGTTGGTTTCTACTGAGCTTAGGGAGATCCAGGGAGGTCAGAAAGGTTGTAATGTTATTGTGATCTGACAGATGGTCAAGGGTATACAGTTTCCTGTAGTAATCACAAAAGGCTTGTGTGATGCCTCTCACCTTTATGAGTTGGGTGTTAGTTACTGGGTCCCTAATGCTGGCTATAGTGGCAACCATCTCTGTTTACGAAGTCGGAAGGCTAGTAGGCGTGAGGCCCGAGGGCCTATTTCTCCATATCGCTGCCTCAGGAATGCCAAGGCTATTTCTGTTTGCTGCAGACACAGCCTATTCAGTTCCTGTTTAGTCTGTTTAAGCTGCACCAGTACTGACAGCTCACCTTGTTGGTGGGCCATTTAGAGGAAGCCAAGGGTCTGCACCAGGTGTAATTGTCTTTACCTGCATTGTCTTGCGAGACAGGCAGTATGTTGTATTAAATGACCCCTGAGTACCGCCTTTAATGTATCCCACCTGTTTGCTGGGGATGTTTCCACTTCAGGATTATCCTCTAGAATGTCCTGTATCTTATCGTTTAGGAATTCCCTAAACAGTTCATTTTTAAGGTGGGCTGGGTTGAGTCTCCAGAGGGTATCTCGCTTCTTGAGCCCTATTCCCCATGTCATAGTTACTGGGGCATGATCAGAGTGTGCAATGTCCCCAAAAGTAGCCTCCCGAAGAAGTCCCAAGCTTTCTTTTTGTGTATAACAGTGGTCTATTCTAGTGTATGTTCCATGTACCGCTGAGTAGAATGAGTATTTCCTATCTCTGGGGTGAAGGGTATGCCATACATCCAGCCAGCAAACTTCTTGTATAAACTGTTTAAAAAACTTATGTGGGGCGGGTTGTTCACCCCTAGTGACATTTGTGGTATCCAGATGAGGGCTTGGGGCAATATTAAAGTCTCCCGCAAGAATCAGTGACCCCTTAGTTAACTCCAGCACCTTCCTCATTAGGGATCTTATTGTCTGTGTTTTCGACCCTGGGGGGAGGTAGACGTTAGCCAAGGTCACCTCATTGTCCTGCAATAGTCCTTGGACAATCACTAGGCGACCTTCCGTGTCTGCCCATTCCATCGTGGCCCTAAATGGGGTTTAGCCCGTGATCAATATGGCGACCCCTCTCTTTCTACCTCCAGTATGTGAGGATGAGAAACCCGTGCTACACCCTTTCCTATTAATTTTTTATGTTCATTTGCGTTCATATGTGTCTCTTGTACATAGATGATCCCCGCTTGGCTTTTTCTAAACAGAGTAAGAATTCTTGTACGTTTAACTGGACTGCCAAGACCATTAACATTTAATGACATTATCTGTAAAGGTGATTCAGCCATTTAGGTCTCTTTAGTGTTGGAGAGTTTTAACTGAATCCCTCTGCTGTGCCTGGATCCTATGACATTATAATACTCAGTACCTGCTTTGGAAATTAGTGACTGCCTGTGGGGGAGTGAGGGAGATAAACCACCCTCTAACTTCAAACACTTAAGAAACTTAAGTAAGTTAACAATTTGGGTAAACAACTGTGGGCAGTGGCTTGCCAACTGGGCTTGCCCTGTTGAACTATAAACAACTTCCTTGGGGACTGAGAGCTATACATGCCCAGGTCCCCTAGTGTGCCAAGTATGGCTTGGTCCTGTGCGCCTTAGGACCAGACGTAAGACGTCTCAGGGAAGGGAAAAGGGGTGGGGGTTATAATCATGCCAGGTCATCCCCAGGGTTGTAGAGAGCCATTGTAGCGGTATAAATGTTTCCCAGATGACTATAGTTTTTCCCCTATGCAACCTAGGGCTGAGCTCATCTCACACCTTGTGGGACCTTTTCATGGGATGGAGCCCCATGAGTGGGGTCAATTTGTCTCATCGGAAGGTTCAGTCAGAAGTGGAGGCCTTCACCCCTGCCCAGCCCCCTCGTACAGCAGTGAGGGAGCATTTAGAGAGGCAGAGACAGAGAACCCCCAGTCAAGGACTTGCCAATGTGTCTGATAAAAGGAGGAGGCGGGAGGAGAGAGGCCCACCCTCAATCCCATTTCCCGGCCTCTCCTTATCGTAGCTCTACTTTCCTCCGTGGTGTGGAGAGCTCTTAGAACACCCCTGGAGACCCTCTAAGGAGGCAGCTCAGTATTAAGTCCTTGTTAGCATTTACTTTAAAGTCTAATTGTCCATCTGGGTTGTTTAGATGCCTCCAACCTGTTAAGTCCATGGGTCACTGTAATTAGTGTGGCCCACGGGGTAGCCGGGTAGCAGGCCTGTCCACCCTCTCACATCCCCATCATCAACTCATGCCTCCCCACCCGCCTCAACCCTTTCTCTCAACTCCCAGTTTTGGGTGTCACCACAAGGGAACATGTAACCCCCCTATAAATGGGGGTTCCTAAAAGCCTTCTAGGAGCTGCCTAAGTGTTCCCCCTGGTGGTTGGCGTTCCGCGCTTAAGCCGTTTGAAATGGCTCGGTGAGTGCTTGTAGAGCCTCCACGTACTGTCTCTTTAAGAGCCGTCTGCTTGCAGACAAAATCATTGTTTATGAGGGGGACTGTGTGTTTCTCTGCTCAAGTCCCGCTCGAGCTGTACTGTAATTGCCCCTCTTTGTGGTCGCTGAAAGCACCAGGGGAGCCCCTCGATAGGTGTAACTATTTGCCTGAAATCCTTAAGAGTGATAGTGAAAATGCAGTTTTGTTTAACCTGCCTTTGTTGCAGATGGGACTCTGTGTGTTGTGCCCCTCCATCTTGGACCAGGACAGTTTGAGGGGTCCAATAGGAGCGAGGGGGTATCTAATCTGGAGTAAAAAGCAGCCAACCAGAAACCAGGACTCTAGATGGAGCCGGCTGACAAATGGGGACACAGCTTGTAATTCTGGGAAGTGGCATTCTGGGCCATGGCGCCGTTTTGCACCAATGAGGGTAGTAATAAGTGACTGGCATCTGCAGCCCTCCAATGGGGAATCAGATGGCACCGAGATGGAGAGACTTGCCCCAACTGCCAAAGGCAGAGACGCTGTGGTTGTGAGCGAGGAAGGACCCTGGGGCTTCAGCGATGGAGTCTGTCGCTTGGAAGCACTGTGTGTGGGAAGGCTGACTTCGGGTGGCTCGGCTCGCCGTTATATTTGGACTAAACCACGGGCAGCGGTCAGAGGAGGCTGTGCAGGAGCGCAGCTACCTACCAGGGCTCACCCTGTAGAGGACTGAAGAATCTGCTGGAATCAGCTCAGTCTGTCAGGACAGTGAAACTGCAGTGAGATGCCCGTGATAGCTGTGAGTTCAGTCGGGTCCTCAGGAAGCAGCTGCCTGGTATGGTACCCTGTTGTTTTCTATAAATGTGAGGGAGGCCTTGAAGCTCAGGCTCAGCCTCAAGTGGTGAAAGAGTGGTTCTCGTTGGGTTGTGAGTACTGAATCAGGGTAGCTCCTGTTAAAGCTTACAAACCAAGGCAAAATCATTTTGTTGTATTGCTGACTGCACTAACTGAGCTTGGCTCCATCTAGATCTGCTCTAGAATTAAATGCGCCTGCCAGGGGCCCCAACCAGCTGCATCGAGGAACCTAGCCATTAGGGCTTGGGTACCAATAGACAGTATTGACAGGTTAGGCCTGCAAGAGCCATAGCTAGATTTTCATATACTGTAGTGTGCTTTAATCCACCTGATTCCCCGCGTCCTTCATATTCTCTCAAATAAATCAGATTGCTTGTTTTGCAAAAGTACACTGGCTAGTCTGTGTGTATTAATGGTGAAATACTGCACCGTGAATGTGGTGTAACTGTACCTTATTCAGTGGGTCCTCGGCGTGGGCTGACTGGTTCAGTCGGGTCGTAGAGGTATATGGTAAGGACACTGAAATTGAACTGTGTGGGCCACTAGTGGGAAGAAGGAGGTTGCAGCAACTCAGAGGGCTGTGACCGAGCTAACCTCGACTGTTCTAAACTCGCCTTTTGGGTGGAGGCACCTGCATGGATCTTGGCCACTCACCCTGCTACAGTTAGGGCAGGCAGGGGTAGTAGCCCTTAGGATAGTGCCCCCTGGGGGTTACAAATTGGAGGCACCACTGGGATTAGCGTCCCCTAGTGGCCGAGTGGGTGAAGTACATAAATATGGATAAGTTAAAGGAAAAACTGGAAGGGGATATCATGGCTAAGATTAAGCTGGACCCTATTAAGAAAATGGTACACAAACTGATGGGGTGGGGTGAAGCTGAAGAGCTGGACTCTCTCAGAATTGTGTTACTACTAGATGTACCTCTGGGGACAACGACGCGCTGACATTATTTCTATCAGGAGCGTGTTAAATGTTGGGCAAGGTAGAGGTGAAGGGGCAGATATTGACCTGCTCGATCAGACCTCGCAGAGTTGTTACTTTTTGTGTAGTCTAGCATCAACCTTAGAAGGTACCCCAGTGATTTACTCCGGAAGGTGCCTAACAGGGGTGGAGGCCTTTCACATCTGAGTGGGTCAGTCACTCCTGGGGTCTCCCCAGACTAATAGTTTCAAAGATAAACTGCTTGAATTACTTACGCTGTGGAGGGAGGCTGATCAAGAGTTACTTCTTAGTGCTAGCCTTTCTAGTGAACCCATCCTCCAGGTTTTCCCCGGTACCTCTCCCTGTTCCCCCAAGAGTTCTATTTTGGCTCCACCGCCCCTAGTGGTTCCCCCTATAGAACTAGATTCTTACTGTAGGCTAAAACTTCTTTCTGGCACAGTGCCAGTGCCTTCAGGGGAGGATGATTTGGAGGCGTGGATGGACTATGCCACCCCCCTAGTCCAGGAGTGGCAATGCTCTGAGTGGAAGAAATGAAAGAGACTGATGGAGAGTCTGCAGGGCCCAGCTTTGGAAGCCATTAGGTTCTTGCGGGCCACTTGCCCGGAAGCTACTGCAGCAGAGTACCTTTCTGCTTTAGAGGGAGTGTTTGGGAGTACAGAAACTGGGGAAGACTTATTATGGATATTCAAGTCTGCCAAGCAATGAGTGGATGAGAAGGTGTCCCTTTTTACTAGGGTGGAACGGGCCTTGCAGAAGGCCTACTAGAAGCGGGGATCACAGCTCAGCCTTGAATCAGGTCAGGTTGGAACATGTTTTGAAGTCTGCTAGATTTTCCAGTGTGATATTGTTAAAACTTGGGTTACATGATAGACTGGCTGCCCCGCATGAATACTGTCAATTGATGAGGGAGATTAGAAGTAGAGACTGATTAGGGAGGGGTGGGAACCTGATGTGGGAGTTGTGAATCTGAGCCAAACCCCTGAGTCTAGTGCACCTGATGAGAACCATCCTTTCTGGGGGCCTTATATCCTCAAATTACAGGAGGGGTGAGGTGCGTGCTATTTCCTCCGATCCCCAAGTAGTTGAGGGCCGAGGTCAGAAATTTACGAGAACTGGTAAGGGACTTGAAGCGATCCACTATGCACCCTGTTAGGTCTGGGGAACCTGAGTTATCTAGAAACCAATGCCCTGGCCCAGAGGAACCCCCTCGTCACTCGGAGGGCCCCCAGCAGATAAAGTACTCCCCTCCCAATAGAGACCCTCGCGACCCCAAGTTCTGTTACTATTGTGGGGAGGATGGACATTTTCAGACTGAGTGCCAGCTGTCTGAGAATCAAGGAATTTCCAACAGCAGACTGATCACTTGGCATCGCTTAGGGACCCACGTCCTACTTTCCCCAGGAAGGGCTTTGTGACCTGGTGTCACCTGCAACTGTCATGCGTGCTCCTGAATGGTTGATGTGGTCGGGCCTCATGGAGGCCCTAGCAGTGGATCTACCCGAGTTGTATTAGATAGTGTCTCAGGTACCACTTGTTTCAGACTGGTATGGACACACCACCTGAGGTGCTACTACACCCTTGGATGGTCATGTATGGGGCTATGGACAAGGCTTATCCATATTTGGGGTATATCCAGATCTGGTTGTCATTTCCTACTTCTGTGGCTGGAGTGGATGAATAGGTGGAAACCTTGGCTTTAGTCTGCCCCCACTGACTATCAGGATGGGTACCCCTTGATTGGGACAAATGCACATATGTTTGGTCGATTAGCCTAATTGTGTTCAGAAAAGCAAGCATTTAGGATGGGCGAGCCCTAAGAATACCCGCTGTGATCTAAAAAGGCCTATTGAAACTCAGAGGAAGGTTAGCCGGAGGAACTCAAGGCCTGTGGGGTGTAGTATGGAAGAAGGATCCGCACTATTGATACTTGCCCCAAATGCCCAGTGTGTTTTACAAGGAAGTCCGAATGAGAAATAGATGTTAAGAATAAGTTATTGATGTTGGATGCACCCGGGGAGGGAAGATTGCCTGAGGGACTGCTGGTTAAATCCAGTATCTTGCCTGCTAGAGCCCATGCTTACACCAGAGGGTGATGGTTCAAGTTCATAATGTGTCTGACAAGGAGATTCGAATAAAAAGAGGTAGCACCTTGGTAAGTGTACATTGTGCAGATACTGCAGTGCTGCCCAATAGCAAGGGTTCGGAGGAAGGATGACAGAGTAACTCCCGATCTTGTTTGATTTCGCTGGCTGCCACCAGGATGCTGGGATGCATCGCTAGGGGGATCTCCTCCAGAAGGAGGGAAGTGATATCCCTCTGTATGAAATGCTTGGTGAGGCTGCACCTGGAGTACTACGGCAGTTTTGGGAGGCCACACTAAAGAGGGACATTAACCTCCTGAGAGGGTCCAGAGGAGGGCAACCAAAATGATTTGGGGCTTGGGGACAGGACCTATGAGGAGAGGCTCAAGAGCTAAATATGTACACTTTGGAAGAGAGAAGGGACCGGGGGACATGATAGAGGTCTTCAGGTACAGAAGAGGGAAATAAGGGAGGAACAGTGAGGGTGCTTCAAAGGAAGGAGGAAGGGCCACTAGAGGCATGGGTGGAAGCTGGAGGGGAAGATTCAGGGAGAAAGGAGGAGGTGCTACTTCACTGAGAGGGTGGTAGAGCCATGGAATGCACTACCTAGGGGCTGGTGGAGGCAGAGACAGTGGAGGGGTTCAAGAGGGGTGACAGGTGCAGGGAAGGGTTCCAGGAAGCAAAACCAATGCAGCAAGAATATCTGGAACTGGAAGGGAGAAGCCTGAGAAGGAGGGGATAGCAAGGTCAGCACCCAGGGTGGGGGCTGACCAAACAAGCAGACACGAAGACCATTAGGCCTATTCTGCTGGCATTTTAGTATGTTAGTATGTTAAAGGAATGGAAAGTGAGGATCAGTGAGAAGCTTGCAAAAGAGACCAGTATTTTCCCTAAAAGAATGGGACGGGATGTGTGCAAAGGCTGAGCACCACATCCGCTGCATGATGAAAGGCTTTTCAAGAGAGATCTCGGCGCCTGGCCCCGGCTGCCATAGACGATGTGAGGCGGGATTTGCAAGAGATGCTTTCTGCTGGTGTGATACAAGAGTCCAGGAGCTCCTATGCTTCCCCCATTGTAGTAGTGAGGAAAAAGAATGGGGCAGTTCAGATGTGTGTAGATTACCGTACCTTGAATCGGCGGACCATCCCAGACCAGTATACCATGCCACACATACAGGACGCCTTGGATTGTCTAAATGGCAGTAAGTGGTTCTCTGTGTTAGACCTCCGCAGTAGGTACTATCAGATCCTGATGGCCCCAGAGGACCAGAGAAGACTGCATTCATTTGCCCCTAGGTTTCTATGGAGTTTATCCAGATGTTTATGATTTCATGCCCCAGCTACCTTTCAGCCTTGATGGAACGTGGCCATGGGGAACATGAATTTGCTTCGAGTGTTTGGTTTACTTAGATGATGTCATAGTGTTTGGCAGCTCGTTGGAAGAACATGAACGTCGATTGTTCAAGGTCCTGAACCGGCTGGAGGATTTCGGTCTCAAGCTATCTATAGACAAGTGCCAATTCTTCCAAACTTCTGTGAAGTATGTGGTCCACATAGTATCCATTGAAGGCATAGAGACTTTCCCCAGTAAAGTGGAGGCTTTGACTACTTGGCGTCAGCCAAAGAATTTGAAAGAGCTGCAATGGTTCCTGGGGTTTTGTGGATATTACAGGCGGTTTGTCAAAGATTATTCTCGAGTGATCCGCCCCCTCCTCAACCTTACTCAGGGGTACCCTCCCACGCACAAAAAGTATAAGAAAGCTGTGCACTCTGAGATGGAGAAGAAGTATTTTCGGCTGAATGATGTGTTTGGAAACTGCTGGACTACTGAGTGTGAGGAAGCTTTCTATGACATCATATATCAACCTACCCATGCCCCAGTGCTGGCCTATGCTGACCCGGCCAAGCCGTACATTCTCCATACTGACGCCAGTCTACAGGGATTGGGGACTGTGTTATATCAGGAGCACTCAAACGGTCTGAGACCTGTGGCTTTTGCCAGCAGAAGTCTGACTCCTTCAGAAAACAATTATCCAGTGCACAAACTAGAGTTCCTGGCTCTGAAGTGGGCTATTGTTGATCAATTTCATGACTATTTGTACAGTGCCAAGATACTGGTAAAGACTGATAACAATCCTCTGACCTATATGCAGACCTCAGTCAAGTTGGATGCCACTGGCCATAAGTGGCTTTCTGCATTGGCCACCTACGACTATGCTGTTGAGTACAGAGCAGGTCTAAACCATATAGATGCGGATGCTCTCTCTCGGAGGCCTATGCCACAAACCGACTGGGTCAGGTTGTCAGAACCTGACATAAGAGCCCTTTGCCAAAAATTTGACAAGGAGGAACAGGTGTCTCTCAATGCTGTGGACTGCATGGTGGATTGCTTGGGGCCATCCCAGAACTGCATACTTGCTGCTTACTGTCATTTTTCTGCATTAGACACTAGTAAGCTGCCCCAATTCAACAATGATAGTCTCCAACGGGCTCAATCCCGAGATCCCATGATAAAACCTGCTTTGGAGGCTTTGCAGGCAGGGAGAGATGTGTCCAAACTGCGTTCCACTGACCTGAGAACTGCTTTGTTATACAAAGAAGGTTCAATGTTGAAACTGATTAACCAACTACTATACAGGGAGACTGTGGACAAAGAGGGCCGGGTAGACAAACAACAACTGGTGTTGCCCACTGCTTTTAGAGAACTGGTGTTGAGGTTCCTGCACAATCACATGGGACACCTCGGCATAGACCGAACCCTTGACTTAGTGCGGTCCCGATTTTATTGGCCCAAAATGGGTGCTGATGTGGAGCAGTATATCAGGACTTGTAGCCGGTGTTTACAAAGAAAGACCCTGCCCCAGAGGGCTGCTCCCCTAGTTAACATCACTACTAGTGCCCCTATGGAACTGGTCTGCACTGATTTCCTGAGTCTAGAACCAGACCTGAAAAACATCAGCAACATACTGGTAGTCACTGATCATTTTACCCGGTATGCACAGGCTTTTCCTACTAAAGATCAGAAAGCAACCACGGTGGCTAAAGTACTTGTTGAGGACTTCTTTGTTCACTATGGGGCCCCCAGAGAATCCATTCCGACCAGGGAAGGGACTTTGAGAGCCACCTGATTAAAGAAATGCTATCCTTGTGCGGAGTACGAAAATCAAGAACCTCCCCATACCATCCCCAGGGAGATCCCCAACCTGAAAGATTTAACCGCACATTGCTTGATATTATTGGGAACACTGCAACCTAAAGACAAGCCTAGATGGAGCCAGCAGATTAGCACCCTGGTACATGCTTATAACTGCACCAAAAGTGATGCCACTGAATTTTCCCTGTACAGACTAATGTTTGGGAGAGAGGCCAGACTGCCAGTGGATGTGTGTTTTGGGGTTTCCCCTGATAGAGTACAAGCAGCTAATCATCTACAGTATGTACAGAAGTTGAAAGCCCAATTAAACCATGCCTACCAACTGGCCCAGACCATGGCTGCTAAACGAAACTTGGCCAATAAGGAGAGGTATGATAAGAAAGTAAAAGCGTTGGAACTGAGAGAAGGGGATAGAGTGCTATTGAGGAATTTGGGACTGCATGGCAAACATAAGATTGCTGACAGATGGCATCACCTCCCTCATATTGTTGTGGGAAAACTGGCAGATTTACCTGTATATAAAGTGAGGCCTGAAACAATTCAAAAGATGTGAAAACTATACACAGAAATCATCTGCTGCCAATTGGGCAAATCTTGATTGAAGCTGAACCTCCCAATGCCCCCCAGGCCTATGACTAGATCTGCTGCCAAGAAGAAAAACCAGACCACTTGATTCTTCAGCAAGCCAAATAAGAGGGCCTTGTCCAAACCCCTCTGATGAAGATGATCGTCAGTCTGTGTCTGAAGACAATGAGAATAATATTGAATACTATCCCTCTTATGAACTGAGCCAACTGTTTCGGGGCAATCCCCTAATTAACTCTGGAGATGAAGTTGGGCTTTCTGGACTGTCCGAGCCCCCAGCTCTGTCTCCGGAGCCAATGCTCCCAGAGGATGAAGTGACCAGCAGCAAAGCCCAAGGGGTGGGATCCTTGAGCCTGGCTGAACTGTCTGGCCTGGCTGAACTATCTGACTTTTCAGAAGAAGGAAGTGATGTGGGGGAACAAGCCAGTGATATGCCAGAACCTGAAGAATATTTTGAGTGCCCTGTTGGCTCCCTGCCGCTACCCGAAATGTCCCCAGCTGAGCCAAATAGTGTGGGTTCTGAAATAGAGGGCCCTGTTCTCGAAGGTGCTAGGGGCCCTGGGTCTTCTTCCCCTATGGAGGTTCTCCCTACTAATCTAAGTGAGGCTGAAATGGAATCAGGGCCTGTAGTAGGTTTTTCCGAGACCCCTAGATGCACCGGCCGAGAAGTACGGCCTGTAGTAAGGTTGAGTTACGAGTCCCTGGGTCAGCCTGTGGACCTGCCTTTAAATGTAATCCATAAAGGGGTGTATGTGTCCCCGAGTTTCTTGCCCAAATTAGTTTTGGGGGACGATGCCCAGCTGTTAGTATTGCCCTCTGAATATGGTACCCCTGTCCCAATTAGCCCGCAAGTAGCTAACAGGGAAGGGCCCCCTCTTTCCAGGTGTCATGGACAGGAAGTAATGACCTGACTTATAATAGAAATAGGTTGCCTGTATGTGTAATGTTGTATGATCAATAGCGAACTGTGTAATACAGTACTAATGTAAGTAACCCTAGGTGATGTGCTGTTAGTGTAACCTGTTTTGCCTTAAAATGATTTAAGGGTAACTACTTGACGCGGACGCCAAGTTCTTTCTAGGCCAGGAAGGGTGTAACCCCTCTATAAATGGGGGTTCCTAAAAGCCTCCTAGGAGCTGCCTAAGTGTTCCCCCAGTGGTTGGCGTTCGGCGCTTAAGCCGTTTGAAATGGCTCGGTGAGTGCTTGTAGAGCCTCCACACACTGTCTCTTTAAGAGCCGTCTGCTTGCAGACAAAATCATTGTTTATGAGGGGGACTGTGTGTTTCTCTGCTCAAGTCCTGCTCAAGCTGTACTGTAATTGCCCCTCTTTGTGGTCGCTTAAAGCGCCAGGGGAGCCCCTCGATAGGTGTAACTATTTGCCTGAAATCCTTAAGAGTAATAGTGAAAATGCAGTTTTGTTTAACCTGCCTTTGTTGCAGATGGGACTCTGTGTGCTATGCCCCTCCATCTTGGACCAGGACAGTTTGAGGGGTCCAATAGGATCGAGGGGGTATCTAATCTGGAGTAAAAAGCAGCCAACCAGAAACAAGGACTCTAGATGGAGCCGGCTGACAAATGGGGACACAGCTTGTAATTCTGGGAAGTGGCATTTTGGGCCATGGTGCCGTTTTGCACCAATGAGGGCAGTAATAAGTGACTGGCATCTGCAGCCCTCCAATGGGATCGGATGGCGCCCGAATGGAGAGACTTGCCCCAACTGCCAAAGGGCAGAGACGCTGTGGCTGTGAGCGAGGAAGGAGCCCTGGGCTTCTGCGCCATTAAGTCTTCATGCGGGAAGCGCGTGTGTGTGGTGAAGGCCAATTTCGGGTGGCTCGGTCGCCGTTATATTTGGACTAAATCCGCGGGGCAGCGGTCAGAGGAGGCTGTGCAGGAGCGCAGCTACCTACCAGGCTCACCCTGTAGAGGACTGGAGAATCTGCTGAATTGCGCTCGGTCTGTCAGGACAGTGAAGCTGCAGTGAGATGCCCGTATAGCTGTGAGTTCAGTCAGGTCCTAGAAGCAGCTGCCTGGTATGGCACCCCTCTGTTGTTTTCCATATAAATGTGTGAGAAGGCCTTTGAAGCTCAGGCTCAGCCCTGCAAGTGGTGAAAGAGTGGTTCTCTGCTGGAGTTGTGAGTACTGAATCAGGGGTAGCTCCCTGTTAAAGCTTACAAGCCAAGGCAAAATCATTTTGTTGTATTGCTGACTGCACTAATTGAGCTTTCTGGCTCCATCTGATCTGCTCAGGAATTAAATGCTCGCTTGTATCAGGGCCTCAACCAGCTGCATAGAGGAACTAGCCATTAGGGCTTGGGTACCCATAGACAGTAATTAATAGGTTAGGCCTGTGCACAGAGCCATAGCTAGATTTTCATATACTGTAGTGGTAAGCTAATCAACCTGATTCCCCCCCGGTCCTTGTTATCTCCTCTCAAATAAATCAGATTGCTTGTTTTGCAAAAGTACACTGGCTAGTCTGTGTATTATTGGTGAAATACTGCACCGTGAATGTGGTGTAACTGTACCTTACTTTCCAGTGGGTCCCCGGAGTGAGCTGACTGGTTCGAGCCGGAGGGTAAGTGTATATGGTAAGGACACTGTAATTGAACTGCATGGGCCACTAGTGGGAAGAAAGGGGGGTTGCAGCAACCCAGAGGGCTGTGATCGAGTCAACCTCGACTGTTCTAACCCCGACCTCTGGGTGGAGGCACCCGCCAATGGATCTGGGCCCCTCACCCTGCTACAGTTAGGGCAGGCAGGGGTAGTAGCCCTTAGGATAGTGCCCCCTGGGGGTTACAAACATATTTAACTTGAGTCCCCAGGCTCTGATGATCTGGGGTGCCTCCACGTGGTGATGGCCTGTCGGGAAGCTTCTTAATGTGGCCGTGTCAGAAGGAGATACTCGGGGAAGGGGGTGAGGTACACAGGAGCCGACAGAGAGATCAATTAACGGGAGGAGAAGAGAGAGCATGGCCCACCTAACTGTTGGTAGAGAAAGGTAATACTGCCAGTCCCCTTCATGTGGAGTTACATAGAAACATAGACTTTGATGGCAGATAAGGACCGCTTGGCCCATCTAGTCTGCCCATTTCCCTACCTACAGGATAGGCCGTAGATCCTAGTTAACCAACAGCCTATTTCTTCCTACCCCCCACAAGAATTGCCTTATGTCTGTCCCATGCATTCTTGAATTCTCCCACAGTTTTAGACCCCACAACCTCCTCAGGAAGGCTGTTCCATGCATCCACTACCCTCTCTGTGAAATAATACTTCCTCACATTGCCCCTGAACCGCCCTCCTTCTATCTCTAAATTGTGTCCCCTTGTTCTTGCAAGTCTCTTTTTCTGAAAGATGCTACCCTCTTGGACTTTGTTGATTCCACTGAGGTACTTAAAAGTTTCTGTCATGTCTCCCCTCTTCCTTCTTTCCTCAAGGGTATACATATTAAGCTTCTTTAGTCTCTCCTCATACGGCTTCTCTTGCAGACCCTGCACCATTTTAGTTGCCCTCCTCTGGACTACCTCTATCCTGTCTATGTCCTTGTGGAGACGGGGTTTCCAGAACTGCACACAGTACTCCAGATGGGGTCTCACCAACTGTCTGTACAGAGGGATAACAACTTCCTGTTTTCTGCTGCTGATGCCTCTCCCTATACATCCCAGTATACCCCCAGCCCTCCCTACTGCCTTCTCACATTGCTTGTAACCTTAAGGTCATCTGATATGATTACCCCCAGGTCCCTTTCCTTTTTTGTTGTTGTTACTACCTCCCCACCCATTGTGTATTCTTCCCCTGGGTTCTTGTTTCCCAGGTGCATTATTTTGCACTTCTTTGCATTGAATCCTAGCTGCCATACTTCTGACCACTCCTCCAACCTTGCCAAGTCCCTTTTCATCCTTTCCACGCCTCCTTGTGTATCAACCCTGTTGCAGATCTTTGTGTCATCTGCAAAAAGGCATACTTTTCCTTCCAGTCCCTCTGCAATGTCACTGATGAAGACATTAAAAAGGACTGGACCCAATACTGAACCCTGTGGTACCCCAGTTCTGTCTGGATGCTTTGTTCTCCGGTTCGGTTGTTGCTTGTCGTCTCAGGCTTGCAGCGATTTGTTGAATCACGGATTCTCCTTCTCTGCAATGTTGATCCCGTGACGATCCTCTGTTCCACGCCTTCTGTGCTAATTTGTCCATCAACGATGGGTTAGAGGCATTTTGGAGTGTCGGGACCTCAATTCCCAATTTAATTAGTTCTCGAGACGCCTCTTCTGCAGTTTCAAAACTTTTGGGGCCTTCAGCAAGGTAAACCACCAGCTTCGCGGGGTATGGTGTTCGGAACTTTATCCCTGACTCCTTCAGCCTCCTCAGGATTGGACCATAGGCTCTGCAGTTCGTTGCTATAGTTAAGGGGTAGTCGTTATCAATGTAGATTCTTTGGTCTTGATAGCTGAAATGTCCTTTCTGCCATGATTTATGCAGTATCATCTCTTTCTCTTGATACCTCAGGAAGCGCACTAGGACTGCACATGGACGGTTTGGTGTTTGAGGCCCTAATGTACAGTGGGCACGGTCCATCTCCAGGGAGCAGTCCTCCGGTAGGTTCAGCTGGGTTTTAAAGTACTGCTGCAGAAAGGGGATGGGGTTATTCCCTTCTGCTCCTTCGGGGAAACCAGTGATTCTTAGGTTGTTTCTCCTACTTCGTGTCTCTGCATCGTCCACTCTGTCTTTGAGGCTTTTCACCTCCTGATGCAGCTGAAGGATTGCTCTTTCAGTTTGATCTACCCTTGAGTCGGTGGTTGTGGCCTGTTTCTCAAGGCCATCGAGCCGTTTTTCGATTTTGCCCACATCTGTTCGCAGGGCCGCGAACATGGATTTTGTTTCTTTTCGGAAGTCCCATAGTTCTCTGAGGACTATATCCATTTGTCTGGCAATATTGTCGGAGTTGAGGATTTCAGGCCCCAGGGGATCGCCATGACCAGACATCCGTGAGCTGTGACTGTCGGAGTGTAATCCCTTTGGATTGAAGGGATCTGGTGTTGATTTTTGATTTTCCGGTTTTCATTGGGGCATCTTTACGCTGTTTGTGCTGTTTTGCCCAGTATTTCCTTTTTTAGTAGCTGGGAATTAGTAGTTTTGTACCCTGGTGGAGATGGAGCTACGCGTTTAGGCTGCAGTTGCTAGCATGACGTCACCGGAAGTCCGGGCGTGCACTTATCAGGATGTAACCCACACCTCGGAGTGTATTATTTCACTTATAAAATGGGCACAAAATTTCCAGCACAGATTCTGACAAAATTAGTGCAGTTTGAAAAATGAGATTAATGTTTTTATTTTTTTTTTCTAGTTTGAAGAAAATAGTCCCTATTACTGCCTATTTAGAGAAGGCTTTGAAACTCCTTTTAAGATTCTAACCAGGGAAGGTGATATCTGTTAGTCTCTCCCCATGTCCCCTCTCCCCACAGTATTTTTTTATTTCTATTTCTTTGAGGTTGTCTTTTTCAGGGACCTTCAGACAGATGACTGTCACTGAGCTTGAGAGGGAGTGACAGTCGTGATTTTCCTTCAGGCAGCTCCCCACACCCATTCTGACACCCACATGGCCAGACAGCCTACTTTTATTCAGTTTTTCTGTTTTTTGGTTTTTTTATATAATAAATGCTGTATTTTAATTAACCGACTATACTGTGTGTAGGAGTGAGCCGCTGACTTGAATAGAAGCGAGCTTGTCCCTCTACAGCCACCCTACTGGATGTTTTCTGCATTGTGGTTTTCCTTCATGCAGCCCCCCCCAACGCGGCCATATAGTCTACTTTTATTCAGATTTTTCTGAGTTTTTGTTATATAATAAGTGCTGTATTTTAATTAACAGATTATCCTGTGTGTCTGGGAGTGAGTCGCTGACTTGGAACAGAAGCGAGCATTTCCACGATTGTGTCCCTCGGCAGCTGCCCTACTGAAAGTTTTCTATTTTGCGCTTTGCAAGCGGCCGGCTTACCGTTCTGTGCAGTTTCATCGGGAGAGTTGGTCTATAGCTCGCTGTAAGTGTTAATCATAATACTTTAGAGAAAGAAATTTTTTTCCTAGTTGTATGAAATTAATGTTCTTTTCAAAAGTGACATATAAAATAGCGACTGGAGAATCGGGTCTGTGGATTGTTTGATTACGGATCCTGGCAGCACGCGGTTCACTCGGTTTTGTTGCAGTCAGCTTTCTTTACTGCAGCAGCACAGTTTACTGTTTTGTTTTAGAACATTTTGCTGTCAGGTGAATTTAATCACCTAATGTTGTGTACAGTAGTTCCTCATGTGAGTGTGTATGGGGGGTGAGGGGGTGACAGTTCTCCACCTCAGCTACAGAGGTCCACTCCACCTAATTTTAAAAGATGACATGGGCACAGTGATAAGTTTCTATTGTAAGGCTCTAGCTGGCACAAGTAGTGCTGGTTATAAGGTTATGTCCTGATAAGGACACGGCTAAAAACCTGTTTCAGCTAATCAACAAACAGGAAATATTTTGCCCATTTTATAATGGCCGTTATACAATGGCAAGAAAGAATCTCTGGCTCTGATTGGTCACTGTGGGACTGGACCCGTGGTGTTATCTGGCATAACACCACGGCTCTAGTCCCATCACACAGATGACCGCATTATTAATATAAAAAAAATCACTCAGCCGTCATCACGGTGAGCTTCACTGACCACTCACCAATCCTGCGCTACTGTGCCTTCAATTCAACCAAACAAAACGCCATATAAGTAAAACAAAAGAATTTCCCCAAAAGCCACAAAACGTCTGTAAATATTTTTCTTTCCTTTCCCTTTTTTGTTTGCTTGAGGTATGAAACACGGAAAGTGAGTGATTTAAGAAAACACTGGCGCATGGCTCCTTTCATAACGCTCACTCATTCCATCTTGAAGCTGCATTTTCTATCCCATTTAAAAAAACATCCTCCCTACCGCCTCCATAGGTTGTTTGCTGTAGGGATTTCACAGCAATAGTGGCAGTCATGCGGCAGTACCGAGAATGGGGCGGGAGCTCCAAACTGTGACAATAATAGTAGCGGGCCTGCAGCAGCAGCATCGAGGATGGGGCGGCAGCTCCAAACTGTGACTGTTTTCAGGAAATGCCCCACTTTAAAAAGGTCGCCAGTACAATATTTTAACATTATGGGGGTAGGGGCCAGGAAATTAAATAAAGGAAACCATATGTCACACTGCCAAGCAGATACAAAACAGAAAATCAAATTACTGGCCACACAGCTCCACCTACAGGACAAACAGGATAAAGGATCTTCTTTTTAAATAAGTATACTTCCACACACAAAATCAAGTGAAAAACTGTTCTAAAACCTATTTATTAAATTTTTTTTTCTTGTATTAAAAAATTAGCCATTGTATAATAGGAATAATGCACTCCAGGGTGTGTGTCTTGTTGGGATAACGCCATGCCTGGGTTGTTGGATGCACTCGCCCAACGACCCCAGGCGTGGCGTTATCCCAGCATGACACACACCCTGTCATGCATTATTCCTTTATTAACGTACAGTAGGAGCATCATACACAACAAATACTGCACATTAATGAGATAAACCCTGTTAGCATGGGAATACATTTGTTTTTAATGACCATTAATGTATTGGCCCACCATTACTGTATTTTTTAATGGTATTGAAAAGCAAATTTGCACAGTTTTAATGCCCATTACAATACTGGCAAAAAGAGACCAACATTTTCAAGGCAATGTCATTTGGGCAGTTTAAAGGCCATTAATGGATTGGTGCTACATGACTATACTTGTAATGGCAATGAAAACCTCATTCCTCATTTTTAATGGTTATTAAACATGCCATTAAAATGGCCTGATACAAAATTTAAGGGGCGTACTACACCCAATAAATACTTAGTGGATAACTGTCATGGTTAATTAATGGCATTGATGACTAAATTAATGGTTTGCACCCATAAACCATCATCAATTAATGAAGATTTAATGGTGATAAAAACTGACCATTAAAAAAGGTGATACAAAACGTAATGGTGTAAATTAAAGGGTTCACATGAAAATAATAGACCATTAATGAAAACTGATGGAATTTTAATGGTTTACAATGCAGTAGTGGAAGAGGGAGAAAAGAATGGGACTAAGAATGTAGCCTTGCAGGACTCCTGTCTGGATGGGGGGGAATGGGGCCTCCTACCTAAACTGGCTGGTAACAGAGAGATAAGAGGTAAACTAATTCGCTGCTGGGGCACAGTAGCCCGCAAGCCTCAGCTTGTCCAAAAGGAGGGGTGGTTAGCAGAATCAAAGACCCGGGTGAGTTCTGCAAGAATGACTGACATGATAAGACCCTAGTCCATACGTGTGAGGATGGAGTCAGTGACTCTAAGTATGGAGGAAACAATAGAGTGGTGTTTCCAGAAGCCAGAGTAGAACTAAAATAGGTAGTCAGAGGATTCCACAACAGAAGACGGCGGGGAGAAACAAAGTGTTCCTATAGCATAACCAGGGTAGAAAGAAAAGAGATGATGCAGCAGTCCCCAGGGGAGGTAGGGTTATCACCATTGTGCAAAAAGAGGACCTTGGACTGTTTACAGATTCAAGGAACTGCACAAAGAGTAGAGGTTTAGGATAGCAGAGACAGGAGTGGCAATAACAAGTGCAGAGAGGACAAGCAGCTAGTTTAGAATCAAGGCCATCAGGACTATGACCTGTGGAGGAGTTTAAGTTCAATAAAGCAGAACCAATGAACAAAAGAGCCTCAGAAGAACAAGAAGAGGTTGGAGGAAGAGAAAGAGGGAATGGGAAGAGAGGAGGGAGAGGGAGGTGACCTTCACAAGGAAGGCAGAACTGGGGACCACTATAAAGGTCACCCAGTATGTGCAACCGCAGTTGGAAGTCTTAAATCTCTCTGATATAGAATTATCTAGTACACAATTTGAAGCCCTTCGAAAAGGACTTATTTTTGTACCCACCAACAAGATTAGTCCCTTCAATGTAGAAACCGACCTCTTTCTATTTTTCCACAAACTCCATCTGAAAGATTTTTTCAAAGATATTGCAGAACAGAACACCACCCCAAGCCCTCAAAATGAAACTGAGACTACACAATTTAGAAAACCCTCCACCTTCTGCCCCCCACAAACAAACTACACTATTCTAACATACTGTATCACAGTACAACAAGATGTCCCCAAACTAATAAAAAATAACTTGTATGTAAATAGAAACAAAAATATTACACAACAAAGAAAAGCAGTAATCGAGTTAAACAAGAAAATTGACACAGTAATTAAACATGCGGACAAAGGGGGAACAGTTGTGGTTTGGGGTAGAAAAGAATACCTAGAAGAAACAAATAGACAACTGTCTAATGAAGTCTTTTATAAGAAACTGGCAAGAGATCCCACAGAAGAAATATCAGAATGCGTTAATCAGCTTATAAAGATAGGAGAAGAAATGTTTTGGATAAGCGCCAAAGAAACAGATTTTCTGAGAACTAAAAACCCAAGAAAACAAAGTCTTATATCTGCGTCCCAAAGTCCACAAAGGAACTATTCCAGTGCCTGGATGCCCAATAGTTTCTGCCATTGGCTCAATAACTGAAAACATGTCTAAATTTGTAGACTCGTTCATAAAAAAGCCTACACCCCTACTTCAATCATTCTTATTGTATACTTATGAAACCCTTAGGATGATCAAGAATGTGCCAGTGGAAGGAAATAACTGCCTGGTCACTATTGACATTGAAAGTCTCTACTCAAATATCCCCCATGAGGAAAGATTAGAAGTCATATCAAAAACATTAAGCAATCAAGAAAGAAATAAACCACCAACAGAGTACATTGTCGATCTGGCCATGTTTGTACTAGAAAACAACTATTTTCTGTTTGAAAAAAACTTTTATGTACAGCACAAGGGTACGGCCATGGAGACCACATTTACCCCAAACCTGGTAAACCTGTACTTTGGGGAATGGGAATCAGAGTTCATCTTCAATGCAACACAAAATCCTTTTTCTGAGAATATTAAAATCTGGAAAAGGTACATAGATGACTGTTTGTTTATCTGGAAAGGTGACCTAGAGGAGTTGCACTCCTTCTTTGAATATATAAATTCTCCCTCCCCCATCTACCTTTCTCCCTAGTCTTCGCAGTCCCCCCTGCAGGGTTCTCAGTATCCTGAGGGGGTCCTACTGCACCTAGTCTTGTCTCCTCTCCTTCCCCTTCCCCATCTACCTTTCTCCCTGGCCATCACAGTCCCCTTGCAGGGTTCTCAGCATCCTAAAGGGGTCAAACTGAGCCTAAGCATATCTCCCCTGTTCTATCTAGCCACTATCTTGGCTTCCCATGACTACTAGCAGGGTCCAATGCATCCTGATGGACTATCGATTAGGCCCCATCCCCTCCAAAGGTGCGAATTCTCTTCCCCTTAAGGGTTCAATTCTCCCTCCCTCCCTCTCCTATCACTCTCTTAATCCCTATCTACTGATCTTCCCCAACTCCCTTGCAGGGTACCCCGTATCCTGAAGGGTCCTCTCTTGGATTAGGTCCTAGTCCCCCTCCTAGCATTAAGTTACACCTCCTCCTTCTCTCTCCTCCCTCTTTAAATCCCTACAGCCTTATCCTCCTTTCTATCTAGCCCTACAGCCCCTTGCAGGGTTCCCCACATCTTGAAGGGGTCTCTCTGGGACACTGCCTTATCCCCTTCTCTCTGGTCCCCCCAGTCCCCTTGCAGGGTTCCTTGCATCCTGAAGGGGCCTCCAGGGACATGACTCTTCCCCCTCCCCCACCTCACCCCTCCCTCTCCTTTCCCTCTTTTCTTTCACGTAAACACTTGTTTACTTATCAACCTGGCACTTATTATTGTCCACTCTTTCTACCTATTATGCGCAACACTGTTGTAACACTGTTTGTAACACCTGCCTTACAACTGTATGTTAATGTTGATCTTGTAACTTGAATGTTTAATGTCTCATTCCTATTGTACCCCTTCCCCCCAGGTTGCACCGGGAAACGAGCGACTTGTCTCTCAGTGTGTCTTCCTGGAGAAACATTTCAATAAATAAAAAAATAAATTCCAGCAGTGAGCATTTTAAATTAACATATGAAGCAAACCAGAAATAAATTCCCTTACTAGATAGTATGCTTTTTAAGCAGGAGACTAAACTAGAATCATTACTGTATCATAGACCTATGTCAAGGAATACATTCTTAAAAAGAGACAGCTGCCATCCTAGATCTATTACAACTAACATTCCTAAGGGCCAGTTTATAAGGGCACGAAGGATATGCTCCACAGAAGAAGGCTTTCATGAGGCCTGTTCTGATCTGACTAGAAGATTTCTTGACAGAGGATATGAGGCTGCTCTCCTCTTGGATGCACTCAGAAATTCACGCTGTCTAGAGAGAGAAAACCTCCTACTCCAGAAGGACACAAGAGAAAATGAGTAGATACTAACATTTGTAACTCAGTTCAACCCAGTTGTGCCCAAAATAGGGAAGATGATAAAGAAACACTTGGGTGTCTTATAGTCAGATAATAGACTGTCCAAAATCTCTACACAAGTTCCCAGGATCACCTATAGAAGGGGGAGGAACTTTAAAGACAATTTAGTACATGCCATGCTTCCACCTGTAGAACCAGCACAAACTTGGCTCCCCAAAATAGCAGATGGCAACTTTTGATGTGGTCACTGTGTGTAGTGCTCCAACACACAAGACACTCATACCTTTAACCATCCTAGAACTGGTAAAAAGTTCTATATAAATGCCTTCATAACTGCAGCACAAGCAAGCAATGATACCCAACAGGGTTGGCTGTATTGAGCAATACTGGACCACCCAGGGGCGTAATGAGGGTGGAGGGCCTTATAGCCCCTGGAATATCCAGTATTGCCCATACTACACACCCTGGAGGGTATTATTGTGCTTAGAAAATGAGTTTCAGTGTAAATTTTAATTAAGTAATAAAATAGTACAGGAAAAGACTTTGAAAATAAATAGAAAGACTGAAAAAATCCTTTTTTTGGCAATGTAGCCCCTCAGTTTTTTGTGCTGTTCCATGTGCTGTTGCACCCCTCTCAGCCATTCTGTTATACTTATCCCCCCACTGCCCTACAGCACGATGTGTAGAAGAACAGATGCAAAGAGTTATATTATGTGATCTGTTTTTCTGTTTTTTTTTGGTAGTGATCTCTGTGTATGGGGGGGGGAACGTGACTTCGGAATTTGTATGGAGATGGGGTAAGTCAGCACAGCAGACTACAGTTGGTGTTCTGTGGCAGAAACGGAAGGCAAAAAATGGTAACTTATTTTTTTTAGAATGTTCCTGATGTTTCTCTTTCATCACGAGTTCAGTCAGCGAGCAGCCCACAGTAGCACTGAGCATGCAACATGATAATGCCACTGTTTTCCACTTCAAAAACTATTGTTTTTTTTAAAGGAAAAAAAAATCTTCACTGTGTTGGGGAAAAAAACGAACAACAGATGGTAGTAAATTCATGTGGCCAAATGGCTGTACTGAAGCAGCAGAGGAACGGAGAGGAGTGGGGGAGAGGGGTGTCGTTTGACATTAAATGGATCTGATGGCTGTTTGGACTGCAGTTTTCTGGAAATAATGTGTGCATTTCAGAAAAGATTGGTTTCTTATGGCAGCTGGCAATTAATTACAGAGTGTTGGTTGGGCAGTATCTCTCGCTAAGTAAGAGAAAACAATGGCGGCGTTTTCAAATTGAATGGGGTGCTTTTAACCAATTGGCAGGCACAGTGGGCACAAGGATTTTTGAACTGGTAATGGGGCACTTGGGATGGTACTTGTTATTCACAGGGCTATTCCTGTAAGTTAATGTACCCCTGCCAGCCAATTAGGTTTGTTAGATTTTTAAGCCCATTTTCTAATGGGAGTTATCTACCTACTAATATGCCTTTGTGGTATGTGTTATGTAGGCCATACAAAACGAGCATTAAAGACCAGAGTTAGTGAACATAAGGGAACAATCAGGAACAAAAATTTTGAATATGCTATGGCCAAACATTACCATGATGCAAAGCATGGTTCGGCAGCCTCCTTGAGATTCCACAGCGCCAAGAAAGTGGAAATTGGTCTAAGAGGGGGAGACATGAAATCAAAACTTGAACAGAGAGAGGCATTCTGGATATTTATATTAAATACATTAGCACCTCTCGATCTGAACGATGATATCGCGATGCATAGCTACCTTTAAGGACCCCCCCACCCCATCCTGGGACATCTGACATCTCAATCAGAGATACGTTTTTTGTATCCAAGTCCCTATTGCATGACTTGTTGCTCTGCCATAGCACTTCTTTTGGCATGACTTGCCGGCTCTGCCTAGAAGCTTTTCATACTAACAATGGTATGACTTGCCAGCTCTGCCAATCCTCAACATGATTCTCTGGCTTTCTAAAATTCTGGCACGACTTGTCTGCTCTGCCATTCTGTCTTGACTTTTATGTTCCTTTACATCATGGCATGACTTGTTGGCTCTGCCTTCCTTTGGAATATATGAGCGTGAATTGAAGGTTCTGCCATACTCCACCTGACAAATCTGCCCGTTTTGTATTATAGAATATGAGCATGACTTTATAGCTTGGCCATTCAACTTACTGTATGTATTCATTTGTAACTGTCTTGTGATTTGTTTTCCTTTATTAGCCCATCAATCTTTATTTGTTTTCTTTGGACTTCATATTTGATATTCCTGCAAGTTATGTTTATTTTGTCTTTCGTTTTTTCGTTGTATGCTAGTTTGTTTCAGTGGTACAGTCTGTTTTTCTTTTAGGTGCTTAAACTGGTGTACAGCTTTAAGAGACTGCCATAAAAGCACACCCCCTACATACGCACCCACACTCTGATGAGAACTTTTTGGTAGCCGATACGTAAGCGCGTTCTACATCAGTACAAGCAAACTGAACACTATGGTTCTACAGCCACCGGTTTCGTTTGCTGGTGCCCACAACCAAGCTTTCTACAAACCAGGAGCTTTGATTTCACAGCTTCCAGTTTGCAGTCAGCCAGCCTTTGTGAGTCTTTGCATGCTCTCACTATGCTCTGGGACTCCATGTTCAATGGAACTTAAAATCAGGAAGTGGTAAGAATTTATGGCATAATGCCAGCCTCTGCACTTGTACTTTGATATTTGTTGTTCTGTTGTAGTGTACTGCACCCCAGTTGTACTTGTCTTATTTAGTTTCACTTAAAATAAACACTGCATAATGGTTCAAAAATTGAAATTAGCCAGTGTGACTTTTCAGTGACCGTTTAAATACGTGGTGCTGACCTCTGACATAGCCCGTTGTGACTGTGTTTTGTTTGCCTTGACTACATCACACTCCGAGGTATCATGCACACCACTCAGCCCAAGTGAGAGCCCCCTATTCCAGTGTGCTGTTCTGTAAAGCAGAAAGGGCATTGGAGAGAGAAGGAGAAGGCAAAGGGAGGGTCGACAGTTGAGGAGGAAGCTAAAGAGCGGAAGCAGGCAGGAGGGGAAGAATAGAAGCAACACAGGAAGGGAAAATTCATTAAATGAAGTGGCCACAGCCCCAGGATTGGAAGTGCTAGAAATACCATATTTCACTGATTACTAGCCACAGCTTCTATTTAATTTTCCAGCCACGACTAGTATTCGGGTACCTGAACTTAGGCTGGGTATGTGAGGCTGGGTGTAGAAGACTGGTTGGGGTCAAAAAGTGAGTGGATGACCTTCCAGAACTTACTAGGGGAGTCACGCTTAGTCCGGTGGTTCATGGAGGAGCAGTGAGATTTAGCTTCCCTGATGGTTTTGGTGCAGGTGTTGTGGAGCTGTTTGTATTTACTGAATTATTGAATAGTATTTTAATATTTTATTGCTGTAGTTGTTATATTGTTGTGCAGCACTCTGATACATTGTTAAAGAGCACTATATAAATAAAGATTATTATTATTATTATTGATCAGAGGGAGAGCTGGATGCCTTGTGGCACAGCCATGCAGAATCATGGTCCTTAAACAGGTCAATGGTATCCACTGAAATCCAGGGTAGATGGAACCCCCAGACATGAAAGCCTTGGAATGGGGCATGATTATCCCACCCCATAGTGAATTTGGTTTGGAAGTAGGAGTGAACCTTGTATATGTCAGTGAACTAACCAGTCTATATTGCAAGGTCATCAAGAAGGGCAACCAAGTTGAGAGACCTGGTTTCCCTGGCCCAGATGAACTTTGAGGGGACTTTTGGGTGGCAGATCTTCTGGGTGCAGTACTGTAGGTCATCTCATGATTGCTGGAGGCATCTGGAAAATTGTTGGCAGAGACACAGCAATGGAGATGGGAAGAGAGAACCCACTCTAACAGGGAGTGTTTGGAGGTATGATTGTTGAGGTGGATAGGTCAGTAATGAGCTGAGAAAGATTTAGGGCCTCAGTTGTATGGAGGAGAAGGGGGAGATATGATCAAGGTTGTAATCCACTTACTTTTAAATCCACAAGTTGCTCCAGTATTATAAGGATGCAGACTATTAATGGCTGAACCAATCTGCTATCACCAAGTAGCAAATAATTTCCACTTTGAACCATATATTTTTCTAGTAGCTGGCTTTAACTTTTTATGAAACTATGCTCAGAGAATTCTAACTCTTTAGGAACCTGCCTCTCAGGTGAGGTGAACCCAGGTCTGGGTAAAACACTCTGCCTTGTGAGATTGACAACAGGCCCTGTCTCATTGGAAGGATTATCAGAAACAATGAACACAGATTCATCAGTAACAAATATCAGGGCTGCTTCGCCCAGTCTGGCACTATTAAGATCATAGAAACATAGAATTTAACGGCAGATAAGGACCATTTGGCCCACCCAGTCAGCCCATTTCCCTACCTAATGGATAAGCTGCAGATCCTAGTTAACCAACAGCCTACTTCTTCCTACCTCCACCCCCTAGAATTGCCTTATGACTGTCCCATGCATTCTTGAAATCCACCACTGTTTTTGACTCTACAATCTCCTCAGGAAGGCTGTTCCATGCATCCACAACCCTCTCTGTGAAAAAATACTTCCTCACATTACCTCTGAGCTGTCCCCCTTCAATCTTCAAATTGTGCCCCCTTGTTCTTGCACACCTCTTTTTCTGAAAGATGCTACCCTCTTGGACTTTGTTGATTCTCTTGAGGTACTTGAAAGTTTATATCATGTCCCCCCTCTCCCTCCTTTCTTTGAGGCTATACATATTAAGCTCCTTAAGTCTCTCTTCATATGTCTTCTGGTGCAGACCCTGCACCATTTTAGTTGCCCTCCTCTGGACTGCCTCAATCCTGTCTATGTCTTTGCAGAGATTGGGTCTCCAGAACTGCATGCAGTACTCCAGATGGGGTCTCACCAGCTGTCTGTACAGAGGGATAACAACTTCCTGTTTTCTACTGGTGATGCCTCTCCCTATGCATCCCAGTATCCCCCCAGCCCTCCTTACTGCCCTCTCACATTGCTTGCCCACCTTTACATCATCTGATATGACTACCCCCCAGGTCCCTTTCCATTTTTCATCATTGTTGCCCTCTCCGTCTTCAGTTTCAGGAGCACTTTTTGGATAAGAGTACATGGAGGAAAAGAATAAAGAACTCTGTTGTCCCACGACAGGCTAAGGGCATCCTCTGGGATTGTCACCATGGCTGGGAGCCTATGGCAGAAAAGTGGCAATGTTCTGTTCTCCCCAGGAGACAGACAGGACCATTTCTGGAATGTCCCATCTGTTGAATACAGAGTCCACCACTGAGTGATTCAAAGTACATTTATGAGTAACATGCTCTAGTCTGCTTAAGACATCTGCCACTATTTTGTTCTTTCCAATGAGGTGTACTGCAGTTAAATTTGCTCTACATTTGAACAGTATGATAAATCCCAGATTTTCATTGTGTCGCTGCAGTTTTAAAGATTTTGCCCTTCCCTGTTTGTTTATGTAATGCATCACAGTTGTTTTGTCTGGCCTTATATGAACTGCCTGGTTCCTGACTATGGAGACAGACTGAAGTGTTGGTAGCACAGTTTTTAATTCTAGGAGGTTGATGTGCTCCAACTTCTTCTGTGTGTTCCTATCTCTGCTCACTGACTTCTTGCCAGGCTACCCTCCCCATCCTAACAGGGAAGCATCTCTTGTGAGGATCATCATGGTCAGTGGTAGCAGAAATGGGACCCCCTTCCTGAAGTCGTCCATCCCTGCAATGCACCCACAAGCATCTGAGTTACAGGAGCCTTTTTGAATAGTGGTGCAGTCCTGGAACATCATTTCCCTTTAATAAATACTGAATGCCCGAGGTGCATGACTTGTGCCACGGGGAGATGGCTGCCTGATCCTTTCCCTCTCATAACCCATAACAAAATCTGTTGACATCTACTTGATAAGAACCATATTTGGTACTTGATTTTCAACTTACCAGTTCATCGCTGCTCTCCTCACTCTGAAACTGCTGTCTAATTTTTGAATGACACAAGAACTCAGACTTTGCTGGCCCTCCTTAGTTAGAATCAGAGATGACTGCAAGGTGCAGGTAAATGATCTGTCTACTTATTCAGCCCTAGCAGGCCCTGATGATCTACTGTAGGAAATAAGAGGAGTATTTGCCCAGCTTTTATGAGAAAATGGGGATCTTAAGGTTACTAACATCTGCACAGGGTAGGACATACAGTAGCTGCTGTCTCACAGAGACTTACTTGTACTGAACAACAGACCAGGAATCAGGAAGCAGGCGCCAAATGCATGGCAGCTCACTTGCATGAGCAGGATCATATGATTGGGCAGTTGAGGGACCAGATTGAGGATCTAGAGAATGGCAGACGAAAGAGCGTGGCAAAGAATGCCACAACCAAAATAGCATAAACTGAAATAAGGTCGGTGAAAACACTGACAAAACAAGGAATGCACACAGCCCATTAACAACAATGGGACTTTTTCTTTTTTGTGGAGGGCTTCGCCCCCGAACTCTCCACGCCCCATAGACTTTAAATAACCAACTCTGGGGGCTTGTGGACTTTGGGGATGGGGCGAAATTCGGGAGTGGGGAAAATTCTTTTTTTTTCGTTTTTTTAAATGTTGCAACACCAGGAGACCTGGGGGGAACCAAACTGTGGTCCCAGGTCTCCTTTGTTGCTGTGTACTGGTTCCCTAACCACTCCACCATGGGAGCAGCTCAGCCAGACCCAGCAGCACAGCCTCCTTCAGCCCTTCCACGTCCTTCTGATCAGCGACAGGGGTAGCGGTAATTCCCTACTGCTGTTATACCCTTGTCGCTGCAAATGTTTTTGCGCTTTCCACCGTGCGGCTTTGCTTGTGCTTTTTTCAGTGCTGTATTAACCCTGTACCCTATAGAACAGGGGCTACTACAAGAACCTCTTGATAGTGGAGTACCTAGAAAGTGTAGAAGGAGGAGGCAAAACCTCCTTTTTTACAAGTACTGCCTGTCATCCTTTATCAGTGGCCTGGCACACTTGAACTGAAGCATTCACATCACTCCTTTGACCTACCTCAAGCCAGGTCAGCGACCTGGACTGATTCTGGTTAGATTCCTTAGATTCAAGACAGCCCATCAGTGCAGCAGTAGCACTACCACTTGCAACACCGGCATCCAGGTTTGGGAATGAACCTAGATCATCAGAGAACTGGCCCGGGGAGGAAGATTGATCATCCCACAGGATGGTCTCCTCCACCAGGGAGGGAGGGGGACCACTATCACCATGCGACCATGACCTGGGTGACCACAGGTGGTGGTGCAAGCAAAGTGCAGCAGGTGGGTTAGGGAGCCGCTGACTGGCTGACCAAAAGCACACGCCTTGTGTGAGCATGCCATCTCTGTCACAAGCCCACTTCCGTGGGGCTGGAATTCGGTGGGCTACAGTGAATCCCTCCTGTGACAGGGTCAGGGATACCCCTTCCCTGTCCTTTCAGCACACTCGCTGTTTCTCAACTGAACGTATGCCAGATGATCCCAGGACTCCCTCTCTCTGTCCGAGGGGGGTATAAATACAATCTTGAGTCTGTGTTCCAGGGATAGAACCCTCTCGGCCACTGTACAACGAACCCGAAAAGCCACAGGCGTGTGTATGGACTTCGGGGGGTCCTATACACCCTGTTATGTGTCTTTCCCCAGAAATGCAGAGACTGGTTCAAACCCCCACAGACTCCTCCTGAGACCTTTCATATTTCTGCCCCTCTTTTCGTCCATGGAGTCCCTAGTGGCACTTCACTTTGGTAGTGTTTGGCCCTTAAAACAGTCACACAGGTGTAATATAGTTTGAACAACCCTCCCCAAGGCAACACATACACAAAAGACACTGGCAGAATTATCTTAAAAGTAAGCCAAAAAAGTTTTACTAAATAATTAATAAATGCAGTACGTAACGTAAAGACAGATAATTTTAGACATTGGTTACGGGATATGGAAAATAAAATGGAAGCATACAAAAAAAAACTAAACTTTGAAAATTCTAGTTTAAAGTTCTATCTCAAGTCCTTAGTTGCTGAATTTGAAGTGCAAAGTGTTCTTAAAAGTGGTAGCTGAAGTCTTGGCTCTTGGTCCAGGAGAAGTCTTGAGAAGAAATTGTCTCTGCTTTCTACGAAGATAGGGTCCCCAAATGAAAAAGGCCCAGATACAGTCTTTCACCCTAGTTTTGTGGGGTTTCTCAAAGGGCAGGTCCAGTGGATATTGACTTGCTCTGCAATTGGCTAGCATTCCATCTCCATGGCTACACACCCTATCAGCTTTTGATATTTTATTACAAAACAACAAATGTGCATTTCTGAATGAGGGAAAAAAAAAAGGCTCAGAGGTCAGCTAGTCTAAACCTGAATTTAGCCGGCCTGGTGGTGCAGAGGGTTGAGGCGCTGGCGCCTTACCTCACACTACCCTGGCGACCTGGGTTCGGGAATGGACTCGGGGCACTGGGGGTTGGCAGGGGAAGGAGAGGATTGAGCATCCGTAGGATTGCTCTCCTCTCCTGGAGTGGGTAATAGGGCCGCTTTGTTCTGCAGCAGCCCTCAGAGGAGACTGGGAGCACTGCAGAAGCATCGCAACGTGGGAAAAACCAGAAAGATGGAAAAAACACCACCCTGGATTGGCCGGATGATGGCATCCAGTCCACCGACACCCCGGAGACTTCCTGCGAGCTAGTCTGCCTCAGCAGCACCCTAAGGCCGAGGAAAGAAGAGTGTGCTGGGCAGTCCCCACCGGTGCCTACCCCTTCGGAGGAGAGGGACCCACTCAGTGAAGGGTAATGCCGAGCTACCTTGGTGTCGGCTGCAATATGAGGTTAGGAGGCTCAGGAAGGTTCATTTGGGTTGCCGGTGACCTTGGAAGCCTGAAGGAGTGGTGGGTCCAGAGCACGGAGGAAGAAAAAATAGATCACATAAAAAAAAAAATTAAATGGAATTTTAGGAAACCATCCAGCACCCCCCCCACCTTGAAATGGCTATAATTAAGCTACACTCAGTACAGCCATTTACTTAAAAGGTAGCCCATTCAGCTGTAATGAGACTAAGTCAGTGTAGACTAGCAGAGACAAAAGAAAACCAGATGAAATGGCACCTATAGATGCTGAGAGCTATTCAAACACAAATGGATATGCCTGCTTCCAGTTCTGCTTAATTATTCTTTTGTCTCCTTCAAAATTATTTAAACTCTAGTCCCTGGCTAGCAACAAATAACTTCTCTGCCCAGTAACAAGAAATTACATCATTTTATGGGTCTATGGCTTTTCTTTGTACCCATGGTCCCTTGCAAGTTACACTGGGCCACCATGGGCATCTCTGATGCATTTCTCACATAAAATGCCATAAAATATGATTCGACAAATAAGGTACAGCCTTATCTCACCACACTCCTTCCTCCTAAACAGAACCTGGGGGGGGAACACGCCTCTTTTTAGTAAGAGTTTCCACCAGTTCTGTCCCTTACTCCAATTGGTGGGATAAGCCATTTGCATTGTTATTAGCAGACCCTGACCTATGTTTGATGTCCATGTCGCAGGCCTGTGGTGCAATGCTCCATCTAAGGAGTCTCATTCATCTTTCCCTTTGGTTTAGCCACACCAGAGGATTGTGAACTGTCTGTACCTCAAAGGGCCTCCCATAGAGGTAGGGCTCTAGCTTCGTAAGCGACCACACCAGGGCAAGGCATTCTTTTTCCACAGTGGAGAATGCCTGCTCCCGGGAAGTAGCTTTCTACTTAGGTACACAATTGGGTGATCTTTCCCCTGTTGGGATGTCTGGCTGAGGACGGCACCAATCCCCACATTCAAGGCATTTGTCTGCACAACAAATGATCTAGTGTAGCCTGAGCTTTCCAGCACAGGGGCACTGCACAGTGCGGCTTTTAGCTGGGTGAAGGCCCTGTTACATGCTGGGTCCCATTTTACTTTCTAGGGTTGCTTTTTCTTCAACAAGCTAGACAGGAGAACTGCGAGGGTGCTGTAATTTGGTACAAATTTTCTGTAGTATTCTGCAGTCCCCAGAAAAGCTTCTGACCTGCTTCTGGGTCTCCGGCTTGGGCCATGCCTCAATGGCCTCTATCTTGGCCTGGTTTGGGCGTAGTTGTCCCCTCCCCACTATATGTCCCAAATATGATACCTCAGCCATGGCAACCTGGCACTTTTCAGCCTTTACAGTGAGTCCAGCCTTCTGTAGCCTGCCCAACACTTTCTTCAGATGGGACAGGTGTTCTTTCCAGCTGGCACTGAAGATGGCAATATCATCCAGATGAGCCACTGCGTACTCTTCAGTATCCTGTACCACCTGTTTAACTAGCCTTCGGAATGTGGCAGTGGTGTTTTTCATCCCAAAAGGCATCACCTTAAATTCAAAGAAACCTATTGGGGTGACGACGGCTGACCGTTACCTAGCTCTGGCAGTCAACTCCACCTACCAGTACCCCTTTGTCAGGCCTATGGTTGTTAGGTAGGTCACCCCCCCAACTTGTCCAACAACTCATCTGTCAGGGGCATTAGGTGGGTGTTGGACTTTGTGACTGTGTTGAATCCATGATAGTCCATGCAAAAGTGGGTGGACCCATCCTACTTCGGAGGAGGACTACGGGTAAGGCCCAGGGACTGTGGGATTTCTGGATTACCCCTAGCTCCAGCATTTCCTCCACCTTCCTCCTAATGTCCTTTAGGACAGCCTCAGACACCTGGTAAGCTGTCCATCAGATGGGTGCTTGCGTCCCTGTATCCACATCATGGGTTGCTAAGGGAGTTCAACCGGGCTTAGCCGTAAATAAAGGAGCAAAGTCCTCTAAAAGCTCATTCACTTCCTGGGTCTGTTCTGGGGTCAACTGGGGAAACAGCTTGATTGTCTCCACCAATGACTCCCACTTTCTTTCCTCCAGCAAGTCCAGGAGGGGGGTTTTCTCATCTGTCTCCTTCCCGGAGTACAAACACCAAACACCATGTCAGCCCTATTTACATATGGCTTCATCATATTGACATGGTACATTCGATGGGTATGTCTCCTGTCAGGCAGTTCCACAATACAGTTGTTTAAAACAAGCTAAAGCACACGCTTACCCACTAAAATTCAGATACGGAGCAACTTTTTAACCATTTATTGAAGACAGAGTGCTTTGACGCTCGGACAAAATCCTTCTCAAAAGCAGCTTTTGGCCGAAACGCGTCAAGCGCATCTTGATGTTCAATAAATGGATTTTAAAAGTTGCTCCGTGTCTGAATTTTAGTGGGTAAGCGTGTGCTTTAGCTTGTTTTAAACAAGTTTGTTCATTTGGCTAGATGCACCGCTAAATCCTTGTGCACGGTTCGTTTGTTGGAAGTTCCACAATACAGTTCATGTCATTTACCTGTTGGACTACCTTGTATGGTCCTGCCCACTCGGCCTGCAACTTGTCCTTCCAGACTGGAATAAGGACCATTACTTCCTGGCCTGAGCTGTACGAGCGAGCTCTGGCTCCACAATCATACCAGACTTTTTGCTTCTGTTGGGCAACTGACAGGTTGCTTTGGGTCACCCCCATAAGCTCCTTCAGCTTCTATCTGAACTTAAGGAAATACTCCACTATGGAATCCCCAGGGTGGCGTGCTTGCCTTCCAAGTCTTCCTGGATCAAGTCTAGGGATACACACACCCTACGTCCGTATAAGAGTTTGAAGGGGGAGAACCCTGTCAACTCTTGGGGCACCTTCCTGTATGCGAACAACAGGTGGGGGAAGTATTTCTCCCAGTCCCTCCCATGCTGTTCAGCAAACGCTTGGAGCATTATTTTTAGGGTACCATTAAAACGTTCCACAAGCCCATTGGCTTGTGGGTAATATGGTGTCGCGCATCTCTGCACCACCCCACACTTCTCCCACAAAGACTTCATCAGGTCTGACATGAAGTTACTCCCTTGATCAGAGATAATTTCCTGTGGAAACGGGACATGGGAGAAAATCCCTAGGAAGGCATCTGCCACTTTGTCTGCCTTAATTGAGGAGAGGGCAACCGCCTCTGGGTAGCAGGTGGCATAATCGACCACTGTCAGGATAAATGTTTTCCCACAGGAGCTTGGGGTATTCAAGGGTCCCATAATATCCATTTCTACCCTCTGGAATGGCTCCTCCACAATGGACAAGGGAAGTAGGGCAGCTTTTGTTTTACTACCCGCATTCCCTATCTGTTGGCACCAGTGACAAGACCTGCAATATTCCTTCACCTGCTGGGTGAAGTTGGACCAATAGAAATTTTGCTCCAGATGTCTGGACATGAGGATATCTTGGGCGACCTTGAGCAGCCACTCACGATACCCCTTGGGAACGAAAAGCTGCCTGCCTATCACCACTCCCTCTGTCCTCACGTCCTGTATATGGAACAGTCTGTTGTCTCAAAATACTCTATATTTCATGCCCCCTCCCTGTGTCCCATCAGATTCTGCAGAAGCCCTCAGCCTCTCTAAACTAGGGTCAGTCCTCTGAGCAGCTGTAAAATCTTCACATTTTCCCAAATCATGGGACTTTTTCCCCTCAGTTCCTAAACTGGGGTCCATAGCTCTAGCATCAGGGTGTACAGAGTTACTGCCATCCCTAACCTCCTGGCCATTGGTTACCCCTCCCTCCTCAGAGTAGCCTTCTGTAGCTGTTTAGTGAACAGTTACTTGGGGAAGTCCTACCTCCCTTTCACTACTCTCCATGTCAGGAGTGTGGCTACAGACACTGCCCTCTGACGTATCAAAATGGCCTTAAATAAAGCATGCCGCCTTCTTACTGGTGCTGCACGCTTGACACACACCTGCGATCTTTATGCCCAGGTTAGCTGGTTATAATTTGACAGCATGCCTGCTTGCAAAAAAAGTCACCTTGGGACTGCTACCCCCAGCATAATGGCCCTTCTTTCTCCTGCACATTACCCACGAGTACCAGAAGCTCTAGCAAACAGGCTTTCAGAATCCTATGATACCGCACTGCCTTTGGACAATGTGCATTCGCATACAGAGTTCCGCAGTGGTACAACTCCCTGCCTCCTGACATAACCAATGCTACTTTGCTGGGCTCCTTTAAGAAAAAGCTCCAACCTGTGACTGCTACCGCTAATTTGCCTTGTTCCTACCATTTGCAATCTCTGTGATCTCTATTGATTAGTAAAATGTTACGCTTCATGTCCATTTCTTGGGCCCCCTGTCAAGCTAACACTTTCATGGGCTTTTGACCCCTGTCTAAATTATTTATTTTCCCTAATACCTCCCTCCACCTCCTCTTTGCTTTTTTGCCATTCTGTCATTTCACGCCTCTTTCCTTCCTACCACCTTAATTACATCTTCATCAATTCAATACAATCTACACCACCTCTTCCTCCTCACTCTCCTCTACCCCTTCTTCCCCCACCCTCCTCCCCTTTATTTCACTTTGACTACATAGCTATTCTTCCCTTCCCCTCCTGTTTATTCCCATCCTACCCCCCACCTCTGCTTGCCTTCACCCTCCCTCCCTGCACTTTCCTCCTTCCTCCCCTGCCCCTCTCTACTGGTACAAGACCTTCCTTCTTTGTTTGACTCAGGCACAATCCAATTATCTGCCTATGTTGTTAGTTGTACAATTCTCCTTTTTAAACAAGCATCCTGGTGTTATGTTACCATTGCCTAGTGAAATGTTAGCCTTTGTTTTGACTCTGCACCCTGTACGTGCTTAGATTGTGTAACTATTGTTAGAATTTATGCCTGGAGACAGTTCTCAATTGTTTCTTGCTGTATCTGTATCTGTGGAACATATCTGTATACTTGTTTGTGTCATACTTGACGTGGAACCTATGAAAAAGCTTTCTGCTCAAAGGTGTTAATCCAAGATCTCAATAAATATGTAAATAAATAAGGAGACACAGGCTGGGGAACCATCCTCCTATTCTTTTCCATTGGGGCTTCTGTGAGTTCAGGGAATTACAAGTGGCCTTTGAAGACTGACTGTGGGTAATCGCACACACCACCCCCTGCTGTAGATTATTCCTATAATCACATCCAGAGTGAGGTTGTCTGTCACTGCCACTTTTTGCACCATTTCTCCTGTGTCACCCCAATCCAGGAGAACGCTAGCTAGTGGCAGGCTTTTCTCCTCCCCCCCGTGTCCCTTAACCTATGGGTCTGCACCCCATTTACAGTAACCGGGTGTATGTGCTCCGTCATGTTCATAGGCATAATCTCAGGGATACACAGTGCACCCACCTCCTTTCAAGGTACACTTTGTCCACTCTGTACCTTTTTAGGGGATAACGCCTAGCAAGATTCCCTGGCTGCTTACAAAACCAACATTAATCATTCTGTTTTTTCAAGACATCCCTTCTTGGTAACTTGTGCCTTCCCCCTTCCTGCAGAGACATTGAGGGTTTTAGCTGCCCTGAAGGTGTGCTTTTCCCTTTTTGCCCTGCAGCACCCGATCCCCACTTCCTTTCAGAGCAGGCCTGCTCCTGGCATAGTGATCCAAGAGCTTAGCAGCTTGCTGTGCTGTTTTTTGATCCTGGTTCTCCAACTAGGTTTTCAGCTCCGCTGGGCAAGCCCAAAAGAACTGTTCTAAAAGTATAACCTCCTCAATTTTCCCCACAGAGTTTGCTTCCACCCCTTCCCACCAACGTTTTAAAAACTTCAGTTGCTTTGTGGCCGTTCTTTAAAGCTCATGTCAGGGCTTTTTCGGAGTTTATGGAATTTAACCCTGTAGGCCTCAGGAGTTAGTTCATACTTTTTAAGTAAAGCAGTTTTAAGTTTCTCATAGTCTCTACTGTCCTCATTGTTCATTTGGCCTAGTGCCTCATGCCCTTTTCCAGTGAGCAGTGGGGACAGCTGAAAGTTGAAAGTTCCAGGCCTCCCTGGGTATCTTGGCCTGGATACAGACCTTTTCAAGCACATTCAAAAATGCATCCATATACTCCCCCTCTTTAAATTCAGCTATTAATCTGGAATTTAATTTATACCCTAGCCCTGGAGTTTAAGGTTCACCCCTGCCACTTACCTCCTTTGGCGCTGGTTGTTGGGAGACTTAGCCTCTCCAGTTCAAATTCTCTCTGGCACTGCTTTTCCTCGGCCTCTCTCTGGTGCTGCCTTTCTTGCATGGCAAGTTCTCTCTGATGCTGTCTTTTTTCCATCTCTGCTTTTGGCTTCCTTTGAAGCCATTTCTCAGCAAGCTCCAATTTCCTCAGCTCAAATTGTAGCTTTAGCCTCTCTAGCTCAGAATCTGTGGTGGACTTCACTTGGTGCTGTGGCTCTGGGTCTTCTCTGATCTCACTGTCCTCCTCTCTGGCACTAGACACTGTGATGGCCCTTGGCACCCCCACGCCCAAGGTCTGGTCCCTTTCAGTCACTGGCTGTGACTCGAGGTCCTAGGCAGTCACTTATAATAATAATAATAATAAACTTTATTTCACATAAGTGCCTTTCAAAATACCAAGGCGCTTTACAAAAGATTAAAACAACAATAATAAAATCAATAAATACAATCCAGAAACAGTAACAAAAGTCTGACGAGGTTTAGTCATTCAGTAACATCAAAAGCCTGGCACCATAAAAAAGTCTTTAACACCTGTTTAAAACCTCCCACCATCATGCACCCCGGGAGCCGACGAGGTAGAGAATTCCAGAGGGTAGGGGTCACGTACATAAATGCACGGGCCCCCAGAAGACTTCAAAGACACCCTCTGAATCTCCAGCAACCCCTCATCAGCCAAATGGAGCTGTTGCTTGGGGTAATAGGGAACAAGAAGCTCTTTCAAGTAGTCAGGGCCAAGTCCGTGTAGGGCTTTATAAGTCAGTAAACCATCTTTAAAGGTGATCCGCCACCGGTTTGGCAGCCAGTGCAGAGTGCGCAGCACAGAGGTGATATGAGAACTTCCAGAATTCCCCGACAGCAATCTTGCTGCTGCTTTCTGCACTAGCTGCAGGTGATGGATATCAACTCTAGGAAGCCCTAAGTACAGGGAGTTGCAGTAATCAAGGTGCGAGGTCACTAAGGCATGGACCAATGTAGGTAGATCCCCAGACAGAACAAGGTGCTTGATCCTAGCTATGTTCCTAAGATGATAAAAGGATGACTTGACGACTGCTGACACCTGAGATTGTAAAGCCAGCCTGACATCAAGCACCACCCCCCAGGTCCCACATCCATTCAGAGGTAAGGATCTGGGAGCCCCCTAGATAAATTCCAGAGGGATGACCAGTTCTCAACCCCTCTATCCGGCCACCTGGGTCCACAACTATCACCTCGGTCTTTCCTGCATTCAACTTTATCCAGCTCAAATTCATCCAGTCCTGGATTTCAGCAAGGCAGTTGTTAAATACCGAGAGCGCACTATCCTGGTCAGGTGCAAAAGACAGGTATAGCTGGGAATCACCAGCATAGCAGTGAAACCTAAGCCCATACCATCTTACAATGTCTCCGAGGGGCAGCATGTACTCTGCAAACAGCAAGGGGGACAGCACTGAGCCCTGAGGGACCCCACATGACAGAGAGAATGGGTCAGAGGAAAAAATCCTGGACACCACTCTCTGAGTTCTGCCAGTAAGGAAATATGTAAACCACCTGAGGACCTTACATGTCAGGCCACAGTGGGACCTCAAATGCCCAAGCAATACCCCACGGTCGACAGTGTCAAAGGCTGAAGAGAGATCAAGAAGCACCAGAATGGAATGGTGTCTCTGATCTCGCGCCATCAGGAGATGATTGAGCACCTGAACCAGCATGGTCTCGGTGCTATGCCTCTTTCGAAAACTGTACTGGAGAGGTTCATAGATGTTATGGATGGTTAAGTGGTTCTCCAATTGCACCGCCACTACTTTCTCAATAACCTTCCCTATAAAGGGGAGGTTTGAGATTGGTCTGTAGTTGGCCAGAGAGTCTGGGTCCAAAGAAGCTTTTTTCAGGAGGGGTGTTACCACTGCCTCCTTCAGGGAGCTTGGGAACTCACCCGAATCAAGGGAGCACCAGACTATCTGTACCAGGATCAGGCCAATAATATCTCAACGTCCCATAATCAGGGAGGTTGGGCCCGGATCCAAACTACAGCACATAGGATGCATACTCTGGACAATCCACATGACATCCGAACTCCGGCAGGTCAAAGGAACTCCAGGAAGCACGAGGTGGAGTAACCAAGCACCGATCACCAGCATCCCCCACAGAGTGAGTGAAGAGGATCTTCGACCTGATGTCGGCCACCTTATTCGCAAAGAATCAAGCAAGCTCATTGTACTCCACTTGCGAAAAAGGTCTTCGGAGCTGCAGACAGGTTGGGTTGCACAACCTGTCCACAGTTCAGAAGAGATGAGTTGGTCGATTCTGAGCAGCAGCAATCTCCCCGGACAAGAATTCTGCCTTCTTACCGGAGACTGCTGATTAGTAGGCCTGATAATGCTCTACCAATCTAAAGTGGCTGACCTCCAGAGCGGATTTCTGCCAATATCGCTCTAACCTATGTCCTAGTCACCGCAACGATCTCAAGGACCCATCAAACCAAGGGGCCCAAGGGCAAAGGGGGAGAGGACAAACACAGACAGGAGCAATCAAGTCCAAAGCCATGGAAATTACCTTATTATAGGCTAAGACCAAGGTCTCTGAACTCATGCTGGCCACAGGAAACTCTGAGAGGTCAATCACCGCCATCAGGCCTTCAGGGCTCACCTCCCATAAAGGGCGGTAACTGACCATCTCCACAGGGGCAGACCTACGGGGAAGGGGGGGCACAAAAGTTGAACTTCACGGTGTAATGATCAGACCAACCGATAGATTCCACACCCAAATCGGAGGCCTCAATCCCCAGAAGGAAAACCAAATCCAGACAGTGACCGTGTTGATGGGTGGCAGAGATAACAATCTGCGTAAGGCCCAGTGATGTCATCAGCTGAAGGAAGTACTGTCCAAATTGTGAGAATTTGTCATCGACCCAGGCGTTAAAGTCACCTAGAACCATCACTCTGGGTGACTCCAGCGCCATGTCGAACACGAAGTCCACTACTTCCTGTAGGAATCACTTCTCGTCCCAGGGTGGACGATAGACAAGAGCTATCCTACAACCTACACCTGCCACCACGGTACACTCAAAGGATTCAGCCTCCTCAGCTGGTACACTCGTGAGGCCCAACTCAGTCTTGAAACAGACCGTTACCCCCCCCCCCGCCGCAGTCCAATCTCGAGCGGTGTATCATCGAGTACCCAGCCAGAATTACAGCTTCCAATATGGGGCCAGCATTTTCATCCAGCCAGGTCTCGGTGATGCACACCAGATTAGTTGTTCCAATAAGATCTGCAATAATTACTGTCTTATTCTTAATAGATCTGGCATTGCATAACACCGTTTGAGTTGAACGGGCTTCTAGGGCCGCCCCGGCTACTTGCCCATCAGAAATGGTAGTGCTCTTAGGTATGGGAACTAAACATGGAGCACCACACTCCAAACTCCATTTCGCCCCAGGGCATCTTCTAGAACTAAGTACCCCGATGTGAGAGACCCGTTCATTCGTCCTCTGATGTCTGCACCCCCACCCCAACCCCCCTCCCTACGAACAATACCCAGCTCGACAAACGCTAGTAAGTTGACAACATTAACGCAGAGTGGAGGAGAGCGAGAGGCAGATGACTTAGAGGCATGACCGGGAGGGCAGGCTTACACATCTTACAGGGTAACCAAACCAAAAACACAGCACCCAGGCAACTAACCCAAAGAGAAAACCCCGAACAGACAATGACAGAATTACCCAACCTGAACAAATAAACAAAAAATAAATAAATAAATAACTAAAATACCCACCCAAAAAAAAATAAAACCCAATAAAATAAGACCTTTCCCAACACTACTTGGATGCATCAGTCCAGCACTTAGCTCATGGAATACATAAAAGAAAAAATAATAACAGTAAATAAAACCAGGTCAGAGTAAGAGTTTCTGCGGTCCCTTCTCACTGGACATGCAGAAGAAGTATGAGTCCCCCCCCAGTCCCTCTCACAGCCTGGGAGTGGAAGAAATCAGAGCACTCTCACTGCCCACAGTTAGAGATCCAAAGTCTGCTCAAAGTAAGACAGCACAGTTAGAAATCCAAAAAATCTTCTTTACAATGTTGACAAACAGTAAATAAATGTGGACGCCCAGGTCCTCTCACCACCAGGGAAAACCACATGAAAACGACACCCTCACTGTCCAGGAAATGAAAATAAATCACACATCCAGAGCCAAGTCAGGAAGACAGTCCAAGGAGTGCAGATAATACAAATGGAAAGTCAAATTCAGGCAGAAACTGGCCAACATTTCAGGTCAGCAATAGGCAACACACCAGGGCCCACCAAACTTTCTTACCAACGACCACAGCTGGAGATGTTTACTGCACCACCTCAATACTCGGGGAGTGACTACACTGTGGCCAGACCCCGAGGATTTAGGAGAGCTACAGGCTCGTCGGCCAATTCCCTGGCCAATCTAGGGCCCGTTCCCCTGTGTAGCAGCAAATCCAGCCGTTGACTGCACAACAGAGATGAGCCCACTCATGTCGCTGACAGACAACCCCCAAGGAACAGTTTCAGAAACCACACTCAGGCTCTGCACTAGTAGTTGGGCTAACTCACACCTGCAGCCCAAATGATCACACAATTGGCCAGTCCACCCGCTGAAGGCTCATCCAAAAGGCAGGCTTCAGTTCATACCACTGCTTCCTCCCAGCAACTCTTGTTTCCTCTCCTCAGCAATCCAAGTTTCTTCCAATGAAACAGGAGGATCTTGTCTTATCCACTCCAAGAAAAATACTCAAAATTAGATGCACAGGTTTTGAATGTAAATCCCCGATTTAATCTGGGCGGCAGAGTGGCTGTTTAAATGACCCTTGTGTACACAGCAAAGCCATTCAGGTTCCTGTTAATGCTCGGAAAACCAGCTACCTCACTTAGAAAGCCCTAACTAACAACTTTAAAAATATGTAAGAACAGGGAAAACATAAAACGGGGAACAAGAAAAGCAATTAATACAATAAAATAAATAAAAAGTGAATAAAAGTGAGTAAAAAGTGAGTAGAAGCGATTCTGAAACTCAACAGCAGAGAGCAGCTTGCAGCACACCCAGCCCGGCGGCCATCTTCCCCAACCACTTAGTGAGGTCTGATCTCAGGCCACTTGCTCATCAGCTGTCACAACAGCCTCCATGAGGTTCTTTTTGCTTCACCCCTCATAATTGACCCTTCTCTCCTGACACAGCTGCTTCAGTTCTTCTACTACACTACAGTTGCTGTACTTGGAAGTCATCTTTCTTCCCTATACTACCACTAGTCTGCCTTTACTTGCAGGAAAAAAAATAGGGCAAGAAACTATATATTGCAACCAATTTTCCCTTTTTCCAAATTTCTGCCCTCTTTTTGTGTGGTTGTTCAAACAGTTCAACAATCCCATCTCTGTCACTAAATCTGTCACCAGGCCACTCCCATGGGGCTGGAATTCACTGAGCTACAGTAAGTTCCTCCTGTGACAGGGGTCAGGGATACCCCTTCTCTGTCCTTTTAGCATGCTTGCTGTTTCACAACTGAATGCATGCCAGAGTGCCAGAGGATTCCAGGGCTCCCTCTCTCCATGCAAGAGGGTACAAATACAGTCCGAAGTCTGCATTCCTGGGATAGAACCCTCTCGGCCACTGCACAATGAACCCAAAAAGCCACTGGCATGTATAGATTTTTGAGGCACTATACACCCTATTATGTGTCTTTCCCCAGAAATGCAGACACTGGTTCAACCCCCCACTGACTCCTCCTGAGACCTTTCATATTCCCTTCCCTCTTTTCGTCCATGGAGTCCCTAGTGGTACCTCACTTTGGTAGTGTTTGGACCTTAAAACAGTCACATAGGCATAGTATAGTTTGAACAACCCTCCTCAAGGTAACACACACAAAAGACACCGGCAGAATTATCTTAAAAGTAAGCCAACAGCTTTACTAATTAATTAATAAATGCAGTAAATAACGTAAAGACAGATAATTTTAGACATTGGTTACAGGATATGGAAAACAAAATGGAAAAATACAAACAAAAACTAAACTTTGAAAATTCTAATTTGAAAGTTCTACCTCAAGCCCTTAGTTACTGAATTTGAAGTGCAAAGTGTTCTTAAAAGTGGCAGCTGAAGTCTTGGCTCTTGGTCCAGGAGAGGTCTTGAGAAGAGATTGGCTCTGCTGTCTAAGCAGACAGGGTCCCCAAATGAAAAAGGCCCAGATACAGTCTTTCACCCTCGTATTATGGGGTTTCTCAAAGGGCAGGTCCAGTGGATACTGACTTGCTCTGCAGCTGGCTAGCATTCCATCTCCATGGCTACACAGCCAATTAGCTTTTAGTATTTTATTACAAAACAACAAATGTGCATTTCTGAATATGAGAGAAAAAAAGGCTTAGAAGTCAGCTAGTCTAAACCGGAATTGTAGGTAACCATCCAGCCCCCCCCCCTTTGAAATGGCTGTAATTAAGCTACACTCAGTATAGCCATTTACTTAAATGGTAGCCCATTCAGCTGCAATGAGATTAAGTCAGTGTAGACTGGCAAAGACAAAAGGAAGCCAGACGAAATGGCACCTTTAGATACTGAGGGCTATTCAGACACAAATGGATGTGACTGCTTCCCGTTCTGCTTAATTATTCTCTTGTTTCCTTTGAAATTATTTAATTAAACTCTAGTCTCTGACTAGCAGCAAACAGCCTCTCTGCCCAGTAACAAGAAATTACATAATTTTTTTGGGCCCATGGCTTTTCTTTGTACCCATGATCCCTTGCAAGTTACACTGGCCACCATGGGCGTCTCTGATGCATTTCCCACATAAAATACAATGAAATATGATTAAACAAATAAAGCATGGCTTTATTTCACCACAGTCTAAGCCAGTGCCCCTGGGGGAGAAGAGTAGTGAGAGAGAAAAATGAGAAAATGCAGCAGCGCAAACGTGATGGTTCCACGCAGCCCACATACTTCATGCCCCACTGACCCAGGCTCAGTCTTGGAGATCCAACTGTAGCCTTTCCAAGAGACCTAGCCTAGCCTGAGGACCTCCACTGTGTGGAGGAATACCATGGGATACCCCTCCAGGAGTAAGGTAAGCCCTAGAAGATGGCGGGGGTGATGGGGTTAGGGCAGCAGGGGGCTCTGAGTGAGACTAGGGCCATCTAAGAGGAGTAACAAACAGAAAGCAAAATAAAAAATGTCTTCAGATTCTCAGTCAAAGAAAGGGTAATGCAGATGGCCCGACAGCAAGGACCTCTAATGTGGCAGGGGCACAAAATTCATATCTTCCCTGACTTCTCTTCAGCCCTCATGGAGTGATGGAGTGCCTACACCAGAGTCCAACACACACTTATGCATTTGAATGTCTCCTTCAGCTTGCATTACACTACAGTTCTCTGAATTACTAGAAATTGGGTCCCTCACTCCTTTCACTCGTTGGAGGTGGCTGAGGATTTCATCAATGCTCCTGACCCAATGCAAACTTGCCCAAGCATACTCTGGCTGATGAAGCCCAAGCAATGGGCACTACCCCTTCCCCCTACCAGCAGTGACCGCCGGGGAGATTTGTTGTTCCCTCAGTATACATTGACCCTCCAGACGATGACCAGTGGATTCTAACTTTCTGATGACATGGGAGAGGTGCTGCAAAGAAAAATGTTAAACCTGTTGGATACCCTTTTCCCTCATCATCCTGGCTGCACAGCCAGAGCCAGGGCAAAGATCATGATGCCTCCTTTGAGAGCCTTACAGGAGAAATCACCAGAAGCAGATATGTCCCACTGCATAAACTCTCCACCTCCTCAGCACCTTTGGATCTGAAACCTCAGCAGAAAAAAAACCCTGCAGAACCCACCATGTCTGCTACAAATCCCCCGTAAGCTACCAAGAGTCAAATTAAGTCAAGTCAAAGTTTATTGGCAAGAAAGAACTCCATTGAGCAGGTTCATTTACAAGGAGGTCCTGAAACAAGTAAAGTGCATAGCACATACAATATAACATGTACAATACATACATAAGTGGATATATAACAGAATCTTCACAAGGGGGGGCACATATAATGTAAGAAAAAAATGCAAACTATATACAAGGGAAAAACATCATGAAGCATCCCAAAGGCGGGAACATAATATACAGTTTAATAGAATACATTATTTATGGTGTTGCAGCATCTCATAGTCGGAGATATACAAGAAACTTTGTAAAGAAAACTGCACATAGTCGGTAATACATCTTGCACTAGGCTGGATTTTAAATATTCGGTGACAGGTAGAAGGAAAGAGAGGCATGACGGGGAGGCATTGAAATTTGGGGGAGGAAATGGAGAGAGTAGAAGGTCAATGTAGAATAGTTAAGAGTCAAGGCAGCGTGGGGGTGCTTGGGCGAGCAGAGGGTGAGGCAAGGGGTGTGGTGGTTAAGCTCGTGTAGGCTGAGCATGCAGGTGGCTCAATAAGATAATATGGAAGGGATGGGGAGATGGGGGAGGGTAGAAGGGTATGTGGACGTGGACAGGAAGCATGGGGTGGATGAGGGGGGTAGCAGAGTAGGGGTAGGTGTAGAGGGAGGGGGCACTTGAGAAGAGTGTGGTCACCCTTACAAAGACAAGAAGAGGGATAAATCAAACAGTCAGCGGCAGACTGAGAGGTCAGTGGCATGTGCATCAGTCGAGTAGTTTGCTAGCTAGCAGGTTTTTAAAACTGCCCAGGGGGATTAGCTGTTGCAAATTGAGGTTTGACTGGGTTTTGTTCCAAGCAACCGATAGAGCAGGGCTTATAGCCAGATCTCCAGAGTGGGAGCAGATGCTAGGAATATCCACCATATAATGTAGGTGGTGCTACATGAGGTATGGCTCTACCATTCCGGTCCGACATCTCTAATGTCAACCAGCATTACAGCAACAGGAATCATGTTGACTGCAAATCGTGGGTGGCATGATTCCTTGCAGACTCCCGGTCCTGTTTTTCTATAGGGGGGGCTTCGCCCCCGAACCCCCCATGTGGGGGGCTCCACCCCCACTCCCCCGACTAAAGGATTGTTAGCTCCAGTCGGAGTTAACTCGGCAGGTGCAGGATCGAGACAGCATGACCCTGTCTCGGGCACACCATCACAGCGACCTGTCGGCAAAGTGTCGATTTTGCCGACAGGCGCATAGTTTGCTGTGTTGGTGTCGCTGTACGCAGGGCATAGCCATAAGGTATAAGAGGAGGTAGAGTGCTGGACTAGATTAGTTATATAGGGGTGGGGTTTTGATAAGAGGGCTTTGTATAGGCAGGTGAGGGAGTGAGAGAGCCATTTGGTTGTTTGACTTGACCTGACTTGACTGGAGGATTTCTTCTATTGTTTCTTGTGCTGCTTTGGATGCTTAGCCCTGGGCTGACCTTGTGGTGGGAGTTCTTGCACTGTTCTTGCTTTTTGTGCCCTCAGGCACTGGCTTGTCCTTACAAAGATTACCCATTCTCCCCTTGGGGTTCTCAGTTACTCTGGTATTCACTTTTGAGGAGGAATCTCGAGCTACAAATTGTGTGACTGATGATTATTTGCGATGTTATCAGCTGAGTTCTAAGCCCAGGTAGCTATCTTGCTTAGGCTCCACAGTGCCCCCCCAAGTGGTTTTCTTTATGGGGTCTTTTTCAAGCACTGGATTTCTTATGCTGCCCTGCCAGTGCAGAGGTAGTGCTACCACTTGTGATGCCGATGACCCAGGTTCGGAAGCAAATCTGGAGTGTCGGAGGGCTGGCTGGGGGGAGGAGGATTGAGCATTCATAGGACTGCCCTTCCTTCTGTGGGCAGAGCCTGATGTTTGCCTGGCCTCTGGCAGAAGCTGGGGGAAAGGCAGTCTGGGCTAGGAAGGGGAAAGTTGGGAGGAATGAAAGGTGTTGGTGCATGTCGCGAGGGAGCATGTGGTGTGTGCCATGACATCACTGCATGCCGCGCCTCCCCAGGGAACAGAAAAAATGGAAAAAGCCCAGGGGCAGGATGAGGAGGAGCACCCACAGACTTCACACCAACCAGCTAGGTATTGTGGCCCACAATTGGATCCATTCTCTGGCAGGGCTTGGGGAACCCCATCAACCCTGCCGGGGGGGCATGCCCTGGGGGAAGACAAACTGCAGGTAAGTCCTGGCAGATGCTGAGGTGATGGGGCTGGGGTGCTCTTCGGAAGGAGGGCTGACCAGTAGGAGGAGTCATTAAAAAAATGCACTGGTTTTCTGCTGATAGTCATTCTAACATTTGTGCTTTTCCCCTACCATCAGAGTGGTCCCTCTCAGGCTGTCTATGTGAGGGTGCTCCAGTGCTAGCCTTGCTATCAAACTGGTCAGTATTTTGATCTTTGTGCAGCTTGACCACTTTGCATGTGAACATATGAAATTTGCCGGCAGAAAAAAACCATTTGGTCTAAGGAGTCTGATCGATTTTGCAGCTAGCAGTCCTATTCTGCAGCTGTCCCTCCCTCCTCACCCCTCCCTTTATCCTCCCTCTTGCCCTGTCCCAGCCCCTTTTGAAGCAGCCCACTGTTTTACAGGCTACCACCTCTGCTGGCAACACGTTCCACCCTGCCACCGCCCTCTCTGTAAAAAAGGGTCTCATTTGCCTCCTGAATGTTCCCCCCTCTAATCTCATGTCATGGCCTCAAGTGTCCCTCCCCACCCTTACCCAGAAAAGCCCCTCCGTACCACTCTTGTTTATCCCTCTCAGGTACTTGAATGTCTTGATCATATCCCCTCTGTCCCTCCTTTCCTCCAGCGAGAACATGTTCAACTCCTTTAGCCTACTCTCATATGTAAGTTCCCCAGTCCCTGGATCATCTTAGTTGTGCTGGGCTGCACCCCTTCCAGTAATTTAATGTCCCTTTTCAGGTACAGGCGCCAGTACTGCACGCTGTATTCGTGATGAGGTCTAACTAATGATCTATACAGCGGCAGAATCACCTCCCCCACTCCTCGATGTTATTCCCCTTGCAACGCAACCCAGCATTTTGTTGGCCCTTGCTGCTGTCTTCCTACACTGTACTGAGTTGTTCATTGATCCCATGATGACCACCTCCAGATCCTTCTCCTCCTCCTCGGTCTCCGCCAGCTTCACTCCCCCCAGTTGGTAGTTTCTCCTTGGATTTTTTGCCCCATAATGCAGTACCTCACATTGTTTGGCATTGAACCTCATCTGCCAAGTGTCCAACCAGGTCTCCAGCTTATTCAGATCTTCCTGCAAACTCTGCCACCCCTCTATGTCATCCACCACCCCCCCCCCCATCTTGGTATCACTGGCAGACAGGCTGATCCTGCTCTTGATGCCCATGGAAATGTCTGCAATATCCCAAATAACACTGGTTCCAGCACTGAGCCCTGTGGAACCCCGCTCATTACTGCCCTTGGGGATGAGAGCTCCCCTTCCACTACCACCCTCTGCTGCCTTCCCTGCAGCCAGTTTGTCACCCATCCCACCATTTTTGCTCCTGCCCCTCTGCCTTCAAGTTTTATTCCAAGTCTCCCATGTGGCACCGAATCAAATGCCTTGCTGATGTCCAGGTACAGGACATCCACTGCATGGCCCTTGTCCATCTGCCTAGTTACCCAGTCATTGTAATCTACCAGGTTGGTTCAGCAGGATCTGCCTGCAACAAAGCCATGCTGTCTACTGTCCTGCAGCCTACCAAACTCCAGCAGGAACTCCAGCATGTTCTTCAGGATCATTTCTATTAGCTTCCCCACAATAGACGTGAGGCTTACTGGTCTATAGTTCCCTGGTTCATCTTTGGGGCCACTCTTATGCAGGGCAACCACGTGAACCAACCTCCAATCCTTGGGTATGCATCCCAAATTCAGTGAGGCACCAAATAGGCCTGCCAAGGGTCCTGCCAGGATCTCTGCTAGCTCCTTCAGTACCCTGGAGTGAATGCCATCTGGCCCTGTGCCTTGTCCACCCTCAGTGCTCTCAAGCCCTCCAGCACTCTACCTTCTATGATCACCCCATCCGTTACTTCCTCCCCATCCTTTACTACCCCCCAACCCCCTTGGGTAGCACTCCCCCTCTCTCTTTCGTAAATACCTAGCGGAAGTAATCATTGAGTGCTTCTGCCTTTTCTCCCCCCTTCTCTACCCATTGCCTGTCCTTCTTAATCCTAACTTTCTATTCTTTACAGCTCCTTTTCTCCCTGATGTACCCGAAAAAGCTTTTCTCCCCCTCCATAATGCCTTGCGCCAGCCTGAGCTCTTTGGTGGATTTTGCTGTTCTTACTGCCCTTGTCATCTCCCTTGCCTCCTGCAGGTACTCCTCCCAATCTTCCTCCTTCCCTGATTTCCTGTATCTCCTAAAGGCCACCCTTTTTTTCCTCACCTTTTCCACAACCCCCCTGCTCATCCAGCTTGGCCTTTTTGCCCTGGCCTTTTTACTCCGAGTCCTGCTATAGGAACTGGTAGCCTGTAGTATCCCCTTCTTAATGAGCTCCCATCTCTGGTCTGTGTCAATACTAGGCTGGATCCTGGCCAAGTACCCACTCACTACCTCCCCTGTCTTTGCAAAATCTGCCCTCCTGAAATCCAGCACCTTTGCCCATCATCAATCTGAACCATAGTGAGTGATGGTCACTCCCCGCTAATGGTTCCTCCACCTTGATATCCCTCACAAATTCGCCATTTGTGAGCACTAGGTTGAGGGTGCCCTTCCCAGCTGGTTCGCTGACCACCTGTGTTAGGAAGCTTTCCTGAAAGGCGTCCAGCAGTACCTGCTCCCTTTTATTGCTGGTGGCTGTGGTTCCCCAATCTACCCCCAGCAGGTTGAATTCCTTACAACCACCACACTCCCCTTTCTGCATGCCCTTCTAATCTGCCTCGTAAATTCCCTGTCCAACTCCTCTGTCTGGGAAGGTGGCCTGTACACCACTCCCATCTGGAAAGTCCTATTCCTGGAATCCTGGATTAGCAGCCATAATGACTCTGTTTCTCCCTCCTCCACCTCTGCCCTAATGCACTTTAGCTCCTCCCTCACATATAATACCACTCCCCCCCTCCTGTTTTCCCTATCCCTGCAGAATATTCTGTACCCTGGAACTGCCAGGTCCCAGTCATGGTATTAAATGGCCCATGTTTCCATGATGGTTGCCATGTTCACCTCCCTTTCCACCATGAGGGTCTATAAGTCATTCATTTTATCCTTCTGGTTTCTATCATTCATGGTGACCACCTTCCATCCCTTTGCCATTCCTCACTCATCCCTCTGCCCTCCACTTCCAGCATCCCCTCTATTGCTTCTACCTAGTTCATCACTCTTGTTCGGGGGGGGGGTAAGCTTGCTCTGCTTCCCATCTTGTGGCCACTGTATGCCCTCCATCCACCTGCCGCCACCCCCCCTTCTCCTAGTATAAATGTCCAGCTACCTCAATATACTCCTCAAGTTTCCATTTCAGCACCTTCTTGCCCTCTTCATTTAGGTGAAGTCTATCCTTAGCGTATAGACCACTGTCCTCCCAGGTCTTTCCCCACCCTCCCACTAACCCATACCCTTTGGTGTGACACCATTTGCCTAACCTTTCATTAAATCCCTTGATTCTTTGTTTTCTAGCTGTGCTTGCCTTAGGCACTGGTAATACCTCAGAAAAAGTTACTGATCTACCCTGCCCCTCGCATAAAGTTCCCAGCTCCTCAAATCTCTTTTAGACTACCTCTAATGTACTATCAGTTAGGTTGTTTGTCTCCAGATGTAGAATTAAATGAGGTCTCTCCCTTCCCCTTCCAGCATATTTCAGGACCGATTGTCCCACTCTTTCAGCTGTCATCTCTGGCATGGCCTCCACCCATATACGACTATGCCTTTCCCTCTTGCTACCCCACCTTACCCCCTTAGTATTTAATCCCCAGTACTAGTATATCCCCCATATTTCCATCTGCCTGCCTCCCCTCCTTCGTTCCTCTCATGTCTGACTCCTCCTCCTCCAACACAGAATTCCCCCATCTGTCCCTGTTACCGTTTGCCTCCTGTATGACACCTCCTCCAGGACATAATTCCCCCACCAACCCTGCCGCCATTTCTCTCCTGCCTGACTCCTCCTCCTGCACGTAATTCCCTCCCCGTCTGTCCCTGTTGCTGTTCCACTCCTGCCCAGCTCCTCCTCCTGCACACAATTCCCCCATCTGTCCCTGTTGCCTTTCCACCATCAGTATTCTCCACTGCCACAGCTGCCACGTCCCTGATGTCTTCACTAGCCACCCTGCTCCACTCCCCTGAATCCCTGCGCCCTTCGACCATCCCTCCAGCTGTGCACCTCACCCCTTCACCTCTGCCACCCCCCTTGGACTGGCTATTGTCCTTTGTGCATTCCCCTCCCTTTCCCCCTTCTGGGTATTCCGCACCCCTTCCTCCTCTGCCAATGTTGCCAGCACTGCTAACCTATTACCTTCCCCCTCTGCATTGCTGTGCCTTGGTTCCTCCTTGCTGACTTGAGCCTTCCCTCCAGTGCTAGGCCCCTTTTTTGTTTTGCTCCCACACCCCCTTCCACGATTTAATCTACCTCCAATGTTGTATCCTCATGATACTCCCTGGGAGATGCCCTCCTGCCCTAGATTCTCTCTCCCCTTCCCCCATCCTGTCCAGCTCCCTCCTGAGCCACAGCACTTCTTCCTCAAAACTCCTCAGCCTATGACAGATTGGACACCCTCCTAGCGTCCACAATATGTTCATCCAAGCTGCTGCCCCATATCCATTGCAGCACAGTATTCTACCCACATTAAATAGTTCTAACTAGAAAAGACAGTCCTGTCTTAGGTTACCTATCAGCCCAGACCCTAAGTAAAAATGCAATTCCAACTGTACTTGCAACAAAGTATAAGACAGTTGCACTACAGCACTACCTGGAAACTACAGTACTATCCATACATTTTGTTTCTCTTCTTTTTCTTTTTTTTTTAATAGTTTGGTCCCTACCTAAAAATACTTTATCAACTGTTACAGTGCAAAGAAGCATAAAACAGTATTATCTGTAAGTTTTTTACCCACTACAGATTGAGATGCTGCACCTTAGTTCTCACCCCCCCATAGACAGTAATGCCCAAGAACAGTCTTACCAGCAGCTCGTAGTCCAAGTAGTGATCAGCTCCTTCCTAGTGTTACTGCAGCTGAAACACAGTTTGTCCCTCAACTATACTAAAACAAAACAAAAGGAAAAAAAAGCACTTCCCTCACTCTGAGCTGTGTACTTCCTGGTGTCTTCTCTTGCCTGCAAGGGGTTCTGTCCTGCCCCCTGGTAGTAGTGTTATGTAGAGGAGCAGGTTGTTTCCCCTTAAGAATATGTAGGCAGTTGTACTATGGAAGTTGTATAACTCAAGCGCCTATAAAGGTAGGGTGCGCTCAGGGGTTGGTGGGTTGCAGGGTGGGGGGGTGGCAGCTATGTTGCTGCCCCCTGCTCCCACCCAGTCTCTTCAGGGGAAACATCTATTAGAGTTAACCTTACTTTCAGAGGGGGGCCTCTGTGAAGTTTGACCAATTTACTGACATCAGCATTACCCCCATAATCTGAGGGGGTCTTTGCAGTTTGGCAGTTTTTCTACCACCAGAGTTGCCCATACTATCAAAGGGGTCTCTGTTCAGCTTGCCTTTTGGAGTGTCATTTTTGTTCTTTTTCATTTCTTTTTTGGACAGCAATGTTTTACTCATGGGAGAGCACTACAGAAAGACCAAAGTTGCTACGGGTGCAGTCTAAGAGTTTCTCTTTTTCTTAGTTTTACTACAAAAATCATTACAGTAATCAGTGTTTTCAAAACCATGATTACAGCCCCAGCATTTAATGCAGAAAGAGTGCCTTATTTGCCTTTGGCACGCACTTTCTGCAGGCCTTATACTGCTTAAACCCTGGTTCTGCCCTCTGCTTTTGTCTAAATAGCATATGGAGAGAAAAAAATACGCATTTCGATGTTTATTTTACTAATCAAACCACTTTTGTGCCAGAAATGCCTAAAAATAGCTCAATCAGTAAAAACAGCTGTCAAAAGATCTTTTCCCACCAATTCTGAGAAACAGAACCACGCAATTCTGGATGTCGGTCAGAACTGAGGAAATAAAAAAAATCAATAAAAGTTAAAAACTGTGTCATAGTGCTGAAGTTACTTTTTACAAAGCTTACTAAAGTTAAGCTGTATGTTTTACTTTTGCAGTATTGAGGAGTGGTGCTGAGGCACCAGTCTCTTCAGGGGAAAAATATCAGAGAGCGAGGAGCACAGGGGCGTGTGATCACTACCGGAGTGTTTGAAATTAATAACATTCTAATTCTGTGTCTAGGTCAGTGACAAAGTGAGAGGTTGGCTGCAGTTGGAGAGGAGCAAGGTTTCATTCATGTAGAATGAGTTTACTTCCTGGATCTCTGACCAGTTCACTCTCAGCACACTGACTGATTATAATTTTTACTACTGAGGAGTGTATTCCTTGGATTTCTCACCAGTTTCTGCCCATTGTGGGACTTCTTCCCCACAGTGACACCAAGAGACTTAGCACTATTGCCAACAAGTCAATCCTATAATGCCACTGGTGGAAGATTTAGACAAATCCTGAGGAGAACTCAAAATATTCTCCATCTTAATTAAATATTCTCCAAGTGAGCTCTCTCTGGTAATGGGTGCAGAAAGTGATAGCCTTTTTTTCCTCTTCTACTTTTTGTTTTCTTACAAAAATTTAGCATATGAATCCCAGTTTTGAAGAAAGTGTTCTGGCAAGCACCCAAAATACAGGCTATGGCCAGCAACTTTAGGATTTTTTCCACCACAGGACACACAACTTTTTAAAACCGGTTGTTTCTGTGCACTTTTTATTTTCTGAGACATACAGTAAAACTAGCACACACAAACATGCAGAAAAACTACACCAAAAGTGTTATAAACCAGAAAAAAAATGAAATTACTAACAGAATAGCTCTCTGTTCACTTTTAAAAGTAGAACAGAAAAAAAATCTGTTGGTTGTAATTGGTTCCCGGAACTAATAAAAAAAAACTTGCAAAACTCTTCAAATGATTAGTGCTGGAATTGGACTGAGTATTTGTCCTGAAAGGTGCACTTTGCCAATATTTCTACGCACAGCAGTGTAGGATTAGCAGAGCACAGTCTGGGATGCTGAGTCTTTAATGCGGCTGAGAATGATCAGGCAGTTGAGGCACAGGGTCTGTGACCAGAGCTGGGTTTTGCTCAAAGCACCTGAGCATTCCAGTGCAGAAAGCACATGCAGGCTATCTGCTTCAGGTGACATGCAGATAAAAGCAATAATGTTGTTAGAAGTTGAGTGCTGAAAAGATTTAAGGAATGCCCCAGCACTGGGCTGGCCATGCAACCCCTGACCCTCTAACAGCAGATGATTAGCTGAAGAATCAGGAACTGTGGTCAGGAAAAAATATCCATAAATGTCTTACTATATTAATAAAAATGATAAATTATCAACAAAAATGTGTTTTGAAGCAGTTTTTCAACATAAATATGTATTTTAAACAGTAAAAAAATGATACGTCAAACAATTCTGAGGCAGTTACTGTGCTTCTTCTAGAAGATGTGATAGCGAGTCTCACTACCTCTTCCCTGCCTTTCCTTTTCTATGATAGTTTAATGTTTCTTTAGAATAGAAGATAAAGAACAAAGTTGTTGCTCTAGCATTTAATGGAGATGATCTTTATTTTTTTTTTCAAGCAATGGGAATAGGCTGCGTGTTTCTCCCTAATAGCAAACTCCTAGCAGTGTCTTAGGTGACTGATTTTAGAATTTACTTAGGGAACAGGTAGTTCCAAGCCTTGATCCCCTTCTAGACTGTTCCAATACAATAGTAGGATGTAAATGTAAGAGTGGTGTAATGTTCAAGCTTTGTTTGCAGTGCTGTGCTGTCTTTTAGCAACCTGTAACAAACTGACCTAGCCACTAGGTGGGGTCAGAGAGCACCACTGATTTTATTGCAATGTAAGCACTGTAAGAGCACTATGGGAGCTGTCCTGAATAAAACGCTGACAGTTTAAAGGGGACATGTAATTTATGTCGACAGCAGTTAGTATTGTTTCTATTTCCAGAAATGAAAATTCATACCTCCAAATGATCCATATTTACATGTATACCCTGGAGGATAGAAGAGAGAGAGGGGACATGATCGAGACCTTCAAGTCAATCAATCAAAATATTTATTTATCCAGGCAAACACCATTGAGCAAGGCTCATTTTCAAGATGGACCTGGGTAGACCAAGGTCAAAGTACAAAACGTATACATCAAGCGAAACGAGGGTTTACAATAATTACAGGATTCAAGGTAACTAGCAGAAACAATGACACAGATAAATATACAAGCAGCTCAGAGCTTCCATATGATGTAGGCAATATATACACAACAATACCTAAGAGGAATAGACATTGGTACAAGGTTAATTAATAACAGTGCATAGCAGACAATATATACACATACCTCGGCTAGAGCAAGAGAGCAAAAAGTGCAGAGAATTACTTGGGATGAGGGAAGCAATTACAGAATTCCTCAATGGAACGGGCATATAGTGACTTGAAGGCAGCCAGATTTACAGGGATACTAAGTTTCAACGTTTTTTTGTAGTTTATTCCACAAAGAGGGCAGCACAAAGCTTATGGACGGTCTTCCAAAGCAAGATTTAACCTTGGGTACTTTCATGGAAATGAGGAGGAGCTTCTCAATGCATAATTTCCAATCATGCTTAACGGAAGACAGTCAGAAATATATTGGGGCATTTTTTTGGTGATTGCTCTGAATGTCCAGAATACAGCATTTACGTGCCGCTTGTACTGGAGGGAGGACCACCCCATGGCTGCGTACAGGAACAGTGATGTGTGGAGAGAGGAAGACCAGTTATAAACCTTAGGGCTCTACGATAAAGCGTATCAGGTTTTGCAAGAGAAGTGGCCGGGCCCTGACTATATAGGAAGTCTGCATAGTCTAAAAGGGAAAGAAAAGTTGATTGGACCAAATGCAGCTTGGCATCTTTAGTGAGAAGATGGTTAATCTTAAAGAAAAGGCCCAGCCTCTGCCTGAGTTTTTTTTTTTTGTGTTATTTCTTTTCTCCCCCGCTTGCAGCCATGTTAGCTTCTCCTTTGGGTGAGCCAAGGCTTCTTAACAACCTGTCCTGTCCCCCAAGCCTCTGCTCTCAAATGACAGCCACCCCAGGGTCACCCAGCATAACCCTTTGCTGGGTGGGTCCCCCTCCTCCAAAGGGGAAGCCACCAGCCAGGGGGATGCAGACCAGCGCAACATCTTGGCCCTAGGGTGCTGCTGAGGTGGAAGGCTTCAGGGGCATTGACAGCCTCGGAGAGCCAGACAGCCATAATCTGGCGTAATGTGGAGCGTTTTCACATTTTTCTGGTGTGTACGTCCCTCCTGCACCATCGTGCAGTGCTCCTGGTCTCCACCAGTGGCTGCTGCCAACCGACTCCTCCCTAACCCACCCCAAGGAGAGGAGAGCAGTCCCTACAGACACTCAATCCTCACCCACCCCTGCCTGCCCCCGGCGTCCTGAATCCGTTCCTGAACCCGGATCGCCAGCATTGGTCAAGGTAAGGTGCCCGCGCCTCAACCCTCTATGCCACCATGCAAGCCTTGCCTGAGCTTTTTGATAGATCCTCGATATGATCCATGAAGGAAAGTCTATGGTCAATCCACACTCCCAAGTACTTGCATTTCTTAACAAATTCCAATTTTTTACCTAGGATTGTGGTAATCTGTGGGATTGATGCATCGTTAGCCGGATTCACAGCACAGATAGAGAGAGAAAAAAGCATCGCTTTCATTTTTTTGGCATTTAGTAGTAGCTTTTTATTTAAAAGCTGAAGCTGTAGCTGATTAAATTCAGCTTGGAGGTCCCTACAGGTGACTTCAGGCATCGGGCGGCTTAGGTAGCGTACTGTGTCATCTGCGAACAGGTGAATATTGGCCTTTTCTATGCTGTCATCAATGTTATTGATGTAAACAGCATACAGCAGAGGACCTAGTATGGATCCCTGAGGCACACCTCTTTGAAGAGGTTTAAGTGGTGAAAGTTCACCTTCTGCCTTGACCTGCTGAAGTCGGCCGGTAAGGTGAGTCCGGCTCTATACTCCGCAGGAAGGAGAGAAGCAGACTTATGTCCAAAAACACAGCACAGATGAAGTTTTTATTATCCAAGCCGCACTGCCAATCATTGATCACTTTAGCAAAAGCCAATATGGTACTGTGTTGCGCTCTGAAACCAGATTGCAAAGGATTTAGTAGATTTGTGGTTTCTAGGTAGGTCCTAAGTTGGGTGCACACGATTTTCTCCAGTAATTTAGACAAAATGGGAAGAAGGGAAATTGGCCTATAATTATTAGGGTCACAGGGGTCTCCAGATTTAAACAGGGGGATAACATGGTTTTCCATATAGGTGGGAGAACCCCCAGGACAGTGATAGGTTGAATAGATGTGTAATTGATACAGCTAAAACATGGTAGCCAATCTTTAGGAAATAGGGGTCTAAGAAGTCAGCTCCGGCACTTTTCTTGGTATCAAGCTGTAACAGAAGATCTTCGACCTCTTTCAGTGATGCCGGCTGGAAGGAGAAAGCTATTAGCGACAGGGGTTTCCAGATTTTGTATGCCAAGCTGGGAGCATACAGAACAAGCAGGGGAGTTGTCAAAAGCTAGATCTGCAGTGGCAAAATGATTGTTAAAAGACTCCAGGATCTCCATTCTGTCAGAGATAGTAGTACTCCAAGAATTAAGCTTAGATGGAAGGGAACTTCCCGATGTGTGACCAGAAAAGTCCTTGATAGTTTTCCAAAATTTAGAGGAGCCCTTGAAGGCAGAATTAAGTTCAGCACAAAAGAATATGGCCTTTGCCTCTCTAACCATCTTGGTGCATAAATTCCGTGCCTTCCTAAACTGGCACCAATCCATTAGGGACTTAGTTTTGCACGCTTTTTTGCAGAGCAAGTCCGTCTCTATCATTGAGGCCTTAAGTTTCGAGGATAACCATCAACAGGTTTTATTCCTCACAAGGACTTTTACCAGGGTGCATGCTTATTTAGAGCCCTTGACACTATTTCAAAGAAGATGTCATATGCCATATTCACTGTATTAGCTAGGTAGAAATTCTGCCAATGCAATGAGTTATTTAACTCATCAATGAAGGCCAACGGATCGAAATTGCATCTGGATCTCTTAATGGAAAACTTAGATGCAGGTAGTGGTTTAAGAACTGATCTTACACAGGCAATGAAACAGTGATCGCTGACATCAGAGAAGAAAGTACCAGTGTGGGAAAATAGGTGGGGTTTACTCACTAAGATAATATCCAGCAAGGCACTATTATTGAGATTCTTATTGTTAATGTGCGTTGGTTCAATAATAAGTTGCAACAACCCGAGGGAGTCACAGAGTGATTTAAGTGGTGATGAGGCCTTGGAGAGCCAGTCAAGATTAATGTCCCCTAAGATGATTTTTCTAGGGAACTGGGCCCCAAAATTGTTCTCAAGTGCGTCAGAAGCTGTAGCCTGGCAGACGGGGGCCTATAGCACCCTATCACTCAAAGTGCAACAGAGGGAGAAATCTCAACCTTGATAGACAGGCATTCAAATTCATTTGGTACAGACAAGTCAAGAGTTGATACAGAGAATTTGTCCTTGACATAAATGGCCACCTCACCGCTTCTGGCCTGCCTGTCAGCTCTAAACAGTAAGTAATTGGGGGTGTTAATTCCCTGTCAGGGTGCCTGGCCTGAGCAAAGATTCAGTGATTACCAGAACATCTGGTGTGGTGTGGTTAATCCATGCCTGGATCAAGGCAATCTTTTTTAGTAGGTTACATACATCAACATGCATAAAGCTCATTCCTTTGACACTTGGTAAGTCGGATGGCGATGCAAGAGCTTCGGGAGGGCCAGGGTTAAGCTCAACATTACCTGAGCACAACAATAGAAGGAGCAGAAGCTTTCTTAAGGCTCCAATGGACAATTTGTATTCACTTGCCCTTCTATGTCTACAGTAAGTAAGTAACTAAAAGTTTATTTATAAGCGCTTTTCAAAAACCAAAGCGCTGTACAATAGCAACATTAAATAATAAACAAAATATTAATAGTAAAACCAATCTTTAAACGCTTTTAAAAACAAAAAGGTTTTTAGCTCAGATTTAAAACTCAGGGATTATCTGATAGGGTAGACAAGACCCCACATCTAGAACTGTACTGGCCTAGCACTGCAAATACTAAAATCCTAACTGCAAGGTTTACGGAGAAGTGAGTGCTGACGGAAGTGGGAGCCACACCCTGTATGGGCAATTCGGTACAGGTCCCATCGCCTAGAGTAAGCTGTGTATAAGGCCGCAGATGGGGGAGGTTGACGGCATATAGATATTTGTAGGAGTTACTACACGCAAGACAGTGCAGCAACATGTCATATTCCCTGCACGACAACAACAGGGGACGAGATATAGTCCATAAGGCACAAGAGAGAGAAGGATCAGGTAAGAGAGCCAACAACTTCTCACATGGTGAAGCCTTTGCTTAGAATGAGCAAGATACTTGGATAATCACTGATACCTGTGACCAATTACAGTAGGAAAATAAAGAACCAAGGAGAAATGTTCCAGTTATACCCCCTGTTCCGGCAATAAGGGTTTCAATTCAGATGTCCAAAAAAGAAGAAGGTTCCCTAACCTAGTAGCGGCACTCACAGAAGGGCTATGCGCAAAGCCCAATATCAAATCCCCACTCCTGGCAAAAATGCAAGCACTTAGAGAACAAGAGGCAGTTAGCCTACCGGAACACAAAAACTGGAGGGAGCTCCTGTAGAAGCAGGGGCTAAATAGAAGTGTCAACAAGATCATCCACAAAGATTTGCTTGAGAGAGCAAACATCAAGGGTGGAACAAACCAGCAACAGTAAACAGCCAATAGGGAATAAAATGGAGGAATACTATATAGAGACTAAGAGCCTAAGCAGCCAGTAAGGATCGATGTATACCAAAGTGGATGAGGTCACAGAGCATTTAAAGTGGCCTAGGAGGGGTGAGGCCGGGCCAAAATGTTCTGCAATCAGAGTCCACTTCAGCTCAGTGAAGCCCAGGCAGAGTTCTGATCCACCTGAAATTGCTGAATGGGGCCGGTGCGCCAGCAGGCTCCCAGCTCCGTGGGGGAGCAGCTGATCCACAGGAGAAGCTGGTGGAGAAAGCCCAAACGGGCTGGAGGGGTGCTTGGAGGAGAAGGACAAAGAGGAATTAATTATACTACAGGGATAGGGGAAGGAATTTACTAAACAAAGGACACAAAAGCTGCTTCGCCCAGGAATTAAGTCTAAATCAGTTACCTGAAGGGGATTAACAGAGTAGACTTCCATGGTGGGTTCACTCTCAGGAACGGAAGAGATACCAGAGGGCACTTCCTGAAGTTGAAGGGGGGCAGATTCAGGAGGGAAAGGAGGAGGCACTACTTCACTGAAAGGGAGGTAGCAGGGTGGAATGCACTGCCTGAGGAACTAGTATCAGTGCAGACTGTGGGGACCTTCAAGAGGGGGTGGGACAGATTCAGGGAAAGTACATACCGAGGAGGGGCGGGGGGTGGGGAAAGAGGAGGGCAGCTACAGTCTAATGGACTGATGTGCTGCACACTTGAGCAGGCTAGATAGACCATAAGGCCTGTATCTGCTGGCAATTTTGTATGTTCATATGTTTGTATTTAACTATAACCAAATAAACACTAATGGGAAAAGCTGTGTTTTCAATTGTTTTCTTTTTATGGGCAGCATTCTGTTACAGTTCTGTTCCTGGATCCAGTAGTTGGTAATTTTTATGAGCTGTTGACTTATCAGAACCATGCTTACAGTTCTGTACACAAACCATGACATAGTTATAACTCCAAATAACTGGTTCCATAAAAAGAACTGTAACAGAATGCTGCCCATAAAAAGAAAACAATGCAAAATACAGTTTTTCACATTGCTTTTTATTAAACATAGAAACATAGAATTTGACGGCAGATAAGGACCGCTTGGCCCACCTAGTCTGCCCATTTTCCTACCTAACAGATAAGCTGCAGATCCTAGTTAACCAACAGCCTACTTCCTCCTACCCCCCACTAGGACTGCCTTATGTCTGTTCCATGCATTCTTGAATTCCCCCACTGTTCTTGACTCCACAACCGCTACAGTTTGGATCATTTAGAGCAGTGTTACTCACTCCGCGGCTCACGAGCCACATGCGGCTCTTTTTGAATTAGCTTGCGGCTCCTACAGTGATTCTGCATTTACTGAGCTATGCGGCTCTTTCAAACAACCCCGTGTGAGCCAAAAACGCATATACATAATCGTAGCTAGAAAGCAAGTGAGTAATGCTGTTTTAAATCACTGCGCTTAAGAGAACATTCTAACATCTGCCTGTTCTATGCCCCATCCCTGGATGACAGTCTGCCTGCTTATCTGTAATTGACAGAAGAATAAAGTAAAATGCAGCATTTTTGATGTTTGGGTAGAGTGGGTTACATGGGAAGCTGACAGCTGCATTTGCTACTCTTACAAAACATCCACGTCTGAGCCAAAGAGCAAGCGAGTATATCCCTAATCGCAGCTAGCGAGCGAGTTGTTTGTTGAGGGGGCACCTAATTCAACAACCGAATGTGAGCAATCTGAGTTAAATAATTAATATACTGAACTGAGCTACTGCTGTGGCTGTGGCTGTGGGGTTGAATAAATACCTGCACTAAGGAGTTAAAGTTCATTTATTTGCTGCTCCCGTGGGTTCACAATCTCGCTTCAGTCTTGTGCCCTTCTTTGAACAGCGCTTAAATCTTGTTGTGGCCCGATGCTGTGTAGGTTTTCTCTGTAGTCTTGTTTTGCCTCGTCTGCGCTGTATATTCAATTGACTGATTGTGGTGAGAAGGAGCGCTAAGGATCTTACACTGCAGGTACAAAAGCTTTTTTTTTGTTTTGTAAAATGAAGCATAATATTATTTTAATTAAAATCTGGGACTGGGACTGACAAATGTACTTTATTGAAATTATTTTTCTCTGCAGTTTATCGGACAAGACTTCAGAAACAATGGTCCATATCTCAAAGCAGGTACTCTCAGCACTGGTTGAGGGGGGGGGGCACTGGAGAAGTGGTGTGGTGTTTTATATGTTATAAATTTGATGCTCCAGTACATGACTTTTGTTCATTGTTCATTGGGTGTTAATTGGGGGGGCACCGGTGTGGTGATGTTGATTGCTATTAAATTCTATTTAATATGTGTAACAGTGCTAGATATGATTTTATGTTTATTTAATTGTGTATATTTGTAATTAATAACAATAAAATGTTTTAACTTTATGCATTTTGAGTGCAAGTTTGATTTTGGCATGGCGCCGAATGCAGTGTATATAGGTTGTGGCTCCTGACTGAAGTGAAGTAACAAATGTGGCTCCCAAGCCTCGTATGACTGAGTATCACTGATTCAGAGGTATGAATATAATTTATGAAAATAGGAACATAACAAAATGCTACTAATTAGAAATTATTTCTTGTCCTCTTTAAGTGAATCTCGGCTACCTATTCATATATTGCATTGGCAAGGGGTGATCCCTTGGTGAGCTGACTTGAAAGACAACACTACACTGCAGACTGGAGCACTGAAATCGGGAAGAAAACTGACTGATTGTGCATGAACCAAACAGAGGACAATGGCAACAGCACTACTAACTTTTCCTCCCTTCTTGTGAATACAGAAGTGAGTGCAATAGTCCAACGGAGAAACTAGGTATCAAGATTCATGAATCTAATCCAGCCCGGTGACTCAGCAGTACTGCTACTGCCACACCGGTGACTCACGTGACCCAGGTTCAGAAGCAGACTCGGGTTGCTGGAGGTTGATGGGAGGGAGAGGACTGAGCATCCAGAGGACTGCTCTCCTCTCCCCAGAAGGGGAGGTCTGTCACTCTGCTGTCGACTGCCATCAGATGGAGGCCTAGTAGTGGAGCAAGCTTAAGCAGCATGTTGGAAGGGGCTGCGGTTTCACGCAATGCATGTATGCCTCCACACAGCATGCACCGATGTCCGCACTGCAACAGGGGAACTGGGGAGAAAATGGAAAAGTGGTGCAGCACAGTGAAACCCTGCCAGTCCGCCTCCACACACGCCATTGACTGGACTTCTGCCCCATTTCTGAATGTGGTCTCAGGGTGAGGGAGGAGACAGCCCTTCCAGTCCTGGCCCCAATACGGGTGGCGCGGGGCAATGGAATTTGTTGGGCAGGTAGGTCCAGAGGAAACAGGGACCAGTCAGGAGAGGCAGTGACAGAACTGAAAGTTGCCTGCACTGATGAAGACACAACTTTATGGGAAAAAAAAATCTAAGAATCTACTGCTGCAGTGAACATTGTGGGTCACAAAAGGCAGAGGACTGTCTTGCCTCATTAGGTTGATGAGCAGATAAATTATACTGAATAGGGCTATTACAGATGCCTTGACTACTTATTTTACTCCTAAATGAAACACAGAGTGTATAGTTTATATGCTCTGGCAAGCAGAGCAAGAAGGCAGGCACTTCTTCAGCTCTGGGAAGGACTTATCAGCCCACCTGGTATGATGTACTTGGACTCAGAAATATCTGAGGTATTAACTTTTAATTATACTCCTGATAAGGACCTAAAAGCCTGGCTCAGAATACGGTGGAACAGAACACCCTATAATACCTTGGGGTAAACATAATGAAAAATCCTGACCGCCTTGATATCCTTAACTATGAGCCTTTAACTACTATGTTGCTGTGGCAACAGATTTGAACAGTTGGTCTTCCATTGGCCTCTCTTTTCTATCAATCAATCAATCAATCTTTATTTAGCCAGGTGAAACTCCATTGAGCAAGCTCATTTTCAAGGAGGGCCTGTTAGGTACAGAATAAATAATACAGTAGCACAATAGAACATATAGCACAAATGGGCATGGTAATACAATACATAGCAATAAAAGCAAGGTACAAGGATAATCAATAAGGCCCAGTCGTAAGGTGAAGTCTCATCCCAGTAAACAGTACAGCAGGGGAATGGAAGCAAGTCAGCACCAATGTGCCGAACCAGTGATTTTAGACACTGATAGCTCTAGTAGAGCAGAGTTAATGCTAGTGGCAGTGCAAGCTGGGGGCTCAGCAGCAAGTAGAGAGCAAAGATGAATCCAGGAACATGGCTTAGGGTAATTCTAACGAGAGGATAGAAATGCAGAGGGTTGACTGTAAGAATAGTAATGTATGGCTACAGTTTAGTGAGAGGGAGGGCACTGACATGGCTCCGAGAAGTATCTAGAATAGAGTGACTTGAATTCCGCAAAACCAATAGGATGCACCAGTTTTATGGATTTCTGGATGTTGTTCCACAGCTGGGGCAGCACATAGCTGAATGAGGCTCTGCTAAGATGGGAAAAGACTTTAGGCACAGCTAGTGAGAGGTACGAACGGCTTCTCAAGGCATAGTTTTGTAAGGTGCAGGAGGGCAGACAGAAATGTACTTGAACTTGGTCGCATAGTCAAGTGACTCGCCAAGCAGGGTGGTAATAGTGGGAATATTGTCATGCTTAAGGGAGTTTATGGACTTGGTTGTTGGGGATAACATCATAGCCTTGGTCTTTTTCGCATTCAATAGGAGCTTTTGACTCAGAAGGTTTTGTTGCAGCGTAAGGAAATCTGCTTGCAAGTCCGAGCAGGTACTTTTGGGAGTAGTCCTGGCAGTGTAAAGGATCGTGTCATCCACAAAGAGATGTACACTGGAAAGTTTGATTCCACTGTCGATGTCGTTGATATATGAAGTGAGAAAAGTAAGGGCCCCAAGATGGAGTCTTGAGGTACGCCTCTGCTAATCTGTTTTAGAGTGGAGAGATCTCCTACTGTTTTTACTTGCTGCACCCGCTCTGCCAGGTAGCATGAGAACCATTTTAAGGAAAGTGCATCCAGATCAATGTTACGGAGACTAACTAAGGGCAGTGCATGGTCGACGGTATTGAAGGCCTTGCTTAAGTCGAGGAATACCATGCATACATGATTCTTTAAGTCAAGGGCTCTCTGGCAGTCATTTGTGACTTTATCCAGAGCTGTGATTGTGCTATGGCATGACCTAAAGCCTGATTACACAGGGTTTAGCAGATCTGAGGCATCAATGTAGTTTCTAAGTTAGCAATTCACTAATTTCTCCAGCAGTTTTGATAGGGTGGGGAGTAAGAAGATTGGTCTGTAGTTATTTGAGTCAGTCTGGGGTCTCCTAATTTGAAGAGTGGTAAAACTTGGGCAGTCTTCCAGACAGAAGGGAGTTTACCCAAGCTGAGGGACATATTAAAGAGGTGCGTTAATGGAGCTGCCAGCACTTGGTGACCGAGCTTTAGGAAAAAAGGGCTAATGAGGTCTGCTCCTGCACTTTTTCTGGCATCCAGCTGAAGGAGCAGGTCATCCACTTCCTTGTAAGTTACTGTTTGGAAGCAGAAACACGTGACAGGAGTACTGTGGACAGGGGGAAGGCTTGCTGGTCCTTGTGATAGGAACTGGGTAAGTAGGTTATTTGCAGGTGAAATGTCAAAGGTCATACCTGTGGTAATAAAATGATTATTAAAGCAGTCAAGGATTTCTGCCTTCTCAGTAATGAGGGATCTTTCGTATAAGATCTTGGTAGGGAGAGAACCTGACGAAGCATGTCCTTGAATATCAATCAATCAATCAAAATCTTTATTTATTCAGACGAACATCATTGAGCAAAGCTCATTTACAAGATGGACCTGAGTGGTCATAACAAAAAGGTTACAGATTGTATACAAAAACATGATATTGAATAAGCACAAATACAACCATTTATGAGTGAGATAGATGTACAAATATTTACATATATACAAGGCAATGGACAGTAAACCTAAAACCTAATAAAGGAGAGAAAACAAACAGTCTAGTAGGGATAAGGCTTGGATAATGGTACATGGGTGGGCATATATGTATGAGGTTTGATGGGGAAAGGACCAGAGGAATGATAGAAGAATAGGGAGGAGCTTTAAAGAAGGGTGGAGGAGAGAGGGTGTGGGAGGGGTGGGGGTGTGGGAGGACTAGGCCTTGTGGAAGCAATTGCACGAATCTGGGATTAGGCTGGTATACAGCTTTTTGAAGGATGTAAGAGGAATCAGTGTATCCATTTTCAATGACTTTTGGATAAAATTCCAGATAAGTGCCAGGGAATAACTGATTGCAGCTCTTCCAAACCGGGTGCAGGTGATAGGAATCTTCAGCAGGATCAGTTTGTTGATCCTCAAGGTGTAGGGCCTGGATGTGATCCGGTTGAAGCAGTCTGAGATGTAGGAAGGGAGTTTGTTTGTCAGAGCTTTGTAGATCCAGATGCAGCATTTTTTTCTTCTATGTTGCAGGGATGTCCAACTGACTGCATTGTAGAGAGCAATGATGGGTGCTAGAGGAAGGTCAGTAATGAATCTAATAGCTCTATGATACAGGGTGTCTAATTTGTTTAGATGGGAGAGGAGCAATGACCATAGAGGAAGTCAGCATAATCAATGAGGGACAGGAATGATGCTAGGATTAATCTTTGTTTGGAATCTTTGGTCAGGTAGTGTTTGATCCTATAGAATAGACCAAGTCTTTGTCTCAGCTTTTTCAGGAGCTCTTCAACGTGGGTAGTATAGTCTAATTTATTGTCTATCCATACTCCTAGGTATTTGAATTTGTCAATATATTCCAGATTTTCACCAAGGATGGTAGAGGGTTGTGGGAGGGTGAATGGTGGGATAGTGGAAGAACAGTTCTTGGTGGCAAAGAACATAACTTTGGTTTTCTTGGCATTTAGTAATAATTTCTTTTCTAATAGGTTGTGCTGAAGGATGGAGAATTCAGACTGTAGGAGCTCACAGGCTTTTGATGGTGAGGATTGCTCACATATAGTACAGTGTCATCCATAAAGGTGGATATTAAAGTGAGAGATTGGAATCAATATTGTTGATGTAAATGGCAAAAAGGATGGGACCAGGATGGAGCCTTGCGGTACACCTCTTAGAAGTGGTTTAGAGGTAGATAGATCACCTTCATTTTTACCAGTTGTAATCTTCCGGAGATAGCATCTGAACATTTAAGAGAGAGTGAGTCAAGGCCTATGGAGTTCAGAGAGAGATTAGAAGATCATGATCCACAGTGTCAAAGGCTTTGCTTAGATCCAGAAACACAGCACAGGTATTATTCTTTTTGTCTAGGGCAGTCTGCCAGTCATTTGTGACTTTTGCTAGTGCAGAGATGGTGCTATGCATAGATCTGAACCCAGATTGAGCTGGGTTTAGGAGATTGTTGGTATCAAGGTAGGCAGTTAACTGAGAGTTTACCAGCTTCTCAAGCATCTTGGATAGTACTGGTAAGATGGAGATGGGCCTATAATTATTGAGGTCCATGGGATCACCTGCCTTAAGTAATGGAAACACTTGAGCTGTTTTCCATATTGAGGGGATAGAACCAGTGGCAAGTGATAGATTGAAGAGGTAGGTGAGGGGGGCGGTTAAGGCATGCAGAGCTACTTTTAGAAAGTAGGGGTCCAGGGAGTCTGCACCTGCACTTTTGGTGGTATCTAGCTGGAGTAGAAGGTCTTCTACTTCTTTGAAGAATATTGGTTTGAATGAGAATGTGGAAGCAACCTTTTGACCCTCAGTAGATTGTAGGTTTAGAGATGATCTTAATAGGTTTGCAGGAGAGGAGTCGAAAGCCAGGCCAGCTGTAGTGAAATGATCGTTAAAGGCATTCAAGATATTTTGCTTGTCGGTGATTTCAATACTATTTAATTGAATTTTGGGTGGCAAGACAGGGGTAGAAGTCTGACCTAGGATGCCCTTTATGGTACCCCAGAACCTGGAAGGGTTGTTATAGGAGGCATCTAGTTCAGCTGTGTAGAAGGCTGCCTTGGCTTTTCTTACTTGTTTTGTGCAGGAGTTTCTGGCTTTTCTGAATTGAAGCCAGTCATTTGGATCCCTTTGTCTTTCTTGCCCTTTTCCAGAGTTTGTCTCTGGCAAGCAGTCTTGGTTGAGGTCGACGAGAGAACCAGCGACAGGATTTGAGTTTGGTTCTGACACTGGTGAGGTGCATGTGAATTGAGGGCACTTGTGATTATATCATTTAGGATTTGAAGAGCTGTCTCTATTGAGGCTGTGAGATAGAATTCTTGCTAGCGTGTGGTGTGGCACAGATCTTGAAGATATTCTGAAATATTAAAAGTTCTTTTTGACCTTCGTGGGAGGAATTTTGCAGGATTGAGTGGCTTGATTGTTGATCTAATGGCAGCTATGGGACAGTGGTCACTTATGTCACTGAATAGTACTCCTGCATAGGGATAGTGATGAGGTTTATTTACCAATATAATATCCAGGAGTGTGCTGTTGAGAATATTCTTTGGGTTGATCCTTGTTGGTTCTTTGATTAATTGAGAGAATCCATAGGTGTCACAGAAGGTTACCAGGGGTGCAGATGCATTAGTCAGCCAATTCAAGTTCATGTCTCCTAAGATGATGGTGTCTTCAGGGCCCAGATTAAGTATAGATCCTAGGTGGGATAGGAGTTTGAGGCCTGCAGAGGGCCTATAGCAACCAATCAGTTGAAAGGATGATGTGTTGGGAAGGGTTATTTTAATTGACAAGCATTAATTCCTTTGGTTGTGATGTAGAATTGAGGCAGGATGCAGAGATGTTTGCTTTGACATAGATGGCTACCCGCCCCTGGATAGACGGTCAGATCTGAAAGAGCTGGTAGTTGGAAGGTTTATTTCACTATCTTTTGTTGCAGATTTGAGCCATGTTTCAGATATAACCAGACAGTCAGGTAGGGTGTGTGCAACCCAGGCCTGTATTGATGAGAACTTTTTTAGGAGGCTGCAGGCATTGATGTGAAGAAAACTCAATCCATTTATGGAGGTTAGGTCAGTTGGAGAGATCGAGCTTTCAGTGGGGCCAGGGTTGATTTCCACAGTGCCAACACAGACCAGCAGAAAGAAGATTAGCTTGATGAGGGCACCAAGCGATAGGAGTAGTGAGCAGTCAGGCAGTTTTTTTCTTTCTTGGGATCCAATATATAGTGGGTGATGATCCTACTGCATGGTTATCGATTTTATCATAGATTACCAGCTTAATGGACAGGCGTAGGGAGTAATTGTAGTGCCAGTATGGTAGCAAGGGGATAGAGGAGTTCCAAACTGGCTGTGAGCCTTTTTTTGGGATTCCCCAAGGATTAGTATGCAGAAGTGGTAGTATATGTATGTAGAGTTTAGGAGCATCCACTGGGGACAGTAGAGGGGGACAGTGTTGAGTGGTCGCCCTAAGCACCTCGGTAAGGGTTCCAACAGTTATCTCTTCTGGATCCAAGGAAGGTGAGAGGCAAAGCAGCAGTAGTAGGCGCAGTAGCATGGTGGAGGGTAGGAAGGGTTAAAGAAACTAAGGTGATGTGAAGAAATGAGCTCGGGAATTGGCTAGGAGAATAGCTATGGGCGGGGATGAGATTTGGCGGGAAGGTGTGTATAAAAGAAACACCCTGAAGGGGGGTGGGGGCGGGCAAAAATTTTGCGGCTTTCCCTGCATTTTCTGGCTTTCTCCCCCGGCCTCCTGGTTCCCTTCTCGGCTGTGCGGTGGCCGCCCGGCCCGCTGGTGGCTCGGAGCCCCTCCGGTCTGTGTGTCCTCGAGGGCAGGCCGGCTAGAAGGGAGGGGACAGAGGAGAGGGCAATCAGAAGTAGCACTTGCAGGCAGTGGCTTGCAAGAGGTGCTAAATTGTAAAATTTGCACAACAAAGACTGGGATGGGGGGTTAGGCGCCTGAGCGTCTAGCCCAACACAAAATTGACCCAAAAGACTGTAATTACTAGTTAAACAGGTAAGTAGGCATTTCCCAGAAGTACACAATAAAACAGCAAAAACAGCTCTTTTTTAGAGAAATTAAACTTTTCAGTAAAAGACAAGTAATCTCGACCAGTTTTGGTGGTGCAAAGATACAGCAAAAGTCAATGGGAGAAGGCGCACCAATCAGAGGCTGGCAAAGTCGGCGGTCACCTTCCGATTGGCTGTGCAGCTATCCCGTACCTTTCTGGCTTTCTCCCCCGGCCTCCTGGTTCCCTTCTCGGCTGTGCGGTGGCCGCGCGCCGTGCGCCGGAGCCCTCTGGTTTGTGTGTCCTCGAGGCAGGCGGCTTTCTGGCTTTCTCCCCGGCCTCCTGGTTCCCTTCGGCTGTCTGCGGTGGCCGCCCATCGCTGCGGCTGATTCCCCTCGGTCTGTGTGTCATCGAGGCAGGCCGGCTTTCTGGCTTTCTCCTCGCCTCCTGGTTCCCTTTCTCACAGCGGTGGCCGGGCCTGCCTGCTGGCGGCTCGCTGGAGCCCCTCCGTCTGTGTGTCTCGAGGGCAGGCCGGCTTTCTGGCTTTCTCCCCCGCCTCCTGGTTCCCTTCTCGGCTGTGCGGTGGCCGCCCGCCCCGCTGGCGGCTCGGAGCCCCTCCGGTCTGTGTGTCCTCGAGGGCAGGCCGGCTAGAATATCTCTAAGGGTTTGCCAGAATTTGACAGGGTCCTTGGTGGAGGAGTCCAGAGTTGACTGGAAGTAGTTAGCCTTATTGTTTCTGACGAGCTTTGTGCAGAGGTTTCTGGCTGCCCTAAAGTAAGCCCAATCCGACTGAAGCTTTGATATACGCACTTTCTTCCACAGCTTGTCCCTGTTGAGCAAAGCTGACTTCAGTTGACGTGTAAACCAAGGGAGAGTCTTTTTCTTGGCACGTGCTTTGATCAAGGGGGCATGTCTGTCAATAGCTCCATGGACAATAGTATGGAAGGTCTCATATGCTGTCTCTACTGTCTTGGCTAGGTAGAAGTCCTGCCATAGCAAGAAGTTTTGTAAGTCTGAAGGGAAGGCTTGTGGCACTAAATTATGTAAACATCTCCTGATTGTGAACCTGGATTTAGAAATAGGCTTGGGTGCAGCTCTTATGCAAGCCATACCTCTCAACTGTACCACATTATGAGGAAAGTTCCTCCTTTTGCTTCACAAAAGCTCTCTGTTCCACATTGTGAGGACTTGTCCCACATTCAGTGTTAACATTTTAAAGCAAAAATCTACAGTAAATGATGCAAAAAATATATTATTCAATTAATAACAGACTTTCTAAACATAAATGCAAACATTTTAACAGTGTTCTAAGCTTCTTAGGTAAAGATTTGATTAAGTGTTCCACATTTTGCTCATTTATTCCACATTTTGAGAGGCAATGTTCCACATTTGGGGGACAGAAGGTTGAGAGGTATGATGCAAGCAATAAAGCAGTGGTCACTGAGATCAGTGAAGAAGACTCCAGAATGAGAGAAGAGGTGTGTCTTGTTTACTAGAATAATGTCTAGTAGGGAGCTTTTATTTGGATTCTTTTTATTTGGATGGGTCAATTCTGAGACAATTTGAGTAAGTCCGAATGAGTCACATAGAGTTTTTAATGGTTTGGAGGGGTCCGAAAGCCAATCCAGGTTACAGTCACCCAGGATTATGACTTCTGACTGCAGCACACTAAGAGAGTGGGAAAGGTGACTTAACAGTTGAAGCCCTGCAGAGGGAGGCCTGTAGCATCCTATGATGTGTAAGGCCAAGGTGGTTGAGAGTTGGACTTTGATTGTAAGACTTTCGAACTCTTTCGGCAATGATGAGGCGTTGGTAATAGAAACGTTATATTTTTCCAATACGTAGATGCAACCCCCCCACCCTCTAGTCAGGAGACCTCATCTACGCAAGGACATAGACAGGATGGAAGCAGTCCAGAGGAGGCCAACTAAAATGGTGCAGGGTCTACATCAGAAACCATATGAAGAGAGACTGAGAGAGCTTAATATGTATACCCTTGATGAAAGGAGGGACGGGGGGGACATGATAGAAACTTTTAAGTACCTCAAGGGAATCAACAAAGTCCAGGAGGGTAGCATCTTTCAGAAAAAGAGATGTGTAAGAACAAGGGGCACAATTTAAAGTTAGAGGGGGGACGGCTCAGGGGTAATGTGAGGAAATTCTTTTTCACGGAGAGAGTGGTGGACGCATGGAACCGCCTTCCTGGAGAGGTTGTGGGATCTAAAACAGTGGGAGAATTCAAACATGCATAGGACAGACATAAGGCAATTATAGTGGGGGGTTGCAGGAAGTAGGCTGTTGGTTAACTAGAATCTGCAGCTTATCCAATAGGTAGGGAAATGGGCAGACTGGGTGGGCCAAGTGGTCCTTATCTGCAGTCAAAGTCTATGTTTCTATGTCTGCACGAAAGATATTGTATTCAGGTAAGTTGACCTCAGAGTCCAGGGTAGTGGGCTTGAGCCAGGTCTCAGAAACCACCAGGATGTCAGGTTTCGTGTGTGTGAAGCAAGCCTGAATGGCATCTAACTTACTTAGGAGGCTGCACATATTAATATGGAGGATACTTAGACCTTTTAGGTTGATAAGGTCGCAAGGAGCAGAGATAGGTAGAGGGGGGCCTGGGCTCAGTTCGATGCTGCCAGAACAGAGTAGAAGCATGAATAGTATCATTTTAAGGGTTCTCAATACAAGCTTAACGGATCGTGCCCTGATAAAGTAGAAGAAATTCATCTACAAACCCTCCCACTAGATGCAGCACATAGGTATTTTCAGATATGGACAAGCTCCTAGCTCGCTTTCTCTGGGGAGGGCCGCAACATAGAATTGGGTTCTCCCTCCTGCAACTCTCTACTGCCAAAGGTGGAGTCAACTTCCCTAGTCTACAGCTCTATGCCCTAGCATGTCAGCTAAGACTCATCTGTTCTGGACTTCAGATGGTTACAAAGCCCATGGGAAGGATACTAAATTTGTCCTCAATGATCTCCATGACATCAATGGTGTTCTTTATGCTTCTCCTCTGGGCTACTTACCTTTCTCTAAATGTTTTACCTACACTCCTACAGTCCTTTGATCATGGCACGGTTTATATCATGGAATTCCGATGAGGAACCATGGTCTCCTACTAGTAGCCTTAGTACAGAACTGCACCAACCCACTGAACACAGCTGACCCTTTTTTGCAAAGGTGGGCTATACTGGGACTTATTCATCTACACCAACTTCTTGATAACAGGGAACTGCTCCCATTTCAGGAACTGAGAAATAAATATTTCTTCTCAGCTTCAGCTCACTAACATTGCCTACAGATTAGGGCTTACATTAATACGCTACCCCTGCAAAACAGCCAACTCCAAGATCCACCTTCTAATTGTTTACACAGCTCCAGTTTCACCAGCATGATGGGGTGGGGAGTCATCTAGTGGGATGGCTGTAAGCTATATTCAGGGATCAGTCCACAGATTCTACTGTAATAGTCCTTAATAAATGAGGGCAGATCTACAAGTCCCTTGTTTATAAATTTTCTATGGCTCCTTATTTAATGGAATTCACCTGGAAGTGCCGAACCAGCTTTTTTTAGGACACCTGCAATCCAGGTGAAATACATGGGGGAGCAGGCAGGTAAATGTTGGTAGGCATGTGGAGAGACTAGGACGGATCAGGCACACAGTTGTTGGACCTGTCCAGCCTTGGCTACCTATTGGGAAGTGACTGCACATATTTCGAAAGACATGTTTGGAAGTCCACATCTCCCTGCTCCCACGTTGATTTTACTTTATATACCACCTGTGTCCATGGGTATTAGAGGGCAGCAATCGAAACTTCTTTTCATCCTGATCACAGGGGCGAAAACAGCCATTACTAAACAATGGCTTACACCTCAGCCACCCATAATACTAACATACTAAAAAGCTAGCAGAATAGGCCAAATGGTCTGTCTTGTCTGCTCGAAAGCCAGCAACCTAATGGCTGCCCACCTCACCACCCCCCTAGCCCCCAAGAGTGTCTTCTCTAGATTCAGTTTTCCCTTGAACATATCCCACCCTTTCTTGAAGTCCTCCACTGTGCCCTCCTCTACCAGCCTCCCGAGAAGTGCATTCCATGGCTCCACCACCCTCTCAGTGAAAAAATGCCTTCTGCGTTCTCCCCCTGTAATTTTCCCCCTTCAACTTTCACCCACGGCCCCTGGTCACTCCCCCCTTCTTCAGCCTAAACCACTCCCTGGTTCCACTCCTAATTATTGCCTTTACATACTTGAAAACCTCTATCATGTCTCCCCTATCCCTCCTCTCCTCCAGTGAGTAAAATGCAAGCTCTTCCAATTTCTCCTCATAAGGCCTCCCCTCCATGCCCCGAATCATCCTGGTCGCTCTCCTCTGGACCCTCTCCAGCAGTGCTATGTCCTTCTTCAGATAAGGTCTCCAGAACTGTACACAATACTCAAGCTGCGGCCTGACCGAGGCATTATATAGAGGGAGGATCACTTCCTTGCTTCTGGACGTAATTCCCCTGGCTATGCAACCCAATATCCTGTTTGACTTGGCTACAATGTTTCTACAATTTTCAGAATAATTCATTTTAACATCAACCACCACCCCTAAATCCCTTTCTCCCAATGTTGCTTGCAGTGTGACCCCCCCCAGGGCTGTATACATGGCCCGGGTTATTGACCCCCAAATGAAGTACCTTACATTTCCCGGAATTAAATTTCAGTCCCCACCTCCTTGACCACCCCCTCAAGGGTATCCAGATCCCCCTGGACTGTCTCCCTTGCTTCCTCACTATCCACCAGTGCTCCCAATTTTGAATCATTCGCAAAGAGACTCAACCTATTCTTAACCCCCCTCCCTATATCCGAGACATAGACATTGAACAAAAGTGGCCCCCAATACTAAACCTTGAGGGACTCCACTGATTACCTTTCTGGGGGAGGATATTGTCCCACCCACCATTACCCTCTGTAAACACCCCGGAAGCCAATTTTCAACCCAGTATAGCTCCTGTCCACCCACCTCCATCTCCCCCAATTTTGCTATCAGTCCATTAGGAGGTACTGAATCAAATGCCTTGCTGAAATCTAGGTAAAGGACATCCACTGGCCTATGTCTATCCAAGGCCCCCATCACCCAATCATAAAACTCTACAAGGTTGGTCTGACACGATCTCCCCCAGGACAAAGCCATACTGTTTATCATCCTGGTGCCCTAACCTTTCCAACTGCCTCCCAGGCCTCTCCTTGATAAAGCCCTCCATTACTTTGCCCACTACAGTTGTTAGACTGACCGGCCCATAGTTCCCCATCTCCTCCCTAGACCCCCCTTATGTATAGGCACTACATAAGCCACCCTCCAGTCCTGTAGCACCCATCCCATCTGCAGAGAGATGTTAAAGAGTGCAGCCAGTGGGGATGCCAGCACATCCGCCAATTCCTTCATAACCCTCGGATGTATTCCATCTGGCCCTGGCGCCTTATCAGTTTTCAGATTCCGAAGGGCTTCCCTCACCCTATCCATTGTGATTTCTCCCTCGCAATCCACTCCCTCATGCAACCTTCCTACACCTTCTTGGTCTGGTCTAGCCTGTGCCCTAGTCTCATGCCATCCTATGGTCTCAGACTGAGACTGACCTCTCGCTTTTACTGACTCCTCATCTCTCCCATCAGGCTGTAGGGATCCCTTCTCACCCACTGCAAATATTGAGGCAAAGTACTTGTTTAGCACCTCTGCCTGTTCCCCTGCTTTCTGAGCCCATCCCCCCACAATCTTAATCCTGTTGATCTGTGTCCTCTCTTTTCTCTTCTCTCTTATGTATCTATAGAATCCCTCCCCCAGATATCCTTAGCCAGGTTTTTTTCCCATCCCTGCCTTAGTGCCCCTCACCACTCTGGTGACCTTCCTGGCCAATAGTTCATACTCCCCTCGTTCCTTATCTTCACTAGAACATTTGAAACGTATGTAGGCAGCCATTTTATCCCTCATCGCCTCCTGCACTTCCCTGGTCCACCAACATGGCTTGTTGGTTCTACCATGCTTACGCCTTATTTTAGTACAGGACCTAGTAGCCTCCTGTACCCCTTCTTTAATGGTCTCCTACAATCTTCCAGCATCCATATCCGGTCCAACCATGTCCAACCTCTCCCTTAGAATCCTAACCATGCCCACAAAGTCTGCTCCCCTGAAATCAACCACTACTGTATGAGTGCGGTTTTCCTCCCCCCCAAATACAGCAGGAACCAAACCGTGGCATGGTCTCCACCCGCCAGTGGACTGCACACCTCCAGTCCCCTAATTTGTTCAATGTCCGCTAGCACAACATCCAATATCCGTCCCTCTCTAGTAGGTTCCCCCACCTGCTGGACCAGGAAAGCATCCTGAAAGACATCCATCAGTCTCTGTTTCCTGGCTACAGAGGATGTCATGGTGTCCCAGTCCGCCCCCGGCATATTAAGATCACCCATGACAACCATCCTTCCCTTTCCAAGGTCACATTGAGCCTTGATGTTCTCCACCAACTTATCCTCCAGAGCCTCCTCTATTGCAGGGGGCCTGTATACCACATCTATCTTCAATTTCTTCCCTCCCCTTATTTGCAGCATTACCCAAATTGCCTCCACACCCCCTCCAGCCTCCTCCACTCCACTAACTATTATGTCATTTCTGACTATCAGCGCAACCCCTCCCCCTCTTCCCACTCCCCTATCTTTTCCTGAATATCTTGTAGCCCTCTAAGTTTAGGCCCCACTCATTTCTCTGAGTGGCACATGTCTCTGTAATTGCTGCCACATCCGCTGTTCCCTCAGCCAACATAGCTTGGAGTTCAGGCATTTTATTGCTCATATTGCTGGCGTGATCAGGACTGTCCTCCACCCCAACTTCTCCCCTCTCTCCAGTCCCCTCAACCCTGCACAATCCCTTTTCTGCCCAGTTTTCCTAGAATTCTTAACATAGTCTCTCCCACTCCTCACGTGACCTAGACCTGGACCCTCAAACAGCCCCCCTGGGGTCTTTTAATTAATATTAGACCCCCCCTTTACAAGTTTAAACCCCACCTCTCGGCTATAAAACCAGCAAGTTTTAATTTCAAGATTTCTCTCCCCTCCATATTGAGGTGTAACCTATCCCTGGCATATAGCCCCTTATCCTCTCAAGTATCCCCCAGTCCCCTACCAGCCCATACCCCTCTGCCCTGCACCAGCCCCTGCGCCACTTATTTACCTCTCTATTTTTAGCTTAGTCTCAGCAGATGCCCTAAGTACTGGCAGAATCTCAGAGAAAGAAATTTTACTTCCTATAGCGTGACAAACCCTTGTCAGCTCCCTGAATCTAGCCTGTATTTCTAGCTCACTATTCCCTTCCAAATCATTTGTTCCCAAATGTACTAGGAAGTCTGGGGATCCCCCACAATCCAATGCCAACGAGTATAGGTGGAATTTGGCTTTGTGTACGGATAGACCTGGCATACATTTAGCCTTGGCAGGTCTGCTATCATTGTTCCCCTCCCCCCTCCCATTGAATACCCCTGATCATGGAATCCCCCAGCAATATCACCTTCACTTCACACCCCACTGTATTAGCCCTCTTTAGTCCTTCCAGACTCCTCCTTCTAACATCAAACCCTTGCTTGCTCCTACCTCTCCCATCAACCTGAGGGTCTTTATTAGCCCGTTTAATACTATCCAGGCTCCTCCTTCTGTCAACAACCCCCTGCTTGTTCCTCCCCTCCCCATCATCCGGGGGGCCACCCTCATTTGTGGACCCTACCATACTCCGTTTACCTGCAACTGCCAGTTTACTCCTCGCCCCCCCAATCTCCTGGGTGTCCAGAGTTTGCTCCCCCAGAACCATCCCCATCTCTCTTTTTGATCTAAAAAACTCCAATCCCCCACTCGAATAACCTCCCACTGCTTTCCCATCCTCCTTTGGACCTGCACTTCCCACTCCATCTGCTATATTCCTCCTTACCCTAATCTCCACCTCACCTGGTGATACATGTCTGGAATCTGACCTAACAAGGGAACTCCCTACCGCCCCCTCCTCATTGATTAAATTCCCCAACCTGGTCACCGGCCTATCTCCAATCTTACCTCCTTCCACCCTATCCTCTCTCAGTGTCCCCCCATCTATCACAATATCCTCCAACACAGGCTCATGTCCCTCCCTCCTCCGTCCTTTCCTTTGGTTCAAGCTCCGTCCTCTGTCATCCTCCCCCATCTGCCTACTGACCAAACTCTCCCTATCCACTTGCTCCCCCCTCCCACCATCTTCCTCCACTTCATCACCCGGGTATAGCATGGTGAAACGGTTTGTAAGCTTGATGCTGTCCCCCAATTTGCTCACTCCTAACTCACCCTCTCTCATCCTCTCCCACTGAGCAGTCTCCTCCCTACACCATGCTTCCTGTATGTTGTTTACTCCACCCCTACACCCCCATATAATAAGCACAATGGGTTTCTATAACTGACTCCCTCTACTATCTTGAAAAGCATACCTATTACTACTTATATCACCTTCCAGTGTTTCATGAAACCTAGAGTAGATGGGTCCTGTACAAACTGGAGAGAGACACGGAATTTGTACTATGATCATCTGATTTCTCCAGTTGACAGACACATGATCTGTAGCTTGAGTTACTTCCTATATTACCACAGTGTATTCCATTTTTGTAAGTGTCCATTCTTGCAGTGTGAATAAGTATATTTTATTTTCAAAGTGAATCAGAGATGGGAGGCTAAGCAAAATAGTTAAAGGGGGAAAATTAATCGAAGCAGTCACAGGAGCTGTGAGGTGAAGCTATAGCCTAGATTTGAATACTCCTAGAGAGGTGGAGGTGGTGATGTAAGTGCTGAGGGCATTATACCAGCTGGGTGCATGGTAGGCAAAGGATCTTTGGCCCTGGGTGGTACGGCATCAGGAGATCTGGAGAAGCTGATGTTCCAAACTTCTGGTGAAATGAGGGTTGGTATTTGGGCGTAGTAGGTCTTGGATGCAAGGTGGAGTGAGGCCCCAAGGTAGATTTTTTTGCCATCAGGCAGGAAAGGTACTTTATGCGATTGGGAGAGCTATAACCATCCCGTATCAGCGTAGAGCTCACATGTATGAGTGTGTCTTTGGGCACCAGTGAGCAGCCGACAGGCCTTGTTAAGGGAGGTTGTTATGCACCTGAGTGCGGTAGTTGAGGCAGAGCCATAGAAAATTAAGCCATAGTCTATGACAGAGATGACAGAGCTTTGGATAGCAATCTTCAGCGCAGATTGGGTAAGGAACTGTCTGTTTCGGTATAGGATACCAATGCATTGATTCACAGTTTTCGCAGTACTATCAATGTGGGTCCCAAAGGTTAGGCAGGGATCGAGGGAGATTCCAAGGTATTTAAATGATGTCACTTGTTCGAGGGTATTTCTTGCATAAGTATTGATAGCAAGCGGAATTTGCCTTTTCTTGTTTTGCAAGCTTGAGAAGAGCATGGATTTTGTTTTTTTTGTGGTTTAGGACCAGTTTGTGCTCTAAGAACCAGTTCTCAACCTTGGAGAAAGCAAGCTGCAGGCTGAGGAGTAAGGGTTTCAGGTCCTTATGGGAGGAGAGAGGATCACGGCGTCATCAGCATAGAGGATTATTTGTTCTGGACAAGACTGAGGAAGGGAGTTTAGGAATAAGCTGAAGAGAAGAGGGCCCAGGATGGATCCCTGGGGAATGCCTGAGAGAACCGGATTTGAGTCTGAGAGAACTCCTGAGATTTTTACTCTTTGTGAGCGTTGAGCCAGGTAACGTTTTACCCAGGCACTAGAGCCCTGAGAGAGCCCAATAGCCTGTAGCTGTTTGACAAGCAGGCCATGGTGAACAGTGTCAAACGCCTTTGTTAGGTCAATGAATACAGCTCCTGTTTGGTATCCTTTGTCCAAAGCATTGTGGATTGCTCCAGTGAATTCCAGGAGGGCGTTCGATGTGTTGCGCCCTTGCCTGAAACCGTGTTGCTGAGCACAGAGGATGTTATACTTTTGCAGGTAGTCTGTAAGTTGGTCCGCCACAATGCGCTTAAGGGCCCTGGAGAGGGGTGGGAGTATAGATATTGGTCGATAGTTACCAGGTAAGGACTTGTCACCACTTTTGAACACCGGGGTGACTAATGCAGATTTCCATTTGCTGGGGAATTGACTCAGGCAGAGGGAGATATTGAAAATTCTGGTGAGTGGGAGCAATACCTCTTCCAGGGTAAAGGGACAGTAGTTTAAGGTCTATGGTATCGCTGCTTGCTCTGGACTTAGAGATAGCCTTTTTGACGTATTTGTGGACTTTATGTGCCCTAACTTTTTTGAAATGGAAGGGCCGTTGATTTGGAGAAACAGGAGGTGAAGTTGGTTCCGAGGGGTCTATATTTGAAAAGAAGTCTGGGGGGAGGACCCCACTAAGGTCAGTGAAAGTTGCATTGAGGATCTTTGCCATGACCATTGGGTCTAGGGTAGTGGCTCCTTCTACAGTCAGTAGAGTAGGAGAGGATCTGGACTGCTTTCCCGTGATATTTCTGATATTGTCCCAGAAGGATCTCCCATCACCCCAGGTGTTGGCGAGGGCATCTTTGAAATAGGAAATCTTCATCATTCGGATTTGTTTAGTGCAGTAGTTGTGAAACTGTTTGTACCTTTGAATGTCTGGCAGGGAGCTTGTGGCTCTAGCTATTGCCCAGAGGTGGTCCCTTGTTTTTAGTTGGGCCAAAAGCTTAGCAGTGAGCCAGGGATTGGAGAAAGCTTTGATTTTGCGCTTTTTTACTGGGTGTGTAGGAGTCGCAGGCAGCATTGAAAGTAGTGATGAAGTAATCAAGGGCTGTGTCAACATCTTGTGAATTTTGTTCTCGTTGTTTTCTTTCTTCTTTCCTTCTCATAGCCCCCTCCCCCCCAAAAGGAACAAACAAGTGGTTTGGGCAGCCCCTGCCTTGGTGGCCACTAGGGTTGCCACCTTTCGAAGAGGCAAAAACAGGACACTAAACCACAGCCTAAACTCCGCCCCTAGCCCCACCCCTTTTCATGACTGATCATATGTTGCTCCTCCAAAGCCATTTGCTATGTCAGTGAAGACGTTAATGGAGCAGTAAAAGACAACACTTAAAGCAGCAGTTCAACAAAAATGTTACTGTACCTGTTAATTTTGCGTTTCTAGTTTCTTCCTAGATATTAATTAATTAATATATTTATTGAAATTATTTTACCAGGTAAACATGCAGGGATAAAGGAAATCTCATTAACAGATATGATCAGGGCGGACAGGTAAATACTGTAAATAGTATGCAATTATACATAATAAACAAACCATTTCTTTCCTATAATGTGTACTTTATATTTTTCCTGGATCCAATTCGTTTTCATGTCCACAATACTATTTTGAAGCCAAAAGAAGTGAACAGACATTTTACTAGAGGAAACAACTATTTTATAAAAAAATGTAAAACATTTAAAAATACTTAAATTCTTTTAGAGATAAAAAAGTTTACCAGCAAATAAAAATGGAAGATAACTGAATCTTTTACTGTTACAAAAAGTAGTCAGTCTTTTTGCCCAGCTTTGCTGATGTTCTGCTTTTGAGATGCAGTGGAAAATATTAGATTAAGTATCTGCTAATTGTCTTAATGGCCATACTTTACTCCTCCCAGGTTGACTACTTTTACAAAGAAAGGGCAATATTGACACTAGAACTTAGTTTGTAACCTGGAAATGCAGCTGAAACAATGAATGATATGACAAAATCTGTTTCAAAAGTATATGATCACACAAAACGGCTCAAAAACCTGACTATCACTGAGCAAAACTGATTGCCTGATAGGGACCCTGAAAATCTGATTACCAGGTAAAAAACCTGACAGGTGGCAACCCTATTGGCCACTTAAATGGTCTGGCAGGAGTGACTGGATTATTTAAATGTGGTCTCCCTACTGGGAGAATAAGACAAAATATGGTATAGTGTGCATTTTCCTACTCACCACCTGCACTGCTAGTGGCAGGAGTGTGTTGAGCTTGGTGTGCATCCAAGTCCACGTAGCCAGTAGGGCACGAGAATGGGAATGGACCTTAACCTTGAGGTCCTAAGCTGACCATGCTGCCTGATATAAATCAGCAGCAGCAGGTAGGTGAAGCATTGCATGGAATGTGCTCCACTTCTTGGGGCCATAATACTAGCCAAAAAGGGACTGATGAATACAATTAAATGTATATAACAAAAGGAATGTTTTCTTCTCAAACTGTCTATGCCAGAGCAGGGTGTAGTGCAGCTGGAAGAAAAAGGGAAGGGGAAAAGGGAGCTATGTGCTCCTGGTTGTTACTCTGCCCACCCAAGTTTAACAAGGGAGTGAATGTAAATCCAGTTCACTTAGGAAGCCAGCCAGAATGTTGACCCTCACAAATGGAAAAGTGACTGCAGTTACCCAAAATAAAACATCACTCTCAGCCCAGAACAGAGAAGCCCTACTGCCCTGGGGCCTGAGTGATGGTCTGTCTACCCTGAGTGTTCATATAAAATGCAAAGACAGCAGGAAAATTGACAGTTTGTTCAAATTTCAGGTATAGCTCACTATATATATATATATATATGTGTGTTCTGCTTAGCTATAAGTAAAGACACAGACTGTTTTACAACAAGGATCTACTGACTGCAAAACCTGAAGAAATAGGGATACATGATAGGTGGGTGTGTAATACACAAGATATCTGAATGAGTGGAGAGTGACCTTGGGTAACCTCATGAATGGCGTAGCGTAGCGGAGCCATGAATAATAGTTCCCGAGGTCACTTTCCATAAGTTCAGATATCTTGTGTATTACATGCCCACCCATCATGTATGCAATTTATACAATAGGGGTTTTTAGTATTTTTTTTTGTTTTATGTGTGGATTTTGGTGTGTTGTGTTGTGTTGGCTTGTATTGTGTCTTTGTGGTTGTTTTTTCCTTGAGTGGTTTTATTCCATGTGTGTTATTTGTCATTGTGAATGAGTTTGCTTTCGGTTTTGTGAATGAAGTTGCTTTCGGTTTTGTAATTGGCTGCTTTTATGAATGGGCTGTTTTCATCTGGTGTGATTGGATGTCCTGTTGGAGACTGCTTTAACATTGGTTGTTGTTGGGCAGGATTTTGTCAGGGCAGCGTTTGTGAAGGTTGTGGGCTGCTGCTTATAAAATTGTCATTTGGGGGATTTATTGAGCTATTTTGGATATTTATTCTTCAGTTTATAGGTGAATACGGTCACAAACCCACTCCTGAGGGTCAGATCACTGAGCTCACAGTGCTCACCCCAAGTGCAATCCGTGACAGGGAGGAGAAAAACAGGGATGTCCTCCTCATGACTTTCCAGAGTGCTCGCTGGGTTTACAACTGAACACTCGCCACCAGGTCCCAGAGTATCCCTCCATACTTTGGATCAGGGCACAATACCAGTCTCGAGTCTTGTGGCCAAATACGAACCTTTTTTTAATGGCTACTACACACAGGAGGAAGGCCCATGTGTTACACTTTCTTCAGGGTAGCAGCACACCACCTGATTTGGTCTTCGCCCTACAGGACATGCATTAGCCCAGTTCACTCCCCTGGAAGACTCGTATGAGACTCTGGTATTCTCCCCAAATCTGTCCAGATTGTCCCCACAGACCCTTTCAATTTGGTTGCTATCCGTGACCCTTCTAAGCAAGTAACAGTTGTCACAGATTATTACTAAATCTTCCTACAGTCACACATACAATAGAAAAACTCTCACGCAGGCAGAATTTCTTTAAGAAACAAAAGTTTTACTAAAAATATTTAAATAAATGTAGTACAACTAAAAGAGAACATGTATTAATATAGGATACAGTATGGAAACACATTTGGAAAGTATACGGTATAAACGCCTTAAAACTGTTTAACTACGTCTCTACCTTAAAGATGAGTTTCAAAGTTCAGAGAATCTTTTGTTGGCAATAAATCTGAGTCTTTGTGTAGCAGCCTGGCAGTTGTTCTGTTATGCTCAGGAGAATGTCCAAAACTAGAATGATACTGAGGGACTGTGCTGAGAGTTTAACTATCCTGAAAAATACAGTATCATCAATTTTCAGATATAAGGAATCAGTTTATTTTCCCACCAGTGACCCACAGCACCATTTATGACAGTTCAGAATTAACCCCTTTGAAGTCTCAGGTTCTGACAATAGCACACTAGAAGTGAATTTCACACAGTATTGCTAGCATGGTCTTTCCAGACGAATATATTCTGTTCACTCATAAAATGTGATATACTTATAATAGTTCCTGAGATCACAAGCAAGTTGCTTCTGTAGTGCATGTTTATGGCAGGTAAATGGCTTTTGACACATCTCTGTCAAAAGAACCTGGGAATGAAAATCTCCCTTCATGGCAAGTAGGTGGCCTTCATGTCAAAAGGTCACCCCTTTTAAAAAAAATCTAGGCTTTTCCCTATGCCTAGAATTAACACTCGCATTTTCTTGTGCATGTACATATACAATAGAATTACAGAATATAACACCACACATCTGCCCATTGGTCTGGCCGGGTCTATCTTGCAACACTCCTCCCTCCGAGACTGAATTTGTGGGAATTTGTCCCTAGCACGGTATGAGTTTCAAAAATTCTTCTCATTGCTCTACCTGGCGAGATAGCCCATCTGCATTGGCATTCGCTGATCCAGCCCTATGGGCAATGGTCATATTGTAGCCCTGTAAGGCAGTGCTCCATCTCAAAAGACGACCATTCATTTTATCCATCTGGATCAACCATGCCAGGGGGTTATGATCGGTCTGTACTTCAAAGTGCCTTCCATAGAGGTACGGCTCTAATTTCTTCAGGGCCCATACATAGAAACATAGACGTTGATGGCAGATAATGACCGCAAGGCCCTTCCAGTCTGCCCATTTTTTCTACATTATGAATCTGCCATAGGCCTGTACTCTGTCAATGGCCTATCTATTCATACTCATCTTTATTGCTCCCTTATGCCTGTCCCATGCCTGTTTGAAGCCCTGCACTGTATTCATATCCACCACTTCCTGAGGTAGGCTGTTCCATGCATCCACCACCCTTTTTGTAAAATAGAACCTCCTCACATTATCCCTTAATTGGCCTCCCTCTAAACTCATGCTGTGTCCTCTTGTCCTATTTTTCTTATATTGAAACATGTTAGACTCCTTCACCTTGTTAATGTCCTTAAGATGTTTGAATGTTTCAATATTATCACCTCTCTCTCTCTCCTTTGCTCTAGAGCAGTATTACTCACTCCACGGCTCGCGAGCCACATGCGGCTCTTTTTGAATTAGCTTGCAGCTCCTACAGTGATTCTGCATTTACTGAGCTATGCAGCTCTTTCAAACAACCCCGTGTGAGCCAAAAATGTATATCCATAATTGTAGCAAGAGAGTGAGTGAGTAATGCTGTTTAAATCACTGTGCTTAATGGAACATTCTAACATCTGCCTGTTCTATGCCCCATCCCTGGATGACAGTCTGCCTGTTTAGCTGTAATTGACAGAAGAATAAAGTAAAATGCAGCATTTTTGATGTTTGGGTAGAGTGGGTTACATGGGAAGCTGACAGCTACATTTGCTACTCTTACAAAACATCCACGTCTGAGCCAAAGAGCAAGTGAGTATATCCCTAATCGCAGCGAGAGAGCGAACGAGTTGTTTGTTGAGGAGGCACCTAGTTCAACAACTGAATGTGAGGAATCTGAGTTAAATAATTAATATACTGAACTGAGCAACTGCTGTGGCTGTGGCTGTGGGGTTGAATAAATACCTGCACTAAGAAGATAAAAGTTCATTTATTTGCTGCTCCCGTGGGTTCACGCTGTCACTTCAGTCTTGTACACTTCTTTGAACAGCGCTTACATCTTGTTGTGTTTTTCTCCCTGTTAAGTCCTTAATGGTGGAATGCCCAATGCTGTGTAGGTTTTCTCTGTAGTCTCGTTTTGATTTGTCTGCACTGCATATTCAATTGACTGATTGTGGTGAGAAGGAGAGCTAAGGATCTTACACTGCAGGTACAAAAGCTTTTTTTTTGTTTTGTAAAATGAAGCATAATATTATTTTAATTAAGATCTGGGACTGGGACTGACAAATGTACTTTACTGAAATTATTTTTCTCTCTGCAGTTTATCAGACAAGACTTCAGTAACAAGGGTCCATATCTCAAAGCAGGTATTCTCAGCACTGGTTGGGGGGGGCACTGGAGAAGTGGTGTGGTGTTTTATATTTTATAAATTTGGTGCTCCAGTGCATGACTTTTGTTCATTGTTCATTGGGTGTTAATTGGGGGGGGGGGTCACCGATGTGGTGATGTTGATTGCTATTAAATTCTATTTAATATCTGTAACTGTGCTATTTGTGATTTTATGTTTATTTAATTGTGTATATTTGTAATTAATAACAATAAAATGTTTTAACTTTATACATTTTGAGTGCAAGTTTGATTTTGGCACTGCACCGAATGCAGTGTATATAGGTTATGGCTTCCAACCGAAGTGAAGTAACAAATATGGCTCCCAAGCCTCGTATGACTGAGTATCACTGCTCTAGGGTATACATATTGAGCTCCGTTAATCTGTCCTCATATGTTTTCTGATGCAGTCCCTGCACCATTTTGGTTGCCTTTCTCTGGACTGCCTCCATTTTGTTAATGTCCTTGTGCAGGTGCGGCCTCCAGTATTGCACACAGTACTCCAGATGGGGCCTAACCAGTGTCTTGTAAAGAGGGATCATTACCTCCCTCTTACGACTTGCGATACCCCTACTAATACACCCCAACATCCCTCTAGACTTACTTAATGCTTTAGTGGTCTGCTTGGATGATTTCAGGTCATCTGTGATGATGATGCCCAAGTTTCTTTCTTCCCTTGTGATTGCCAGCAACTCCCCTCCCAATCTATAGGTGGCTTCAGGGTTTCTCTTCCCTATTTGCATGATCTTGCACTTCTTTGCGCTAAACCCCAGTTGCCGCTCTTCCAACCATTTTACCAGTTTATCCAGATCTCTTCTCATTCTTCTCACCCCATCTGCATCATCTACTCTGTTGCAGATCTTGGTGTCATCTGCAAAGAGACAAACCTTACCCTCCAGTCCATCTGCAATGTCACTGATGAAGATATTGAAGAGGACTGGTCCCAGGACTGATTCCTGAGGTACCCCACTTGTGACTTGCATCTCTTCCGACTGTATATTATTTACTACCACTCTCTGTTTTCTGCCCACCAACTAGTTTGCCACCCAGTTGACCAACTTCTGACCCATCCTGAGCCTACCCAGCTTATTAATCAATCTTCTATGTGGAACAGTATCGAAAGCTTTGCTGAAGTCAAGGTAGGCAACATCAACTGCTCCTCCTTGGTCCACCACTCTAGTTACCCAGTCAAATAAATCTATGAGATTATTTTGACAGGACCTTCCTGTTGTAAACCCATGCTGTCTTGGATCCTGTGCTCCTATGGATTCCAGGTGTTGCACTATCCTTTCCTTAAGGAATGCCTCCATCATCTTGAACACTACTGAGGTAAGAATGACTGGTCTGTAGTTCTCTGCCTCCTTCCTGCTACCACTCATACCCTGGGATGTATGCCATCAGGTCCCATTGCCTTGTCCACCCTAAGCTTAGCAAGCTTTTGTAGGACCCTTTCCTTTGTGAAGGGACTAGTGCACACCTCCCTCCTACTTGTATCCATGATGCTGAGCTGTGGGCCCTGCCATACCTTCTCCTCAGTAAATACTGAGCAGAAGTATCTATTTAGGATAGATGTTTTTCTTTGGTCCTCCTCCTCTCACTCCCCCTTATCCTCTTTGATCTTAGCAATACTCCCTCTGGACTTTCTCTTTTCACTAATGTATCTATAGAAGGTCTTGTCCCTTTCTTTTACTGTTCATGCTAGTGTTTCCTCAATTTGGGCCTTTGCCTGCCTTACTGCCTTCCCTGCTTCCCTTAGGGAAGTTTGGTGTGCCGCCCTATCTTTGTTCCACTGTGTTCCCTATATTTCCTGAAGGCTAGCCTTTTGACTCTGACCTTTTCTGCTACTGTTTTTGAGAACCAAAGTGGTTTCCTTCTTCTTTTGCTCTTGCTTTTCTCTCTAACACAATGGGATGTTGCTTCAAGTATTGCAGCCTTAGTGCTTGCCCACTTTGCCTGTACCCCCTCACCTGTATTTATTTTTGCTAGGACTAGCTTAACTCTGTTGACCATCTTATCAAAGTCAGCTCCTCTGAAGTCCCATGTTTTTGTCTTGGAATGGGGGGATTTAGTTCTAGTGGCCAAATTGAACCATACCATGTGATGGTCACTGGCCCCCAGGTGACCTCCTACCTGAAGATCTGTGATCCCTTCCCTGTTAGTCAGTACTAGGTCTAGGATAGTCCTGTCTCTTGTGGGTTGTTCTACCAGTTGTTTGAGGCCCTCCCCTTGCAGGGAATCCACCATGTGTCTAGTTCTGGCAGATGTTCCTGCTGGTATTGACCAATCTGTATCAGGCATGTTGAAGTCTCCCATTATCAGAACCTCCCCTTTAGCTGTCATGTTTTGTATATCTTCTAACAGTAATGAGTCTATGTCCTCCCCCTGGTCTGGAGGCCTGTGGACAACCCCAGTTCATATGGCTGTTCCATTTCCTGTTTCCAGGGTGACCCACAGTTCTTCTGGCTCCTTATGTGTGTTCTGAATTTCTGTAGCTTTGATATTTTGTTGACATAAAGGGCCACTCCACTACCCCCATCCCCTTTTTGCACCTCAGTCTCTTCTGAACAGTACATAGCCAGGTACTGAAGTCTCCCAAGTGTGGTTACTGGTGAACCATGTCTCGTTAATGGCTACTATGTCCAGTTTAACCTCTGTCATTGTTGCCTGCAGGTCTGGGATCTTGTTTCCCAGACTGCAAGCATTTCTGTACATGACTTTCCATTGGCCAGATTTCGGTGTGTCAGTTATTGGGCAAGGTCCGGCATTTCCCCTGTGCATCATATGGGGAGCTGGAACATTCTCCTTGCCTGGTGATGCAAATGAACTACAAACATGCTGAACTCATATTTGATCACTAGCTGAGGAGGGAGGGGAGTTCTTCCCATTTGACTTATCGGGTGCTGTACCCCTCTCCCCATTTGCTAGTTTAAATATTCTGCAAAGACATCAAATTTCTGCCCCAATGCACTGACTCCCTCCTTAGTCAGATGCAGTCCATCGAATTTAAAGAACATTCGCTCCCAAAACTGTTGCCAGTCGCCTACAAATTTGTGTCCTTTTTCCTGGCACCAGCCCTTGAGCCACATGTTTAACTCCCCATCTCCCCCTTCTCTGACCTTCTGTCCATCTGCCCCCCCATCCCAGACTGGCAGGATCTCAGAGAAGGAGACAACGGATGAAATGGATGACAGTTTGTCTCCCAGCCTGGTCAGGTGTTCCTTGGTCTCCACAACTGACCAGCTGGCGAGATCATTAGTCCCTATGTGTACAAGGACGTTGATGTTTTGTCCTGCTTCCTGCATGATTTTAGCAATGTGGTCAGTGTCTCTCCACGCTGATATACCTGGGAGACATATGACCATTACCCCCGGCTGGAGGTAGGTATCAATTCCCTGAATCATTGAGTCTCCTATGATCAGAAGTGTTTTGGATTTCTTTTTTTTTTGTTTGTTTTGGTCCCTATTTTGGGTGAATTTTGTTGTGCTAGCTCCTGTACTGCAGTGTCCTGCTCTGCAGTGTCCTCTGCCCCTTTGTTTGATTTCAGAGAGAGAGAGGCAGATACCTGTTTGTAGTTTTTATATGGTTTGTGGAGGTGATACTTTGGAGAGCACTGAGTGATGGGGCACCCGATTTGCCCCTCCTAACCAGCTTCCAACCTCCCAGACCAACTACCCTCTGTGGTCAAGGTGCTTCTGTTGGATGTTGGTGAAATGGCGGGTGGTTCTTGTAATATATTTCTTCCTGAATATGCGATTTGAGGCATGCAGTCTCTGCCCATGCTGCCTAGAGCTGAACCCTTAGATCTCCAATGGTCCAGCATGTAGGACAGTGTCCTAAATCCTGTATAACTGCCCTTCTGAAAAATGTCCCACAGTACCTGTAGTTAATAATATCCATTCCAGATGAGTTGCTGGGTTTATAACCTGGTCAGAGTAATTAAAAGGCGGAAAATGAAAGCAAAAGTTTGATTTTGTGTTTTATTTGTTTGTTTTTGTATAACTTGTTATAACAAGTTAAATTACTTGTGCCCCTGTAAATGAGGTCACCGTGTAGATACCCCTCTGATCCTCCCCTTCCTGCTTTGCTACAGGAAATGTCACGACTGTGCTACCCTATGAAAGGAGTGTAGCATGGGGTGGTTGGGGATGGGGTTGGGTAGCTGGGCCCTTTCCCTGCCGGAAAAGAAGAATCATAGATGAAAGAAACAAGGAGGTAAGAGCAGAAACAATCAACTAACAACAAATGCAGTAGTCCTGAAAACTTAGCCTAATGGTAGATAAAACTGTAAAACCTGTAAAGTACCACGTGTAATAATTTCACAGAAGATATACCCTGTAAAAAACACTTTGCTACTGAGAAAAATAAAGCAGTAACAAAAGATATACCTTGCAAAAAACAATTTAAATCAGAAGATTACAGCAGTAATCTGTAAGCACAAACCTGTAGGCACACCCTGTAATAATACAGCAGAAAGTATACCCTGCAACAACAGTTTGAATCAGAGAAAAAATAAAGCAGTGAAATGTTAGCCACAAACAGTACCAGCACAAGGCACTCCTTCTCAATTGTGAAATAGGCCTGCTCCCAAGGAAGCAACTTTTTACTAAGGTACACTATTGGGTGGTCTTTCCCTTGGCTAGAGGTCTGACTGAGGACTGCTCCAGTTCCCACATTTGAGGCATCTGTCTGGACTGGCCAACATTGAAGAACCACACAGTGCTTCCCTTAGCCGTGTAAAGGCTCATTCACAGGCTGGTTCCCATTTTACCTTTTTAGGCATTTTTTTCTTTAGCAAGCCAGATAGGGGAGCTGCCAGGGTACTGTAATTTTGTACAAACTTATGATAGCACCCAGCGGTCCCTAGGAAACTCTGAGCCTGCTTCTGGGTTTCTGGCCTGAACCAGGCCTCTAGCACCTCAACCTTGACTTGATTAGGGTGAAGCTGCCCCCACCCTACTACATATCCAAGGTATGCCACCTCTACCATGGCCACCTGGCACTTTTCAGCCTTGACAGTGACCCCTGCCCTCTGTATCCTGCCCAACACCTCCCTCAGGTGGGACAGGTGTTCCCTTCAGCTGGCACTGAAGATGGCAATATTATCCAGGTATGCCACAGCGTACTCTTCAATACCATGTGGCACCTGGTTCACCAAACTTTGGAAGGTGGCAGGGGCATTCTTCATTCCAAAAGGCATTATTCTGAACTCGAATAATCCTATTGGAGTGATGAAGGCTGACATCTCCCTAGCTCTGTCAGTTAACTCCACCTGCCAATACCCTTTGGTCAGGTCAATGGTAGTGAGATATGTCAGCCCTTCCAACTTGTCCAGTAGTTCGTCCATCCATGGCATTGGGTGGGCGTCAGACTTCGTGACTGCATTGAGTACCCAACAGTCTACACAGAAGTGAGTAGAGCCATCTGGCTTGAGAAAAAGGACTATGGGTGAGACCCAGGGACTGTGAGATTTCTGGATTACCCCTAAATCCAGCATCTCCTCCACTTCCCTTCTAATGTCCTTTAGGATGGCCTCAGACACCAGGTAGACTGTCCGTCAGATGAGTGCTTGCGTTCCTGTGTCTACATCATATGTCGTTAAGGAGGTATGTCCCAGCTTGGCCGTAAACAAAGGGGCAAAGTCCTCTAAAACCTCCCTCACTTCCTGGGACTGTTCCGGGGTCAACTGAGGTGACATTTTGATTGCCTCCACAGAGAACTCCCACTTGCTTTTTTCTAACAAGTGCAGTAGGGGGTCTGCTTTGTCCATCCCCTCCCCAGGACTACACACTGCAAATACCATGTCAGCCCTATTTGCATATGGTTTCATCATGTTGAGATGGTACATTCTATGGGTATGTCTCCTGTCAGGCAGTTCTACAGTGTAGTTTGTCATTCACTTGTCTGACTACTTTGTATGGTCCCGCCCACTCGGCCTGCGGCTCGCCCTTCTGGACCGGGATTAGGATCATGACTTCCTGATCTACTGTACACTGCATGAGTGAGCTCTGGCTCTTCAGTCATACCAGACCTTTTGCTTCTGCTGGGTGGCTGACAGGTTGCTCTGGGCTGCTCCCATAAGCTCCTTCAGGTTTTCCATAAACTTCAGGACATATTCCACTATGGGAGTTCCCTGGGTGGTGTGCTTGCCTTCCCAATCTTCCTGGACCAAGTCTAGGGCCCATGCACCCTACATTCATGTAAGAGTTTGAAGGGAGAAAACCCTGTCGACTCTTGGGGCACCTCCCTGTATGCGAACAATGGATAGGGAAGGTATTTCTGCCAGTCCCTCCCATGCTGTTCAGCAAATACTTGGAGCATCGATTTTAGGGTACCATTAAACCTTTCCCCACAAAACCATTGGCTCGCGGGTGATAAGGTGTTGTGCATCTCTGCACTACCCCACACTTCTCCCACAAACACTTCATCAGGTCCGACATGAAGGAACCCCCTCGATCGGTGATACCCTCCTGTGGAAACTCGACATGGAAGAAAATCCCTAGCAAGACGTCAGCCACTTTGTTTGTCCAAAGTAAGGAAAGGGCAACTGCCTCTGGGTATCTGGTGGCATAATCAACCACCGTCAGGATAAACCTCTTCCTGGAGGAGCTGGGGGTACTCAAAGGTCCCACAATATCCATTTCTACCCTCTGGAATGGTTCCTCCACAATGGGCAAGGGAATTAGGGTGGCTTGGGTTTTACTACCTGCCTTCCCTATTTGTTTGCACCAGTGACAAGACCTGCAATATTCCTTCACCTGCTGGGTGATGTTGGGCCAACAGAAATTCTGGGCCAGTCACTGCATGGTACGTGTGATTTCCAGATGTCCAGACATGGGGATATCATGAGCGATCTTGAGCAACCGCTCACGGTACCCCTGGGGAATGACAAGCTGCCTGCCCATCACCCCCCCATCCTTACATCCTGCATATACAACAGTCCATTGTCCCAAAATACCCTATGTGTCACATTACCTCCCTGTGTCCCATCAGATTCTGCACAAATCCCAGCCTCTCTAAACTAGGGTCAGTCCTCTGAGCAGCTGCAAAATTCATACATTTTCCCAAGGCATGGAACATGTCCCCTTCAGTTTCTAAACTAGGGTCCATAGCTCTAGCATCAGGGCATTCAGGATCACTGCCATCCCTAACCATTTGACCACTGGTTACCTCTCTCTGCTTGGAGTAACCTTCTGCAGCTGTTTTTGTGAACTGCTAACTGGGGAAGTCCTACCCCCCTTTCACTATTCTCCATGTCAGGAGACCCAGGCTGGGGAACCAGCCTCCCATTGTTTTTCACAGGGGCTTCTATGGGGTCCAGAGAACTACAATTGGCCTTTGCCATCTGACTGTGGGTAACCACACATACCACCCCCTTCTGGAGATTGTTCCCTATTATCACATCCAGGGTGAGATTGTCTGCAACTACCACCTTTTGTACTCTCTCTCCTGTCTCTCCCCAGTCCAGGAGAACACTAGCAAGTGGCAGAGTTTTCTCCTCCCCAGTGAATCCCCTTACTGTTATGAATTGATTAGGTATAAGCTGTTCAGGCTCAACCAAATCCCCTTTTACTAAAGTAAGAGATGCCCCCATGTCACTTAACCCATGGGTGTGCACCCCATTTACAATAATCGGGTGTATGTGCTTCCTCATGTTGATAGGTTTGCTTTTAGGGATACACAGTGCACCCAACTCTGTTCGAGCACCACTTTGTCCGCTCTCTGCCTTTTTAGGACAGGTCTTGCAAGATGCCCTGGCTGTTTGCAAAACCAACAATCATCATTCCTTTTGTCTGAGAAATCAATTTTTTGTAACCTGGGGCTTCACCCTTTCTATGGTGCGCCTTTCCCCTTCTGTGCTGCCACACCCGGCCCACTCCCTTTCAGAGCTGGCCTGCTCCTGGCATAGCAGTCCAAGAGCTCAGCAGCCTGCTGCGCTGTTTTGGGGTCGCAGTTCTTCAACCAGATTTTCAAATCTGCTGGGCAAGCCCAAAAGAATTGCTGCAAAAGTACAACCTCCTCAATTTTCTCTACAGAGTTTGCTTCAACTCCCTCCCACCAACGTTTCAAAAACTTATGTTACTTTGCGATGAATTCCTCATAGCTCGTGTCAGGGCTTCTTCAAAGCTTACGGAACTTAATCCTGTATGCTTCAGGAGTTAACTCATACTTTTTAAGCAATGCAGCTTTAAGTTTCTCATAATCACTACTGTCCTGATCTTCCATTTGACCTAATGTTTCACGACCTTTCCCAGTAAGTAGCAGGGATAGCTGGAAACAGCAGGACTCCCTGGGTATTTTAACCTGAATATAGACCTTTTCAAATGAATTCAAAAATGCATCCATATCCTCCCCCTCTATAAATTCAGCTATTCATTTCGAATTTAACTTGTACCCCAGTCCTGGAGGTCCATGTTCACCCCTGCCGCTTACCTCGTCTGGCGCTGGTCATTGGAGTTTTAGCTTCTGCAGCTTGAATTCTCTCTGGTGCTCTCTGTCCTCTCTCTTAGCCTTTCTCTGACACTGCCTTTCTCTTTCATTGGCCTCTCTCCGATGCTGATTTTCTTTTTCCTGCATCTCCATCACCATATTGAACTTCCTCTGCTCGAATTCCAGCTACAATCTCCTCAACTCTAGCTGCAGCCTGATCATTTCTTACTCCAGTGTTGTGGTGACCTTCTCCTGGTGCTGTAGCTCTGGGTCCCTTCTGGGCTCACTGTCCTCCTCCCTGGGACTGGACTCTGTGATGGACCCTGGCACCCCCAAGCCCAGGCTGTGGTCGTTTTCAGTCACTGGCCATGACTTGAAGGTCTGGGCAGCTGCTAGCTCATCAGCTGTCACAAAAGCCTCCACGAGGTGCTTTTTGGCTCATCCCTCATACTGGATTCCTATCTCCTGGCACAACTGCTTCAGGTATTCTGCAATGTATTTGCTGTAGATGGAAGTCATCTTTTTCCCTAACTACTGTTACACTAGCTTGCACCCAAGAAAAAAACAAAACAGGTAGGGAACTTGATACTGTAACTAAATTATATATATTTTTAAAGGTGTGCTGATGCAAGTTCAACACCAACACAGCGAACGCTAGCATAGCGACAGAATTTGTCTGTCTGTGGTGAGTTGCTGTGCTGGTGATGTGTTTCCCAATATTGCCCCCCCACCAGTCCAACTCCAACTTGGAGTTAGATATTTAGAGACTGGGGGGTTTGGGGAGGCACGCCCCCGGTGGAAATGCACCAACATCCCCAATGGTGCAATGGCGACACTCGGCATTGTATCCGTCACTATGGGGAATGTAGGTGCGAGCACTGTCGAAGCGCTATAGCAAAACCATTTTTAAAATCTCTGCCTTTATTGTGAGTGGACTTTATTCTGTTAAACAATTTGTTATACTGGACTTGGAATCGAGCCCAGCTGTTATGCCGGTGGCTACCAATCTCTTGAATCACAATACAACCAAATCTATTGGATCCCAACGCTGCACACCAGATCTGTCACAAACCCACTCATGAGGGTCAGATCACTGAGCTCACAGTGCCCACCCCTAAGTGCAATCTGTGACAGGGAGGGGGAAAACAGGGATACCCTCCTTGTGTCCTTCCAGAGTGCTCACTGAGTTTACAACTGACCACTCACCACCATGTCCCAGAGTATCCCTCTATACTTTGATTCAGGGCACAATACCAGTCTTGAGTCTTGTGGTCAAATACAAACCCTTTTTCATGGCTATTACACACAAGAGGAAGGCCCATGTGTTACACTCTTGCCGGGTAGCAGTGCACCACCTGATTTGGTCTTTGCCCTACAGAACATACAATAGCCCAGTTCACAGCCCCAGCAGACTCATATGAGACTCTGGTATTCTCCCAAAATCCATCTGAATTGTTCCCACAGACCCTTTCAATTTGGTTGCTATCCGTGACCCTTCTAAGTAAATAATAGTTGTCACAGATTATTAATAAATCTTCTACAGTCACAAATACAATATAAAAACTCTCACACAGGCAGAATTTCTTTAGGAAACAAAAGTTCTACTAAAAATATTTAAATAAATGCAGTACAACTAAAAGAGAACATATGTTAATTTAGGTTATAGTATGGAAACAAATTTGGAAAATATACAGTTTAAATGCCTTAAAACTGTTTAACTATGTCTCTACCTCAAAGATGAGTTTCAAAGTTCAGAGAATCTTTAGTTGGCAAAAGATCTCAGTCCTTGTGTAGCAGCCTGGCAGTTGTTCTGTTGTGCTCCTGAGAATGTCCAAATCCAAAATGATACTGAGTGACTGTGCTGAGAGTTTAACTATCCTTCTGAAATATGCAGTGTCATTAACTTTTCAGATATAAGTTTATTTTCCCACCAGTAACGCACAGCAGTGACAGTTCAGAATTAACCTCTTTGGAGTCTCAGGTTCTGACAATCGCACACTGGGAGTGAATTTCATACAGTACTGCTAGAATGGTCTTTCCTGGTGAATATATACTCTGTTCCCACATAAAATATGATACACTTATAATAGTTCCTGAGATCACAAGCAATCTGCTTCTGTAGTGCATGTTTATGGCAGGTAAACGGCATTTGGCACATCTCTGTCAAAAGAACCTGGGAATGATAATCTCCCTTCCTGGCAAGCAGGTGGCTTTCGAGTCAAAGGGTCACCCCCTTTAAAAAAAAATCTAGGTTTTTCCCTATGCCTTGAATTAACACTGGCATTTTCTTGTGCATGCACATATACAATAGAATTGCAGACTATAACACCACATATCTGCCCATCTGGCTGGCCAGGTCTATCTTGCCACAAATACTACTTTATTATACTCATTTATTTGCTTTGTGAGTTGTTAAGTGCTTTTACTTTTTGTGTTTTTTCCACTTTTGTGCTCTTTTCGGTTTACTTGACAGGAGGTTTTGTGGTTTTTATTAGTATTTTTATTTGGTTCAGTTCTTCATTGTTGTAGTATTTCTGTGGTGTGTGTGCCTATCTGGCTTCCGTTCTTCACTTTGTTTCTCGGTTCTGTGTTGTCTCATGTGGTTTCTTCAATCAGAGTTGGTGTCTGACTATATCATTTGAGGTCTCTTTCTGCCTTTTGTCTCATATTGATGTCCTGTATATAAAAAGGGAGGGGGGGGGATTTATTATTTATGTTTGTTTCGGTTATTTGACAGTGGAAGGTGTTTTTAGTTGTGTATTTTTTCTTACTTTGGACTATATTGAAGGTTAGGTTTGTTGCGCTTATTGTGGGATTATTAAAGCATGCTGAAATAGTGTCTTGCCAGTTCAGGGTTCTTGTTTTTTGTGGTTTTTCGTATTGTGGATCTGTGGATGTGTATGGTATTGGTTTGGAGCAGCTGAGGATATTCAGTATGTTTTTGTTGTTTTTCTTCATTTATATGAGAGTATTCATTTAGGGATTGGACTTTTTCTTTATGTCCAGATACCTATATGATATCAATAGGTGGAATGTCACTGTCTGTGAGTTTTTGAATGAGATGTTTTCTAATTGAATGGTTTGTTAATCTTTTCTCTATTTTTATACCAGCTTTTGTATCATGTTTTTCATGATGTTGCATATGGTGTTTATTCCCAGTGGCTGTTTTTTATATCACCATGTTGGGTATTGTGCTCTTCCAAGGTGGTTCACTGCTAGAAAGAAAGGGGCATCCTCATGGTTGGATTTTTCAGGTCATTTTCTTTTGAACAGTAGGTAGTTTTTTACAGGACATTTCTTTGGATGGTTTGTTTCGTAAGCCCTGGTTTTTATTTTTCGGACGCCTTTTGGATTGGAGCCAGTTCGAGTTTCCATTTGTCTCTCTGTGCTGTAGTTGAGGTATTTGATGTTTCTTTCATCTCTTTTTAGTGGTATGTCTCCCCATTTAAGATTTCTTGTCTCTGTGTTTCCACGGATTCCAAAATATAAAGTGACAGTGAGTTAAAGTGGGTTGTCAGGTCCTAGTTGGTTTAAGTGGTACAACTGTTCTATGATGTTGCCTGTTATTTCATCTGCTGCCCATGGTCTGTTTCCCTTTCCTTGCTCTTTTAGGTGCTTCTGCTTTGATTGAAGGACTTGTCTTGTTCTTAGAAATTTTGTAGAGGTACTTAAGGATTCAGGATAATCTGTTTCCATTATATGTCTTTCTATACTTTGAAATATCGACCTGAGGGTTAGCGGTTCATATGGTGTGCCATCCTTTCTTTGGCAGCTGATGAAGTAGTGGCACAATATAGGATCTAGTTGTTCTGGTGGTATTTGGTGGACAGGTTCAGTTATGGGAGTGAGCAGGTTGAGGTTAAGGAGTGAGCACTTGAGCGGCGGGTGCTGCTGAGGGAGACAGGGACTGAATGGAAGGAGCAGCTGTGTCCGGAAAGTGTGGCAGGAGCCACTTGAGGCAGAGGGAGCGTGCAGCCCGAGAGCCAGTGGGGAAGAGCAAAGGAGCAGAACCAAGGAGCAGCAGAGGGATTTTTTCATCCCGCCCACCCTTCTCGGCCCTGCCCTCTATTAAATAGCTAAGGTGGGAGGAGCCAGGGTCACATCACAGCAAGGAGCCACAAGCTGGTGAGCAGCAGATGGTACTACCTACTAGGGTTGGAGCTGAATGCTACCTGAACTTGACGCTGGCTAAAGGTACATGGTGAGTCAGACTGGCACTATTTTGTTACAGGGGGTGAGGGAGGGAGGGGGGCATTCTGAGCAGTATCTTGGCATGGACACTGTATTTTGTATTTGTAGGGTAAGTAAAAAAGTATAGGGCAAGTCACCTTAGTGGAAAGGCATTGTAGGAAGGGACTAGAGGAGAGAGAGGGGGAAAAAAGTAAGGTAGGACTGTATTCTTATATTTGTCACTGTCGGTTAAGTTTATTTTTTGGGGAGACAGGGCTAGTTAAGATAGCATAGCTAGTACTGGTAATTGTTTTAGTAATAATGCTGTGTTAAGTCGCATTGCCATTTCCTGTTAGTTGGGTGTTTCTTTTGTTGGGGGGCAGGGCTAGTTAAGATAGCACAACCGCTACTGGTAATTTTACTTTCATTGCTAATACTGCATTGGTCACATTGCCCTTTCCTGTTAGTTAAGGCTGCTTAAGCATGGGGAGAATAGTGGGCTGTAATGGATGTGGGGCAGCGGTTTGGATGAACATTTTGTGGAATCTTGGGGGGGTATCCAAACTGTCGCAGGCTGAGAAGGCTCAAGAAGCAGGTGGGGTGGCTTGGTAGGGAGTTGGAGAGGATAGGAGGAGGGAGAGGGGCTGCTGGGGCAAGTGGGTCACCCCCAGTGGGGATCATGAGGGCATCACAGGGGAGGAGCTTCAGGTCAAGGAAGGGGATGGGGAGGGAGAACAGGAGCAAACTGGACAGGAGTCCAGGCTCAGGGGGGCCATAGTAGGAGGAAAGAGCTGACACACAACAAAGCAGTGGGGGCGGGTAATAGGTTTGTGGTCCTGGTGACATTGGGGGAGGGAGGGAATGATCACCTGAAAGGGGCAGTGGAAGGAACAAGGGACAGAAGGGCAGAGGAGAGGCCAAGGATAAGGGATGAGGGGCACAGCTGAGAGGACGGACGAAGGAAGTAGAGAGGAAGGAGAAAGGAACAGGGAAGAGAGAGAGGGGGTAGACAGAGAGGGTGGGGTCCAAGGAGACTGGGAGGAGTGGAGGATAGGGATGGGGCAGGGAGGATGGGGGACAGATCAGGTTGGGGAGGAAGCAATAGGGGAAGGGCAGAGAAACAAAGGTGCAGACTCCAGGGAAGGGGGATACTACTGTGGGGAGATTCTATACTACAAGGGATAAGATGGGGCAGTAAGGGGGAAAGGCACAGTCATATATGGGTGGAGTGCATACCTGGGCTAATGGCGAGCAGGGCGGGGCAGTCAATTCTGAAGTGCACAAGTAGAGGTAGGAGGAAACCGCATTTAGTGTTGCACATGGGAACAAATGACCTGGTGGGGGAGACTGTGGAAGTGGTGAGGGAGAGGCTTGAGAACTGGGTAGGGTGTGTGAGGAACTGGGGGAGTCAGTGACCTTCTCGGAGGTGCTCCCAGTACCATGCACAAGTACAGCAAGAAAAGGTATGATTAGAGAGTTCAACACATGGCTGGTGGAATGGTGTTGATCCAAGGAGTACAGGTTGGTGGGAGGCTGGGGCCGAACCCGGGACAACAACAACCTATATGCAGGAGATAGGCTGCACTTGAGTGGGGAGGAGAAGGGATTATTAAAACAGGGGATGGGGGTACATAGTAACAAAGGTGAGTTTAAACTAGGTGGGGGGGTGGCGAGAGGACAGCTTGTAGGCTGAGCACCAAGAAAGGGGAGCCCGACGAGCATGCCCCCCAAGCCAAGAGGGGAGGAGTCAGGGTAGAGGCATGGGTGGGAACGGGGGAAACCCAGGGCAAGGCATGGAAGGATAGGTGCTGGAGGGTGGTAATTTTGAATGCTAGGAGCCTAGGTAATAAGCTAGTTGATTTGCAGGCTCTTGGCAGTGAGGAGGGTGGATATTGCGACCATTACAGAAACGTGGGCTTCCCAGTACCAGGACTGGGATATGATGATCCCAGGGTACAAGTTATTCAGGAAGGATATGGCTAAAGGGAAGGTAGGGGCGTGGCAATCTATGTATGGGAAGGGGTGAGGTGTACAAGGGAGGAGGGGGAGGATGGTAGAACAGAGGCCGTATGGATGCAGCTTCAGGACTCGAGAAGTAGGACACTAAGGATGGGGACAGTATACAGACCTCCTGTGCAAGAGGAGGACCTGGACAGACAGCTAGCTGAGCAAATCAGAAAGGTCTGTAGGAAGGGGAGCACTGTGGTGGCGGGTGGGGGACTTCAACCTACCTGGGGTGGAGTGGAGCACTCCTGCCACCACAAGTGCGAAGGTGCAGGTCATACTGGAGGCATTTCAGGACAGCTTCCCAGAGCAGCTGGTACATGAGCCTACTAGAGTGGATAGGACTCTGGACCTGGTACTTTCAAATGAGTAGGCTGTAAGGGATCAGGGAGGTGGAGGACCCTTTGGCTGGGAGTGACCGCCACTCAGTGTGGTTCACGCTCAATATGAGTAGGGAAACAGGGGGTATGGCTACCAGGGTGATTGATTTTTAAAGGGGTAGACTTTAGTAGAATGGGGAGATTTGGAGTAAGTATATGGCAAGCATTCATCAGGACTTGGATGCTAGTCAGAAGTGGGAGGTTATTAATAGAGGACTGACAGAGGCCACTGGGGCATGTTTGAAGGTGCTGAGCAAGAAGGGAAGAGCAAAGAAACCCAGCTGTTTGTCTCGGGAGGTTATGGAGGGGGTAAGGGCCAAGAGAAGGGTATTTCCGAAACTCAAGAAATCGGAGGGGGTGTGTGTGCGAAGGAAGACTATACAAAGAAGTGCAGGGAAGTTACCAGGCTAGTCAGAGCGGCCAAGGCCTCAAGAGAACAGAGACTGGCACAGGGTATTAAGGAAGGAGAAAAGGACTTCTTCAGATACTTTAGAGAAAGAAGGAAGAACAAAAACCAGATTATGAGGATTAGGAAGGATGGAGGGTGGGTGGAGAAGTGGGGGGACAGGCAGAGTCATTAAAAGAATACCACTGTTCTGTGTTCACAAAGGAGAAAGGGGGGCAGATACCCCAAGGGGGGGTAGAGTGGGTAGTGGAGGGGAAGGGGTGACTGATGTAGGGATTACGGATGGCAGGGTTCTGGAGGGATTGAGGGCATTAAGGGTGGACAAGGCACTGGGCCCGGATGGCAACCACCCTAGGGTACTCAGGGAGCTGGCAGAGATCCTCGTAGGGCCGCTGACTGACCTGTTCAATACCTTCCTGGACACAGGATGAGTACCACAGGACTAGAGGGTGGCCCATGTGGTGCCCATTCACAAAAGTGGCCCCAGGGACGAGCCGGGCAACTACAGGCCAGTGAGCCTCACATTGATTGTGGGGAAGCTCATGGAGTCAATCCTAAAGGAGTGGCTGGTGACCTTCTTGGAGGACAGTGGTCCCCAGGACGGTCACCAACATGGGTTTGTCTCTGGCAGATCCTGGCAGACAAATCTAATTGAGTATTATGACTGGGTGACCAGGGAACTGGACAGGGGCCATGTGGTGGATGTCCTGTATTTAGACTTCAGCAAGGCCTTTGATTCTGTGCCACATGGGAGGCTGGGAGGGAAGCTGGAATACATAGGGGTGGGAACAAAGATGGTGAATTTGATCAACTGGCTGAATGGAAGGCACCAGAGGGTAGTGGGGGGAGCTGTCATCACTAAGGGAAGTGACAAGCAGGGTGCCACAGGGATCAGTGCTGGGACCAGTGTTGTTTGGGATATTATAGCTGATATCTCACATGGGGTCCAGAGTAGGTTCAGTCTGTTCATAGACAATACGAAAATGAAAGCTGTGATAGATGACATTGAAGGCTGGAAGGGGCTGCAGGAGGATCTGAACAAACTACAGGAGTTGTTGGTAACATGGCAGCTGGGGTACAATGTCAAGAAGTGTAAAGTACTGCACTTCAGAGCTAGGAACTGGGGAGGAGCTATCAGCTGGGAGGGGTACAGTTGGAAAGTAATGAGGAAGAAAAGGATCTGGAGGTGATTATAATGGGCAGCATGAACAACTCGGCTCAGTGCAGGAAGGCGGCAGCAAAGGCCAATAGGATGCTAAGGTGTATAGTGAGAGGAATCTCCTCCAGGAATAGAGAGGTAATCCTTCCCCTGTACAGGTCTTTGGTCAGGCCTCACTTGGAGTACTGTGTGCACTACTGGTGCCCATTCCTGAAGAAGGACATCAAGTTGCTGGAGGCGGTGCAGTGTAGGGCCAGGAAGATGATCCAGGGATTTGAGGGGAAGTCTTATGAGGAGAGATAGCAGAGCTGAACATGTATTCTCTGGAGGAGAGGGGGGATAGGGGGATATGATCGAGACATTTAAGTACCTCAAGGGGATAAATAAGGTTAATATGGAAGGGATTTTTCAGCTTAGAAGAGGGAGGGATACAAGAGGGCATCAGTTGATGTTGGAAGGGGGAAGATTCAGGAGGGAAATCAGGAGGCATTTTTTCACGGAAAGGGTAGTGGACAGGTGGAATGCTCTGCCCGAGGGGGTGGTGTCCTGTGGAACGGTGCATGGCTTTAAGAAGGGTTGGGATAGGATGGGGGGGGTTATGATGAAGTGGTGTGAGGAGGGTGGACAGCTGTGAGTTGAGGGACTGGCTGCACAATCGAGCAGACTCGATAGACCATAAGGTCTGCTTCTGCTGGCGCTTTTGTATGATCGTATCTGCATTTCTTCAATTAGTTTTTTTCTGAAGTTCTACAGGTCTGCTTCTGTTTTTTTTTTTTTTGCAGGTGTTTACGTTTTTTGGCAGTTTGTATGTAGTCTTGTATGTAGTCGTTGTCTATGTTATATTCTACTGTGGTTAGTTGTCCTGTCTGTCGTGTTTGTGTTATTTTCTCAAAGTCTTCTGTTGTATCGGGAGCCAGTAAGGGTTCTGTGCCATTTTCTTTCTTTTTTTTTTATTTAACTTTTTATTTTCAAAATAGGTATGAAATACAGATTGTAACAGAACAGAGACAGTACATTTGCAACATGGGTTCAAAAGCAGATCATTTCACACATATTTGTGTTCAGCAGAGTTCATAGAAATAATTGTTCTCTTCTTTGTAGAGGCAGACTAGGGTCCCATTAATTCATCATTATAATTTGAGGAGCACACTCATTACTAGAACAGTTCTATTATCCAACTAAAGCATACAAGGTGTACATTCTTGCTGTACAGGTGCCTCTGTCTGGTGGGCTGCACTGAAAAAGAAACTTGCAGTGCTGATGGCACTGTGAGAGAGCAGTGGCTAGGGGCAGCAGAATGCTGGGTTGCATCGGAAGGGGGGTTACCAGTAGAAAAAGGGAGGTCATAGTAGCCTTGTACATCTGGTACACCCATCTAGTTAGATCGCATTTGGAGTATAGAGTCCAGTTCTGGAGGCCATACCTCAAAAAGGGTGTGGAGAGGCTGGAGCGAGTTCAGAGGAGGGCAACAAAGATGATAAAGGGGTTATGTCACCTGTCCTATGAGGAAATGTTGAGAGAATTGAACATGTACTCCCTGGAACAGAGGAGGGAGAGGGGGGACATGATTGAGACCTTCAAGTACCTTAAGGGTATAAACTGGGTGCCAGTGGAAAGCATCTTTCAGTTGAAGGAGAATCAGAGGACAAGGGGGCATGGGTTACAGGTTGTGGGGGGACGGTTCAAGGGTAATATTAGGAAGTATTATTTCACGGACAGGGTGGTGAATAAGTGGAATAGGCACCCAGAGGAGTTGGTTGGAGAAGCAACAGTGGAAGGCTTCAAAAAGGCGTAGGACAGCCACATGGGGAGTGTTGGGGGGGAACATGTCCTAGCAGATAGCTAGATAAATGGGCAGACTAGGTAGGCCCGTTGGTCCTTTTCTGCCATCACACTTCTATGACTCTATGAATCTATGAATTCTAGTTTATATAAATTAAATTCCTTAGTAGTTCCTTAGTGCTGCTGTTTTTGACAGAGGAGAACTTTGGTTTCAGAGCAAGAAGCAGCAGTCTAGAGCTACAGATTTTTTACTGATAAATCACTTCTATCTCAGCAGGAGTCAGTACCTGTTTGGATTAAGCAAACAGATACTTTATTAGAAAAAGGGGGTCTCATTTAAGTAAAAAAAAAAGAAGAAAGTCACTGTGTTTCTCTGAGGAAGGGGGCTGTATCATCTTAATTCACTGAGTCAGAGCAGAGGATGAATCTAATTGGGGGTTTGGCTTAGCAGCTTAGGAGTACAAAAGCAGGTGTCTCAAATTACAGCTTCCTGCTGTTTTTGACAGAGGAGAACTTTGGTTTCAGAGCAAGAAGCAGCGGTCTAGAGCTACAGATTTTTTACTAATTGCCCTCCTTCCCACCCCTCCACCCAAAGCCAATTCTAGTTTTATAGCCACTGGATGTGACCGACAACAGGAACTTCCTGTTTGGCAGTATGAAGGGAAGGATCACTGAGACATACTAGTTTCATCAACCTTGAAGGAACCTAAAAAATAACTCTTTCTCCCCGGCTGCTGGAGGTCTGAATCCAAGCACGGAAGAAGGAGACTACTGAAGACTACAGGAAGTTCCTGTCCCAGAACAGGAAGGGCAAGAGTTGTAAGGGCACATAGGCAGTAGGAAAATAAGTGTAAAAATACACAGAGGGAGGAGACAGTCAGCATACAAAGCAACAAGAGAGAGGACACAAAATAAGTCAAGATGGGAGTGGTGCAGTGCAATGGCTGTGGGGCAGCAGTGTTCTGGGAGACATTCTGGAGGCTGCGATGCTGCCCTGTTTGCAGGCACCTCTCTGGTCTGAGGGAGGAGGTTGGCCGTCTCTAGGCTGACCTGGCTAGGATTCGTGAATCCTCTTCCCCAACCCAGGGACCACCAGGGCCACCACCGTTACCTCAGAGGTTGCCAAGAAAGAGGAGCGATTGGACCAAGGTGGGCTCAGGGAGGGAGAGGGTGGTGGAACAGAGGTGCATTCCTCCAGTTGTACCACTCCACAATTCATATGCTGTTCTGGCAAAGAGTGGTTCCTCTATGGAGGCACCTGCAGTGGAGACCAAGGAGGATGCTGGGAACCTCCACAAAGGAGACCCACAGGAGGGTGGCACAAAACCCCACAGGGGAAGGAACAACTCCTGGTGGGGGACTCAATCATTAGGGGGGTAGAAGTGTGGGAGGAAGGGGATAGGGAGGTGAGGTGCCTGCCTGGCACCATGGCTCGGAGGGACAGAAAGCGAATCCTCAGGATTGCCGGAGCAGCTGCATGAGGGAGGGAGCTGGATGTCATTGTCCACCTAGGGACAAATCACCTGGCTGTGAATGGGATCAAAGCAGTGCAAGAGGAGTTTGTGGAGCTGGGGAGGGGCCTTAGACAAGTAGCATGTACGGTAACCTTCTCAGAGGTGCAGTCTGTCTATGGCAAGGATGATGCTAGGGTACTCCACACCATGGGAGTCAATGAATGGTTGAAAATCTGGTGTGAAGCTCTGGGTTTTGGCTTCATTGGGGACTGGGGAGCCACCTGGATGGATGCAGGCTTATACTGGCACGATGGTCTGCATCTGTCCGGGGGGGGGACCAGGATCCTAGGTGACAGGTTTAAATGCTTCATTGGCAAGCATTTAAACTAGCCAAGGGGGGAGGCACTGAAAAGGAGCAGGGAAATCCCAGCCTCCCCCAATGAAACACAGTAGTTAGAGAGGTAAACACCAAGGTAGAGAAGTCAGTAGGGAGCAGAACAGGGATAAATGCAGAAAAAGGCAATACAGACAGGGATGGGGCTAAAAGGGGTAAGGCCATAAAAAATAAATGGAAGGTGATGAGTACAAATGCCTGCAGTCTGTGCAACAAGCTCCCTGAACTAGTGGCCTTGATGGAAGAGGGATGCCTGGATATTGTAGCAGTCACTGAAACATGGTACACAGAGAACCATGACTGGGATGTCAACATACCAGGACACACAGTCTACAGGATGGACAGTGTGGGTAAAAGAGGAGAAGTAGCTCTCTATATAAGGGAAGGGATTAAAGCAACAGAGCTAAAGAGTAATCAGGAAGTTGATGAGTCACTATGAGTCACCCCGGAGACAGGAAATGGCACCACAATCTGCATGGGGGTTGTGTACAGACCCCCATCTCAGGGGGAGGAAATTGACAAGGAAATGATAGAAGGCATCCTTAAAATGGCAGAAAAAGGGGAGATATTGTTGATGGGGGACCTGAATATGCCAGATGTTAACTGGAGTACCTTTGCTGCAGGCACATCCAAGAGCAGGGTCTTTCTTGATGCCCTACAGGGGGCATGCCTCAGACAGCTAGTGTTGGAACCCACTCGGGATGGAGCAATCTTAGACCTGGTACTCTCAAATGGGGAAGGAGAAAGGATCTCAGATTTAGAAGTGGGTAGCCATCTGGGAACAAGTGACCACCAAACAGTGTGGTTCACAATAAACACAGCCATAGAGGTAAGCTTTACAAAAGCAAGAGTATTGGACTTTAGGAAGGCTGACTTTGGGAAAATGAGAGAGTGACTCAGAAAAGCACTAGCAAACAGGTAGGAAGGAGCGGTGGAGGAACAATGGGGAATAATCAAAATAGCCATCCCAAAGGCAACAAGCCTTTGTGTGAAGCAAATCAACAAAACAAAATGAAGGGAAAAAACGCTATGGTTCTCAAAAGAGGTGGCAGGAACGGTTAAGGAGAAAAGGATAGCATTCAGGAAATATAAGGAAACACAGAAGTAGCAGGACAAAGAACTTTATCAGTTAAAGCAGAAGGAGGCAGGGAAGGCAGTCAGAATAAGAAAGGCACAAACTGAGGAAAAGATAGCCAACTCTGTTAAGAAGGGGGATAAAACCTTTTATAGGTACATTAGGGAGCGAAGAAAGACCAAGGGAGGGATACAGAGACTTAATAAAGGGGAAGGAATGTGGGCAGAGGGTGACAGTGAAAAAGCAGGGATACTGAACAAATATTTCTGCTCAGTATTCACAACAGAAGAGGAAGGGGAGGTACCTAAACCAAACAATAGAGAAACTCTGAATGGGGGGTCGATACCAGTCCATTCACAGAAGAAAGGGTTTTGAAAGAACTCTTGAAACTGAGGGTGGACAAAGCAATGGGGCCTGATGGGATTCACCCAAGAAATCTAAAAGAACTAAGGGTAGAACTAGTAACACCAGTGACTACTCTCTTTAACAAATCATAGGAGGATGGGGTGGTACCTGAGGACTGGAGGAGGGCAAATGTGATTCCACTTCACAAAAGTGGGAGCTGGGCAGAGGCAGGAAACTACAGACCAGTTAGTTTGACTTCAGTGGTAGGGAAAATGTTGGAATCACTTCTGAGGGAAAGAATTGTTGAGTACCTAGAGGCCAGTGGGGCATAGGACCCAAGGCAGCATGGTTTCACAGCAGGAAGGTCATGTCAGACGAACCTAATAGATTTCTTTGACTGGGTGACCAAAGTAGTAGACCAGGGAGGGGCTGTGGATATGGCCTACCTAGATTTTAACAAGGCATTTGACAGTGTCACACAAAATATTAATATACAAGTTAGCCAGCCTTAGAGTGGGTCCCAAGGTGGTAGCCTGGATAAAACACTGGCTGGACAACAGGACACAAAGAGTAATAGTAAACAGAGTCCACAGTGAAGAAAGGAGGGTGACTAGTGGGGTACTGCAGGGTTCAGTACTGGGACTGGTCCTCTTTAATGTCTTTATAAGTGACATTGGAGAGCACCTGGAAGGAAAGGTGTCTCTTTGCAGATGACACAAAGATCTGCAACAGGGTTGACACACAAGGCGGGGTGGAAAGAATGAAAAGGGACTTGGCAAGGTTGGAGGAATGTCAATTATGTGGCAGCTCCGATTCAGTGCAAAGAAGTGCAAGGTAATGCATCTGGGGAACAAAAACCCAGGGGAAGAGTACACAATGGGGGGTGAGTTAATAACAACAACAAAAATTGAAAGAGACCTAGGAGTAATTATATCAGATGACCTAAAGGTCGGCAAGCAATGTGAGAAGGCAGTAAGGAGGGCTGGGGGGATACTGAGATGCATAGGGAGAGGCATCAACAGTATAAAACAGGAAGTTGTTATCCCTCTGTACAGACAGTTAGTGAGACCCAATCTGAGTACTTGTGTGCACTTGAAGACCCCATCTCCGTATAGACAGAGTGGAGGCTGTTCAGAGGAGGGCAACCAAAATGGTGCAGGGTCTGCACCAGAAGACATACGAGGAGAGACTAAAGCAGTTTAACATGTATACCCTTGATGAAAGGAGGGAGAGGGGGGACATGATAGAAACTTTTAAGTATCTCAAGGGAATTAACAAAGTACAAGAGGGTAGCTTCTTTTAGAAGAAGAGATGTGCAAGAACAAGGGGGCACAATTTGAAGATAGAGGGGGGACGGCTCAGAAGTAATGTTAAAAAATATTTTTTCACAGACAGGGTTGTGGATGCATGGAACAGCCTTCCTGAGGAGGTTGTAGAGCCAGGGACAGTGGGAGAATTCAAGAATGCATGGGACAGGCATAAGGCAATCTTAGTGGGGGGTAGGAGGAATTAAGGTGTTGATTAACTAGAATCTGCAGCTTATCCATCAGGTAGAGAAATGGTCAGACTAGGTGGGCCAAGTGGTCCTTATCTGCTGCCAAATTCTATGTTTCTATGTAGTAGGAAGAGAGGCCACATACACTCTTATAGGCCATTAATAATAGAAAGAGGAAGACAAGTAGAACAGGTTAGTTAAGGAGAAAAGAAAATAGACAAGTAGAGGGGAAAGAGACCACTTGTAATTGGTAGTAAAAAAAACAGTGTTTTACATACATACATACATACGAACATATGAAGAAGCCAGCAGAAGAAGGCCATTTGGCCTATCATGTCTGCTCGTATTGCAGGGTCCACAGCTTGAGCTAATGTCCCTGCCATCCCTCCCCACTCCTCCCATCCTCTCTACCCATGATCCTCGCCTTCCCCCAAGCCTATCCCAGCCTCTTTTAAAGCTGCCCACTGTCTTCAATGAAATTACCTCTTTTGGCAGCGCATTCCAAGTAACCACCACCCTCTCTGTGATGAAGTGCTTCCTAACCTCCCCCTAAACCTTCCACCCTCCAGCTGAAGACTGTGCCCCTTCATGTTATGGTTGCTACTCAGCTTAAAGAGACTCTCCTTATCAACCTTATTTATTCTTTTCAAGTACTTGAAGGTCCCAATCATGTCCCTTCTCTCGCTCCTGTCTTCCAGGGAGTACATGTTCAGTGCCCTCAATCTCTCCTTGTATGCCTTACCCTGCTGACCTGCTATCATCTTTGTAGCCCTCCTCTGGACCTTCTCCAGCAGATTAATGTCCTTTTTGAGGTGTGGGCACCAGTACTGAACTCCATACTCTAGATGCGGCCTTAGCAGTGACCTGTACAAGGGCAGTATAACCTCCTCTCTCCTACTACTGATCCCTCTAGATATGCATCCCAGCATCTTGCTTGCCTTTACTGCTGCTATCTTGCACTGCGTGGAGTGCTTCTGGTCACCAGTGATCATCACTCCCAGGTCCTTCTCCTTCTCCTTCTCTGAGGCAGATACTCGGAGTCCACCTAGGTAGTACTCTGTCCTGGGATTTTTGGCTCCAATATGCATAATTTTGCATTTCTTGGCATTGAAGCCAAGCTGCCAGATCTTGGACCATTTACCCAGCTTTTCCAGATCTTTCTGTAGGTCCTGTATCCCTTTAGCTGTGTCCACTCTCCCACAGAGCTTGGTGTCATTTGTGAATGGGCAAATTTTGCCCTTAATGCCATCTCTAATGTCATTGATGAAGACATTGAACAACACCAGTCCCAGCACTGAACCCTGCGGGACCCCACTAGTTACCTCTGTAGTGGCAGATAACTCTTCCCCCCCACAACCACCTTCTGGGTTCCGTCCCTCAGCCAGTTTTCCCACCCATCTAGCCATCTTTTAGTTCACTGAGGGAGTTCCATTGGGGTGTTTAATATTATCATTGTTCCTTTTTTCAAGTTAAGTGCATCCATCTGTCAAGGTACAAAACCAGGGTGGTGTTCTAGCTGATATAAAACCCACTTACTCCACCTAATCTCAAATGTTGTAACATTATTTGAGAACCTGGCAGAGAGCCTAAGGAGTAAAATCTCAATGGTGAAGATGTGCCAGTCCTCCCAAGTGGGTATTCTTGTGGTGCGCCACAGCCTGATGAGGGCTTTCTTAGCTGCTAATAAAAGAAGTGTGACCTGCCTGTGCTTGTCCTTATGTATAGTTATGCCCTCAGGGGTGTGGCAGTAAGTATGTAGGCAGGAGTATGGAGATCTGCACAATCATAGATTGCTACTACTTCTCTGAGAATTTCCTGCCAATACTGGGGGATCATCCCACAGGACCATAAGATATGTGCGTGGTCTGGAGGAGTGAAGCCACAGCCTCACCAGCACTTCCCAATCATGGGTCCAGCATACTTAGCTACTATGGCTGGAGTGTGGAAAAACTGCATTCTGCTCTTCCATGCATATTCCTTGCAGTATGTGCAGCCTGAGACTTTGCATGCGGGTAAGGTTGATGCATCCCAGTTAGATGGAGGGATCATGCAGTTCAACTCATATGACCATTTTACCAGTATTGTTTCCATGGAGTTCACAGGCTTTATTCTAAAGGCCTTGTATATTAAGCTAATTAGGTGCTCTGGGGTACCACCCTTCCACTGGGACTGTATGAGTGTGACCATAGGTGGAGGCCCCACTGCTATGAGTGCTAAGGCCTCCTCATATGGTTGCAAATATGGTTTCAATTGCAGAAAATTAGAAAATTCCATTTTGGGTAGGTGGTAAGTCATTTGCAGCCACACAGAGTGCAATCCAGTGGGCCCGGCCAGTTGATAGATGTAGCTAAGATTGTACTGATACCATTTAATAAAGGTTTTATCCAGTCTGTTAGGATTGAATGCAGTGTCACTTGCCAATTCTCAGAAAAATAGTTTGTCTGCTGGGGTTAAATATTTATGTAATAGATGTAACCACTGATGAAAAGGCTTGGCAGTGTATCGGGGGAATTTAGTGAGTGGTAAGCAGTGCAGTGGGTTTCCAAAAAGGGTAAGGTGGTAAATCAAATACTGTAAGTCACGGAGGGTCATCTCTATCAACTTCCAGGGTGCCTTGTATGCTTGGTTAAGGCAGCACAGAAGAGTTTGTAGCTGAGAGGCTAGGTCATACTTACGCATGTTTGGTATATTAAGACCGCCCTTGTCCCTGGGTAGTTGGAGGACTGAATATCTCAGTCGGGTGTTTTCCCTGCCACACAAACTGAGAAAAAAAATCTCCCATGCTTGAAAGAAAACTTTTCTGGGCATGACCAGGATGGTTTGAAAGAAAAATAAAAGTCGAGGTAAAATGTTCTGCTGAATAGCTTCAACCCTGCTCAGAAGTCCCAACGGTAATTGTGACCACCTTAAAAGGTCTTCTGTGATTTGTTGTGAGATGGGCTCATAGTTCAGCAATTCTATATGGATAAGGTTTTTCGTTAATTTTATTCCTAAGTAGTACATTGTTGTCTTACGCCATTTAAAAGGGAATTTATGTTTTAATAGGAGAGAGGGGTGTAGTTGTAGAAGAGGACCTCAGTTTTTTGTTCATTAATTTTATAGCCTGCCAAGATTCCGAAAGTGTGAAGCTGGTCCCAGACTGCTTGAACTGAATCTTCCGGTGAGGTTAATGTAGGCAGAATATTGTCTGCAAAGAGCAATATTTTATGTGAGCGGCCTCATACAGGGATACCCTCAATTTGAGGGTGAGACCAAATGGATATAGCCGGGGTTCTAAATACAAGGCGAAAAGTAAGGGGGAAGGGGCAGCCTTGATGGGTATCTCTTGAGAGAGGAAAGGGTTCAGAGCTGGATCTGTCCAATTTTAGATCAGCTTGGGGGGAATGATACATGTTTTGGAGTTGTAGCATGAAGTCTGCGTGGAAGCCGAAATGCTGAAGGGTTGCCCGGCAGAAAGGCAGGTCACCCAATCGAAGGCCTTTTCGGTGTCAAGCTCCAGCAGAACTAAAGGTATTTTTTGCGTTACAGCATGATCTATTAATAATAAGGTACAGCAATTTTTTTTCTTTGTAAAACACATCAAAGTAGCAGACAGATAACACATGTTAAAACAAACATGAACCAATCCATTAATCCCACAGTAATAACGCACAATCAGACAATACCAACAGTTAGGGTACAGCATTCTAAACATATACATCCTACAATTCCACCTATACTAAAATGAGAAGAGCATTACGCCTCCCCCCTACATTAGGTCTTATAAGACAGTTCAAATTAGGTAGTAAAACAAGTACACTTCTTACAGCCTGAAACATGTAAACATGTAACGGTGTAATACCCACCCCTAATCAGCAGATCAGATGAGTAGTATTAACCTACACTGGAGTCTCCTCTTCCAAAACTAACATTTTTTAGGACCCCAGATGTTATCAAATCTATGTAGGCCATTCGAGCTTATGTGCGACAGCCTTTTGTACTCTGCCAGCTTATTCAGGGCTGCAATCCAGTCCTGGAACAGAGGAGCAGTACTAGATCGCCATTTAAGGAGAATTTGTTGCTTTGCCTCCAGGGCCGCAGCCTGCAACCATCGAATGCTCAAAGGTGGTAGTGCATGAGCCAAATTCATATGGCCCAACACCCAAAAGAGGGGATCAGCTGATACTGAGTGAGCCACTACTTTCGAACAAAATGACAATATATTTGCCCAATATTGTTACAAAGCTGGACAATCCCACATTATCCGAGATAATGTGCCTGGAGCATCATGCCACCTCTAACACTACTCCTTAGGTAACAGACTCATTCGCTTTCGTACAACTGGTGTTCTGTACCATCTATGCAATATTTTCTTCTGTATCAACTGATATCTAATGTCATTAAAGTTTGTGTGGGCCCCTTTAACCATGTCATGCCATACCTCCTTTGATATTGGGGTCTGTAGTTTTCCTTCCCATGCTCTTCTGTGGCTATGAAGGGATGGGATGTGTGGCACCAACAATGTATCATAAATAAGACACCTTAATTTGGACGCATTCTTCATCCACTTATCCAGGTGTACGCTTAGGGGTGTTTCCATCATACATTTTGGCTCTGGCCCCTGGCTCTTTAAGGCCTTGCTTAATTGCAAATACCACCAGAAATCTTTAGGGAGAGCCCAGGCATGCCTTAGTTTGTTGAAAGGTATTTTGTTCCTGGGCAACTGAGGTGTTTCACCCTCCATATACCTGCAAGTTTCCATCTCTCCCAACCTATTGGATTACCCCATTATCACCCTATTATTGTGCCATAACAGTTCCCAGTGCCCCAGGGCAATCATGTCCTTTCCAAACTGATATAACAGCATATACCAGGCTGAGACAGTGAATGTGTGCATCGGAGAGAGGGGAGGAAGTGTACTATGCAACAGCCTAACTGAACTTCAGCTTCCAGTGAGACCCACAGTTGAGTTTGACTTGTGGGAGGATCAAGCCAGTGCAGACACTGTCGAATTCGAGCTGCCTGATGATCGTCCCAAAGCCATGGGACCGCCCACATGCCTTTGTGTCCAGGGGTCCTTAGCTTTTGCTGAATAAATCTCAGCCTGGCTCCCTCCCAAAGAAAGGATATGAATAAGCTCTTGAATTTCAAAAAATATGCTTTAGCAATGGGTATAGGGAGACTATTAATGCAGAACAGAATTTTAGGGAAGGCCATCATCTTATAGGCTGCATTCTTCCCTCCAAAGGTCATTTTTAGCTTTTTCCATCTATTGAACTCCCCAGCTAAGGTACTATATAACAGTTTTAAATTAAGTTCCACTGTTTTTGTCAAGTCAGCTAGCAGTTTAATCCCCAAGTATGTTAAGTAATGAGAGTTCCATTTGAGTCATAGCTGTGTTATAGAGTCCTGCCTCACCTCTTTGTTAAGATGTAGGACTTCAGTCTTGTCCCAGTTAACTTTTAACCCTGATATCAGTGAGAATTTGTTAAGGATTGAGAGTAGGGGTGGCAGAGTTACCTGTGGATTCAGCAGGGCCACAATTAAGTCCGCATAAGCCAGGGTAACCACCCGGTCAGCACCACACGGTATTCCCAGAATTTCTGGGGATGTTCAGATTGTGCACAACAAAGGTTCTAAAGCTAGTAAGAATAAAAGCGGTGAGAGTGGCCACCCCTGCCTAGTGCCCCTTTGTAACTGAACTGGAGGGGACACCATGTCCCATGTTAAGATTGCTGCAGAGGGGTCTGTATATAACAACTTCACCGACTGTAAGAATTGAGGTCCCACACCAAAAGTTTCCATCACCCGATACAGGCACAGCCACTCTACTGAATCAAACACTTTTTGTGTGTCACCACTGACCAATATAGAAGGTATAGATGAGCATGAAGCTTTCCATATAACATTCATAACAACCCATATATTATCCATAGCTAGCCTGCCCTTAACACACCCCATTTGGGAGGAGGCAATAAGGTGGCCGGGATGAGTGCTTGTAGTCGAGATACGGAAACCTTTGCTAGGATTTTCGCATTTGTATTCAGTAAGGATATAGCGTGGTAACTGAACACTTGTTGGAGATCCTTCCCTGCTTTGGGAAGCAGTATAACTAGGGCCTTAATCATGGACGGTGGCAATCTACCCCTGTGGTACGCCTTCTGCAGAGTATCTGCAAGGATTTGCTGTACCTCTGGGAAAAATGCATGGTAATAGTCAGCAGGGAGACCATCTGCCCCATGGAGCTTTACCCTTTCTGAATGCTTTAAATGCCCCCTCAAGTTCAGCAGGTATGAGGGGAGCATCCAAAAGACATCTCTGTTCTGAGGTTAGTTTGGGTAAAGGAATGAAGCCAGATCTGGGGTAGATGCATCTCTCTTGGAGGAATACAGATTCTGGAAAAAAAACCTGGAATGCTTTGCTAATCTGAGCAGGATCTGTGGATATCCCCTTTGACAGAAGCTTGATTGCCCTTATATGTTTGGCAGATTGCTTTTTTTTTTTGTTGCATATTCTGTTTTTGGCCCTTCCAACCCGGCCACCCACTCCTTCAGGCGGCCAAGTTTGACCCTCTGCTGCTCCCCCATTCTGCCATCTGTTTGCCCCACTGCCTGACTGTCCCAATGAATCCCTTCACTGGGGAGGCGCCCCTGCCCATGGGGAGGCATCCAGGATGGAGATCAAGGTACCCTGCGGTACCCCCTCCCATCTTGGTCGGGCGGCGTGGGCCAACTCAGGGGCTTCACGGCTAGGGGAGGTGGGCCGCCATCATCTGGCTGGCACTGGTGGCCATTTTCCTTTTTCTGTTCCCCCCAACCCCTTAGGAGGCACGCCACTGCATCCTCATTACTTGTGCATGCAGCATGTGGTCACCCACGCCACAAAGCGCAAGGTCGAATCTGGCCATAAAGAGTCACTCGTGGGCGGTGCCTTCATGATTCACCCCTGGGAGAAGAGCATCCAAGGGACGCTCTTGAGCCCTCCCTGCTGGTCTCTGCTCCTGATACCCCAGGCTCATGTGTGAACCCGGGTCACCAGCGTGCCAGGCAATCCCCCATCGCCCAGTGCCACAGAGCTGGAAGATTGCTGTTTTTTAATACGATAGGCTAATAACTTCCCAGCTTTCTCCCTAGATTCCCAATATTGGTGCACTACCCTCTTAACAGCCCTAGCAGCTGATGCTAACAAAGGATTACCTATGACTTCCCAACACCCACCTTCATGATGCTCAAAATCCCAATGCCAGCTGCACGAAACACGGTTGCCCAACGTCAGGATTTTGCCTGTGATGAAGATTTTTTTTTATGTTTCAGGGGCTTTGCCCCTGCACCTCCCAATATGGGGGTCTCTGCCCCCCACACCTCCGTACTTAGGGATACTAACTCTGCCGTGGGTAAAATCCTGATGTTGGGCAACCAAGTTTCGGGCAGCCGGTGTTGGGATTTTGAGCGTCGGGAAGGTGGGTTTCAGTATCTTAAATGGACACTGCTGACAAAATAGTGTTAATTTGATATTTAAGTTGAAGGACGTCCCAATGAAAGTTGCAGAACATATTCCTGTCACCTGTTATATTATCGTTCTTTGTTTTTTAGTTCTTTTTCTAGTAAATTTATGTGCTTAACCTTTTGGTTTTTCCTGTGTGAAGCATAATTAATAATTTGTCCATGCAGATATGCTTTTAATGAATCCCAGACCATGGCTTTTGGAACATCAGGAGTGTCATTAGTGAGCAGAAAGGAGTTAATCTCATCTACTAGCCAGGGCTTAAACTCTGGCAGTGTCAGAAACCAGGGATCCAGCCTCCATCATGGAGCAGTGGGGGTATTAGGTGCTATAGTTATAGTCATAGAAATAAGCATGATCAGAAATAATTAATTTTAATTTGGAGGCAGTATAGCGCAGTGGTTTAAGGCTCTGAAGTGCAAACCCTGCAGACATGGGTTTGAAACCCACAGCCCCCACTTGGATACTGTGTGACCATGAGCAAGTCACTTAACTTACTTGTGCTCCCAGGTTGCACCTGTAAACAAGCTTTCAGCTGCTTAGTGTCTCTCTCAAAAAAAAAAATTAGTTTTTGTTGACTGGGAAGGAGGACTAGACAATTGTTTGCCTATTTTCAAATTATGGGCCCTATCTTAGCCTGAAACATGCTGTGCAAATCCCTCTGCTTAATCAGAAAGAAATCTGTTCTACCAGAAGTGTTATGAGGGGCTGACTAGAACATGAAATCTCTTCCCAAAGGATATAATTCCTACCATGGATCTTTAAGATCGAATTCAGACAGCCAAGTTTTGGATGGCAACCTGTGCTTTAGTGGTGGACACTACGGGGCTCCTGATTTTGCCCAGAAAAAGGCCCCAAACCTCATTAAAATTCCCTCCCAGTATTAACATGTCCCCCTGTTGAAGTACAGTTGAGATATGCTGCGCTATGTTTAGGAAGATGTCTGCAGAATCTACATTAGGCCCAAATAGGCAAATCAACACCACCATTTTGCCATTAATCGAGGCCCTGACTATTACCTGTCTACCCTGTTTAGAACACACTGTTTCATGTATCTGGGTTTTGAAGTATTTATGAAAAAGAATGGCAACCCCTCTGGCTTTCATTGAATAAGAGTCACCCACCACCTAGTCTACCAAATCCCTGACTAACTTTTGCATCTCAGCCAGCAACAGATGTGTTTCCTGTAAAAAGGCCACCTCACATTTCTCTTTCTTTAGGTGTACTAGCACCTGCTTCCTTTTGATAAAGGGAATTAAGCACTTTAACATTCCAGTAGATAAATTGGAAGGTTTTCAGCTCGTCAACCATTTTTGAATTCAAGAGGCCTCGTGTACCTATAAAAGTAATAGTAGGACATCCCCTGCCATAAACCTATTATCCTGTCATCCTGTATGAATGAAACCATTTACTATAAGCTAATAAACTGAGACACCTGGTACTACTAACCCATAGTGCCCCCTACCATAGCCCAATACAATCACAGCACCTCTAAGGTAGTAGTCATGCTGGGAGAAAGTACAGTTACGTATGAATTTACCGTAACAGTAGATCTTCGAGAGGGTCTTGCAGTAGGTAATTACATATAGGACTGATGCCGGCAGGCGTCAGGACCCCACGGAAAAATTTCTAGCTAGCAGTCTCTGGTAGGGGACCGCCCCAACGTCAGGTGACCAATGTCAAGCGACTTCAGTATAAAGGGGTATTCCCCCACGCCCACCTTCCAGTTCTTCCCCCCAAAGGCCAAAAGGGGAGATGAGAGAGAAGCAGATATTTCCATCCTGGAAAAGGAGCTTAAAAAGCTTAGGGGGATGGAGGGCGGGAAGGTATTACCTACTGCAAGAGCCTCTCTTGAAGATCTACTGTTACAGTAAGTTCTTACGTAACAGTACTGCCTTACTTCGAGAGGGCTCTTGCAGTAGGTAATTACATATAGAACTGAGTCCCAGGCAGTCTGGAATAAGGAGAAACAAACAGAGGGAGGAAAACTACTCAGAAGTAGACCCTCTAGCTGTGAAGACCTTAGGAAAGGAGGCCTTGTAGAACAGCCAGCCCAAAGCCTGCTCTGTGGTGAGAGGCAATGTCCAAACTGTAACGTTTCCTAAAGGTATGGACAGAAGTCCAAGTGGCGGCTGCACAAATGTCAGCCGAGGACACATTCTTGAAACAAGCCACAGAGGCAGCAACTCCTCTGGTGGAGTGGTGTCTGACCTGACCTGGTTGGATCTTGTTGTACTTGTCATAACAGAAAGTGATACAATGAGCCAACCATTTAGACAGGCATTACTTAGAAACAGCATTGCCCTCTCTTTTATGAGCAAAAGAGTCAAACAGTTGATCAGTCTTTCTGAGATCCTTCGTCCTGTTGGTGTAGTATCTCAGAATCCGGTGAATATCCAGAATATGCAGGAGGTACTCTCCATGATTGGAGTGCTGTGTAAAGAAAGCAGGTAACTCCATGGATTGATTCAGCATAGATTCCGCTACCACCTTGGGGAGAAACTTAGTGTTGTTACGCAGAGCCTCACGTCCCTTGTGGACAATCAGATACGGGATTTTACACATCAGGGCCTGGAGCTCGGAAATCCTTCGAGCAGAAGTAATGGCCACTAGGAAGAGAGTCTTCCAAGAAAGGAACTTTAGGTCTGCTGAGGTTGCTGGCTCGAAAGGGGGCAGAGTAAGCTTCTCCAGGATAAAATTCAGATCCCAAGGAGGGGCAGGAACCCGGATAGGGGGTCGCAAGTGTAGGACTCCTCTAAGAAAGGTCTTGGAGATCTCTAGCTGAGCAAACATCCTGTCTACAAACGGACATGGTAGGCTGAAATGGCCACCATGTGAACCTTTGAGGATGAATGACTGAGACCCAGATCAAAGAGGTGCTGCAGGTAATCCAGAAGCTGTCCAACAGAGCATGAGAAAGGCTCAAAATCTTTGGAGGCAGCCTATATAGTGAACCATTTCCATTCTGTGGCATAAGTAGATCTGGTGGAGGGTTTTCTGGCCTCCACCAGAATCTCAGCTACCCGGGGGAAAACCCTGAAGTGGGTTTGAGCTACATCTGCAGAAGCCATGCGTTCAACTGAAGGGACTTAAGGCCTGGGTGGACCAGGGTCCCCTGGTCCTGGGTCAGCAAAAGTTGAGACAGAGGAAGAGGAAGAGGAGGTTCCTATGAGTACTGTTGCAGAAGAGAGAACCAAACTTGCCTGGGCTAGAAAGGAGCAATCATAATCATTCGAGCTCCTTCTGAACAGAGTTTCTGTAAGATCCTTGGAATCAATGGGATCAAGTGGAAAGCATAGACGAATCTGCCCTTCCAGTCTAGAGACAGAGCATCTCTCCAAAAAATGCTGCACCCTGGAGCAAGCGAGCAGAAGTTGGGAAGCTTTGCATTTTGAGGGGATGCGAACAGGTCTACCTGTGGTGTTCTCCAATGTAGGAAGATATCATCTGTGACTCCCTGATCATGTTCCCACTTGTGAGTTTGAGCAGACGATCGACTGAGTCTGTCTGCCAACGTGTTCTCAACCCCTGGGATGTGAATTGCCGTGAGGTGAAGGTTGTGCTGCACTGCCCAATCCCAAACTCTCAGCGCCTCCCTGCAAAGAGGGTAGGTATGAGTTCCTCCGTTTGTTGATGTACCAGACCACACACATATTGTCCATCTGTACAGCCAAGTGACCAGGAAGCAGATGCAGATGTAGAGCCTGAAGAGCGTACAGCACTTCCCGAAGTTCAAGCACATTCATGTGAAGGAGTTTCTCCAGCATGGTCCAGGAGCCCTAGGTCCAGTGAGGACTGAGATGGGCTCCCCAACCCTCGTCCGAGGCATCCGTAGTCAGCGTCTGGGAGGGGGGAACAAGAGAGAAGGGAACTCCCCAGCAAAGGTTTTCCTGAACCATCCACCACTGCATGTCCTGAGCCATTGGAGAGGAGACCAGAACGAGTTGATCCAGGTCATCCACCGGTTGATCCCACTGAGAGCGAAGCGTCCACTGAGAAATTCTCATGTGGAGCCAAGTGCAAGGAACTGTTGGAATCGCAGCCACCATGAGCCCGAGGAGGTGAAGGACCGACCTTGCGCTGACCTGCCTGCAGCTGGACAACAGGCTGACCTGGGCCTGGAGTGTGGCCACCCTGTCCAGTGGCAGGAAAGCCATGCCAGAGGTTGTATCCAGGATAACCCTGATAAACTGGAGCCTCTGGGATGGGATCAAGTGGGACTTGGTGTGGTTTATGGTAATACCTAGGCAGGCAAAGACCTGCTGGGTAAGGGAAAGGGAGAGCAGGAGGTCCTCACTGGATGGGGCCACCAGAAGCCAATCGTCCGGGTACGGGAAAACCTGCAACCCCTGGGTATGCAGGTAGGCTGCTACCATCGAAAGGCATTTGGTGAACACTCGGGGCGCCAAGGAAAGACCAAATGGGAGGGCCTTGAACTGGTAGTGGTCCTCCTGGAATGCAAAATGTAGGTATTTGCAGTGGGATGGGCAGATAGGAAAATGCAGGTAAGCATCCTGCATATTCAGAGAGCACAGCCACTGTCCTGGCCATAGAAGGGGTAGAAGACCCTGCAGAGAGAGCATTCTGAACCTCTTGTACTCCACGAACAGATTCAGGGAGCTGAGGTCGAGAATCAGCCTCACGTCCCCTCACTTCTTCGGGACCAGGAAGAAATGGGAGTAGTAACTTGTCCCCTGAAGATGGGATGGGACAGACTCTATCGCCTCCTTCAGAAGAAGAGAGGATATTTCTTCCTGGACCAGAAGAAGGTGCTCTGGGGAGTAAGACAACCTTGGGGTGGGGGTGTTTCAAGAAAGTTTCCAAATAAACTCTATTGAGTGTCCTTCTGCAACCAGTTGGAGCACCCAGGTGTCTGAAGTCATCCTCTCCCAACCTGGAAGATGGAGGTAGAACCTCCCTCCTACTGGTTCCTCTGGAGACCCCAGAAGCTGTGGGAAAGGAAAGGAGTCAGGTGGTGTGAGGTAGCATTACAGCTGAAGCCCCCGCTGCCTTTTTGGGCAGGGGGGCTTGGCAGCCGGTGGAGCCCGGTGTTTATTGGCCCGCTTACCCTGAGGTTTCGCCTTCTGCTGATTCCTCCTGTGAAAGGGACGATGCTGTGGCTGAGGTGGTTGGTACATGGAGTCCACAGACTTCAGTGCAGTCCCCTTCTCCTGCAGATTGGTGATAATGTCCTTGACATCACCACCGAACAGCACCAAACCCTGGAAAGGCACATTCTGGATAGTGGACTGCACTTCTGGGACCAACCTTGACATGTGAAGCCAGGCATGATGCCGTAAACCCACGGCGAAAGCTGAACTCCAACCAGATGCTCCACTGCATCGTACATGGCACGAAGAATGTGCCGACTGGCCGAACGTGCAGAGCGGACAAGACCAGCCACTTCCTGTTTCACCTGAGAGTCAGAAAGGGAGTCCAACTTGGATTCCACCTCACTAAGAATCATTTCTGGTAATCCCCCATATGACCGACATAATTCAGGGCCCTAATACCCAGAGTGGAAGAAGCGAAGACCTTCTTGCCATACTGGTCCAGAAGATGGGATTCTTTGTCAGGTGGCGACAAGCTCAAATGCTTAGGGTTAACTGATCGACCATGAGCGGTGCTAATCATGACCGAGTCAGTGAGAATTAAGGGAGTCAACACCCTCAGGAGCCTGATATAGCCTGTCCAACTTCCAAGGAAGAGGGGCTATAGCCGACGGTTGCTTCCAAATAGTGGAAACAAGGTCGGCATGAGGCTCAATCAAGGGTGGCACCAAGGTTGGGGCGATCTTGGGCAGATCCAGGTGCACAGCAAGCTTTTTACACTGTGGATCTGGCTCCAAGGAGCGCCACTAATGAACTTCCTGGATTTTCCGCAGCAACTCTGTGAAGAAAGGATCCTCCGGAGGGGACTTCAGAGGAGTCTTTGGCCAGGGTTTATCTGGAGAGCAGGGCTCGTCGTCCAGGTTGGAACAACCATCGGAGTCATCCGAGGTGTCTGAGGAGGAAGAAGAGGAAGAAGAAGAAGACTCCCCCTCCCGGTGCGGAGGAGGAACGGACCCCTTGGGAAGCCCTCGGGGAAGCGTGTCCTGCCCTACTCTGGAACCAAAGGGCTCGGTTCTGGTATCCTGAGATGGGGAGGGAGTCCTTCATCTCAGGCGTATGGGAACCGAGGTCGACACTGTCGCTGGGAGACAATTCTCCACCTCTCTGGTGAGCTGAGCCTTGGCCTCAGCTCGCCAGGAGGCTAGAGTCTCCTTCAAATCCACCGGTGGCTGAGGGGGTGGTGGAGGAGGAGGATGAGGGGGGAAACGGATACTGACCGTACCCGTAAGGCAAGTATCTGTAACCTGAAGGTGGGTAACCCGGCATCGGGTAATGAGGCACTGTGTACTGCGGCGTCAGATAGGCCGGCATCGGGTACTGGGGCGTTAGATACTGCTGACCCGGGTAAGACGGCATCGGATACGATGGAGTCAGATACCCAGGAACTGGGGGGGGGGTCGTTGGGGAAGATGGTCCAGCCGGAGGCCCAGCAGGTGGGTCTGGAACAGGAGGCCCAGTGGGTGGTGGGCTTGGTGTGGGGGCAGCATCCAGAAGAGGGATGTCGCCCAGCGTAGGCAGAACTGGCATCAAGGCTGGCATCCAGGGAGCCAACATCAGGTCATAGAGCCCAGCGGGAGGGAGACCTGACGGGGGTGCAGCAAGATCCTCGGCATTGCTCGGGGAAGGGGGGAAATCCCCGGGGTCAGGCTAAATAGACTCAGGTCCCCGGAGGGCAGCGAGGGCTGCAGGAAGCTGGGAATGGTGGACAAAAGGGGGTCTGGCATTGGCTCAGTTGCAGTACGGGCGTCAAGCAGCCCGATGTCTGTCTTATCGGTGGAGTCCTGGTGGATGTCACAGGAGCTGACGTCTGACTTAGTGGACCTGTCACCCGAGGCAGGCCACAAAGGAAGAACAGCCTGGTCAGACGGAACAGGGGCTGTACGCCACCCCGAAGGGTCGGGTGACTTAGTGGCCGTCTCCAGGCAGGCATAAGAAGAGCTGACGTCTGGTTTACCGGATCCACTCGGACCAGTAGGCCGCATGGCAGTGGCCTTACCAGGAGTGGGAGCCTCCAATATCTCAGAGGTGCCCAATGGGGCCCGAGCATGGGCCAGATGGGTGGGCCGATGCTGCCTTGGAAGCCTCCAAGACGGCCGTCGTGGAGCGGTCCCTGGGGGGGACGTTACCTGCAACACGGCGACTCCAGCCGAAATCGCGGTGGATGATGAGCCCTGGTCCCAGTGCTTCTCCTTATCCTTTTTCTTATGATGGCCTTTGGGGAAACTGGAAGCCTGCCTGAGCTTCTTTAACTCCTTCTCCATGGAGGACATTTTCTTCTTAAGTATGTGGGCCTCCAGGGACGTCTACCTCCGTCTGCGGGTGGCAGCATTGAATTTGAGGCAGTGCTGGCACTTCTCCACCTGATGATCTGGGCCCAGACAGAAGAGACACTGGGAATGGCTTTTCTTGTGCGGGAGCTGGGCTCCGCATGACTCGCACTTATTCTTGTGCTCGAAGGGTGTAGGGGACGACATACACCACCGAAAGTTAAAGACAGGTGTCAAATAAATCGCAAAAAAATGACGGTAAAACAATTGACGACAGACCTGACAAGCGTTGAACTTTACCACGAGGTGCTGACATGAACTAACGGCAGGAAAGAACTGGAAGGCGGGCGAGGGGTCCGCCCCTTTATACTGACATCGCTTGATGTCGGTCACCTGACGTGGGAGCGGTCCCCCACCACAGACTGCTAGCTAGAAATTTTTCTGCGGGGTCCTGACGCCTGCCGGCATCAGTCCTATATGTAATTACCTACTGCAAGAGCCCTCTCGAAGTAAGATCCCACTTACATGTAGCACTTTGCATAAAGCTCACATAGAGAAGTACCACACAATAACATTTGCATGTAGTTATAAAGGAATAAAACACAGTAACAAAACCCAAAACTGTAAGACTCAGAACTTACACATTACTCCCAGTATAAACCCAAACATCTTACCAAACTATATGTTATATCCTGAAACACCTATCTAGGAATTAGCAGTGTCTATTCAAACATTAAAGACATTATGAGGAGAGACCAGTAATTACTGCACAAGGAAATGCAAAACAATTCCACAATCCCAAGTCCCAATCACTGACCCCTGGACCTCTGTACTCAAGGAACCTAAATACAGTAGCTCCCCTAAGACTCCCAGTAGGAAAGTACTGTTACTTGCTGTATTGCAAGCAAAACTCATACCCTTTTCAGGTGCAGGAACAAGTATAGCCAATCTTTAAACCAAATTCCTTATTTTGACCAGTATCATGTAGATATAGGGGGTGCAGCAGCAAATGGGAGGTAGTATAGCACAGTGGTTTAAGGCTTTGAGCTGCAAATCTGGAGACCTGGGTTTGAGTCCCACAGCCCCACTTGCAAAGTCATTTAACTTCTCTGTGTTCCCAGGTCGCACCTGTAAACTAGCTTTCAGCTTAGTGTGTCTCTCCTGGTTAAACAATTGGAAAAATAAGAAATGAGTTATCCTACACTAGTTTATGCTACTACCTCCTGTAGGCTACTAGATCCAGTAGGGATATCTGTAGTGCTTTGGTGGGGGGTGGGGGGTGGGGATGTGGTTACAACCTGGTAGAAAGGGGGGAAGGGGGTTAAAACTAGTTTTACATATCGTGTAACAGGGCAATAGCCTGCTGATACACAAGAAATACTTCTTACTTCCCCTATGCGCCGAGACTTACCCCAGACCATTTTCCCCATACCACAGTCCACTAGAGAAAGAATAGAAACCATGAAAGGATAGGACAAGTCATACCTAACTCATGTAACCATCACCAGCCGAGCCACCATGCATCTGTTTGAAGATCTCTACAGAACATGACTTCAATGTGTGCACCCATCCGTGAGTTCTCTGGCCTTCATGCTATAGCAAGCAAAGAAAGGATGTTATGCAATCCTTCCAGCATAAACTATTGGGAGCAGCACCAAGTCACCTACAAATCAAGGCCTACCATCTCCACTACCATTCAATTCATGGGACAGAACTCAGCTACTCCCCTCTAGGATTGGAGGGAAGTGTTAGTGGAGACAGTGGCACACCTTAAGTGTTTGGCTCCCTCCACTTCCAGTTCCTTCCTGCCATTCGTGTAGCATAAAAAGGGAGGGCCATCAGCCACTATGATTGTGCAGCTAACAAAGTAACAGATCACACAGCAAGGACCGACAAAGGTAGGAGATAAGGTAGAGGTATGACAATACAGGTCATTGATGGCTACAAACAAGTGGAAACACAGATTAACATCAAGGTTACAAGTGCAATTACATCATATACAGGAATCCGAGGACAGCAAGTAGTAGTACACATCTACACTTGCGGAATTACCATCTAAAGCAACACTACAGGAGTGTGGTCCAAAACTTAGTGGATATAAAGAGCATCTAGATACAAGAGTACCCCATGCTGCTGGGGGGCAGTTAGATGCAGCCAGGCATGACTTTGTCCATTGAGAGGTATGGTGGGGGAGGGGGACAGAGGGGAAGGGGAGGGAAAGGAGGTAAGAGAGCAGGAGAGAGGGGTATGAGTGCAGGGGTGAGAGTAGTAGGGATAGCGACCAAGGGTGAGTTGTGGGGGGGGGGTTGTGTAGGGAGGGAGGGAGGTAGGGGGGAGCAGGCAGGTAGGCGAACATATGTTGCACTAGTACAATTAACTAAGGAGGAACAGCATAACATCTAACAGTTAAAAACCATCTATACATGTAATGTCCAGCACTCAGAAATTTCAGTCAACCTACAAGAAAAAAAAGGATATGTTAGTGAGCATTGTATTCACACAAACAGAACATCCTAATAGTCACATCTCATAGGACATCACATGGCTCTGAGTGCAGATCACAAAGCTGAAAGTGAACCTAAATAATGAACAGTATCCCCTTCATGTCTCTGCAACTATATCTGGCCATGACGTCCCCTGTGGCTGGCGAGTTTTTAAGTCTTGTTGCTGGCAATTAGCTACGTCTCCTTGTGAATTCGCAGGCAGTTGATCAGCAAAAGCAGGCTCAGCACAAAGGTATTGTAGTGACTGTTTATCAGATGGTGAAACTGAAGAGGCTGAATCCTGACGTAATGCTCGTGAACCATGACTATAACTGTGGTGGTCCGGTTCTTGCTTTCTCCCTGGAGATGTATCCTGCGCATCCCTTTTCTCTGGCCTGTTCATCATTTTTGCCATTGCTCCGGTGGGGCTGAGCTGGAGGAGGGAGCCGGTGAATAGGGAGAGATGTTCATCTTGGAGTTAAACCCACTAGGGCCCGAAGCAGTGGTAGGATTAGGCCGTTGCCCTGTGAAGTTGTCGATCTGGGGCCGCTTCTCCCAAGAACAAGACAAAGTGCGCTGCTCCACTAGGATCCTGAAACTCATGGAAAGACCATTTCTCTCTATTTTAAAGCAGGCTGGATATGTCATCTGATACTTCATGCCCAGTTGTTGAAGCAATTTGCGAACAGGTGTAAAAGCAGCTTTTTTATTCACTCTCATGGAATAGTCATTATAAAGCAAGATTTTGTGACCGTGCCATATTAAGCTGCCATTTGCTCTCACTTTTGTTAGTATCAGTTCCTTGGTAGCATATCGGAGAAAAAAGCCAAGATAGGGCACTGCTTGTCATCAGTTTTTGGGTGAGGTGCCAGGGATCTGTGCACTCCCTGAATTTCAAGGGGCAAGTTATTTAAACCTACAGTTGTACCGAGTAGATACATAGATACATAGACAGTGTCGGCAGATAAGGGCCTATGGCCCACCCAGTCTGCCCATTTGAGCTTGTAAGTTCAGTTTGTTTTCCTAGAAGTCTGTTGCACCTTACCCCTGACCTCCAGAATTCCTTTATGTCTATCCCATGCATTCTTAAATCCGTGATTGTTTCAGCCCCCACCACTTCCTCTGGCAGGGTGTTCCACTTGTCCACCACCCGTTCTGTGAAGAAATTCTTTCTCATGTTTCCTCTGAATCGTCCTCCCTCCAACTTCATCCCATGCCCTCTAGTCCTGGAACATCTTTTTCGCTTAAAAATAGTGTTTTCCTGCACCCTGTTCCTCCCTGTAAGATACTTGTATGTCTCTATCATATCCCCTCTCTCCCTCCTCTCCTCCAGGGAGTACATGTTCAGTTCCTTCAACCTGTCCTCATAGGACTTGTGATGCAATCCATGCACCATCTTTGTTGCCCTCCTCTGAACCTTCTCTACCCTGTCTATGTCTTTACGTAGGTATGGTCTCCAGAACTGTACACTGTACTCCAGGTGGGGCCTCACTAGTGTCTTGTATAGCGGAATTATGACCTCCCTTTTCCTGCTGGTAATACCCCTGCCTATACATCCCAGCATCCTATTTGCTTTACCTGCTGCCTTGTCACACTGTTTCCCTACCTTAGGTCATCAGAGATGATAACCCCAAGATCCCTTTCCTGCTTGGTGCATGCTATATCCTCACCCCCCCCAACTGATATATTGTGCCAGGGTTATTGTGCCCTATATGCATTATCTTGCACTTCTTTGCATTGAATTTCAACTGCCAAACCCCTGACCATTCTTCAAGTTTCTGCAGGTCGCTTCTCATTCTGTCTACACCCTCTGGTGTGTCTACTCTGTTACAGAGCTTTGTGTCATCAGCGAACAGTGAAATTCTGCCTTCTAGGTCCTGCGCCATGTCACTGATGAAGATATTGAATAGGACCGGTCCCAGCACTGATCCCTGTGGTACCCACTGGTCACTCTGTCCCTCTGTGGAGTGACAGCCATTTACCACCACCTCTGTGTCCTGCCACCCAGCCAGTTACCTACCCACCACACTACTGTCCTGCCCACACCCATATTCCCCAGTTTGTGTAATAGTCTTCTATGTGGCACAGTGTCAAAGGCCTTGCTGAAGTCCAGATAGGCCATGTTCACTGCCTCCCTGATCCACAACCCCTAGTCACCCAGTCAAAAATTCAATGAGGTTGGTCTGATGCGACCTCCCCCTGGTGAAACCATGCTGCCTTGGGTCCTGTAGTCCATTGACAACCAGATGTTCCACCAATCTCTCCTTCAGTAGTGCTTCCATGATCTTCCCCACTACCGAGGTGAGGCTGACTGGTCTGTAGTTCCCTGCTTCCTCTTTGTTCCCACTTTTGTATAAGGGGACTACATCTGCTGTCCTCCAGTCTTTGGGTACCTCCCCTGTTTCCAGTGATCTTGTTGATGTTGCACAAAGTCTGTGACATTTTTCCCCTCTGCTCTTTCTGACACTCCAGTTATCCGAATATTAATTTGCTGGCTGCTGCATTCCAAATCATCAATTTTGTCCCATACTAGCTGTAATTAATTTATAAGCTGCTATACTTCTACCTCAGAGCTGTCCGCTCGGCGGTCCAAATGCCTAGAAGTATCTTCTGCATCTGATACCCTGACATTGACTGATCCATTCTCTGTTCCATTTGATGAAGTGAGTCAGTTACTTCCGTGACTTTCTTTAGGATTGTGGAGAACATTTCTTTTATGTCAGGGTCTACCATTGACAGCATGGCCACGCCTGCCATTTCTATGGTTCTGCACCCCGCCATAATTTCGGATTATATTCTGACAGGAAATCTCCGAAGACTGGCACCAAAAATGGTTTTATTTGTTTCTGCTATATTTATTAAAATGAATCACTGTAGTTTCCCACATTACTACTGAGTATTAAAGGTTTTCCCAGATGAAATCGGGAGCCCGAGATACGGAGCTCAAATCCTAAGTGGCCATCTTGGTTACAGCAAAACCGGAAGTCACACCTGTTGCCTTTTAATAAAACTGACTTGGTCCAGCTCTATAAGGACTGGAAGTAGTTGGTCGAATCTATGGGGGTAAGATTGACACGAATAGTTCGTGGTTGTAATTCAACATGGATATAGGGTGGTATGAGGCTGGGTATCTAGTGTCCTTCTGGGGCTTTGGGATAGCTGCAATAACAGCATATTTCCATGAAGGTGGAGGTGTGTCTCCTTCCTGGATAACATGAAAGTCCAGAGTAAGGGACGGGAGGAGCAGACGGCGTTGGTATGCAGGATACTGGGTTTGGGTCCGGGTCCGGGCGCTGGTGCGTTTTTGTTGTGCCCGGCCTGAACCTTTTTTTTTTTTTAATGTTTTTTAATGTTTTTCACCCCCCCCCCGAACATGCACTCCCCCCTGGAGTTGAGAATCCTTAAAACACTTTGTCCCCGGCACCATTTTGCTGTGCGCTGGGGTGTCAGAGTGACTAAATAAATTTTTGGCACTCTGACTTCGTTATAACGGCGATCGCCTTTAGACTTTCGCTGTTATCACATAAACTCATGTCTCAGCAGGACAGTGAAGCAGATGAAGTAGCAGGGTCAAACATGCTGGTCACACAGGCCCTAGCCTCGTGCTGCCGGAGTATGCGAGCCAGGTTTCTTACCCTTCTAGGACCTCCCTCGTGATAAGTGAGATTCAAATAGAGAAGTTGCTGTTCTATTTTTGATCGAATAGCTTTTGCAGCTGTTGCTTTATGTGTTGTATTTGAGATTTTATCAGTGTCTCCTTGGTGTAAGAGAAAAAATACAACAAATATGTTGCAGGTGATACCTTTTATTGGACTAACAAAAAAAGCTCACTGTGTAGTTCCATAACTCTAGTTTCCCTTTTACTTTTCTTTTTTGCTGAGTAAGATATAATCTCACCCTGAATGACAGTTTTAATGTATTCCAGAGGACTGTTGGAGATGGTTCAGGGTGTTTATTATCAGAGATGATTCTGGGTATAATACCTTGGACCAACTGTCGAAACTCGGGGTCATGGAGGTGAAGTGGGTTCAAAATCCAGTGTGTTAATCAATTAGATTTTCCTAGGGCGAGCTTTGCATACACCGGTGAGTGGTCTGAAAGAATTGTCGCACCATGCTGAATGTCTTGGATTGTTTCCAGGTGCTCAGCTGTAGTAAGTATATAATCTAGCCTGGATGACACTCCCGTCCTGGGTGCATAATGTGTGAACCCCCTAATAGAGGGGAAGCAGTGTCTCCAGATATCTATGATACCTAAGGATGAAAGAGTATTTTGTAGGTACTTCTGAAATGAGTTAACTCTATGTGGTAAAGATTTGGAGATATCCAACACTGGGTTAAGTGTCACATTTAAGTCGCCGCCACTGGATCAGTTGTCCCTGCAGTACTGGAAGAAGTTAGTTAAAAAATATTTGTGCTATTGTTCTAGAAGACACTGGTGGAAGATATACTGAGGTCAGTGTCACTGGGCGAGCACAAAGCTGACCCATTGCAATGGCATTACGCCCCTCTGGGCCAACCCCACTGATCCTGAAGTTCAAAAAGGGACTCCCATCGGGATCAAAATGGCCACCCCTCGCCATCTGCCAGATTTGTGAGATGATGATATCACTGTCTGGTAGCCAAATTACATGAATTTGGTGTGTTACACCTAAGAGAGGTGGGTTGCTTGTAGTATAATTATATCTGGTTTGTCCCTCTTCAGGAACTGCAGTAACTTCCATCGTTTAATGGGATTATGTATCCCATTAATTGTATAAAGAAACTACTAACGATGTTCCTGCCATGGGAGCGTCAGACAGCATTGACAGACTGTAACTATGGTCCCTTTCTCAGTAAAGCTACTATCAGAATAATAGAAGGAAAAAATGGTGGGACAAGTAGAGCATTATGAGAAAAATTTAGTATAGGAAATCACAGATCCTATGCAGAAACAAAATTCAAATTGCGATAAATTTGCATACAATAACACAAAATCGGTGAATGCAACAAGACAAGTTGGGTAGTCTACGCTGCCAACAGGGCAAGCTGTTGCAGTAGTAATGTAGATGAAACATTCCAGTAGCAACTACATACAAATAAAATCCAAATTTGAATTTTCTTTTATGCCAACCAATACCATATTATGTAAGCCTATCCCTAGTCTCTGGCCTACTGCCATTCTCCCTTGCCAGAGTTTATTAGATTCAGTTCAATGGAATGATAAATTGAATACATGCTGTCTATTTTAGCAGGGATTAAACAGTCTGACCTTCAATTAGGATTACACTGTATTCCACCAAAGGCAGTCCTGATATGAGACTGTAGTTTAGGCCATGGTGGTTCCCCCCCAGTTGTCAACAAGTCTCTCTCCTTCTGCCTTCAAAACACCACCTGGGCATCTCCCGCAGTGTACAGCAATAGAAAATTAAGTACAGACAACCTGCTGGTCCTGCAAGTTAAACCTACCACCTGAGTACCTCAAGGTATCAAGAAGCTGGAGATAAATGAATCTGGGGTCACCTTCCTAAATTTCTGCAGGAGCTCTTTCATGTCTTGCAGTGTGGAGTGTTCTTGACGGTGGCTTTGCTGCTCCGCTGGTCGATTCCAGGCCATATCCCGGTTCATCCTGGTGAGAGGTGGATCATCCTGGTAATGGAACTGAGATTCCTTTGGCTTTTAGGGTTCCAACTGATGCCTCTGGTGTATCAAAACTCTAGGGTCCCTTTGGAAACATAATGGTGAGTCTGGCAGGATACAGGGTAGTAAATCAAAGCTGCTGTGGCTTTAAGGCATGGAGTATCAGCGCGAAAGCCCTTATTTTAATGGAGACCAAGGGGGAGTGATCATTATTAAAGTAAATTCTTTTACCATTACATGTGCCAGGATCTTGTTAGTAGCTGCTGTTTTACAGAATAGTTGAGTAGTCTAAGCACTATTGAGCGAGGCCACTGGTTGGGATGCTGTAGTTCTGGAGTAAGGGCTCTATGGGCCCACTCAATATCCAGGGGAAAAGTTGGATCTAATTGTAAAATGTCCCAAAGCTATGAATCCAGAAATGCACACATATCTCTGTCCTCCATGTTTTCAGGTATGCCATGCATCCACAAATTGTTGTGTCTGGATCTTTTTTCTAGATCCTCGCATTTATCTGCCAGTTCTTTTTGTTCATCAGGTAAGTGCACCACCAGTCTTTCCAGATGGTCTGTTCTTGAGTCCAATTCCATATGCTGCGTTTCAAGTTCTGAGACCTTCTGATTTACTTTAGAAAGTTTAGTTGTCAGTTCAGTGTGAAATGATTGGATCTCATTTTGGAAATCCTGTAGCTCAGAAAGTATAGCAGCATTACTAGGTTGTACAGACTGTGAAGGAGGGCCTGCCATGCTGGTCGAATCCTTTGGCAAATGAGTAGGTGATCCGGTGACATCCAGCAATTTCATGCAATTCTTTTTCTTCCGATGGCCACCCATCCACTCTAAAAGCTCCTTTGGTAGTAATCAATATAGTTTTATAAGCTGAAATTGCATGGTTAGGAGCAAATTCAGACCCAAGTTCCCGGAGCTCTTGGTTTAGTGCTGCATGCCTCTTGGTGATATCACCGAAAGTGCATGTCATTTTCTAGTTGTTTACATATCTTCCAAATATCTCTTTGCAAGCTGTAGTTTCAGTGGTCCATGTTAGCTTTGTTTTCCATATACATGTTGTCCGTTTTTTCTTTAGTAGTTTCTTGGTTTTGTTTCTCATGTTTTCTTTTTCAGGTATCGATGTTTGGCCATTGCCTCCGTAGCTGAGCAGTGCAGTAGTCTGGAGCATGAGAAGTATGTGGTTTTCATTTTGTGTTTAGAAAGATGTACAGGTAATTACTATTTTTAAATTTGTAGGTCTGGAAGTAGTCCAGCGTTCTGGATGCTCTAACATAGAGACTGTGGGTATATATTTTGGTGACATCTTCACTGTGTGAATAAATCAGATTTATTTTCACAGTGAACATGTTATGTTGTATTTCTTTAACAGTAGTGAGAATACAGGATTTTACTGATGGAGATTTGTCCTCGCCCCTATTGTATAAATGAAATGAAAAAGATTTATAATACAGTTTTTATTAGGTTTATACAAACGAAGCACACATTTCATACTTAAACCATGGTGTCTCTTAAAGTTACCTGCACCAACCAAATTCAGCTTGCAAAAAGGCTGAATGGACCTTTACTCACCTGTTTTATATTATGCAACCCAAAAGATATGCACATAGGTGGAGTTATAATACAATTAGGTGCTCTAATTAGGGTACTTAAGATCTTGCTTGATTCCAGAATAACTTTACTAAAATGTTAGTCATATAGAGGCTAATGTATGGTCATCAATGGTTAACCAGTTTGTTAACCATCGAGAGGTTGCCACGGCGACCATGTAAACCTCGAGAGTGAAGCTCGATAGGTTTAGGTCACCATGGCAACCTCGAGATGAGTTAAAAAAATGGTTACCCATCAATGTACCATACATTATATTTTTTAGTGTATCATACACTTTAGGATTTTACAAAAGAAAGCAGTTCCTTACTGCAGTTTTTTTTTTTGCTGCCAGCTGCTCTGCCCTCACCGCCGCGGCTGTTTCAAGGCCCTCCGATCCATTTGCGTGCATACCTAGACTGTTCCCGGTTGTTAACCCATTGATAAGACGTACCGTTGATGGGTTAACAACATCGTGACGTCACATCGATGATAAAACGTTGTTATAAAAAGGTAGATTTCTATCTATAACAACGTTCTACCATACATTATATGAGCATAAAGCATATACTTACCGAAATGTATAGCTATTGACACTGAAAGGAAAAAAATCATGTTTGAAGAAATAAAAGTCTAATTGTTCTAAAGTGATGTAATAATCATGTGACAAGTCCATCATGTGACCCTTGGGAGAGATGTAAAAGGGGTGTTTCTTAGTTGGGAAACTCAGTTGGAAGTGAACAGCTAACCTGAGAGATACTGAGAGTTTGCTCTGACCAAAGAGAAGGGCCAAAGCTTTTTGAAATAACAGACGAAGAGGCCTTGAAACCCTGAAAAGGCCTTCTGCTTTAAAGAGGTAATACTATTTGTTAGAAGCAATCCTAATGCTCTAAAAAGTTTGCCTGCCATTTAAAGAAAGTTGCTTGATGAAAGACTAGCACATGGTTAAAACAGACTTGATCATCCTGAAATAAACTTGAATTATGGCCTGGACTGCCAAAGGTGTTTAACTTGACTTATCTGTCTGTCCGACTCTGTGACTCACACCACGTGACATTGTCCTTTTCCAAAATGTCCATAAAGGGGTAGATCCAGAAGCAAATGATTTGATACCTTTTAATGGACCAACATAGATGTAACAACAAGAACAAAGTGCTCTAGCTTTCGGACCAACCAGTCCTTCTTCAGAAGCTCACTGCCATGAGCTTCTGAAGAAGGACTGGTTGGTCCAAAAGCTAGAGCACTTTGTTCTTGTTGTTACATCTATGTTGGTCCATTCAAAGGTATCAAATCATTTGCTTCTGGATCTATTCTTGCAAGGACCAAAACGGCAACTACTAAATCTAGATTTCATAAAGGGGTATAAAGCCCTCTTTTGGGCTGGCTCCAAGGACAGAGTCATGGACTTTCACATCACATGCAGAACCGCCCCAAATAATACCAGCCCAGTGGTCAGTGGTTAGTTCCTTGACAGAAGCATGGCTGAAGATACGCATCCTTGATGACAACATGGACGACCCATCCGAGTCATACGAGCACTCTTTAAAAATGGTACATGATCATTTGCTGCCATGGACCACCAAAGTATCTTCAGACTGGGTGATTTATACTCTGCATAGGTCACTGGTAAGACCTCATCTGGAATACTGTGTACAGTTCTGGAGACCACATCTGCAGAAGGACATAGACAGAGTTGAAGTGGTCCAGAGGACAGCAACTAAAATTATAAGGGGTCTGCAGCAGAAGACCTATGAGGACAGACTGAGGTAACACAATATGTACACCCTGGAGGAAAGGAGAGGGGATATAATAGAGATATTTAAATGCATAAATGGGGTAAACAAGGTGCAGGAGGGGATAATTTTTCAGAAGAAAATGTGCTGAAGAACAAGGGGGCATAATATGAAGCTGGAGGGAGGTAAATTCAGGAGGGATATAAGAAAGTTCTTCACAGACATAGTGGTGGATCCTTGGAACAAGTTGTCAGCCAAGGTAGCTGGGGCAAAAACAGTGGAAGGATACAAGAAAGCTTGAGACAGGTATAAGAGAATCTTAGGGGAAATTAAACAAGGAGTGGGTGGAAGAACCAGAGATTATGTAGGATCTGCAGGGATACTGCAGGTAGGGTTAAATGGGCGAACCAAGTGGTCTTTATCTGCTGACAAATTCTATGTTTCTGTGTTTCTATCTCCATTGACAGCCAACCTGGTAAACTGTCTTGAGCATGGGAGTCTTTGTTTGAGGCCCCCACCAAAGGCTACGGTGGTGGTGACTCAAGCTGCAGGGGTGGAAGAACAGATGCGAGGGACATCTGTTGATGGTGGAATGGCCTAGGCATCACTAACAGCTGCCAGTTGACTATAGGTCCAGAGTTGCAGAGCTCTACCCCACCCTGCAATGGTCCACTGCTACCAGAGCAGTTCCTCTGCATCCTGCTGTAGTGCCTCTCCTCACCCAAAGACAAACAGATCAAGGAGCAGTGATGATGGTGCCTCCCAACTAAGCAACATCGAGAGCACAAATGGCACCTCAACCTTGACTATCGACCCAAGGGCCGATGTTGAGGACAAGCCACCAGAGGGTCAGTATAGACCACATGCTGTGCCATGTTTACCAACATTGACTTCAGCAGCAAGATCACCAGGGTAGGCTGATCCTGAGTGGAACTGGTCAGGACCACAGGCTGGCCCATATCCTCCTGGGTGAGGACTGGAAGAACTGGGGTTGTGGAGATTGACTCCTCATCAGTCTCCTCCAATAGCTGATCACCATGGCTGAGGAATATCTTGACAGCCTGCTCGGCTGGTTTTGAGGTTGGCAAGCCTGATGGAGACACCAAGGAGCTGCTGACCAACCCCTTGACCAAAGGAAGCTTGATTGGAGTTAAGCACTCAATGCATGTCAAGCAGTTGGGGGGGTCGAGGGACTGAGAGGACCATGCTCTCTCCTGATCCCATAACTGGTGCTGGTGGCGCTTATGCCTCTTAACATGGTAGGCAGGGCTCTCCCTGAAGTCTTGAAGGGCCAGGCACATGTCATGGAACTCACCCAAGCAAGACCCTCTGATACTGGCCCCAGCTTGGATCAGTGTCAAGGCCAATGAGGTGCCCACCATGGCAGCTGCTGCCTCTTCTTCCAGTACCCCAAGCTAAGCAGTCGACTAGCTACAGCTTCTTGCATCCCTTGGGTTGGATCTTTGGGTCCCTGTTGGTTGGATCATGAAGAAGTCTGGCCTCATAATCTTCCTGAGATGCTGGAAGCATTGCCTGAAAAAGGCCACAGCCAGTGACATCATGTTGTATTCCCAGACAGTAGAAGCAAAACACGTATGAGTCCATGTCAGACACTTTCTGCCTACATGTGACGCAAAATTCAAAGCCGCAGGACAGCTTAGTTTCCTCAGTGTCCATCTTCTGCCGACAGAGGCAAAGTCACTGCAAAGGAGAGAAGAAGTCAAAGAATAATCATAGAGAAGAAATCTCTGAAGAAAATTGTCAAAATACACAATGGTAGCCTTGAACGCTGCAGAGTTGTGAAGGAGCAGACCTGTCCCTTCAAGCAGAAAGAAAAATCTGGGGCTCGATTTTCAAATGTGAAACTATGATTTAACCCCTAAGTGGCGCTATCCCAAGGGCTACTACCCCTGCCTGCATGGCTAGTTGCAGGTTAAGGGGCCTGGGTACTGAAACAGATGCCTCCACCCGGAGGTCAGGGTTGTTAGTGGTCAAGGTAACCTGGGCACAGCCCTCTGGGACACTGTAACCCCCCTCTTTCCCTTCTAGTGGCCGGAACAATATACAATAATCACTTTCACAATGACCCTTATTCACCATGCAATTACCCACACTGTTTGCACTTACCACCAGGGCTGGTTCCTCTAGCTCGACCCTGGGGACCCCCTGTAAAACAAGGTTATGCACAGCAAATAGCAACAGTAGAGTACTCTTGGCACAAACTGGAACCACAGTCAGGTTAAAGGCAAACAAAATTAAATCTGATTTATTCAGGGGACTTGAACAAGGGAGGGGCGTAATCAGGTTGATTGGCTTAAAGGCTAAATCAGTCAAACAATTATGCATGCACTTCAGAGTCCCTACACAGTCACAGACTCTGGGTACCCAGGTAGGAAAAAGGTGGGCTAGCCAGGAACGTTGCCCGAGGTAGGACAGCGTCGCAGCTGGTTGGGGCCCTATGATAGAAGAAAGCAACATGCACAACACACACTATTTGTAATCAAGAGTTGGAGGGCTCAGTTCATGAAGGAAAAGACAACAAAGCAATCAGATGACAACACTTTAGATTTAGCTGTTGTTGCAGGGAGCTACCCTGATGTTTACTCACAATACCCAATACAGGACACAGGCAGGACGAAATCGAGACTGCAGGTTGTAGAGCTGGAGTGCCAGGAGAAGCAGGACCCACACGAATCACCAAGGTGTCGTTCCTGTTCAAGGCATGAGCAGGGGGCTGATCCTCAGGCAGGTCTCTCATCGATGACTTTCTCTGTGTAGCGGGTATTCTGGCTGGGCCAGTGTGGCAAGGCCCAGGCTGAATGGAGATGAATACCGATTCAGTCTGTAGGGGCTGGATGCAGCCTCCAGCAAGCAGAGCACAGTTCAGACACACAGTGGGGAACCAAATCATGGCCCACTATCAGCACACAGCATATTTACATGTAAGAAATTCTACTGTACCGGGCAGATTGCTATACGGTCACAATTAGAGGGTCTCTGCACAAACTGGGAGTTCAAAGGTGGCTGGGAATCCTGACAGGCCGAATGCATTCAGCAAATCTTCGGTCTTCTTCAGGTTAAAGCCTGGTCACAGTTCTGTGGCTTATCTCACTCTCACAGTTCGGATTCAGTCCAAATAAACTTCAGTTTCCCTTCTCAGGGACAGCAGGCAGGCAGGCCAAAACTCAGCCCTTTCATCGTTCTCCCGAGCGATCCCACGCAGGATTGCTGCTTGAATATCTTAAACTGTTACTCCTTCACTTCCCAACTCAGATCTGACTGAAGCTGCAAGCAGCCTGGGACTTTCCCCAGGATCCAAAAGGTTCGGTTGGCTGATCTGTCTTTCAGTCACAACAAGGGCTCCCTCTCCAGGTTCATTTAGACACCAAAAGCCCAAAACTACAATTCCTACAGAAGTTTGCTCCCACAAGACCACTGGGGACAGGCTCCATTTTAAAGTCCCCAAAGGTACTGATTGGTCCAGTTCAGCAGTCCAGGACCAAGATGGTGGAAATGAACAGAACTGTCCATGCTGCAAAGATGGCAGGTTAGAACAAACTGCAATATTATTACTATTCTAACAAATGATCAGCAAATAAGTACATCTTCTAACAGAGCTCCCTCTGCGCTAATAGCGATGGCAGAACGGAGCGATTATCTGGCAACCCTGGGAAGGACTCGAGCATGGAAACACTCAGCCCCCTTCAAGATTAATTATAATTGCAATCTAGGCAGCTCTTAAAGAGACAGTACACAGAGACTATACAGTCACTCTCTGGCAAGAGCATTTAAACTGCTAAAAGGCAGGACACCAGCCTGGCAGTGAGCATTTATGCAAGCTCAAAGAAGACTTTTTGGGAACCCCCATTTGTAGGGGGGTTACAATGACACAAGGTGCCTGTGCCAAATGGGTATGATGCAGGTGGCACCTTATGTCATAGTTTGCTGCAATCCTGATTTTTGAATGCCAGCTGCAGCAAAGTCAGGATGCAGTGCACCCAATATGCCCTGCGCCACCCTTGCAGCAAACGCACTCCTGTGCCAGGTTGCAAGGGGGCTTGCGCCATGATGGGGGACTGCACCATCCTGTTTTTCGGGAATTTGTAAGCTCCGCTGTGGATGCAGCAAGGGGCTCATGTTAGATCTGACAAGCAGGGAAGTAACCAGCCTCAAAAAAAGTGTACACACAAAAATGTAAAATATAAGCCATGGGTCTGGGAGCCGCTTAGGTCCCCAGAACATTTTAGTTTTTTGGTGCATTCTGGTGCATTTTGGAGTAATTTGAAACTAAATTTGCTACCCTGTTACCCCTCCCCTTGCCCAGTAAGATGCACTCTAGTCCCCTCCCCAGAGTCCCCACAGTCCAGTATGTAGCTCAAACCACTCTCCCCATAGGCCAGCCACCTGGCTCCAGTGTACGGCCCCTAGCCCTCCCCAAGCCCAGCAAGTTTCACACTAGCTCACCTCCCTGGAATCCTTAACTCTTCCCCAGCACAGCAAGTTGCATCCTACCCTTCTATCTAGAGTCTCATCCCTCCCTACAAACTGTTTGAGGACGGCTACCATATTTTGAGGGTCAGTGTCCCATTCAGTGACAAACAGTCAAGTGGTATGAGGAATAGGGGAGGAACACCATTTTACCTCTGTACTACCTCTCCCAACCCCCACCCCAGCCCTAGCCCAGAGTGAGAGGACTGGCATGAAGTTAAACTGATTTGTGTTTAAGACTTGTGTAGGGCAGCTCTGGCCCTTTACAAAACTGTCTCATGCTACACAAGTCTTACACACAAATAAGTAGGGCAAAACGTATGTCATCCATGTGGTAGTGTTTCAATCCACAGGGTGTAGTGCTCCAAGCAGCAGAATTTGTTAGTAGGCAAATCAGTTCATCATGTAGCTTTTACTAATAATGTGTTGCTGACATTCTGATATTAATCATCACTATATTGTTATTCCTCTCCAATATACAGTATGTTAAAACACTTTTTATTACTAGTTTTGTAAACACCAGCTTGGGAACTGGAAGATCAAAGGTTACATAGATACTTAGATACATAGACAGTGTCGGCAGATAAGGGCCTATGGCCCACCCAGTCTGCCCATTTGAGCTTGTAAGTTCAGTTTATGTTTTCCAAGAAGTCTGTTGCCCCTTACCCCTGACCTCCAGAATTCCTTTATGTCTATCCCATGCATTCTTAAATCCCGTGATTGTTTCAGCCCCCACCACTTCCTCTGGCAGGGTATTCCACTTGTCCACCACCCATTCTGTGAAGAAATTCTTCCTCACATTTCCTCTGAATCATCCTCCCTCCAACTTCATCCCATGCCCTCTAGTTCTGGAACATCTTTTTCGCTTAAAAATAGTGTATTCCTGCACCCTGTTCCTCCCTGTAAGATACTTGTATGTCTCTATCATATCCCCTCTCTCCCTCCTCTCCTCCAGGGAGTACATGTTAAGTTCCTTCAACCTGTCCTCATAGGACTAGTGATGCAATCCATGCACCATCTTTGTTGCCCTCCTCTGAACCTTCTCTACCCTGTCTATGTCCTCACGTAGGTAAGGTCTCCAGAACTGTACAGTGTACTCCAGGTGGGGCCTCACTAGTGTCTTGTATAGTGGAATTATGACCTCCCTTTTCCTGCTGTTGATGCCCCTGCCTATGCATCCCAGCATCCTATTTGCTTTACCTGCTGCCTTGTTACACTGTTTCCCTGCCTTGAGGTCATCAGAGATGATAACCCCAAGATCCCTTTCCTGCTTGGTGCATGCTATATCCTCACCCCCCCAACTGATATATTGTGCAAGGGTTTTTGTGCCCCATATGCATTATCTTGCACTTCCTTGCATTGAATTTCAACTGCCAAACCCCTGACCATTTTTCAAGTTTCTGCAGGTCCCTTCCTCATTCTGTCTACACCCTCTGGTGTGTCTACTCTGTTACAGAGCTTTGTGTCATCAGGTTCAGACCCTAATGCTCACTGTGTGACCTTGGGCAAGTCATTTAACCTCCCAGTACTCCAGTTCATCTGGCTGCAGAAATGGGTAGAAGCAGGACCCCCACTGGAAAGGAGATATTGCATCTCAACTGAGCTATCCTGGGTCAATGAACTGTTAAAAAAATCAATCAAGACAACCACCAGTAGCAGTTTTTAAGTTCGCCATGCGAGCACACACAGCGAATTTCTTGCAGTAGAGTGACTTTTGAGAGGTGTGTTACTGTCCAATGCAGAATGGTCTGCAAGGGGCAGGACAGTGCTACGACAATCATCAGCCAGGCTGATCATGATGCTATTTTGCCTGAAACAGTCTGCACTTGAAAAGAAAAAGCCACACCAATCATAATGCACCTTTTCCTTGTCATCTACAGGACAGCACCCAGCAAAGCAGTTATGAGTCCTGATCAGTCTGGCTGATGTGACGTCCCCACCCATCCTGTCTGTCTCTTCCCTTATTGGTGCACTAAGACATGCAGTGATTTGCGTGCCACCTTGCTCCCAGGTCCTGGGTGGCCACTGAGTGCTCCTGCTGGCCTCGTTATCTGTTGGCCTTGATTGGGGGTCCAGCAGAGCACAACAGTAAAGCCGCATGCTGTGGCGGGATTGCCGATCACCACGCAGCTCAATGTGTGAGCTGCTACAGTCGGCTCCTCACATCCTCTCTCTCCCTCTCGCATTGCTGAAAACTGCCCGTTTAGTTTGTTATTCGCCCCCCACACAAGCCTCCATCTAAGCACCCACCCCACTACACCTCCCCCCAAACATAAGATACTGACACTGGGGGTTCCCAATCCCCCAGTGTCCTCAACTGTACAGCAAACTCTCCCTGAAAGAAAGAAAACTGTCCATCACTGTCTGTTGCACCATTCCCCCCCACGTGACTCTCGCAAGGGTGGCCACCAAGTGCTCCTGCCAGCCCTGTTATCTGTTGCTCTTGATTTGGGTCAGGGAGAGCAAAACAGTAAAGCTGAAACATTCCTGTCCCTAAAAAAAAAGAAAACTGTCCCCCAACATCTTTATTATTATTTCTTAACCCTGTAAAAAAGAAAACGGTCCCTCGTCGCCCCCATCTCGACCCTCCTTCTGAGCACCCACCTCCCTGCACCCCCCTTACCCCATACTTGCCACCAGAGGTCAAGCACTGTTATCTTCTCTGGACTGGGACATGTCTGCACTCTTCAAAGCTCAACCGTAAACTGAACAATCAAGGTTAGCACCGTATAATGGCTGTCAATGGTGGTTTCAACTTATGTTGATATCACAGCCATTTTTTGAGATGTTTGCACCAAATTTTCAACATGGGGTTCTTGGAACCCCACCTCATGAACACTGTTACTGTCATTTTGTTACTTTGTCCCGAAAGATGATTTTGCAGTTGCTGTGCGGAATCACCTTTTGGGACTGATTAATGAAACGACCATGCCACTGTTCATGAGATGGGGTCACAAAAAGCCCATGTTGAAAATTTGGTGTAAAAATACTGAAAAATGTCCAAGTTACTGTATGTGTGCTCACTGAAATTTTTATACGCGCGCATGTAACTTTGGTTATTTTTAATATTTTGACTCCAAAGTTTCAACATAGCCATTGTTTACACCACCTCATGAACAGTAAAGATGTCATTTTTCACATCCTGCCTGAAACATATTTTCACACCTGTGGCATGGAATGGCGTTGTTGTGTGTGAAATCGCACTTTGGGATAGAGTACTGAAATGATAGTGCTACTGTTCATGAGGTGGGGTCCCAAAAAGCCCATGTTGAAAATTTGGAGCAAAAATACCAACAATCACCCAAATTACATGCACTCATTTAAATTTTCCTATGCACGAGTGTAACTTGGTCAATTTTTAATATCACCACTCCAAATTTTCAACATAACCATTTTCCCACACTGCCTCATGAACAGTACAGCTGTCATTTCTCACATCCTGCCCAAAACATGTTCTCGCACCTGTGGCATGAAATTGCACAGTTGCTGCGCAAAACCACCTTTTGGGATTGAGTAACAAAATGATAGCAGCACTGTTCAGGAAGTAGGGTCCCAAAAAGCCCAGGCTGAAAATTTGGAGCAAAAATACCAACAAAAGACAGTTATGCACACTTGTTGAAATTTTCCTACACATGTATGTAACTTTGCCAATTTTTTATATTTTGACGCCAAATTCTCAACCTAGCCATTTCTTCACATAACCTCATGAACAGTGTAGCTGTCATTTCACACATCCTGCCCAAAATGAGTTTCCGCACCTGTGGCATGGAATGGCGCTTTGCCACGGATTAAGAAATTTTCACCTATGGGGTTTATGAGGTACGGTGATAAGAAGACTATGATGAAAAATTGGGGTCAAAATGTGAAAAAATGACAAGGGGCGCATAGGCAGGGGTGTCACCAGCAGAAGGAGGGAGGTAGTGATACTATTATATAAAACCCTGGTCAGGCCTAACAGCGGGTAGGTCATGTCAGATGAATCTGATAGATTTCTTTGACTGGGTGACGAAGGAAGTTAATCGGGGGGGGGCAAGGACGTCACCTACCTCAATTTCAGCAAGGTCTTCGACACCGTCTCACATAAGAGGCTTCTTAACAAGACTGGTAGTCTGGGCATGTTAGACAAGGTGGTGAACTGGGTTAGGAACTGGCTAACAGACAGGAGATGGAGGGTGGTGGTAAATAGGGTACAATCTGAGGAGGGGGTGGCCAGCGGGGTACCGCAGGTATCAGTCCTTGGGACAGTCCTGTTCAATGTCTTCATTAGTAACATTGCAGAGTGGCTGGAAGGAAAGGTCTGCCTGTTTGCAGATGACACCAAGATCTGCTACAGGGTGGATACTCCGAAAGGGGTGGAGAAAATGAGAAAGGACCTAGGTAGGCTTGAGAAGTGGTCTGAAGAGTGACAACTGAGGTTTAAATCAAAGAAGTGCAAAATTATGCACCTGGGGCATAGAAACCCTGGGGAGAGCTACAGGAGGGGAGAGGGGGCAGTTGCTGACAGTCACCAAGGAACAAACGGGTCTGGGGGTTATAATTTCATATGACTTGAAAATGTCAAAGTAGACTACAAAGGCAGCAGGGAGGGCCAGTGGCATGCTGGGGTGCATTAGCAGGGGGTAGCATGAGCAGAAGGAAGGAGGTAGTAATGACATTATATAAAACCTTGGTCAGGCATCACATGGAGTACTGTGTGCAGTCGTGGAGGCCGCACCTTTGAAAGAGCATAAACAGGCTGGAGATGGTCCAGAGAAGGGTGACTACGATGGCATAGGGCTTGCACCACAAAATAAACGAGCAGAGATTAAGGAACTGCAATATGTACTCTCTGAAGAGGAGAGGAGGTAGACACGAGACATGATAGAGACATTCAAGTACCTCAAGGGTATAAACAGGGTGCAGGGGGGAAGACATCTTCCAATACAGGAGGAGTACAAGAATGAGGGGGCAGGACATGAAATTGAAAGGTGGCAGGCTAAGAGGGAATATGAGGATGCTTTGCTTCACAGAGAAGGTGGTGGACACATGGAATGGTCTGCCGCAGGAGAGGATGAGAATGAGTACTGTGGTGGAAGTTAGACATGCATGGGACAGGCATGGGAGAACCCTAGAGATGCAGCTGAGGGAGGGTCAGAAGCTGTAGTCAAGTACATGACATTACGGTCAGACTGGACTGGCCTACTGATCCTTATCTGCCAACAACTCCTATGTTTCAACCTCTGGCAGCCATGTTCACAGAGTCAATGTGGTGGCAGTGACAATAGCAATAGCAATACCAATAGAGAACTTTCGGCATTGACAAATGCTTGTTAAAACTCTCTCCTACTGAGGTTACTTTGTATAAAGTAGGACTGCCTGGTCTCATTGCCTGTATGTACTGTGTACTGATTACTCTTTCCTTAGAGAACCATAAATCACCAGATTTTCCAACCAAGGTATTTTTTTGTTTGATAATAGTTTAGCAAGATAGATTTGAGGATGGCAAGGCAACTGGGACGACAGACATTGGCAAATTCATAAAGTAATAAGAAAGTAAATGAAATAGCAGCAGCAGCTTGAGCTTCAACAGCAACAACCTCTCATTACAGAGATAATAACTATTTATCAGGAGAGGGATTATGAAAAGTTTTAAACTTACAAGTGAACTTGTTCTGAGGCATGGAGGAGGTAATCACCTGGACTGGAGAGGGGATTAAAAAAAAATCAGAGAGCTTATATCTGTTGAGTCTCTAAATCTCCAAGCTCCTTCCTTCTCAGTCAGCAGGATGCCAATCCCACTCCAAACCCAGAAGACAGTCTTTGAACTGCCCGCCTCCTACATTCCTGGCTGTAGAAAAAGAGATCCAGCCCCCACACTAGACAGTGACGCAGGCTGCTGGAGTTGTGTTAACCCGTAGGTTGCCAATAGAATTAGAACATATAGGAATTTTGGACTGCTATAAATAGTTCAAAGCAGAGCAAGGGTTAAATTAAACTCCAACCTTCCGTACAGATAAAGATAACAGACAGTGAAATATTTCTGTAAGCATCTGTATATAGGAAGTATGTACAGTTTTGCCACTGCTGCCAGAAGGTGGTCTAAGTGCCCTGCGTTACTGCCTGGCAGGGTGGCCAGTGAGTGGTGGGGCCAGGAAGGTGGGGAACAGGGACTGCAGGAGCACTGAGGGTGCCATAGCGAATGAGGAGGGTATGGCGGCAAGTATATGGAGCAGAGAAGGCACCTGGCAGAGGTGCCATAGGGCTTATGACACAGCCGAGGGGACCACATAGGGGCACTGGCATTGCAAACCCATTATGATATGGCCCTGGGTGGAAGCAGTCCTGGCACCTGCCCTGCAGGAATGTAGGCTCTTTGAAAATCGAGCCCCTGATGTCATGGGGCAGAACTATAGGATATAGTGCCCTGGTGGTGGGAATAGCTCATCTTAAAGACATCCAATGAATCAGTACTTCCAGTGGAACTGCCAGTGTGGATAGTGAACTGTATCCATGCCCCTAGAACTGCTGTGATGGAAAGTATTAACTTTTACCTAAAAAAAAATCCTTATCCTTTCCCCTACCTTGACTGCCCAAATATGATGCATATTTAGTATTCTGTTAGTTTACAAATCTGGGGTGGAAAGGAAAAGTCTGAACCAAAGGTCACACAGATATGCAGGTGTGTCTCTGCTTGTGCCCTTGCTTTCTCTACCTCTTTGCAGAAGGAGCATCAACTGATCATTCCTCTTGCGCTCACCATAATAATCTTCACATGAGTTATGGATGTGGGGTCAGGAGACCAAGGGGAGGGGTCATAAAATATGGAATTAACAACAATCAGTGAACCAACCAGTTCCCCTAGAGAACCACACAGTATATAATTATGTGACATTTTATAACTCTCTGACAACACTATCATGTTCTGTAGCAGCTGCCTGTGCTGTCTGTTTCTGATATGGTAATAAAGCAACAGTCTCTTGGTTGAGACAAATAGGTGAATGTTTTATTATAATAGAAGTGCTTGGAATTTGAAAATTTGTTCTATTTCCAACCTTGCCTGGTGGTTTGCTTATTACAGATGTGGGGCTTAGCTTCATGTGTGCCCAAAACCTGAGGCAGTCCGATGGCGTTCAGCTTAAGTAAGTTACTAATGTCAGGGAATCTAGATTTAGTATATGCCGTATTGGTCCTTGCAAGAACAGATCCAGAAGCAAATGATTTGATACCTTTTAATGGACCAACATAGATGTAACAACAAGAACAAAGTGCTCTAGCTTTCGGACCAACCAGTCCTTCTTCAGAAGCCTAATGGCAGTTGTTTAGAAAAAACAATACTTTTAACAGCTAGATCATGCAGAAAAAAACAGAAAAAAATTCCCATTGGTTTAAAATACTCATTTAAAAAATACAGATGATGATGTCAGAGAAGTTTAACAGTACCATATTACCTTCAGCCAGGAGGGTCCCAGGGTCAAAGGCGCAAAACACATACAAAGAATCCTACTGCATATAAATTTAATTGACATAAGATAACTCTGCTGGAGCAGATGACTCTTAAATCAAGCTATGAGTGTCACAGTGTGTATAAGGATGTGATTACTGAAAAGCAACCCCCACCCAGATTAAAGACATACTAAGATTGTCTTAGGACTCCAGGAAGTTTTAATGCATGCATTATAGACAAGAAATCACCAGTAAAGTTGTCTTAAAAACATCAATGTACACTGTATGATGTGTAAAACTTAGCTGGACCTATCACCCAGCTGTACACTCCAGCTAGATATCAGGCCCCATAACTTCAAAAATCTCTAGTATAGCGACAGGACTTTATAAATGATAATTTTTTTTTTGTAAATATTTTTATTAGAGAAGCTTTACAGTACATACATAGTTTGACAGTCACAATCCATCTAAGTACTACCGTCATATCATCAGGCATTCAGAGATACCGGCTTACAAATAGATTCACCCATTGTTATTTTAACAGCAGTCTCAAACCACCACCTCACACCCCATCATCGTTCCATTGATTATGTCATAGTTAAATCATCTCTCCTCACCCACACCCCACCTCCCCAAACCCCTCCATTCATCCAGTCAGTGCCCACAGCATCTCCCCCAGCTGAGCCTTTAGGGCTCAGGAAGGAGCCTGGTGCCAATAAGCTATGACCTGAGGAGCCAGCCAATGAGGCGTTGCCTTAAGGCACAAAAAGGGGGTCTTTGGCCATAATATAAATGATCCTTCTCCTCCACTTCAAGGAGCCCAGCTCAGCCTGATCATTTAAATTGTGAGTTATTTTTTTGGATTTATATATAAGATGGACTGTCTCTCTCCAGTCAGAAAGGGAAGGGGGTTCAGTTGTGAGCCAGCGTTTAGTGATAGCTTTCTTCGCTGCCAGTAGAAGAATATTTAGTAGGTACCGGGCATGAGGGTCAAATAGGCCAGGGGGAAGCCATGCAGGATAAAAAAGTCACCACTATAAGGGAGGCCGACCCCCAAGAGGTCTTCTAACTCCTCATATAAACCCTGCAGAAAGGGCTGCAGTTTTGGGCAGGACCAGAAAATATGAGAGTGGTGAGCTGTGGCCTCTCCACAAAGGCGCCAACACTCCGCAGATCGGGTAGCACCATAATGAGAGGTTATTACCTGGGTTCGGAAGAACCTGACCAATAATTGCCATGCAAATAACCTCCAGGAAGGGGAGTAGGTGATTCTTGATGTCATACGGAAAAGTGTTTCCCACTGTTGGGGTATGATATGAGTACCCAACTCTTCACTCCACTTTTCCCTTAGTCACGAGGTGTCTCCCCCCACTGTTTCCAGGAGGGACTTGTATAGCACTGAGATAGCATGTGGGAGTTGTCGAGATTTTAATACTTGCTGGAGTACTCAAACAACAAGGGGGTGAGCCTCAGGTGACCGGACATTGAGGGGTAGGGATTCAAAATAGTGGTGAATTTGTACATACCGAAAGAAATCTGATTGACGTAAATGAAAATCACGACTGAGTTCACCAAACTCTCTAAAGTGGGGGCCGATCTGCAGTTGTGAGAGCTGAGAGAGGCCAGCATGCCGCCAAGTCTGAAAGGTATGGTCTAAGAGGGCTGAGGGAAAGTCCTCCAGCAGGTCTGTTGGACAAAACAGGACCAGGAAAGGGGCAATCCGTAGGGCCTTTCTCATAGAGCACCAGACCTGTGCTTGGTACTCCATCCATGGATCCCATGTAGGCCGACCCACTGAGGTTAAGGTTTTATGGAATATCACCTTTTGATATTCCTGGGGCGGAAGGACGCTGTCCTCTATTTCCCTCCACCTGGCCGAGGTTATTCCCACTAGGCGCTGTATTATAAAAGAAAGGTGAGAAGCCCAGTAATAAAGTTTCAGATTAGGAAGTGCCAAGCCCCCCCCTAGCTTTAGGGAGGTAAAGCGTCTCCAATTTAATTCTAGGGCGTTTACCCGCCCAGACAAATTTCACTATGGTCCTGTTCCAAACCTTAAAAAGACTGTTTGGCAAATTAAGGGGCAAATTCTGAAACAAGTAGAGAATCCTCGGAAGGGTTACCATCCGGATCACCTCTATGCGTTGCAGCATATTCAGTGGAAGAATGTTCCACCTTTCAAGGTCCTGCTTCAATTGGGCTGTAATGGGGCGGTAGTTGTTATCTAGGGTGTCTTCTGCCAGATGTGAGAGGTAGATTCCTAAATATTTTAACTTGGTAAGTCCCCAGTGGAAGGGGTACCTTGTGTTAATTGTATCTGATGGGACGTAGTGAAAAGTGAGGGCATCGGTCTTGCTGGTATTCAGCTTGTAGCCTGAATATGACCCAAATTCATCCAAGAGGCAAAAAATGGAGGGCACTGATTGCTCGGGTTTAGTAAGGAATAGCAGAACATCATCTGCGTATAGGGCTACCCGGTGCTCCGTGCCGTCCACAATCACCCCCGAAATCTCAGATGACATCCTAATCACCTGGGCCAGGGGTTCAATAAAAATAGCAAAAAGGCCTGGTGATAATGGGCAACCCTGCCGGGTACCCCTGAAAAGAGGAAAGTATTCAGAGTGGTGGCTTGATGTTTTAACACAAGCCTTCGGGGTCGCATATATTTTCTTAAGAGTATCGATGAGTGGTCGCGGAAAACTCATAGCCACCATTGTGGTGAACAGAAAAGGCCAAGACACCCGGTCAAAGGCCTTCTCCGCGTCGAGGCTTAGAAGGACCGATGGGTCAACCCGGGTTTGCATCTCATGTACCAGATGGAGGGCCCTACGCGTGTTGTCCGATGTGGACCTTGAACTCACAAAACCTGTTTGGTCAGGGTCAATCAGTTCCGGTAGTACAGTGTCCAGTCGTCGGGCCAAGATGGCCATGAAGAATTTATAATCCGAATTGAGGACCGATATGGATCTGTATGAACTACATTGTAGCAGGTCCTTACCTGGCTTGGGAATGACAGAAATTGTGGCATATGCCCAGCTGGGTGGAGGGGATTCACCAGCCAGAACCTCATTGCATGCTGCAAGTAACAACTTACTGACAGACTGCGTCGAGCTTTTATAAAACTCAGCCCCATAACCATCAGGCCCAGGGGCTTTTTGGGTTTTGGACCTGGCGATGACCGACCACAGCTCCTCCTGCGAAATTGGTTTCACCATGAGAGCCTGCTGTTCATGGCTAAGCATTGGTAGCTTCAGGGCTGATAGAAAGGATTCGGCATGTGCCAAATCTGTCCTCTGATCTGGCGCGTACATGGTTTTATAATATTGACAAAAGGCCTGAGATATATTTTTAAGTTTAGTATGGCATTCTCCTGTTCCAGGGTCCTTTATCATTGCAATAGTAGACAGCTTATGGTGTTGACGAAGCCGATACGCAAGCAACCGGGAGGCTCGGGGACCAATCTCACCGTATCTCTGATGAAGATAAGCAAGTGAAGCCTCAGTTTGCTGCAAGCAAAAGGAATCCAGCTCATTCTTAATCTGTTTTATCTGGGGGAGAACCGAGGCATCACCTTGTTGGTGAGCCAGCTGGAGAAATTGGAGGGTCTGTTCCAGCTGAAGCTGTCTTTCCCTGCATGCCCTCGCCACCCCGGCAGAATATTTTATTAAGTGACCTCTTAGGACCGCTTTTAGTGTGTCCCACTGAATTGTTGACGATATTTCCTGTGTGGAGTTGTCCCGTATGATTTCCGCAATTTTATCGCTGAGGAACTCTTTCAATTGCTCACTTTTTAAGTGTACGGGATTAAATCTCCACCCAGTGTTGTGCCTCTCCAGGCCCAGATTCCACTGAGTGATAAGTGGGGCATGATCTGAGTGTAAATACAAAATCACACATGCCCCCACAATGCAAAGCATCATGGGCTGCATATGCAAATCACCACAGAATGTTATGCTGGTCCAACTTTAAGCAGAATTGCATGGTGCCGAATGGCCTCTCACACAGTTTGCAAAGGGTGCTAACAGAAGACATAGACACGTGTTTCGTCCTACCAGGACTCATCAGTATGCCTCGTCTGTTTGACACCCCAGTGGAATGGACCAGCTACCCCAAAGGCAGTGTGCCTGGGATATATTGTGGTGAACCCATTAAAATAAAAAACTATTTAAAAGACAAAGAACCTCTGTGCGTAAACACTGAGGCAAGGGTTACCCCAAAGGGCATTTGGCTGGGAAGCCAAGTTTCAAGAAAATACAAAATCACACATGCCCCCACAATGCAAAGCATCATGGGCTGCATATGCAAATCACCACAGAATGTTATGCTGGTCCAACTTTAAGCAGAATTGCATGGTGCCGAAAGGCCTCTCACACAGTTTGCAAAGGGTGCTAATCATGATCTGAGTGGGCTATCGGGCCCAATGTGGCCTCGATCAAGGAGCCAAACTGTTCCTTCTGAGTATAACAGTGATCAATTCTTGTATACGTCCCATGTACTGCAGATTAAAAGGAATATCCCCTGTCTCTGGGGTGCAAGGACCGCCACACATCCAGCCACCCCAACCCCTCTGTAAACCTTTTAAAGAATTTGTGTGAGGCCGGTTGCACACCGGGCTGGGCCCTGGATGTATCCAGGGCGGCATTTGGGGCAATATTGAAGTCGCCTGCCAGGATCAGGGTCCCCCTAGTCATCTCAACCACTTTATCCAGTTATAAATGATAATTTAAATATAAATTGACAGTATTAATGTCAAACAAAAAACTCTAGTCGAGGACCACCAAGGAATTAAGACCATGTAGTCTGATCTGTACTGATGTCAATATACACTGAGCATTTAACAACTTGATGTGCCAGAAGTGTCTAAGGAATCTGAAAAAAGAGATAAAAATGTAATTTATCTCCTCCTCTTCACACAAACAATACACCCTACCCCACCCCACATCCCCATAATGCGGGGGGGGGTAACTAGTTTTAAGGAGATACACTCTCTCTCACACACACACACACACACACACACACACACACACACACTCCTAATGAACCTTAATTCACATCAGTCACTGCAATTGTTCCCCAAAGGAATTCAACTTGTCATGAAATCCTAAGTAAAAGGGCTCATGTATCTAATACCTACAGAGCAAAAATGTGACACTATTTAACTGACTCCTATCTGTGTAGCAACATTTCCAAGGATTCTGGATAGAACTACAATGAAATAAAACTGCCACCCTCCCCAGGATAAGGTAACTAGAAGTAAATATAAAGTATGTGTGTAAGACCAGAGGTCTAACAAACCTACATTTCCACAAATCACTACAATATTACCCTAATGTAAAAAGATCTGTCCAGGACCCCCATGCAAATGAGATCTCACACCCCAGTATGTACAGAGTTAAAAAAATATGTGACAATCTATGATAACACTCCTATATGTACAGTAACAGGCTAGGTAATCTGAATATGGTGCAACGGAATCAATCCCACTCCCAGGCAAAGATAAAAAGTAAGGAGGAATTAATATTCATTCTGTGTGTGAAGTAAGAGTAATAACACACTGTAACTCCACGTATCTAAATAGAGGCCTACCTCAATGTGACAGCAAACCCCACACCGTACATGCATACTCACACGCATCCACGTCCCACACATGCTGAAGTCCTATAATATGCCAGTCTGAAGAAGAAGTCTGTGGATGTCAGTTTCTGTAATGTCCCATGAAACCCAGATCAATGTTCATCCCATCTGCTACCATATTAAGATGTAAAATAAGTTTAATCTCAAAAGCACATCTCTGTTGTGTATTTTTGAGATGTCCTTTTAAGACCATTACTGACATATCCGAAATTGAGTGGTCAGGCTGGGAGAAGTGGTGCCCCACTGGTTTTTCAGTCTTCTTTGTTCTAATAGTATGTCTGTGCGAGTTCATACTAGTGAGGAGCTGTTGGCTTGTCTCTCCAACATAACCTGTTTGTGGACATCTTTTGCACTGAATGAAATAAACATGTCGTGATGTGCATATATAACTCCCATGCACCGTGACTTGTCTGTTTTGTGGTGTAACCACACAGTCCGAGGTGGAAATGAGCTCACAAGTCTTACAGGTACATTGATTACAGGGTCGTGCGCCATTCTGTGACATGATATTCTGTTCTGGTGAAAGCTTGCTCCTAATAACTAGGCTGGCTAAATTTGGTGTTTTTTTAAAAGATAGTAGTGGGAGTTCCTTAAAAATACAATTAAGGGTTTCATCCTCACTAAATATTGGGTGGAGGTCTTTAATAATCTTATATAGAAGTTCATGGTCTGGATGATATGTGACTACTAAGGGTATTCTTTCTGTAGCTGTCTTTTCTTTATATTGATGTAGTTGTTGTCTTTTTACTTGCATTGCACATTCTGTTATCCTGTCAATTTCTCTGGAAGAGTGTCCCTGCTCAATAAAGGTGTTTTTCAACATAGCCAAATGTGTATCTCCGTCACCCTCATTTGAACAAATATGGTGACATCGGAGTGCTTGACTGTACATGACAGATTTGTTTGTATGGATTGACACTCATAGCTTGATTTAAGAGTCATCTGCTCCAGCAGTGTTATCTTATGTAAATTAAATTTATATGCAGTAGGATTCTTTGTATGTGTTTTGCACCAAGCACCTTTGACCCTGGGACCCTCCTGGCTGAAGGTAATATGGTACTGTTAAACTTCTCTGACATCATCATCTGTATTTGTTAAATGAGTATTTTAAACCAATGGGGATTTTTTTCTGTTTTTTTCTGCATGATCTAGCTGTTAAAAGTATTGTTTTTTCTTAACAACTGCCATTAGGCTTCTGAAGAAGGACTGGTTGGTCCGAAAGCTAGAGCACTTTCTTATTGTTGTTACAGCTATGTTGGTCCATTAAAAGGTATCAAATCATTTGCTTCTGGATCTAATGTCAGGGGAGTAAGCAACTGATTGAATGCAAGCTTATTTTGGACTCTATTAGTGTTCTGACTCAGGCTACATTAGTGTTAAATCCCCACAATCTGTTTAATGGCAATTATACAATGGCAAAGAAATGTCCTGTCTTCTGACTGGTCAGTGTGTGCCTGGTACAGTGATGTTATTACATAGTAACATCACTGTATGAAGTCCGAGCACACACACATGACCATATGACAGTCATGAATCATACCTCCCCTCTACAAGTTACCCTCGCTCCGAGCCACCGCTGAATGCTCATCAGCACACCATCCCTGCTGTCACACTAACACTTTTCTCTGCAGTACCTTGCCATTCCAAAGCCTCTATGAATGTTCTCACACCTCCTCCATGTAATTGAGAAGTGCAAAGTGCAAAGGAAAAGTAAATTCAAGCTGCTGTCAGTGGCTTTGTGCTCCACTCACTCATTGGCACGATTTCAATAGCACATGCGCATTTCGTTCCTGCACTCATCTCCGTAGTAACAGCAGCACCAAAAAGGTCATGTAACTTTCTTAGTTTTATTATTATTTTACATTAATACTACTGTTTAGCTCAACTCTGTACATCTTAGCAATAGGGGAGCAAGGACTGTGACTGAGTGGTATTTGAAAACCTGAGCTTGCGGGTGTCCACTTCACCTACCGCTCGCTCAACAGACAAAGTAAAACAATGAATATGAACACAGCAAATCAACTAAAAAAAACAGCAGGGCACAGGATTTGAAAAACGTGGCTAATGCTGTGAAAATGAAAGACAGACAGCAACAGAAGAATGGTGGGGGGGCGGAATCTCACACACACACACACAGTGAGCAAAGGACCTAAAGGGATGCAGTGCAACCATAGAGCCCCACTGTCACCTGCTGGTCAAAGAGAGAAACTAGGGACTCCTTTTCAATATGTATACCAACCCTAGCAGAAAATGTAAAAAAAAAAAAATGTATATTTTAAACATATTTTTTCCAGTTTCTTTTTTAAGAAAGGAGCCATTGAGCTGGCCCAGTGGCGTGGAGGGCCACGGCATTATGCCTTACCTCCTGCCATGCTGGTGTCTCATGTTTGCAGTGTGGGTGGCTCACTGGGCGTCGGCCGGGGAGGGAAAGGACTGAGCATCCAGGGGACAGCTCTCCTCTCCCAAGAAGGGTGGGGAACATGGAACGGCACTTGCCTGACACCTAGCAGATGCTAGGTGTTGGCATGCCGAGTCCTGTACGTTGGGACATAGAGGAGGAGGAGGAGCTGACTGGTGTGCAGCATGCAGACGCACATACTGCATGCCACTGTTGGAATTGCAAGCTCTCCCTTCGCAAAGAAAAGCAGAAAAAGGGCTCAGCCGAGTGGCATGAACACCATTCCCCATAGGCACCACCCTCGAGATGACACCGCCCTAGCGCTGGATTCATTCCTGGTGGGTTGAGTCACGCACCACCACCCTGCCATGAAGGGTAAGTTGTGGGGACATGGAAGGGAGGGGGTCTAATCCTTGGGGGACAGTGCTGGGGGGACAGAAGAAGGAAAGAGCCAGCCAGGACCATGGGGGAGAAATACCAAGTTAAAAAAAAAAGAAAGAAAGGAGCCATTGTATAATAGCAATGAGGGACTCTAGGGTGTGCGTTATTGTGTAATATTGTGACTTCTCAGGCCACCCAAGGCATGATGTTATTACACAATAACACACACCCTGTCATGCCTTATTGCTTAAATGCTGCTTTGAACAGCCCTTAACAAAACACGAGGAAACTGTGGAAAAACTATTTTTTAGACTTCTTTTTAGCTTAAATGTTATTTATAATTTCTGTGTTTAGCTTCCCTTTGGAGATGTCACAGAGCAGCAGCTTACCACAAATTCTGGAAAAGGAAGACTCAAGGCATTCATGATTCCTGAGTGTCTGTGGTGCCAAATGCATGTTTGCATAAGACTTGTACTAGGACCATAGAAACAGATTTTGACAGCAGAGAAGGCCCGCCTGGCCCACCTAGTCTGCCCATTTCCCTGCCTACTTAAACTCCAGATACTAAATGATCAGCAGCGAATCCTTTCTTTCCTATCACTAGGATTGCCTTCTGTCTATCCCATGCATTCTTGAACTCACCAATCATTTTAGCCTCTGCAACCTCCACTGGGATGCTGTTCCATGCATCCACCACCCTTTCTGTGAAAAAATACTTCCTCACATTATCTGAGTCCTCCCCCCCAGCCTCATATTGTGACCCCTTGTTCTTGCACATCTCTTTTTTTTGAAAGATGTTGCCCTCCTGGACCTTGTTGATTCCCCTGAAGTACTTGAATATCTCTATCATATCCCCCCACTCCCTCCTTTCCTCCAGGGTATACATACTGAGGTCTTTCAGTCTTTCCTCATATGTTTTCTGGTGCATTCCTTTCACCATTTTTGTTGTCCTTCTCTGGACCACCACCATTCTATCAATGTTTTTCCAGAGATTTGGTCCCCAGAACTAAACACAGTTTTCCAGATGTGGCCTGACCAATTGTCTGTACAGTGGCATCACCACCTCCTGGTTTCTAGTGGTGATGCCCCTCTCTATGCAAACCAGCATCCCTCTGGCCCTCCCTACCGCCTTTTCACATTGCTTTGTCACCTTCAGGTCATCCATTATGTTTACCCCAGGTCCCTTTCCAGTTTTGTTGTTGTTAGTATCCCCCCTCCCATTTTGTATACCTCTCCAGGATTCCTGTGGCCCAAGTGCAAGGCTTTGCACTTTTTTGTATTGAATTTAAGCTGCCACACTCTTGACCACTCCTCCAATTTGCCTAGGTCTCTTCTCATTTTTTCCACCCCATCTGGAGTGTCCACCCTATTGCAGATCTTGGTGTCATCTGCAAAGAGGCTTCCCTTCCCTTTTAGCCCCTCCACAATGTCACTAATGAAGACATTGAAGAGGACCAGCCTCAGAACTGAGCCCTGTGGCACCCCACTTGTCACCCCCCTCTCCTGGGATTGAACTCCATTTATCACCAACCTCTCTGTCCTGTTGCTCAGCTAGTTTCAGACTCAGTGTACCACCTTGGAACCTACTCCCAGACTGTGCAACTTGTTTATTTGCCTCCTGTGTGGGATGGTGTCAAATGCCTTGCTAAAATCTAGGTAGGTCATGTCTACCGCCCTTCCCTGATCCACCACCCTGGTTACGCAGTCAAAGAACTCTATCAGATTTGTTTGACAAGATCTCCCAGCTGTGAATCCATGTTGCCTCAGGTCTTGTGCCCATCAGCCTCCAGGTATGCCACAATCCTTTGTTTTAACATGGATTCCATGATTTTCCCCACCACTACAGTCAAGCTGACCGGCCTGTAATTTCCAGCCTCCACCTTGCTCCCACTTTTGTGTAGTGGTACCAAATTTGCCCTCCTCCAGTTCTTTGGTACCACTTCCTCCTCTAGTGATTTGTTAAATAGGGCTGTTGGTGGTGCCCCTAGTACCTCCCTGAGTTCTTTCAGATTCTGGGATGCATCCCATCTGGTCCCATTGCCTTGTCCACTTTTAGTTTTGAGAGTTTATTTAGGACTCTCCTCTGTGAATGGACTGGTGTCCACCTCCCCTCCTCCCCATGTGTAGTTCTACCCCCTAATGGTCCCTCCCCTTCCACTTCCTTTGTAAATACCGAGCAGAAGTATTCATTTAGAATTTCAGCTTTTTCTAGGTCCCCTCTGCACATTACCCCCATTCAACCTCAGAATCCCTCCATTGGTCTTTTTCCTTTCCCTGATATACCTGAAGAAGGTTTTGCCACTTTCTTTTACTGATTTTGCTATCCTTTCTTCAGTTTGCGCCTTTGCACACCTGACTGCCTTCCCCTCCTCCTTCTGCTTTTCCTGTATATTTCCCTGTCTCCCTCCCTCTGTGTTTCCTTGTACTTTCTGGATGCCTGTTTTTTCCCCCTAACCTTCCCTGCCACTTCTTTTGAAAACCATAGTATTTTTTTTCTTTCTTTTTGCATTGTTGATTAGCTTTACACAGAGGCCTGTTGTCTCTGCTATGGCTCCTTTAAGTTTCTCCCACTGTTCCTCCACTCTCTCCCCCTTCGCCAGGAATCTCTAGAGGTGTTCCCCAATTTTTGAAAAGTCTGCCCTCTTGAAGTCTAGCTGAGTGTAGAGGATGCTGGACCATGCTCTCATGTTGCTGTTGTTCTACTTCTCCCATTGAGTGCTGTGGGGGGAGAGGTGTTTCCAATTGGTTTAAGACAACTGCAGTGTGTTGGTGCTCTTTTCATTGCCATGGAGGAGGTCCTTGTGTTCTCATTCTCCTTAAAGGAAAACTACATCCAAAACTTGAAAACATTTATGTTGTGCAGAGTGTTTTAATTTGTATGTGAAGTTCTAGTGTTTCCTTCCCTCTGACTGGTATTAGGAGTTTTTCCCAAATTAGCCTGCTAGCTTTATACTAGTTTTACGACCCCTGGGGATCTTCATACCTGATAGCGTAATTGTATTTCTTGTTCCCACAGTTCACCTTGTCTCATGTGACTGTGATGTAAGAGAGACCCAACATTCAGCACACACAAGCCAAACAAACTAAATATCTTGGAAGCTTTACAAGCTGCACAAAAATTACCAGCAGCAAAGTTTTTCAGGACAGCAGAACCTTTAGGATGAGGGTGGTCACTAAGCTGAATTCTACAGATTTTAAAATACAGCCATCTCTATTGTTGTGAACTGATTGTAATGCAATGCTTTCTGCTGGATTTATGGGCTCTGCTACATCACCATCACATGAAACAAGGTGCATTTTAGGACAAAGAAATACAATAAAGCTATTTGATATGGAGTTCACCAAGGGTAGTAAACTACCCTAAAACTAGCAGGCTAATTTAGGAAAAACTCCTAATACCAGTCAGAGAGAAGAAAACACTAGAACTTCACATACAAATTAAAACACTCTGCACAGCATATATTTTTTCAAGTTTTGGGTGTAGTTTTCCTTTAACAGTGACTGACAGCTCCTGCTAGGGGCAGGTGTACATATCTGAGTGCTGGTTGGGAGCACAGGAGCAGGTTTGTGGAACACTGATAGGGTTGATGGTGGAGAGGCACAGAGGGCTTACTTTAGCATTTGTTGTCCAAGTTGTAGTAGTGACTTGGTGCTGTGCCCAGATAGCTGGCTTGTCAGGAACGTTAGCTATGACTTGTGATGCACTCTATATTCTTCAACAGCAGTGTCTGCGCATGGATGATCAGTGACTCAGACAGATAGGCAGAGAGGGTAGTATGGATGGAGTGTTGCCAACTCAAGACAAGACAGGCAGTTGGGTTAGGCAATTTACTACTGTGGTTACTTGATGAGGTACAAAAGTAGTCTTCACACAGTAACTGCAACAGTAATATGGTTAAAATGCCTCTTCTGGTTCCAGAAGACTCATTACAAAAATCCCAAGATGTCTGTCCTGACTACGTCAAGCAGCCTTAAAAACGGAGATTGCATATAAAAAAATGGAGCTGGTAGACAGCCAGAACTGGATGTGAAATCTTATGCTCAAACAGAGCATACAGAAATTCTGTATCTCACAGATGGTACAAATCCAGGAATTTCTGAGGCGGCACAAAATTGCTGCCATGCCTAATGGTGTATGGCACTGTGAGATGTCTGTGTCTTCTACTGTTGAAATCAGACACTGATAACAGAGAATGCTGGCCTGTCCCTGAATTGGATCACTTATACAGTAAATGTCTTGTCCCTTAAGATAGATATCCCCTTGGTTCTGGCTGAGAAGAAACAATTACAATAGTAATCCATTTTTTTCTAAGGGGTTTACTAGTGATTCATACAAGTCAGCAATCTTCTCATGCCTGAGTTGTTTCCCAGGAGACAAAATTTGGAATGCATGCAAATTCAAACTCTGGACTGTGGGTCAGCCCACTGGCACAGAGGCTGGATCCATCTGTGACACTGGTGACCTGGGTTTGAGACGGCACTCTGGGCATCGGAGAGCCAGCTGGGGGGAGGAGAATTGAATGTTCTTGGGACTGCTCTCCTCCTCCGGGGGTAGCAGGGTAGCGACCAGCGCGTGACTGACCCCTGGTGGTGGCCGGGGGAATATAGCTGCTGGAGTTGAGCTGTCAGGGAGGCATGCAGGATGTTAGAATGTTGCACACTATGTCATTTCATGCCCCACCTCCCGAGGAGCCCATTATTAGAAAAAACTGTTGCCACCTCCATTCATGATGTTCTGTCTCTCCGGCCCCCCTGCTTCAAGCTCTGTTCATGATGCCCCTCCGTGACGCTTGGCTGGCAACTGAGCGAGAGTCTCTGTTGGTGCAGCCTGGCCTCCACCAGGGGTAAGCCTGTGAGGCTTCCCATTCTTCTGCCAAGAATGTTGTACAGTCTTCCATGGGGGCCATGTCTCCACCCAGAGGGGGCAAGCTTTGGGTGGATTGCTGCTCTGAGTAAGTCCGGGGGTGGGCGGAGGTTGGAGGAATCTGGGGCTGAGCTCTCGGAGGACTGGCACCCAAAAAGCATACCAAATACAAAAAAAAAAAAACTCTACACTGTGGCCATGCTCCCTCTTTGGTTCCACACAGATTTAGTGATGAGTCATACTAGGAGTCATACTAGGATACATAGGGTGCAGCAGGCCCATAGACCCATAAAGCCCCTAAACTTACATATTGCTTGAGGTACTTGTATTAAATAACAACTATCTATCAAGCCTGTTTTTAAAAGTATTTTTGTTGGTACTAATGACTATATTCAAGGGTAGATTGATTGATGAAGAGTCAAAGAGAGCAGTGACCCCCTACTGTATGTATCTGAACTATCTTGGTAGTCTTAATTAGCTAAATAATATTAAGAATGCTAATACCCACCCACTGAATATTATGAAAACCTTTGGAGGCTGGGTCTAGCACCTATCTATGAAAAAGTTCTTGTAATACTAAAATGCCAAACCAGGAATCCTTTTTGGATGGGATGTCCAGGCAGCAATGCTTTGTAATGGTGTGTTCTGCAGACCGGTTAACTGCTTTAGGGAATGCCCCTCATATCTGTCACAGTGTCAGTAGTAGTTCTGGTAGAGTATGCCCAAGACCCTTAGCTGGCTGCTTGCCAGCCTTTCCATAACAAAACTGAATGCAAGGAACTATCCAACGTGAGATAGTCTTCTTAACTGTTGGTTAACCTTTGCCCTCATCACCATAAGAGATAAACAATGGTGTGCTATCAGTTCTGGACCCCTTTGTTCTATCTAGATAAAAGCTCAAAGCACTTTTAATTAATGTTAAAGGAGACACGACTGAAGGAGAAGCTCATGGAGCACCTGGAGGCCAAAGGGCTGCAGGACCACCCTGGCAGCATGGTTTCATAGGAGGAAGGTCATGTCAAACTAGTCTCATAGATTTCTTTGTCTGGGTTCCCAGGAAGATGAATCAAGGGAGAGCAGTAGATGTGGCCCTTAGGATAGGCAGCATGTCCTGTGACACCAAGGACTACTGAGGAGTGTGGAGTTGGTAAGGCAGGATAGCCTCCAAGTCAAGAGGCAACCCTCTGCCTACCACCTCCAGTACCTACCTGTCCATAGTAATGACAGGCCAATGTGGCCAGAAGTGGTGTAGCCGACCTCCCACAAGGAGTTGGGTCAGAGACTAGACAGGTAGGAGGCGGACACCTCGACCCATCACTGGGCAGCTTTGGAAGGAGCACCATCTGCTGGGACTGGAGGCACCACTTCCCCTACCCCACTTTATTTTAGTCCCTGGCCTCTGAACTTGGCATTGGGGCACTGGGCTTGGTATTGCTTCCTTTTGGAACAAAGCCACAGAATCCAGGGATGCACTGGATTTCCCTATCCTAATGAGATCCCCATTCAGTCCCCGGCCAAAGAGGTCAATGCCCAGAAAGGGGACATCGGCAAGCATGTGCCGAGTATCTGCCATGAAAGTGGAGAGCCTCAGCAAGGCCCTGCAATGCACTGTGACAGCCACTGCCATGGCACAGGAACAGGAGTCACCCATGTCCAAGACCATCTGGAGCTAGTGTTTTGCCAGTGCTTGACCCTTGTCCTTGACCAACTTCACCAGTAACTGCTTGTGAGCAGAGAGGTGAGAGAGGATTTCTTCCTGCAAGGGTCTCACATTAGACCTGCCACCCCAAAAATATTTGTTTATGCTGTAAATAAAGAAAACTGTGTTTAAAATACTCATTTCAGCCAATTACACACATTCACGCTGTAGCTGCGTGGTCGCACTGGAGAGGGAGGAATGTGCTCCTTACCTGTAATTAAATACTGCATTTTATTTTTTTTAAAAGAAAGTATACATTTATTTTCTTAAACTCTTCAAAGAAGAGACCAGATAAGGGCGATACTATTTTTTAAGTAATGAAACAGACTAAGAGGTAGCAAAGCTGAGCTTTAGAATCAGGTTTGTTATGATAGTAGTTGTGCCAAGTATAGCCTCCTTAAAAGCTGTCTTACCTAGCTCGAGCAGTAGCACTCACAAATGGTAGGGGTGGGGGGGGTCTTCCAACAGTGGTGGCAGCCAGAGTGAGTGGGCGGTACAGGCACAGGATGCATGTGTAACCCCCACGTGGGGCTTACCTTATTTTCCCCCAATCTCCTGTGCTTCTGCGCATGCACGAGCTGCCAGCCAGCCTTGATGTTGTTAGTGGGAAATAGCTGACGGCACACCAATGCTGCTCCAACCACTACTCTGAAGGACAAAAGCAGCAGGGTCCGGACAGAGGCTTAAGTGCACAACTGGGGCAAAATTAGAACCCGGGCTGTGGCAGTGCCGAAATGGGGGAGAACAGGCAATCGGGAGGCAACAGGAGATAAACAGGGACTAAACACCTGAACAAGGGTTGAAGAAACTTTGGGGCTAGTTATTTAAAGAGCTCCAATGGCGAGCACTTGGGGTTTATGAATATTAATGAGTGATTCATACATATGCATGAGCAAGCCTATCAAGTGCCTGGGAACTTTGCATTTGGGTGCTAGCAACAGGCACAGGGATGCAAACAAATGTTAATTAATAATGGAAGTGCCTTATAGGACACAGGAATGGCTTCTGAACTGTGGGTCTTTTGAAAATAAAAAGTATATATTTTGGCTGCACCAAGAAAGTTGGGACTTCTATGGACTGAAAGGGGACTATATTTAAATGCATCCATGTTTGCAGTCTTTGACTTTTTCTGTAGCTAATCAGGAGCCAGGACTTGTTACCAGAGACTTTTGGGACTGTGCCAAGACATGTGGGAGAAAAAGCAGGGACAAATGTTAACGCCTAAACAGGGAACCTATCAGGCATCAAGGAAGCCTAATGAATATTCATTTTTGAGACAGACAATGGAATCAGCCAATGAGAAGCTGCCAAAGGCTCCCAAAACCCCAGAGACTTTTCAGTTTTGAGTCAGTTCGGCATGAGCCCCTCCACGGGGGGGGGGGGCTCAGGCTCCTTGTGTGAGAAATGTGGCTGCAAGAACTTGGAGAGGCTGGCTTGGGGGTTGCCAGTTACTTGTCCCCCAGGGCTAGCATTTGCCTTTCCACATTTGGCAACATTTTTGGAAGAAACCTGATTTAATTTCAGCTGTGAGAGAGCTGAAAATAATCTTGCCTGGAGTTGTGAGAGGGCCGCAAGAATGCTTCTGCCTCAACAGTGAGAGTGCTGATGAATCATGTGACTTCAGTGACTAGAAAGTTGCATGCTGATTCTGAGATAGTAAGCTTCTACTAAATGTACAAGTGACTTGGAGACCTCCTTGGGGCCAAGAAGCCAAGAGGTGCTCAATGTCTGTCTGTACCCCATGCATATATAGTGCCCAGAGAGAGGCAGACAATTGTGTACATGACCACGGATGGTCCTGTGATGGAAATGCTTGATGCGACTGCTTAGTGTACCTACAGGAATGGAATGGAAGGAAAGTATCCTGAGGTTGGAGCTTTGCCAGAAATTGCCTGTGAGGACTGTGAATGTTCTATTTGAAGCTGCCAACCATCAGCTGGCCAAAAGGAACAGTGATGTTGTGATCTGGCTTCTGAGAAGACAGTATTTGAGCTTGTGAGAAGCTACTGTGAACAAGATTTGCTAACATGTAAAATGCCTTACTTGGTTGGGAGCCATGCCTTAAGTTCCATCATCTAAACTGGTAGAGAGCCATGCCTTAAGCTCTAGTCATCCACTCTGTGGAAGGGTTTGGGTCTTCCCTAAAGTTACTGCAAAAGCACCCCTGTTTTGTGAGACTGTATCCTGACTTGTGAAATGACCATGTTTGCTATGCTGGATGAATGGTTGAAGTGCTTGTGATGATTCGAAGCAACTTAAATGCCTGAATTTGAATAGGAGACTTCTTGGATCAGCCTGGGAGTCAGCCTGGTAGTGTGCCAGCCCTGGCACTACCATATGCACTTCCCCCGAGAGGCATAGCCTAGACATGGGGTCTGAGGTGTGCTGGCCCTGGTTCCAGCCTGGTCTGTTCCAAGAATGTTTCCAGAATGTTCCAGAATGTGACTTCGAGCCCAGAGAAAGGGGCATCTGTAAAAAAGCTGAGAAATTGCAGCCTGTATGCTGCAAGAGCCAGAGAGAAAAAAAGGGGTCAGCCAAAGCTCCTGCCTGCACCTCAGCTATAGCTACTTCCAAATTATGTCTACTTCATACCTACCTGAGAGAACCTTTTTCTGCACCAAATGATGACTACAGAACTGTGAGTACACAGACTTCATTTTGCAAACCAAAAGGGGATTGTAAATAGTTATTGTTCTGCTTGCCAAGTTCCAGTATCTAAAGTCCAAGCTCTTAAGCATGGGAGTTGCCTGTCTATTACAGAGTTGATATGAAGATAATCAAGTGAAGGAATGCTATTCGGATTTTCCTTTAAGGGTTCCAACGCCTGCCAACCAGCTGCAACAGTATCAGATCTGCAACAATTAGTTAGCACTGGGTACCCAGGTTTAAAGATAGAATTGCAGGGTTCTATTATAGACAGGGGACTGGTACCACTGTGGGCATTTAATGTGTATTTGTCATCTAAAGTAGCTAGCGAGATACAGCATTAATCTGAATCCTTCAGAAGGTTGGTGGGTGGCCAGTATTGATTACTGTTTGAATTTGAAATACAAAATGATCATTCCATGCAGTGCCAAAAAATGCCAATCTACTGTTGTTTAACCTGTTCATCCAATTTACCCATTCCTAATCCTCACCTCTTTGTAAATAAATCATTGGTTAACCATTTTTTATAAATCTGGTGTGTGAGCATATTATTAGAGTGAGCCTTAAATTCTGAAAATATGTGTTTGGGGTTTGACTAATTATCTATGCGTGGGTTGACATGTGGTATTGTGGGTGGGTACAGCATCCCAGGGGGCTGCACCAGGTAATTATCAGACCCACTGAAAATTATACTCTGGGCAGAGGCACTGTGCAATAATGTTATCTACGGGAACGAACCAGTTTAATAGCAAAAATAGGAACCCAGGCCCCTCAGCCTTGTTTATGGGCCCACAAGGCAGGGGTAGTAGCCCTATGGTACATGGTGCTAGGGTTACACATGGAAACCAACAGTAATAAATGCAAGAAAAGGGTCTGACTAAGATGATAATTCTGAAATATTCTGTCTGTGCACCCTTGACTGGTTGTTAAAATCCTATGACAGAGAGTCCTTCCACAGCCCCACTCAATGCTCTTATTGTTTGGGTTTTGATGTCATGGGCCAGTCCCATCATTGGATCCCCGACTAGCTGCCCGAGTTTCAGTGTGGGGATTTGCTTACTATTATTTTATATTAGCATGCCATTATTGTAGCCGAATTGGTAACGACTTTATTTCCAGCGTTGGATATGGTTAATTGTATTCCACTGCGTTGAATCTGTTGCAATACAGCCCTAAAGCATCATTACTTGTTTGGGTATAAACCTAATCTAGTTATTCAGACCTGTCTTGGGCTGTTTTACGTTGACTTGGAGTTAACTGCCTTTATTTTATAACTTTGAATTCAGAACGTCTGATGCATACACAGCACAGAAGAAATTTCTTCATACTTACTGTCATTTCCTTTCTTTTAGCTCCAACTTTGTCAATGGGTATTCACGACAACTGGGTATAGTACATTCCCTACCAGGGGAATGGCACAGCCCAAGCTTTAGAATGTTGTGCATATGAGGATTCCAAGCAGCAACAACTCCCCAGTCACTACTGACCTTGCAGTGCCTCAATAAACTATTATATTTGCCTAATTTATAAGAGAAAACAATTAACTAATTACTTGTATATAACAATCCTTCTACACTGTAAGTAGAAAACTGACTAACCTTATGGCAGACCTCTGAAACAAAGCATCCGCCATACTGGACACAAGGCTTGGTCGAGTCGGTCCTTTTGTGGAAAAAGGCGAACAGCCAACAAGGAACGTCTTGCACCAGAAATTTTCTAAAATCTGACATTGACAAATACAATGATGAACTTTGGCAGGCAAAGCTGTATGCAGTGAGACTACCGGCAACAAGGAAAACACCTTTAGTAATAGGCAACTAAACCTGTTAACATGCGTGATCACAGTCTGATTAAAAAACATCATTTTTTTTTTGTTACAGGAATACAGCGCAGCAAGATAAATAGAGGGATGCCCCGGTAAAGTCATAATAGGGGTTTTGGTCAAACAAAGGACATCTTCCACCACTGGAATACCAGATAATATTCTCCCACAGCAGCAGGCTCCTGGGTGGGCCCCATTGACAATGTTGGAGCTAACAGAAAAGGAAATTATGGTAAATATGGAAAACATTCTTCTTTCCGTACAGCTCCACATTGTCAATGGGTATTCACAACAACTGGGTTCTAAGAAGCAGTACCTAGGACAGCCGGGAGGGGGAGAATATTATATATGCCAAAAGCAAGTACCGAAGAAACTACTTGCGAAATGCTGCCTGAAACACTCTGTGACCAAAAGCTGTGTCAAAAGAATTCTGAACACGCAATTTGTAGTGTTTTGTGAACATGTGGATGGAAGACCATGGAGCTGCCTTGCATAACTCTAAAACTGATGCTTCACCTCACTCTGCCCAGGACGTGGCCATAACCCTGGTGGAGTGGCCTCAATGAGGGCTGGAGGCCTCCTCTTTTCTGCAACATACACCTTAGCAATGCAGGCCCTCACCCACCTAACTAGGGTAGCCTTGGAGGCTTTTTGAACCTGCTTGGCTGCTCCAAAGAGAACAAACCAGCTGTCTGATTTCTGGAACTCAGGGTTCCATTTAAGGTATTTCCTAATAGCCCGATAGAAATCCAACTTGTGCAGCTCCTTCTCTCTTGGGTGAGATGATTGCAAACAGAATGTTGGAAGGCATATTTTCTGGAGCACATGGAAAGCTGTGGGCTCTTTTGGGACAGAAGAGTGGACCGTTCTGAATACTACCATGTCCTTATGCATGACAAGGTATGGCTCCTTGTGGGATAAGACCTGGAGCTCACCAATCCTCCTGGCTGAGCAAATAGCAACCAAAAAACACACCTTGTAAGACAACACATCCAGCGAGATGGATGACTGGTTCGAAAACTCCTTACAAAGAGCATTCAGAACCATATTTAGATCCCATGGAGGAACCGGGGATCATGCTAACCGCATACAGAAAATGAATAACCTCTCCATTGATCCCTAGAGAAATGCCCAAGGAAGCTCCAAGAGTGGAAACCTGGCCTCTCAGAGTGCTCAGTGCCAACTCCTCTCCAAGCCTTTCTGCAGAAAATCCAAAAACTGTGGAATTGAGGCAGTGGAAGGCTTAAGATCCTTCCTCCTGGCACAATACAAAAAGTTGGTACATACACGGGTACAGCTGCGGAAGTAGAAGTTTTCCTGGCAGCCATCAAAGTATCCACTACTTTCTTAGAGAAACCTAATTTTATGAGTCTCCTCCTTCTAGGAGCCAGGCCACGAACTGCACCACTCCTGGATCTGGATGCAGAATGGAACCCTGAGACAGAAGGTCTCACACTGGAAGGTGAAAGGGTGCTTGCTGAACTACGTTCACTAAGTCTGAGAACCACGGTCTTCTTGGCCACTCTAGAGCTACTAGGAAGAAGCTTCCTCTTGAGAGTCTTATTTTGTGTATGACATTGGGGAGAAGAGGCAGAGGGGGGAAGGCATATGCTCTATTGAAGGTCCACTCCTGAGCTAGAGTGTCCACTGCTTCTGCCTGTGGACACTGATAATGGCTGAAGAACCTTGGAGTCTGAGCTCTGCAGCTGGATGTGAACAGATCATTCTGTGGCCGACCAAACCTGTTGCACAGAAGGTCAAACACTTCTGGGTTCAACCTTCACTCCTCGGGGTGAATATTTTTGTGACTTAGCTAGTCTGCCTGAATGTTCAGCTCCCCTGCCAAGTGTTATGCCGATAGAGAGAGAAGATTCTGTGTGTGTGCATCAGCAGAGGAGGAGGAGGGTCAATTATCATTAAAAGGCTTGCGCTGCTCAGCACCTGCACAGGTACTTTGAACTAATTTATTCCCTGCCTGCAACAGTTTAATTGTGTGTGTCAGCCTATGAGAAAGATCTTCGTTAGTGACTGTTTTCCACTGCTTGCTGCATTTTGCCAACAAATGTGCTGTGGCTCCTCTCTGCTACTGAACTGTGAGTGTGCCTATAACAGTTTGAAATTCCCGGTAACAGCACAGAGAACCGGCCGCCAGTGAAAGAGGCGGTGATTGGGAGTGTGTGTCTGCGGAGGAGGAGGGGCAGTTATCATTAAAAGGCTCACGCTGCTACCGTGCGAGCGTGGTAGCATGAGTGGCTGTTAAAAGAAGAAAAGATAAAGTTTGTTAAACTGGGTCAGTTCACTACGAAGTAAAGCTGAGTTAGGCTAAGAAGTATAATAAAAGGTTTAGTATTCTGTCCTAGGATTGGATTTGTAAAGTGGGTATTTTAAACATAGAACTGCGTTCTAATTTTAATCATGTTGAAATTATTAGTGCAATGTGTTTTGTTGTGTGTATTATTAAATTCCTTAACACACGTATGTATGGGTCGGGAGGTTGCCATGTCTCCTGGAAGGCAGCAGGATAGGACATCACTGTGGTTGCAAATTGTTCCCTCAGGCTCTGCAATAATTCGTGGAGCTAGAAGAAACAACTTTACAAAGAATTGGAATCTGTATAACCACGTGAGAAGTCAGAGTCTTAGAGTTCAGGGCTTTAAATTAACATATTGTAAACTAACTGAACCAACCACTTGTATTGTGCTGTTGCTTGCAGGTAACACGGAAACTAATCCAGGACCACATAAGCAGCTGGGACAAGATTTAAAAATATCACTTGAAAATGCTAGGAGTATTATAAATAAAATGCAGGAATTTAGAATGTGGGTTCACTGTTTACAGCCAGATATAATAGGCATAACAGAATCTTGGCTATCTCAGAAGGTAGAGGACATTGAAATAACAATGGATGGTTATAATTTGCTTAGGTCAGATAAGGGTAAGCGGGGTGGTGGGGTTCTTTTGTTTGTTAAAGATAAAATGGGGTTAGTTGAAGTTGCTTTTCATGGAGTACTGGAAGGGATAGAATATCTTTGTGTAGTTTTAGAAAAGTTACAACTTTTAATTGTTATAGTTTACTCTCCTCCAAACATTAATGCAGATAAGTTCGAAGTACTTGCATCAAAAATAGCATCTTTGTCAGAGGGTAAAAATATAATTCTAATTGGTGACTTCAATGCCACCTGGGGCAAACCTAGGGGCATGAAACTGGAAAAATGTTCTGAGCTTTTAAATGTAAATCAGATAGTGAATCAAGTTACAAGAAGAAGTGGGGTAAATAGTCAAGGTTGTATTCTAGACTTAATGCTTTTATCAAAGGGGTTTAACATTGAAAAGTGTCAGGTGTTCCCTCCTAATCTGGGTGATCATAACCCTGTCTATTGTGTAATAACAGATAAATATAAATGTAGTGAAGAAGGAAAGATTAGGATAAGGAGAGATTTGAAAAATTATCATCCTGAACATTTTGTCCAAGATTTGAAATGTGAAAAGTGGGTCAGGTTGTAATTAATTCCAGATATAAATTTGGGGGTTGAGGAATTCTCAAGTCTTTTTTGGAGGTCTGTAATAGGCATGCACCTATAACAAAAATTAAAATGAGAAAAAAACATCTACCCTGGGTAAGTGATTTTCTAAGAAAAAAAGTACAAATTAAAGACAGAGCCTGGAAAAAAAGCTTACAAAACAAGAAATGGGGTTGATTGGGATAATTACAAAATGAAACGGAATGAATGTCAAAAACTAATTAAACAAGCTCGGAAAAAGTTCTATAACTATAACATTGAAACAACTCATGCTCCAAATCAGTACTGGAATTTAATTAAAAATTTGGATAATCCATTAAATGCAAAACACAAAATAAAAATGTTCGATGATAAGGGAGAACTACTTGATTTGAAAGCTACAGCTCAGCTGTTAAATCAATATTTTATAACATTACCGGACATTGACATCCCTGTAGGTAAATTAATGTGTACTGATTCTAATAAAAAAACAAATGATGAGGAAAATTTTCCCAACTTCTATTTTTGGAAAATTAAAATCAAAGAAGTTAGGGATGAGATTAAAAAATGAAATACTAAAAAATCTTATGGTATGGACAAAACTGAATCCAAATTTATTAAAGACACAGTTGAATTACTTTCACTGATACCGACAGAGTTATTCAATCAGAGTTTGATGGAGAATACTTTGCCCAGTAAATGAAAGATTGCAAAAACAGTACCTATATTTAAAGGAGGACATCCAAATGACCCTTCAAATTATAGGCCAATTGCGGTCCTCTCTGTCCTCTCTAAGTTAATGGAGTGGGTGGTGTTCAACCAACTGTATAATTACTTGGAAAAATATTCCAAATTAACGAAATTCCAACATGGTTTTAGGGCAGGTTATTCAAGGGGCACTGCACTCATGGACTTTGTGGATAAGGTGGCGACAGCCCTGGATAGGGGGAGTCCATGGGTGCAGTGTTTGTCGACCTGTCCAAAGCCTTTAATCTGGTCGATCACCACCTGCTGTTTGAGAGGATGGAGAGGACCGGAATTGCTCCTAGATCTATCCGTTGGTTTAAATTCTGCTTGGGTGAAAGGAAACAACAAGTGGAAATTGATGGTCAATTATCAGACAAAGGTAGATTGACAAGAGGTGTACCTCAGGGATCAATCCTGGGGCCACTATTGTTTCTGATATACGTAAATGATTTACCCACTAGAATAAAAAATACACCTATAAGATTGTATGCAAATGATACCGTTTTATTAGCATTAGCTAAAACACATGGTGAAATGATGGCAAAGCTACAAATGGATTTCGATAGTTTACAAGATTGGTTATTAAGTTCTGAACTAGTATTAAGTCATAAGAAAACACAGGTTATGTATTTTGTTAGGAAAATAAATAAGGAAATAAAAAAATCAGTGGATGATAGGGAAATACTAATGAGTGATGGAAAAAAATTAACAATTACAAAACAATACAAATATTTAGGAGTAGTAATAGATAGTGCTTTAACATTTTCAGATCACATAAATAATACAATAAAAAAAGTTAACAATAGAATTGGGGCACTGTGCAGGTCTTCCGGAATGTTAAATCAATAAACTCGGAGTGAAATTGCCTCACAGTTAATATTGCTTGTATTGGAGTATGGTAATTTAGTTTATAATTTTGCGGGTCAAAACTATTTGGATAAACTGGTTAGGACTTATAACTAATTGGCTAGATTTGTTCTTAAGTGTAGCTATTTAACCCATCATTGCACCATGTATAAGGATTTAAAATGGGATAGTTTACAGGTATGATATTGGAAAAAATATTCAATGAAACTCCTTTGCTCAGATTCTGCACACTCACCCACCAAATCAGGGAGCACGATTTTATTTATTTATTGAAATGTTTCCCCAGGAAGTCACACTGAACAACAAGTTGCTCGTCTCCCGGTGCAACCTGGGGGGAAGGGTACATGGGGAAATACATAAAGCAGACACATAATAAACAATACATTGGAACTGGGTAGTAACATAGAAACATAGAATTTGACGGCAGATAAGGACCGCTTGGCCCACCCAGTCTGCCCATTTCCCTACCTAATGGATAAGCTGCAGATCCTAGTTAACCAGCAGCCTACTTCTTCCTACCACCACCCCCTAGAATTGCCTTATGACTGTCCCATGCATGCTTGAATTCCACCACTGTTTTTGACTCCACAACCTCCTCCGGAAGGCTGTTCCATGCATCCACAACCCTCTCTGTGAAAAAATACTTCCTTAAATTACCTCTGAGCCACCCCCCATCTTCAAATTGTGCCCCTTGTTCTTGCACACCTCTTTTTGAAGGATGCTACCCTCTTGGACTTTGTTGATTCCTTTGAGGTACTTGAAAGTTTCTATCATGTCCCCTCTCCCTCCTTTCCTTGAGGCTATACATATTAAGCTCCTTAAGTCTCTCTTCATCGTCTTCAGGTGCAGACCCTGCACCATTTTAATTGCCCTCCTCTGGACAGCTTCCATCTTGTCTATGTCTTTGCGAGTTGGGTCTCCAGAACTGCACGCAGTACTCCAGATGAGGTCTCACCAGCTGTATGTACAGAGGGATAATAACTTCCTGTTTTCTACTGGTGATGCCTCTCCCTATGCATCCCAGTATCCCCCCAGCCCTCCTTGCTGCCCTCTCACATTGCTTGCCCACCTTTAGGTCATCTGATATGACTACCCCCAGGTCCCTTTTCATTTTTGTTGTTGTTAGTATCTCACCCCCCCATTGTGTACTCTTCCCCTGGGTTTTTGTTTCCCAGGTGCATTACCTTGCACTTCTTAGCATTGAATCTAAGCTGCCATATATCTGACTATTCCTCTAACCTTGCCAAGTCCCTTCTCATCCTTTCCACCCCAACTTGTGCATCAACTCTGTTGCAGATCTTTGTGTAATCTGCAAAGAGACATACTTTTCCTTCCAGTCCCTCTGCAATGTCGCTTATAAAGACATTGAAGAGGACCGTTCCTAATACCGAACCCCGCGGTACCCCACTAGTAACCCCTTCTTCAGAGTGGACTCCATTTACTATTACTCTCTGTGTCCTATTCTCCAGCCAATTCTTTACCCAGGCTGTTATCTTGGGACCCACTCCCAGGCTGGCTAACTGTATATTAATCTATTGTGTGGGACTGTGTCAAATGCCTTGCTAAAGTCTAGGTAGGCCATGTCCACAGCCCTCCCTGATCTACTACACTGGTCACCCAGTCAAAGAAATCTATCAGATTTGTCTGGCATGACCTTCCGCTGTAATTCATGCTGCCTTGGGTCCTGTGCCCTCTGGCCTCTAGATACTCAGCAATGCTTTCCTTCAGAAGTGATTCCATCATTTTCCCTACCACTGAGGTTAAACTAACAGGTCTGTAGTTTCCTGCTTCTGCCTTGCTCCCACTTTGTGAAGGGGAATCACATCTGCCCTCCTCCAGTCCTCGGGTACCACCCCATCCTCCCATGATTTGTTAAAGAGGGTAGTCAGTGGTGTCACTAGTTCTACCCTTAGTTCTTTTAGAATTCTGGGATGAATCCCATCAGGCCCCATTGCTTTGTCCACCTTCAGTTTTAAGAGTTCTTTCAGAACCCTTTCTTCTGTAAATGGGCTGGTATCAACTTCTGTATCCAGAGTGTTTCTGCTGTTTGTTTTAGTACATGTGAGAATCACGAGATACTGCATATCAAGCATAAAGTATGCAAAAATTTCAACATGCATAAATAAAGTGCACAAAAATTTTCAACAGGTAAGGAAGATACAATCGATTTAGACAGTTGAAGTGCAGACATTTAGTATACAAGTGCTACTGAATAAGAAGTGAAAAAAAAAGCTTGCTGAATGGGGACAGGAATAATAGGCTGAGATTAGGTTTGAGGAAACATAGAAACATAGAGTTTGACGGCAGATAAGGACCACTTGGCCCACCCAGTCTTCCCATTTCCCTACCTATTGGATAAGCTGCAGATTCTAGTTAACCAACAGCCTACTTCCTGCAACCCCCCACTATAATTGCCTTATGTCTGTCCCATGCATGTTTGAATTCCCCCACTGTTTTAGAGCCCACAACCTCTCCAGGAAGGCGGATCCATGTGTCCACCACTCTCTCATTGAAAAAGAATTTCCTCACATTACCCCTGAGCCATCCCCCTCTAACTTTAAATTGTGTCCCCTTGTTCTTACACATCTCTTTTTCTGAAAGATGCTACCCTCCTGGACTTTGTTGATTCCCTTGAGGTACTTAAAAGTTTCTATCATGTCCCCCCGTCCCTCCTTTCATCAAGAGTATACATATTAAGCTCTCTCAGTCTCTCTTCATATGGTTTCTGATGTAGACCCTGCACCATTTTAGTTGCCCTCCTCTGGACCGCTTCGACATTGAAAAGCAGGTACAGTTAGGGGAGAGAAAGTTATGAAGGGCAGAGGAGAGGGAATATAGAGAAGAAGAGTGCCTGATTTGATGGGGGAGGGCATTCCAGATTTTTGGGAATCGATGTATAAAGGCAGACTGGCCAGCAAGTGCATTACAATGGGGAATCATAAAAGTCTGTGAATCAGAGGATCTCCAAGAGTGAGTAGAGGGTGGGGGTAGAAAGAGAGAGAGAGAGAGAGAGAGAGAGGAGGACATGTACAGTGGTAGAGAGGCTAGCCAGTATTTAGAGACAAGTTTGGTGCATTGGGAGAGGCACCTGTTGGTAAGTGAGGGGAATGACAGTAAGTGGCAGAGAACACAGTGGTGAGTCCGAACAGGAGAATCCAAAACAAAGCGGCAGAAAAAATTGAAAAGGGGGCCCAATCTGGATAAGGTGAATTTGGGAGCAACACTGTGGACTACATTGCAGTAGTCGAAAATATGGAGAATCATCTTCTGGACAATCGCACGCCTGGCCGTAAGAGGTATGCAGTAATGGTTTCTGTATAGGGCGCCGAGCTTGGGGCACAATTTATTCAGGATGGCAGCAATGTGAACAGAGAAGTTGAGGTGTTGGTCTAGCCAAACCCCAAGGTATCTAAAAGAGAAGGTGTCCTCTAGTAGTGTCGCATCCAGGGTGTGGAAAGTGGGCAGATTGGGGAGCCTAGCAAGTCTCTGCCTAGTGCCGAAGGTCATGGAGACTGTTTCTTGGCATTTAGAAAGAGTTGATGGGAGGTAAGCCAGTGTTGGATCTTATTAAAGTCAAGCTGAAGTCTGACTTCCACATCAGAGGGAGATTGACCAGAAGTGCACATGATAGTATCATCTGTGTACATATGTATGGATGAGGAGGAGCAGAGTGAGGGTAGGTCATTTAGAAAGATGGAGAAAAGGAGGGGGCCCAGCACTGAGCCCTGAGAAACTCCAGTGTGGATTTGGTGAGGGGAGGAGATAGACTCAGCTACTTTTGCTGATTGTGTCCTTCCAGTGAGATAGGCCCTGAACCAATTAGTAGCAGATAGCTGAGGAGAGAGTGAGATTCTGGCTTGATAATTTTCCGATCATGGATCCTGGGCTGTCAGCAACCCCATTTGAAGGGGCCACATATGAAAGCCAGCCCACGGGACTAGATCTATTGCTGCCACCATGAAGTGCAAGATACATAGCAGGCTGAGGGCAGAGGCTGATGACTGAGGTCTGAGCCACTGAACTTCTGTCAATGTCTCCTTTTGGGAAGGTGAGAGGAAGACCTTCCCTTGTTTCATGTTGGAGACTGCCCCCAGATGTTCTAAGGTCTGAGATGGCTCGAGAGAGTGTTTCTCCCAGTTCACCACCGAGTCATGGGACTCGAGAATCTCCAGAGTCCTGAGCACTGACTTCCTCACCATAGGTAATGTCGGTGCATGAATAAGCAGGTAGTCCAGATAAGGATAGACATGATGCCCCTCCTGTCAAAGTTGAGCCACCAGGACTAAGCACCTTTGAGAAGACCCTGGGGGCTGATGCAAGTTTGAAGGGAAATGCCCTGTACTGAAAATGTTGGCCCAGTATTGAGAACCTGAAATACTTCTGATCAGACTGATGGATGGGAATGTAAAGGTAGGCATCCATTAGATCTATTGAAACTAGGAAGTTCCTCAGCTGAACAGCTTGAGTGATTAACCTCAGGGACTCCATCTTGAAGGTCGTCTGGTGCACAAACTTGTTCAGATGATTCAGATCCAGGATGGGTCTGAACCCCCCCCACTCCACCCCCGATTTGTTAAGAAGTACAAAATAGGTCGAGTAGAATCCATGACCATGCTTACTTGGCCGGACTGGCATAATGGCCTCGATTTTGAATGAGGTGGTACAGGGTCTCTGACACCGCTTGTCTCTTGCAGCATCCTGGGAGACCGGGTACAGCAGAAAATGTCCCCTTGAGGGGATTGTTGAAAATTCTATGACATAGCACAAGTCTATTATTTCTAAAACCCAGGCATCTGACATTGTTTGGGCCCATCTTGAGTAAAATTCCTGTAGTCTTCTACCAAGAAAAGTGGGGCAGGGATGGGCTCTTGTACCCTCATTGCAAGGTACCAGACTTTTGGGTTGAGCCTCTTACATGGTGTCTGGCCCAGGACCCTCTATTACTGTAACCCTTGTTACCTGAGTAAGCTCCTCTATTCTCTCATAACCGAAGTTCCAAAAGAGATGAAAACCCTTGAGACTGCGCAGCCCATCTTCTTGACCCCTTTGGGTTGAGGTAGTCTTACACTACACGGGAAGATGACCCTTCTTGTCCTGAATATCCTTTAAAATAGCAGCCGGGTGGGGCATGGCCTGCCAGCTTGGAAAATGGCTGCCTGAATCTGTAGCTCTGTACTGGCATTACATAAATTCTAATTGGTACAGAACAAGATCAGCACTTACCTGCAGAATATTTCTGGGCACATTTTGATTGGAGTGGACAGCTGGAACCAGAGGATTTCTCAAGGGTTTTCTGGCAAGGTGTTTGGGTCTGCAGCCCCACAGATTCCTCCATCATGGCCACCTCGGGCTCTGCTGATCCCAGTCTACAAGAGGCGGCTACAAACCCCTCCATGTCTGTGCTCAAACGGAGCTGCTTCATTTTGGCCGGCTTTGAATCTGTTTTCACCAATTTGCCACAAGCCTGCCTTGTGGCCATCTTTAGTCTACTCCTCCAAGTTGGAATGCCCACTGAAAGTGCTCTTTAATCTATTAAATTCTTAATAATTGGGCTGGTCGGCCGCGGAGCTCCTAGTGTGTGTGTGTGTGGCACATGGACAGCTGATTCTGATTACACTATGATATTTTTTCTGCAATATAAAATATGTAAGGAAGTGTCTGTCAGAAGAAACTACTATCTTGCTGAAATTGAGACATCAACTCCCCCAGGGATAAGTTCAAAGGACAGGACATAGGTTAAACAACAGATATCTGAGGTGCAATTACCTTGTCAATTTGCTTTGAAGCCAGGAACTAAAATATCCTTTTATGACATCCTCAGGAAAATCCTTTGATTTGCACTAGGTGTCTTGATGAAATGAGGCATATGTATGTGTTGGGGTGTCTTCCAAGGAAGCCAGCTAATTACATCAAAGAGACTTTGATGTCTGTAAGAAGCAGGTCCCATACTAAATTGGGAAGTCCAATATGCATTTGTTTGGGGTACTGTAAAAGGAAGCTAGTGAATTACATCAAAGAGACTTTGATGTCTGTGTGAAGCAGATCACAGACTGGTTTGGGGGAAGTCACACGAAGAGAGGAGATTCACTGATGTCACCTATTTTTTTTTAAATATCTTATTAGGACATCCTGTGTTATAAAATATAAATTTTAATACACCAAGGTGGAGTTAGGTGACCTCAGAGAGAAGGCCGGCTCAAGACTGCTTTTAAGTATACTGAGCAGACCGTAGACAGAGAGACATTTATTTTCTGACTGAGAAAGAGGAACATCAAAGCACTGAAAGATTAAGAAAGTAAGGATACATTAGATAAGACCAGTCTGAGTGTATGGATTGTAGGAATTTGCACTTTTAAACCTGTTTTGTTTTTAAGACTGTATGTGTTGGGATATCTTGTTCTGTATTTACTGCTTTCCTATTGTTTACCTATTTTAAAGTAAAGATATATATTTTAAAACCAGAAACTGCCTGGTGTGCCTTGAAACTTCTTTTTTTTATATAAGTGAAGCTTAGATGGTTACAGTTGACACTGTGCATGATCTTATCGTGGTACCAAACTGGGAAACAGGTAAAGAGTTCTCTAGGTCTTGCATAGAGTTCTAAGGGTTCATTTTGTAATACCTGGTTAGGTGCCCGTAGGCAAAGATATCTGGCCCCCCGAAGACACAGTTATCTGAGCCTGACAATTGGGTATGCTAACAAGAGGTTATCAGTTTGAGTCCCTCCAGAACTTGGGACAAAGGTGACTCGAACCCACAAAAACAGACAAGAGGGTTATCTTGTTCTAGTAACTGTTCACAATTCTACACTCAGAGGTTAGCACTTTGGGAGTAGAGGGCTGACCTGCTGAGTGGGGTTGTGACAGATTGGTTGGCAGCGGTGTGAAAAAGTTTGGTGGTATAAGCTTTATTGTTCAGTGTGTCAGCTTGAGACTGTTCAGCTCACTTAGAAAAAAGAAAGGCAGTGTTTTATTTCAAAAGGAAACAGAACTATATCCCTTGGCTTACAGTCAAGTTCCTACCCATTTTATTTTTTTTTTTCTAAAGTGCCAGTCAGAGTAGTAGTAGTTAGGAAAGATGATTTCCGACTACAGCAGGCACACTGTAGATTACTTAAAGCAGTTGTGCAGGGACAGAGGAGTCCCGTTCAAGGTGACAGCCAAAAAGCAGAACCTCATAGATGCCCTGATGGTAGCAGATACCCACAGCAGCAAGTCATGGACCGTGACTGGAAAGGACCAAACCTTGACTGTGGCAGGGCTATCGGCCAGTGCTGTGTCCAGATCCAGTGAGGATGACAGCAGGGCCACTGTCAGTGAAGGGCTATAGCAGCAGGGGAAGGTCACCAGTATCCTGAATCCAGAGGTACTCAGGCTGCAAACTGAGTTGCACAGGATGGAGCTGCAGTTCCAGGAGAAGAGAGAGTGAGAGAAGCGAGAGGCAGACCATGAGGCAGAGCAAGAACGCCGAGAGGCAGAGTGGGAATAGCGGGAGGCAGACCGTGAGGAACGTGAGTGCCAGTGAGCTGCAGAAGAGAAGGCAGGGTGAGAATGCCATGAGGCAGAATGAGAACATCGTGAGGCAGAGGAGAAGAGAGAGGAGCGCCAGAGGCAACACGAACTGGAGAAGCTATGACTCCAACCGGCAGCACCAGAGCAGGTAAGTGGCTTGGGTTTAACTGGGACTCCAGGACTGGGTTACAAATTGAACTCCAAATTAATAGCCGAATTTAAAGAGGGGGAGGATATGGATGCCTTTTTAAATTAATTTGAAAAAGTTTGTATTCAGGCTAAAATTGCTAGAGAGTCCTGGAGCTTCCAGCTATCCCCTCTACTTACCGGGAAAGCTTGGGATGCATTGGGTCAAATGGACAATGAGGACAGTGATAATTACAGCAAAATTAAAGCTGCACTGATAAAGTTTGAATTAACTGCTGAATCATACAGAGCTAAATTCCATAAGCTCAGGAGAAGCCCTGACATGAGCTACGAGGAGCTAGCCACGAAACAATGTCAGTTTTTAAAACGTTGGGTGGGAAGGAATTGAGGCAAACTCTGTTGATAAAATTGAAAATGTGATTTTATTAGAACAGTTTTTGCTAAAAACCTGGCTAGAGGACTGAGATCCCAAAACAATGCAAGAGGCTGCTAAACTCTCGGACCGCTATGCCAAGAGCAGACCTGCTCTGAGAGCGAATGGGGCGGGCGTGGCAGTGCAGAAAGGGAAAAGCGTGCCTTTAGGGCAGCTAAAACCCTCACTGCCTCCACCGAAACCAGTTAGCCCCAGGGTTCAGAGAAAAGATTTCTCTGAGAGAAGAAATGAATGTTGGTTGTGTAAAGAAACTGGGCATATTGCCAGACAGTGTCCCAAAAAGGCCAGCAATAATACACAGAATGGTACCAGAAAAGACGTGGGTTGTTTGTGTGTCCCTGGAAGCATGCCAGTGAACATGAGGGAACACATGCACACAGTCATGGTGAATGGTGTACAGACGCAGGGGTTAAAGGACACAGGGGCATCCCTGACATTGGTGAAAGGGGATCTGGTACAGCCTGGTCAGCTTATACCCAATAAATACGTCACTGTACAGGACTTTGCGGGTGAAGAGAAAACATTGCCACTCGCTAGTGTTCTCCTGGACTGGGGTGAAACAGAGGGAACTGTGCAACAGGTGGCTGTAGCCAAAACATTAGCAGTGGATGTGATCCTAGGTAACAATCTCCAACCAGGGATGGTATGTCCAATTACCCATAGCCAAGCAGCAAGGGAAAATTGTAGTTCCCTGAACCCCACAGAAGTCATTGTGGAAACCACTGAGAGGTTGGTTTTCCAGCCTGTGTCTCCAGATGGGGAGACTGATAAAAAGGGGGTAGAAATTTCCACACTAGCAAGTATCCACACAGCTACAGAAGGTTACTCCTAAGAGGGAAGGGTGACCCCTTGTCAGAGGGTTGGCATTGACAGTGATCCTGAGTGCCCTGATGCTAGTGCTAGGGACCCTAGTTTAGCGACTGAAGGGGACCTGTCCAAGGCCTTGGGAATGTGTGAGGGGTTTGCAGCTGCCCAGAGAAGTGACCCTAGTTTAGAGAAGCTGAGGGCTAGGGCAGACTCGGACGGCACACAGGGAGGTGACGGCAGACCTAAAGTTTATTGGTAAAATGGACTTATGTGTACTCAGGCAGTACAGACAGAGGGAGGGGTGCTAGGCAGGCAGATTGTTGTTTCCCAGGGGTATCGTGAGCAGTTGCTCAAGATTGTCCATGATATTCCCTTGTCTGGTCATCTAGGAATTGCGCGCACTACACAGCAGTTAGCCCAGAATTTCTACTGGCCTAACTTCACGCAGCAGGTGAAGGAGTATTGCAGGTCTTGTCACCGGTGCCAAGAAATAGGGAAGGAGGGCAAGAAAACCCAAGCCACCCTGATTCCATTGCCCATAGTGGAGGAGCCATTCCAGAGGGTGGGAATGGATATTGTGGGGCCTTTAAATACCCCCAGCTCCTCAGGGAAGAGATTCATCCTGACTGTGGTGGATTATGCCACCCAGTACCCAGAGGCAGTCGCCCTGTCTTCACTGAGGACAGACAAAGTGGCAGATGCCTTACTTTGGATTTTCTCCCATAGAAACATAGAAACATCGAAGTTGATGGCAGATAAGGCCCATCCAGTCTGCCCATTTCTTTTTCTACCTTATAAATGTGCCACCATCCTTTGCTGTCAGTGGCCTATCTATTCATACTCACGTGGGGAAGGTATTTCTCCCAGTCCCTCCCATGCAATTCAGCAAATGCCCGTAGCATTGACTTTAGGGTACCATCAAATTGTTCCACAAGTCCGTCGGCTTATGGGTGATACGGTGTCGTGCATCTCTGCACCATCCCACACTTCCCCCATGTTGGGTTTCCACAGGAGGTAATCACCGATCGAGGGGGTTCCTTCATGTCAGTCCTGTTTATGGGAGAAATGTGGGGTGGTGCAGAGATGTACGACATCGTATCACCCACAAGCCAATGGACTTGCAAACGTAAGGAAGTGTCTGTCAAGAGAAACTACTGTCTTGCTGAAACTGACACATCAAACCCCCCCCAGGGATAAGTTCAAAGGACAGGACATAGGTTAAACTACAGATATCTGAGGTGCAATTACCTTGTCAATTTGCTTTGAAGCCAGGAACTAAAATATCAATTTATGACATCCTCAGGGAAATCCTTTGATTTGCACTAGGTGTCATGATGAAAAGAGGCATATGCATGTGTTGGGGTGTCTTCCAAGGAAGCCAGCTAATCACATCAAAGAGACTTTGATGTCTGTGAGAAGCAGGTCCCATACTAAATTGGGAAGTCCAATATGCATTTGTTTGGGGTATTGTGAAAGGAAGCCAGTGAATTACATCAAAGCGACTTTGATTTCTGTGTGAAGCAGATCACAGACTGGTTTGGGGGAAGTCACATGAAGAGAGGAGATTCACTGATGTCACCTATTTTTTTTAAATATCTTATTAGGACATCCTGTGTTATAAAATATAAATTTTAATACATCAAGGTAGAGTTAGGTGACCTCAGAGAGAAGGCTGGCTCAAGACTGCTTTTAAGTATACTGAGCAGACCTTAGACAGAGAGACATTCATTTCCTGACTGAGAAAGAGGAACGTCAAAGCACTGAAAGATTAAGAAAGTAAGGATACATTAGATAAGACCAGTCTGAGTGCATGGATTGTAGGAATTTGCACTTTTAAACCTGTTTTGTTTTTAAGACCGTATGTGTTGGGATATCTTGTTCTGTATTTATTGTTTTCCTATTTTTTACCTATTTTAAAGTAAAGATATATATTTTAAAACCAGAAACTGCCTGGTGTGCCTTGAAACTTCTTTTTTTATAAGTGAAGCTTAGATTGTTACAGTTGACACTGTGCATGAGCTTGCTGTGGTACCAAACTGGGAAACAGGTAAGAGTTCCCTAGGTCTTGCATAGAGTTCTAATGGTTCATTTTGTAATACCTGGTTAGGTGCCCGTAGGCAAAGTTATCTGAGCCTGACAATTGAGTACGCTAACAAGAGGTTATCAGTTTGAGTCCCTCTAGAACTTGGGATAAAGGTGACTCGAACCCACAAAAACAGACAAGAGGGTTACCTTGTTCTGTTAACTGTTCACAATTCTACGCTCAGAGGCTGGCACTTTGGGAGTAGAGGGTTGACCTGCTGAGTGGGGTTGTGACAGTGTGTAGTCCTTCACATGGCGGTGATGTCACCGGAAATCTAGATTTTTATTTTTAAACCTTTCTCTCAAGTTTTATCGATTTTAAATTTTCACAGTTGCACAAAATTATGGGTTTTTAAGCATTTGTATCGATTTAATTTTCACTGTTGCAGTTAATGACAGTAATCGCTGAGGATTTACAAACTGATAAAAACACAAATTTTTATCATCACATATCAAAATAGCAATAGAACTTACTTTGCCTATCTGTAAATTTAGATTATTATCAATGGAAAAATGTTTTCATCAGTTTGTGTGCGTGCAGTGAAATCGATATTTATCAACATTTACTGATTTAAATCTAATCCTGCCAAGCCTAGTTATATCATTGCTGCTGTGTTAGGCTTTTACACTGTTTATGGGTATTGTAACCCTGACCCATGTTTTTTATGCATTTGTATTGTGCAATTTACTGCTGCTTTGCTTTTGTGTTTTTATCTCCCTATTTGTTCCCCCTTGTCCCCAGGTCACACCTGGAAATGAGCCACGGCTCAATGGTGCTTTTCCTGGTTATCAACTTTTAAATAAATAAATAAAAACTATCCAGAGATAGGGCCAGCAAAATTTATAGTTCCCTTAGGGACTCAATCCCTGATCCCACGTATCCCAGCAAAAGACAGTGTAAAACAGAGATGGTTGTCACAGATTCACTCAGCAGATCAGGCCCTCTACTCCCAAAGTGCCAACCTCTGAGTGCAGTCTTGTGAACAGTGTAACAGTCAAGGTAACCCTCTTGTCTGTTTTTGTGAGTTCGGATCAACCTTTGGTCTCAGTTCTGGAGGGATTCAAACTGTTAACCTCTTGCTAGCATACACAATGCACATTCTCAGATATATCTGTCTTCGGGGGGCAAGATATCTTTGTCTACGGGCACCTAACCAGGTATTCAGAGATGAACCCTTTAAAACTTTAATAAAGACCTCAGATTTAAAAAGCTTCTCTTTCCAGTTTGGTACCACCCTGCAAGCTTATGTCTGCTGTCTGCTATAACCAAAAATATTTCTTAGCAAAAGAAAGCAATTCAAAGACAGACCAGGTTTGCTCTAAAATTAGAGTTTTTACTAAAATATATAATAATATGTCAAACATACAGTACAGAACTCTTATATCCCAAGACATACATATCTTTAAACAAAACAAGGTTAAAAACAGTGCAATTCCTACAACTATATTTAGATTTTGTCTAGCTTTCTAAATACCTGTTTTCAGTGCTCAGACATTTTCTTGGACAGTGTCAGATAAAAAAGTGTCTCTGTAGTGAAACAAAATAATCTTTAAAAGCTGGTTTTGCCCACTTCTTTTTCATGAGGTCATCTAGCTCCTCCCTGTCAAAATATCTAAAAAATATATATTTTCTATACAACCACAGGATGTAATTTCAATGTATTAATTCTGCAACCTTAGCATAACTCAGTTTCAAATGACACCTTCTTTGATCTCATGCTGTACCCTCCTCACACAGGCTTCACAGGGTCATTTACAACCTTACACCTCTATGTAACATCCTAGCTTCCCTTTCTAACATCATAAACCTAGTTTATGATTTCTCTCTTAACAAAATTAACTTAAACAAGTCTGTAATAAGTTCAGAGAAACAGGATCCTTAATAAAAGTCTTCCATGTAACACATTATCTCTAGAAAAACTGAGTGTGTGTGAACTCACATACTGTCAGCCATTTCCCATGGCTTTCGTCTCTCATCTGGAATCTGAGAGGGGGAATGAGTGAGGTCATTCCTAGAGCATTTGAATTTTCAGCAGAGACATTAATACATTTTATATTAAAAAAATATAATACAGCACTCAGAACTGGCTGTCTATGTCACACTCCTCCCCACCTAGACTGAATTTGGGGGATCTATCCCCTTCATGGGATGAGCTTCCCAAAACAGTTCACTCCTCATAGACCCTAGACAGCCCATCTGAGTTCTTGTTCATCGCTCCAGCCCTATGTACGATTTTTAGATCATACCCTTGTAAAGCAAGACTCCATCTTAGCAGTCTGCCATTGTTTTTCCCCATCTGCATCAGCCAAACCAGGGGGTTGTGGTCAGTCTGCACCACAAAATGCTGCCCATACAAGTATGGCTCTAATTTCTTGAGGGCCCACACTATGGCAAGACACTCCTTTTCCACCGTGGAGTACGCTTGCTCCCTGGGAATAAGCTTCCTGCTCAGGTACACAACTGGGTGGTCTGTCCCTTGGCTAGATGTCTGGCTAAGTACTGCCCCAATACCCACATCTGAGACATCCGTCTGAACTATAAAGGTTTTGCTATAGCCCAGACTTGCCAAAACAGGAGCACTGCACAGTGCCTCCTTCAGTCTGGTAAAGGCTTCCTCATAGGCTGGGCCCCAGCTAATTTTCTTTGGCATCTTTTTCTTTGTCAGGTCAGATAGGGTAGCAGTCAGGGTACTGTAATTAGGTACAAACTTTCTGTAGTACCCTGCTGTCCCGAGAAAACTCCTGACCTGCTTCTGGGTTTCTGGTCTGGGCCATGCCTGAATTACCTCTATCTTTATTTGGTCAAGATGGAGCTGTCCCCGGCCACATGCCCGAGGTATGCCACTTCCCCCATGGCCACCTGGCACTTCTCGGCTTTGACAGTGAGCCCGGCCCTCTGTATCCTGCCCAGCACTTCCCTAAGGTGTGAAAGGTGTTCCTCCTAGCTGGTACTGAAGATGGCAGTGACATCCAGGTATGCTACAGCATACTCCTCCACACCATTCAACACCTGGTTCTCCAACCTTTGGAAAGTGGCCGGGGCATTCTTCATTATGAAAGGCATTACTTTAAACTCAAATAAACCTATCGGAGTGATGAAGGCCAACCTCTCCCTAGCTCTGTCTGACAATTCTACCTGCCAATACCCTTTGGTCAGGTCAATAGTCATAAGGTAAATTGCCCCTCCCAACTTGTCCAGGAGTTTGTCCATCTGGGGCATTGGGTGGGCATCTGACTTCGTGACTGCATTCAGTCCATGATAGTCCACATAGAAATGAGTTCAGCCATCTGGCTTAGGTACAAGGACTATGGGTGAGGCCCAGGGGCTGTGGGATCTCTGGATTACCCCTATATCCAGCATCTCCTCCACTTCCCTCCTAATGTCCTTTTGGACAGCCTCTGACACCTGATATGCTGTCTGCCGTATGGGCGTCTGTGTTCCTGTCTCCACATCGTGTGTTGCTAAGGGGGTTAGTCCAGGCTTGGTGCTAAACAAGGGGGCAAAGTCTGCTAAAACCTCCCTCACTTTCTGGATCTGGTCCGGGTTCAGCTGAGGAGACAATTTTACTGCCTCCACAGAGGACTCCCGCTTACTCTCTTCCAGTAAGGCCAGAAGGGGTCTCCTTCATCCGTCCCCTCCCCATGACTATACACTGCAAATACCATGTCGGTCCTATTTGCATATGGCTTCATCATGTTGACATGGTACATCCTTTCTGTCTGTCTTCTGTCAGGTAACTCCACTATATAGTTCACGTCATTTACCTTCCTAACCACTTTGTATGGTCCTGCCCACTAAGCTTGCAGCTTGTTTTTCCAGACCGGAATAAGGACCATGACTTTCTGACCCACCATGTATGAGCGAGCTCTGGCTCTGTGGTCGTACCATACTTTTTGTTTCTGTTGGGCAGCTGGCAGGTTGCTCTGGGCTGTCCCTATAAGCTCCTTCAGCCTTTCCCTAAACCTAAGGATGTAATACACAATGGCAGTTCCCTGGGTGGTGTGCTTGCCTTCCCAGTCCTCCCAGATCAAGTCTAGGGGCCCACATACCCAGCGTCCATACAAGAGTTCGAAGGGGGAAAATCCTGTCGACTCTTGGGGCATCTCCCTGTATGCAAACAACAGCTGGGGAGAGTATTTCTCCCAGTCCCTCCCATGCTGTTCAGCAAACGCCCAGAGCATTGACTTTAGGGTACCACTGAATCGTTCCACAAGCCCATTGGCTTGTGGGTGATATGGTTTTGTGCATCTCTGCACCACCTCACACTTCTCCCATAAACATTTCAACAGGTCCGACATGAAGGAACCCCCTCGATCGGTGATTACCTCCTGCAGAAACCTAACACAGGAGAAAATCCCAAGTAAGACATCTGCCACTTTGTCTGTCCTTAGTGAGGATAGGGCGACTGCCTCTGGGTACCGGGTGGCATAATCCACCACAGTCAGTATGAATCTCTTCCCTGAGGAGCTGGAGGTATTTAAAGGCCCCACAATATCCATTCCCACCCTCTGGAATGGCTCCTCTGCTATGGGCAAGGGGATCAGTGCGGCTTGAGTTTTCTTGCCTGCCTTCCCTATTTCTTGGCACCGACTGGGTGAAGTTAGGCCAGTAGAAATTCTGGGCCAACCGCTGCGTTATGTTCACAATTCCCAGATGACTAGACAAGGGAATATCATGTGCAGTTTTGAGCAACTACTCATGATACCCCTGGGGAATGACAAGCTGCTTGCCTAGCATCCCTCCCTCCCTCTGTCTGTACTGCCTGTGTATACATAAGTCCATTTTCCCAATAAACCTTATGTCTGCCGTCACCTCCCTGTGTGCCCTCAGAGTCTGCCCAAGCCCTCAGCTTCTCTAAACTAGGGTCACTCCTCTGAGCAGCTGCAAACCCCTCACACAGTCCCAAGGCATGGGACAAGTCTCTTTCAGTCGCTAAACTAGGGTCCCTAGCACTAGCGTCAGGGCCCTCAGGATCACTGTCAATCCTAACCCTCTGACAATTGGTGACCCCATCCCTCTTCGGAGTAACCTTCCATAGCTGTGTGGTCACTCGCTAGCGGGGAAATTTCTACCCCCTTTTTATCAGTCTCCCCATCTGGAGACACAGGCTGGGGAACCAGCCTCTCCGTGGTTTCCACAATGGTTTCTGTGGGGTTCAGGGAACTGCTATTTTCCCTTGCCGCTTGGCTACAGGTAACTGCAGATACCATCCCCTGTGGGAGACTGTTACCCAGGATCACATCTACTGCTAACGTTTTAGCTACAGCCACCTGTTGCACAGTTCCCCCTGTTTCACCCCAGTCTGGGAGAACACGGGCCAGTGGCAATGTTTTCTCTTCACCTGCAAAGTCCTGTACAGTCACGTACTTATTGGGTATAAGCTGACCAGGCTGGACCAATGCCCCTGTGTCTTAACCCCTGCATCTGCACGCCATTTACCATGACTGGGTGCATGTGTTCCCTCATGTTCACTGGCATGCTTCCAGGGACACACAAACAACCCACTTCTTTTCTGGTACTACTTTGCGTATTATTGCTTGCCCTTCTTGGACACTGTCTGGCAATGTGCCCAGTTTCTTTACATAACCAACAAGCATTTCTTACTTCAGAGAAATGTTTTCATTGAAACCTGGGGCTAACTGGTTTCGGTGGAGGCAGTGAGGGTTTTAGCTGCCCTGAAGGTGCACGTTTCCCTTTCTGCACTGCCACGCCCGCCCCATTTGCTCTCAGAGCAGATCTGCTCTTGGCATAGCGGTCTGAGAGTTCAGCAGCCTCTTGCACTGTTTTTGGATCTCAATCCTCTAGCCAGGTTTTTAGCTCTGCTGGGCATGCCCAATAAAACTGTTCTAATAAAATCACATTTTCAATTTTATCAACAGTGTTTGCTTCAATTTCTTCCCACCAATGTTTTAAAAACTGATGTTGTTTCATGGCTAGCTTCTCATAGCTCATATCAGGGCTTCTCCTGAGCTTACGGAATTTAGCTCTGTATGTTTCAGCAGTTAATTCAGACTTTTTTAACAGTGAAGCTTTTAGCTTTCTGTAATCATTGCTGTCATCATTGTCCATTTGACCCAATGCATCTCGAGCTTTCCCGGTAAGTAGCAGGGATAGCTGGAAGCTCCAGGACTCTCTAGGAATTTTAGTCTGAATACAAACTTTTTCAAAAGAATTTAAAAAGGCATCCATGTCCTCCCCATCCTTAAACTCAGCTATTAATTTGGAATTCAATTTGTAACCCAGTCCTGCAGCCCCAGTTAATCCCAAGCCACTTACCTGCTCTGGTGCTGCTGGTTGGAGTCGCATCTTCTCCAGCTTGTGTTGCCTCTGACGCTGCTGCTCCTCACAGTCTGCGTCTTGGCGTTCTCATTCTCTCTTCTTCTCTGCATCTCGCTGGCACTCACGCTCCTCGTGGTCTGCCTCCCTCTGTTGTGGCTCTGCCTCTCTGCGTTCTCGCTCTGCCTCACGGTCCGCCTCTCGCTTCTCTCACTCTCTCCTCTCCTGGAACTCCAGCTCCATCCTGCGCAACTCAAGTTGCAACCTGAGAACTTCCAGATTCAGGATACTGCTGACTCGTCCCTGCTGCTGTGGCCCTTCACTGACAGTGGCCCTGCTGTCCTCCTCATTGGCTCGGGACCCCTCACTGGCCGCTAGTTCTGCCACACTCGAGGTCTGGTCCCTTTCAGTCATGGTCTGTGACTCCCTGCTCTGGGTATCTGCTACCATCAGGGCCTCTATGAGGTTCTGCTTTTTGGCTGTCACCTCGAACAGGACTCCTCTGTCCTCGCACAACTGTTTTAACTGTTCTACAGTGTGCCTGCTGTGGTTGGATGCCATCTTTCCTAACTACTGATACTCTGACTTTGCACTTTAGAAAAAAAAATAAAATAGGTAGGAACTTGACTGTACACCAAGTGATATATAGTTATGTTTCCTTTTTAAAATAAAACTCTGTTTTTTTTCTTTCTTTGCAAGACAGCTTACAGTCTCAGCTGACAGAACAATAAAGCTTGTGATACCAAAATGATGCTACCGTTGCCAACCAATCTGTCACAGATTCACTCAGCAGGTCAGGCCCTCTAATCCCAAAGTGCCAGCCTCTGAGTGCAGTCTTGTGAACAGTGTAACAGACAAGGTAACCCTCTTGTCTGTTTTTGTGAGTTTGGATCAACCTTTGGTCTCAGTTCTGGAGGGATTCAAACTGTTAACCTCTTGCTAGCATACCCAATGCACATTCTCAGATATATCTGTCTTCGGGGGGCCAGATATCTTTGCCTACGGGCACCTAACCAGGTATTCAGAGATGAACCCTTTAAAACTTTAATAAAGACCTCAGATTTAAAATGCTTCTCTTTCCAGTTTGGTACCACCCTACAAGCTTATGTCTGCTGTCTGCTATAACCATAAATATTTCTTAGCAAAAGAAAGCAATTCAAAGACAGACCAGGTTTGCTCTAAAATTAGAGTTTTTACTAAAATATATAATAATATGTCAAACATACAATACAGAACTCTTATATCCCAAGACATACATATCTTTAAACAAAACAAGGTTTAAAACAGTGCAATTCCTACAACTATATTTAGATTTTGTCTAGCTTTCTAAATACCTGTTTTCAGTGCTCAGATGTTTTCTTGGTTAGTGTCTGATAAAAAAGTGTCTCTGTAGTGAAACAGAATAATCTTTAAAAGCTGGTTTTGCCCACTTCTTTTTCATGAGGTCATCTAGCTCCTCCCTGTCAAAATATCTAAAAAATATATATTTTCTATACAACCACAGGATGTAATTTCAAAGTATTAATTCTGTAACCTTAGCATAACTCAGTTTCAAATGACACCTTCTTTGATCTCATGCTGTACCCTCCTCACACAGGCTTCACAGGGTCATTTACAACCTTACACCTCTATGTAACATCTTAGCTTCCCTTTCTAACGTCATAAACCTAGTTTGTGATTTCTCTCTTAACAAAATTAACTTAAACAAGTCTGTAATTATCTCAGAGAAACAGGATCCTTAATAAAAGTCTTCCATTTAACACATTGCCTCTAGAAAAACTGAGTGTGTGTGAACTCACATACTGTCAGCCATTTCCCATGGCTTTCATCTCTAAGCTGGAATCTGGGGGTTGGGGAAATGATTGAGGTCATTCCTAGAGCATTTGAATTTTCAGCAGAGACTTTAATACATTTTATATTAAAAAAATATATAATACAGCACTCAGAACTGGCTGTCTATGTCACAATGGTCACTAGCATCTCAGACACCCAGTGGTCCCACTGTTGTTACAGAATCCACCATGCTTGCCGAGACAGGAGAACCTGACTCATTACGAATGAAACCTTGGTACCATGGTATCATACCCCAGCAAAACTTCATCAGTTAGGTCTTACACCCACAGATGCATGCTGGAGATGCGATCAGCCTGGTGGGCATCTGTATCACATCCTATGGCAATGCCCACACATACAACCATTTTGGCAGGAAGTTGTCAAATTCTGTCATAAGGGCATGGGCCCCTCTACTTTGATAGATGCCCAGCTTCTATTACTGGGATGCTGTCCTGAGGGGTACCCCTAAACTCAACCCCTCAACTGTATGGGTTATGGTGGTGGAGGCGGCTGCAAATAGCCTAATACTGGTATGCTGGAGAACCACTCAGGACCCAGTCATTCAGGAGCTAATACTAGCCCTAGGTCAGCTGGTTACCTTTGAAATAATGTCTCATTTTGCCAACAATACTACAGAAAAATATGACAGATGTTGGCACCCCTTTCTGCAGTCCAGTCTATGTCATGCCACTTGAATACCACTACCACTGACACCACCCAAACAGATATCACAAAGTTCTTAGCCTGTGCTGGATTTATCGGATAAACCAGAAAGTGCTATTTCTGTATTATACTTTCAATGTTCTCCCTATAATGACTACATTTCTCTTTGAACGAATCCTGCTGAAGTACACAGACGTACTTTATAGAGGAAGCTGTAAGGTGCCCCATGGGCAAGAGGAGGGGACAAACACCAAAGTCAGAGATAGGTTTTTTTTCGTCTCTGTATTAGTACAACTAGCCTGAATGGACCCTGTCCCCTCCTCCCCATGGATAGCCAGTTGGCATAGCGTTTCTTTACCTCTGTATGCATATCTTTCTATGTTATGTGCTGCAATGTTTTTGTACATACACCAAAAATTGTTGATGTATAGTCTGTTGTATGATGTTAAAAACGTTATTAACTCATTGGGTCCAGGTGGCCATTTTGGGTCAGGTTCAGCAATGGATGGTTCCAACACCATATGGCGGCTACTGGACCCAATGAGTTAAACAGTTAAACCTCAACAAACAGCAACCAGGCCAGAACCGAACAAGCCTCCCTCTAAGGGGAGGTTAAACAGCTTAGATTTTGAAGCTTGATCAGTGGCTCAAAGCTTAAGTCATACACCCTACATGGCTGACACAATGTGGTAAGCTGAATGGGCTGATCTGACCAAATTCTCCACTGTAGAATCACCTAGAAACGTAGAGGCCATGGCAACCAACTGCAAAATGCCTGCTTCTTCTGAATCAGAAGAAACAAAACTGCCCTGGGTAGTGACCCACATTTAAGGCTCTGGCAACAACAAAGGAGGTGTAAGAAGTACGTAGGTTTGCGCTGTTAGAGGCAAAACCCTCCTACATGCAGCATCCACCCACTTGTCATGGGAATCTGTTAAGGCCAGAGAGCCTTCGATAGGCAGGGCGGTGTGTTTGACTGAATTATAAACAGCCTTGTCCACCAGCGGAGTGGCTTCCCACTCCATTTTGGAAGATACTTTCTCTGATCCACACCAGCCCATTCTTGCTCAATAATTTGGTCACAGTAAATAAAACTTGGGAAACACTTTGGAGCAGAGCAGGAGAGACAGAATTGGATTGACATCCACTGTCACCATGGACTGTTCCTCTTGGAGCTGAAAGGATCGACATGCCTCAGTTCTCAAAAAAGACAAGGACTTGTTATCAAACAGGGGAGGAACTGGACTCCTTGACCTTGTCTCCATAGACTTCCCTTCCTCTTCCCCCTCCTCAGAGGGGACGTCCTCTTCTTCAGACAGCAATTTTTTTTTAAAGGTCAGAAGTTTCCCCAAGATCCTCATCCAAACCTTCTAAATAGTAAGGATCAGGGTCTGCCTGCACATCCGTCTCCGCAGCCTTTTCTTGCTGCAATGCATCTGGATGTGCCTGTGTGCCCCTTCCCGACCTGAGGGTCCTGGTTTGGGGTTGGGTGTGTCTGCTGGAATGTCCTGCAGATCATCAGGGCTCAAAAGCTTGCCAAGGAGCACAAAACTGATTTTCGTAATTCTGTTTGCCACTGCCAACTAAAGAACCAGGTGCTCCCCTCTCTAGCTCAGAGGACTGGCTGGGGGAACCCTTAGGGAATATTATGCTGAGCAACACAATGCAGGCAATAGTAACCCATGGGGGAGGGTCTCATCACCCTTTACAGGTCTTATACCATTTCACAATTAATGATCTACGATAAGCCACGGTGCCAAGTATATGTTTATAACTGTGAATGCCAAAAGTACTGTAGTACAATAACTACCAGAGGGGAAAAAAATAATGAGCCCCATTAGCTTGCCTGTGCTGATGGCTCTCAAACTGAAGCTGCAGGCAGGGATGAGCGCTGCTAGACAGAACAAACTAGGTGTGCACATTCACTAGCGGGAGCGAGGATCACATCACAATGTCCTACATGACATTAGTGCACTAAGCACGGGCATGTGCATACTTGCGATCATGCACGCACATTAGCGGAATGGAAAAGATAGGTGCTAACGTGCTGCACTATGCGAACTTATGCACACCCTCTGGCACATGAAAACCAAGTGCAGGAAAGCTGACTAAGGAAAAAGCATGCGCCCAACAGTCACCATGGCTTAATGGCGCCTGCACAAAAGCATTCAGAGGGCTGAGGTAGAGAAAATCTCTTAAGACCCTCTGATTGCAGCCCAAGTCAGAAAAAACAGTAACAGACAACACAAGCACTTAGCCAGGTAACTAAATCCTCAGCAGCTCAGCAATGAAATGCTGCCCAAGGAACATGTCTGTAGACTGCCAGTGGAGAAGCCAGGCAAACCCCCCAAGGCACAAGTTCCTTAGGATTATAATAATTTTTTTTAACAAATATTAGCCACACAGAAACCTGAAGTGGGGGGGGCACTGATGCAAAAGCCAAGGCAAACCCCCAGGAGCCCTACACTACCCCAGAAATAAGTAAAATGCACCAACCTGAGGCACTCTTTTTTGTTTTGTTTTTTTAAACAGAGACCATTAGAACACCCTAGCATGGCAGAAGTGGCTCCCAGTCCATGAATGGAAATGGGTATAGCAGGTTAGCCAATTTGAAAGCCGCAGCTTAACAGACATAATTTTAATTTAGGGGTGCCCCCTGGAACCAAGCAGACCCAACCTACTATGCAAAATTGCAGCCCCAACAGAAATCTTGAAAATCTTGAAGGGCCAGTCCATCGGCACAGCAGTTGGCTTTCCGCTTTCGACACTGGAGACCCGGGTTCAGGAACAGACCCGGGACACCAGAGGGCCAGCTGGGGGTAGAAGATTTGAGCATCTGATGACTGCTTGCCTTCTTCTGGGAAGAGTGGGATGTGGTCCGGCACCTACTGGCTCCTGGCGGAGGTCGGGAGAACAGCAGCATGTCAGGCCCCGCTGACTGGGGGTGTGTGGTAGATGAGGGCATATGCCTTGACATTGGGGTAAAGCCATGCCCCTTGGGAGAAAATCAGAAAAAGCTTCCCACTCAACCAGATGACAGCCGCCCGGTCTCCCACTGCCACAGAAGCCCTGGCTGGCTGCTATAACAGCACCCAGCTTAGAGAAGAAGGTGTGTGGCTGGCCCCCACTGGCACCTTTCCTCGGAGGAGAGGACCCACCCAGTAGAAGGATTATACCGGGTTACCCCCCCAGGGGTGGATGTAATGTGCAGTGGTGGAGGTGGCTAGTAGTGACGGCAGGAGCGAGCTGTGGGGCCCATTGGTGGCCTGCAGAAGAGGCTGACAGGGAGAGGTGGAGAGGGAAAAAAAAAGAAAATCTTGATGAGTCTTGAGAGATGATAAAGGTAGCCATTTCCCCTTTCAATGGCACAGCTGAACTGGGGAGTTGCTGCTGCTTGGAATCCTCATATGCCCAACATTCTAAAGCTTGTGCTGTGTTATCCCCCTGGTAGGGGGTGCACTATACCCAGTTGTTTTGAATATCCATTGACAACGTGGAACATTACAGAAATCTAACTTTTATATATTAGCAATTTAATTGTGCGCTGTTTGAATTTCTGTCATTTTCCTTCCATACTGACTGGCAGAAATACTGTTTAAAGGCACCCAGTCCCTTTTCTACAAGCTGGTCAGGTTGGTTGCCTCAGGGATAGGAAGCGTTCAGCTATAGTTGAGGTTTTCAGGTTTGCATTAGCACAGCAAAAGTAGGGTTACGGTTCTTTTAAAGTTTTATTGAAATGTTTCACCAGGAAGGCACACTGAACAACAAGTTGCTCGTCTCCCGGTGTGAACTGGGGGGGGGGGTACAATAGGATGTGAAAATTTCAACATACAATAGTATTTCACAGCAGTGTGTAAAAGCACAAACATTAGCAGTTAAAATTGCACATATTTTATACATTTGAAGAGTGGATTACAGAATTAAAATTTTTTAACATGACTGAGAGTTTATGCATAAAGTGAGATGCACTGCCCAGACAGGACTGGAAGTGCAAATTGTTCAGGAATAAGTAAACTGATACTTATTTAAGTGCTGAGAAGTAAGGAGTCAGAGGAGGAGTAGGGAAGTGGGGGGGGAATGGCCTAGACCTAGCCCCTCCAGGATGTAGGGAACCCTGCCAGGGGCTGAAGCTCGGTTGGCTTAGAGGAAGAAAGATGTGGGGGAGGGAGGGTAGCAGTAGAAAGAAAGGGGGAAACAAGTTGAGTGAATATCAGAGCAAGCAAGAAGGGGTATTTGGTTGGGGAACTTAATTAGGGAGGGTTAAAGCAGGAGCAGTTGACAGAAAGAAAATTATGTATGGCAGAGGCTGGTGGAATGGGGGAAGGAGGAGTTTGTGTCAGTCCGGATTATCGGGGTGTCAGAAATGCAAACAAATGCAAACAAAATGTTCAAATATTGAATCATGCACCCCTGACACATACAAGGAAACATCTGGCATTTTATTTATTTATTTACTGATACTAGGAATTAACACCTTTGAGCTAAGAGCTCATTTACAAAGGTTCCACGTCAGAGAAACAAAGAGACTTACAAAAATCAAAAAAACAGTATACAAATGAAAAAAGGCTAGTAACAATCATAACAAAGGGATTACAGTTTCAGGGCATATGGTGAAAAGCTATATGATGAAACAGTGAAACAGACCCATCAATAAGCTTAACTTGATAAATGAGTGGAGAAACGGAGGAGAAGAAAGCATTGAGTAAAGAGTAGGGAGGAGAGGGATGGGCGAGGGAGTGCAAGAGGCAGTAGGGAGAGAATTCAAAGAGCTGGGAAAGGCTGCGGGGGCAGAAAAGCAGCTCACACAATCCTTGTCAAAGGAAGGGGTAGGGGAGGGTGAGGGGTGGAGGGAAGTAAGTCAGTGGCGGGATGTAGAATAAGCACGATCGATCACAGTTGCACTTCAGAGTTGTTCGACAACAGGGGAGCCCTCAGGCTAGATTGAAATTGGCCAATTTTTGTGCAGAACAGTAGATCTGTGCTGAGGGAATTAAGCCATATTGGGGCCCTGTATCTGAAGGAGTGTTGACCTTGGGATGTCTGACGGAAGGGTACTTTTAGTGTCCAATTACTCACATTTCTAACACATGCTTGTTAAATATCGGTTTCAATTCTCTTACTGTTCTATCCCTACAAGCTTTTTAGTTATCCTAGTGGGTGTTTCTGATTTACACAGACAGTAAGTGTCATTTTAGACCTCAAGTTTATTGACAGGAAATACTCCACTGAGCAGGCTCACTTACAAGGAGGTCCTGAACATATAACATGTGTACACAGCACAAAACAATACAAGCTATACAAGACATGATATGCAATTGTTACAAAGTGCATATAAACATGATTACCTATATGACCTATATGAAGTAGTATATCTCTTGCTCAGCTCTTCCACTGTTGACACAGTTGCATCCATGTTCTACTGCAGAACATTGTGGTTGATTGGGACAAACTACATCACAGAGTTCTAAAAACAGCACTTCACACTGGAGTGTAAATCAGAAATACCCACTGAAGTTACCAATAGGCCTGTACAGATGAAGCAATAGTAGAACTGGAACCAATATTTAAACAAACTCTAGCCAGAGTTGATATGGCTGTGAAGAGCTACCAAGCTATTTTCTTGTTGGTGCCATATAGTGCTGCTCAGTCACAATCATCAAAAACTGGCATGCTGCCAATTCAGTCCTCTTGAATTTATTTAGTCAGAGTACATGCTGTGTGTGTGTGTGTGTGCGTGTGTGTGTGTGTGTGTATGCAACCTGTCATGCCCATCGGAATGAGATAGTTAACACAGCTGCACTGTCTGTAATCTGACACTGTAGTCTCTGACTTTAAGAGTTTCAGTAAATTCCAGTACAACAAATAATGAGTTAACCCCTAGGTTGCTGAAAGAAATAGATTAAATCTATTAGACTGAGCTGGACAGATGAAAGAAACAGCAGTTTAAAATTTTTTTTTTTGTTAATATCCTGAGAAGTTCGGAGGTATAATACAGTGGTATCCTCCCTCCCTTCAGATGGCTTTAACATAGAGCAGCAAATAGTAAAAATCAGAGGAGGAGTGCACTATTTTGCAGCTGTGGAGGAATAATTTCTAAAGTTCAAAAAGGGAATTCCATGATCAGCTGTTTTTTTAGAGCTACAATCCAATCCCAGTAGGGCTGTAGGCTCTTCCCACAGCCCTAAAAACAGTTTTTATTGAGAAAAATGTCTTTCAGGTTCATCGCAGTGCTCCTTTAAAGTGTCTTCATCTGGGAAATGAAGTAGAAGGAAAAATCTTCATTCCCCTTGGAGGGGAACCAAAGTCCTGTTTAGAGGATACCTTTTTTTTTTTTTTACTTCATATTTTATTGAGTGTCCATAGTATCTCTTTACATAACAGTACATAGTTCCATAGGGTAAACTTTTCGTAATTGGTTATACCTTTACACCTTACAACAATTCTGTTGGTGAGTTCATTAAAAAGGTTGTAGTCCATTCAATAAGTTCTTGTTAGACTTAATAAAATTATATAAGAGTAAGAGCCGTAATTCTTTGACCCTTCCTCTTTCCCTCTTGTTACTGACTAGGTTGCTTCTTATCTGCCTTTCTGGCAAAGTGGATAATAACCCTTGTCTATGACCTAGGCTGACTTGTCTAGTTACCCTAACTTGGAACCGAACTGACAAATGGACAGTGTATTTAAATAATTAGTATAACAATCAAAACTAAACTTTGGCATCCTGATATTTCCTTCAACTTTTAACATACTTTCAAACTTTGTCTCCTTATACAATTTTACTGTTTAAAAATCAAAAAGGTCATCATGACATACTTCTTTATCCTTAAGTGAAGTCCTAGGGCTTCAGGTGGAATGTCCGGGGTTACCTCCACCCGATTCCAAGGCTTGCCAGGGAGACCAAATGGCCTCGAATATCTCACTACCCTGTCTTAGATTATAGGTGATCTGTTTCATTGACTCCAACTGCCTCATTCTGACCTTCCAGTCTTCTGTTGTTGGAGGGTGAGGTGAAAGCCACCTCGAAGTGATCGACTTTAATGCTGCCACTCTCATAATCTGTGGTAACAGCCTTTCCCGTCTAGGACCTGTGACCAGACAGGGAAGCCCCAGCACCATCTCCTCCCCTTTAAGAGGGATCTGTAGGTCTGATACTCATTGCATGTACTCATGTACTTCTTTCCAAAAGTTGCTGATTTTGGGACAATCCCACATTATATGTGCTGGAGTTCCCCTTGCCTCACCACACCTCCAACTTAGCTCAGAGCTCCCTGCTTTAAAGTGTTTTGTTTTGGAGGGTGTAAGAAAATATCTCAGAAGAACTTTCCAGTGAAATTCTCACCAAGAAGGAGAACTTGTCACCTGCCAGCCTTTGGTTAGTCTATTATCCCAGACTTGTTGCGAGATCGAGATCTCTAACTCTGTTTCCCATCTTTGTTTAAGTTTGTCTAAGCCTGGGTTGTCTAGGTTAATCAAGATCTCATATAATTGAGCAAGGGGATGTGGGATATTTCTGATCTTACTATTGCAGTAAAAAAATTCTTCTATGGGGGTCTTTTCTCTAATGATTTTTTGTAACCTGTTCTCAGAGGTGATATAGTGTCGGACTTGTAAGTATCTAAAATGATCCTCCCGACGGAGATGGTACCTTAGAAAAGTAAAGGAGTGACAGTTGGCTCTCTCAATACATTGGGAGAAGGTGGAACGTCGATGTGCAGCCCAATATTGGAATCCTGAATCCTCCCTCGGGGGAACAAATGAGGCTTTGAATCTTATTAGGGAAAGAGGACCGGGTCCCTCTGGAGTACCAGTGACCCTTCTCAACTTCTTTAGAATCCAGAATGAATGTAGAATCCAAGGGTTAGTAATCTCTCTGATCAAGGGTGTAGGCATATTGCCTGTGGGAACCGCCCAAAGGGCCCATCTGTGGATTGCAGCTTCTTCTAAGTGGTACCAACCGGAGTCCACCCGACGTTTTATCCAGGAGCACAACTGAGCTCCCTGGACCGCCAGGAAATAATAATAAAAATTCAGGAGAGCCAAGCCTCCCCTGTTCCTAGGGGCTTGTAACAATTTCCTAGCTAGCCTAGGTCTTTTCCTGTTCCAGATAAAGTCCTGGACCTCTTTTTGCAAGTTAGCCCAGAATTGCCTAGGAAGCTGAATTGGAAGGGTTTGGAATAAAAACAGGAGCCTAGGTAAGACATTCATTTTGAGAGTTTGTGATCTACCATACAGTGACAGGGGGAGTAGACGCCACCTGGCTATATCAGCCTGTATATTCTGAAATAGTTTGGCGTGATTATTTTTATATAAAAGGGAAAGATCAATTGAAACGTGTATACCTAAATATTTGACTGTGTTATTCTTGGCCCACGCAAAAGGGAAGGATGCTTTCAAATCTCTTGAGGGGGTTCCACTGGGGATCAGTGTTTCAGATTTTTGAAGGTTGATTTTATAACCTGCTAATGCGCTGTATTCCTCCAGTGAGTGAGTTAATGCTGGGACAGAAGTTTCTGGGTGTGATAAAAAGGAAAGAGAATCGTCTGCATACAGTGCGATTTTTTGGGAGTGGCCTTCAACCTCCACACCCTGGATCAATGGGTTAGATCTGATCTCTATAGCGAGAGGCTCCAGGGACAGGGCAAAAAGGAGTGGAGAGAGGGGGCAGCCCTGCCTCGTACTCCTCCCCAGGGAAAATCTCTCTGAAAGGTGCCCATTAACCTTAACTCTGGCCTCTGGGTTCTTGTATAGATTATTAATTGTATTGACAAACCTCTCTCCCAGGCCAAATCTTTTTAGGGTTTCACCCAAAAATACCCAGTTTACCCTGTCAAACGCTTTCTCAGCATCCATACTAATCGCTAATTGAAGGTGTTTAGTATTTTTATGTGCTGAGATCACGTTTAACAGGCGAAGATATTATGCTGAAGGAATCTCCTGAGATGAAGCCGTCTGATCTCTGTGTACTAGACAGCCTATTACTTTCTCGGCCGATCGGCTAGTATCCCAGTGAAGATTTTTAAATCCACCGGTAAAAGTGAAATTGGCCGGTAAGATCTACAGTCTTCTGGATCCTTACCTGGTTTCAAAATCACAGAGATCTGAGCAAGGCTCCAGGATTTAGGGACTGCCCCCTCTCCCCTCCACAACTCATTGTATGTGTCTTGTAATACCGGTAAAAGCGAGTCTAAGAAGGTTTTATAAAATTCCGAAACATAGCCATCCATCCCTGGAGCCTTGCCATTTTTCAGGTTTTTAATTTTTTGAGTTATTTCTGTTGCTGATGTAGGGACTTCTAGATCTTTCCTCTGTATCTCAGAGAGGGTGGGGAATTGCAGTTTGTTAAGAAATAGATGGGTCTTCCTTTCATGGTCTATGTCTTTATCTGTACTATATAGGGTAGAGTAAAATTTTTGAAATTGTGCAGTAATTAAAGGGGGGGACCAGGTTATATTATTGGAGTCTTGCATTTTAAGTTTAGGTACCGCCCTGGAGGCCCTTTCTCTTCATAACTGCCAGGCTAATATTTTACCCGCTTTGTCACCGTGTTCATAAAACCTTTGTCTAGCATAGGCTAAGAGTCTCTCCGTCTGAAGATCTAGAATCTTGTTCAGTTTGGTTCGGGACCTAATTAGTTCAATCTCACAATTTCGGTCTGATGTCTCTTTGTGGACCCTTTCCAACTGGGATATTTTCGTCTCTAGTTCTACACACTCTTTAATCTGAGCTTTCTTATGTTTCGCTGCAAAGGCAATCACTATACCCCTTAGATAGCATTTTAACGCGTCCCATCTAACTCCTGCCTCTGTATCCTCCCTCCGATTTGTCTCTAGGTATTCCTTTATTGATCGCTGTATAAGTTGCTTGAATTCCGTTAAATTCAGTAGGCTAACGTTTAGCCACCATATCGATTCTGGGGGTTTTGGGGCCAGAGACATCTCCAGCGTGACTGGAGCATGATCCGAGATTGAAATAGACCCTATATTTGCTCTAAACACAGAAGATAGAGCATTTGCAGAGACTAGCCAGCGATCAATGCGGGAGTACATCCTATACTTAGGGGAATAGTATGTGTAGTCTTTGTCTGAGGGGTGGACAAATCTCCACACATCCACCAGCGAAAACTCTGCACATAGCCTCCTGAGAACTTTACTAGACCTAGCAGGACCTGTGGAATGAGATCCAATTCTGTCGAGACCTAAATCAGTCACTGTATTAAAGTCCCCACCAATGAATATTAACTTATCTGGATCTAAGGTTATCTCAGTCAGCACCTTGGTCAGGAAGGACACCCTCTTTTGTTCATCGTTAGGGGCATATATGTTCAAAAAAATACATTTTCGGCCTTTGAACTCCCCTTCTATCTTCACAAATCTACCCCCGGGGTTCATATGCACCTGAGAGATAGTGCAGGGAGTATCCTTCCCAATCAAGATCGCCGTACCCCTCTTATTTATTTGGTTAACACATTCGGAGGCATACACCTCACCCACCCAACCTCTCTTTAATTTGTTGTGTTCCGCCTGGTTTAAGTGAGTCTCTTGTAGAAATGCAACATTAACTCCCTGCCTTTGTATTTCCTTCAGGATTCTGGCTCTCTTAATCGAGCCACTTAAGCCCTGTACATTCCACGAAATCAACTTAAGATCTGCCATCTAAAATAATATATCCTACATAGAGGAACACTTTCTCTACGTCTGGTATTAAGGAGCCTGTATAAACCATATAAAGAATTAGTAACATAAGTATTTAACATATAAACCAACCTTAACATATTTACAGAGCCTCCTACACAAATAGGGGGCATCTAGATGGCTTCAAGATGTCTGTATTCCCAACTCCACACTTCAGGAGTAATCTATGATGTGTGGCAGGAGACCAAACTATCTCGGTCCCCCCGTCAGGGAATCCCCACGCTAAAAAATCTGCGGGTTCCCCAACTGGGATGACTCCAGTTGCCTGAGTGACTGTTGGACTATCCACCAGTACTTCCCGACATCTATTAATCTAAATGTTAAAGAACCATTGCCGAGGGGGGTGGAAAGGGGGCAACTCCGGTTAAGTTGGAGACTCCAGCCCTCATAACTGCTGGGTCGTTGAAGCAGACCCCCAGGAGGCGGGGGGAGGGGTCCCTCCAATGAAACCCCAACTGTTACTAACTATCACTTGCGCCACAGTAGGTATCCCTACCTCTGTTGGCCCCTCCTGGCACCTGGAGGGATGAGGACCCACCTCAGCCTCTGTGCCAAGTGTGACCGGGATTGACATCCATCGTTTCCACCCCTCCCTCCTCTCCTCCCAAAGAGGGGTAAAATCATTTTATCTTGTGGTCCCTTTGTGGCCCTTCTGTGGGCTTGAGGTTATGTCTAGGGAGTATCATAAACTTTGCTTCTGATATTGCTCCCTCCCCTATCTCCCCTCACCACTTATCCCCCACTGACCTGCTCTTGCCCTGATGGGCTGTTCAACACTCATCCGTAGCCGGTCATTAACTTGGGTGGTATAGGGGCAATAAGCCGAGGGGAAGGGGTTTGAGGTTGCAAACCCAGACGATACCCAGTAGGGTCGTTTACCTTATCCTCCTTCCCCCTCCATAAGCACCTCCCCTTTCATAGAGCCTTTTCCATAAATCAGTGTACACCCCCCTCTCGGCTTTTAGAGGCTGTTGCCGCTCACTTTTGATCCACCCAAATAAAACTCTGTTTTTCCTGAAGACCATGCATATAATGATATAGGTTTTAAATTTTTTTTTTTTAAACCATTACAACCCTTCTCATTGTACCCATATCAATCAGTGGCGGGAGGGCTAGGAATGACTCCCTGAATACTGATATTATATACCCAATTGGGATCGCTCGGATAACCGAGCAACATGAATGGGTGCGTCAGATCAACTATCTAGTTCCGCCACTGTGGAGCCTCTTAACCAACAGGTTATCTTAAAGTAAATAAAGTAAACCACCAGAGGCTCGAGGGGAGAAATACAGGCAAAAACAAAAATGAAGGGTGTATATGGTCTCTCAGCCTGGAACCTAAAGTCGTCAAGATTCATTTGGACTGTGGATCCAAAAAAGGGGACAGCAGAAAATTTGCTCAGGCTGCTTCACTCTTTATTAATGTTCATCCAATCGACTGTGAAGAAGTGTCCTCCATTGGGACTTCTGTAGTTGGAAGATTGAGTGGTAGAACCGTGTTGGGGGTCAGATCTGTTGCAAACATTGTCCCACATCAAATTAGTGTCATCTGAGTGCTGAGGTCTAATTTCTTTCGTTCCCCTCCTTTGCCATGATTTCTTCACCATGGCTGTGCGATGGTCCGATGCGCCCTCCAGTGGGGTCACTATCCCTTGTTGCTTAGCCCAACTGCAGGCCTCTGGTAGTTCTTGAAATCTTCGCCAGCCTTCGGGTGTGAGTACTTTTATCTTTGCTGGGTATTCAAGTTGTGCTGAAAAACCTGCTTGTCTGATTGCTTTCACTACCTGGAATGCTTTTTGACGGTGAGCCAGGGTCTGGCGGGCATAATCCTGATCAAGATAGAGCCCTGTGTCTCCAAAGATGATTTGCTTCTTTGCCCAGGCTGCCCTAATCACTTCTTCTTTTATTCTAAAGTCTATAAAGGCCAAAATTATTGAGCGAGGGCGGGCTTTTGGATCCTTTGGTTTGGGAACTAATGATCTGTGTGTGCGAATTATGCCCAGATCCTTATCTTTATCTAGGTCGAGCAGTTCTTTCAGTAGGCTTTCAATAAATTTAGGCATTGGGCCTGATTCTGTTTCTTCCGGTAGACCGTGTATTGTTATATTATTGCATCTGTTTCTGTTCTCAAGGTCTTCCAGCTGTTGTTGGAGGAGTAATTCTCTGTAGTGTAGATCTTTCAGGGCAGCGCTATGTAAGTCCGAGACCTCCGTGTACTCCGTCATTGTATCCTCTAGTTGTTCTGTTCGGCGAGTCAGCTCCGCGATGCTTTCCCTATCTTCCGACGCTTTCTGCTCAATTCTGGTTAAAGTATCACAGATTTGTTGTAATGCACTATAGAGCGTCTTCGAGGTGATAGTGAAGTCTTCCTCCGTTGTCTTAGAAGAGGTGGTAGGTTGATCGATTAAGTCAGAGATCTCGGCCTGCAGCGCGGCCTGTGCCTGAGTGTTTTTAGCTGGAAATTTTAGCTTTGGATATGTGTCCGAAGAGGAATCTTTATGTTTTGGCTTTGGCGACATATTTAGCTGTCTGATCAAGGTTCCAATATCGAGTTAGGTTTAAGTTGTGAGTTAGATTCGTTTGGATCTTTTATTTACAGTCGGAAGCTCTCTGTCTAAGCGTCCATCTCTCAGGCAACCGGAACCGGAAGTCCCTTTAGAGGATACCTTGAGGGGAGGGTCTCAAGCTTGGAAGCCCCCCAAACTCTACACCTATGTACCTTAGGCTCTGTGGGTTCCTCCTCTTCCTCCACCTCCTGTGTGGGCATTAATTGTGGATACAAGGGATTCAGCAACCAGGTTCCCCATGGCCTGCATAGCTTGCAAGTACTGCCACATTCTCTTTATATCCTCCAGGGAGAGCACAGTCTTGCTTCACTGGTTTCTCTGTCTCTGTATCTGGCAGAGAAACTGTGGTGTGCCTCCTTATATTTATTCTGTTTAGACATTGAGAACAACAACTAGTCAGAAGATCTTATATGTTTCTTTGCTATCATTGGCATCAGGGTTTCCCCCATCAGATGCCATGTGCCGCTTTCCTTGCTTAGTCAGTAACGACTGCAAGGGTGAAAGACCTGCAGGCTTGTGCTTGCTACTATCAACAGTAATCCCCTACATGTCTGTACTTTTATTTGGAAAACACATTACACAGAAACAGACTGGGAGCTGAAAAGGACTCCTCAAAGCAGCCCTCTTTTTCTTTGTTTTAGGGCAAAATATTTGCAGAGATCACTTTTCAAAATTTTGGTATGGGCCCAAACACTTGAAACAGTGGTGGTCTGCCTTTGCCAGGAGCTTGGCAGAGAATTTCCAGGTTTTGAATCCTGTAGCTCCAGTTATCTTTTTAGGCTCACCCGTCATTCCAGTTTGACAGTTTCTAAATGTTAAATCAGTTTTTTCCCCCATTCAAAATGCTAAACTGCTAATGAATTTTGTTGAAAATAATTTTTTAAATTAGCTTTTAGGTTCCTAGATCACTAGGCAGCAACCACCTTTAACCTGGTTCTAGGAACCAACAGGGAACTGCAGAAAAGATGCAGTTTTAACAATTTATTCAAAATATACCCTTAAAAACTGTCGCATAGTATCAACATAGAAGTTGATGGCAGACAAGGCCCACAAGGCCCATCCAGTCTGCCCTTTTTCTCTACCTTATGAATGTGCCATAGGCCTGTACTCTGCCAATGGCCTATCTATTCATACTCATCTGTATTGCTCCCTTATGCCTATCCCATGCGTGTTTGAAGCCCTGCACTGTATTCATATCCACCACTTCCTGAGGTAGGCTGTTCCATGCATCCACCACCCTTTCTGTGAAAAAGAACTTACTCACATTACCCCTTAATTGGCCTCCCTCTAATCTCATGCTGTGTCCTATTGTCCTGCTATTTTTCTTATATTGAAATGTTAGACTCTTTCACCTTGTTAATGCCCTTAAGATGTTTGAATGTTTCGATCATATTACCTCTCTCCCTCCTTGGTTTTGCTCTAGGGTATACATATTGAGCTCTGTTAATCTGTGCTCATATGTTTTCTGATGCAGTCCATGCACCATTTTGGTTGCCCTTCTCTGGACTGCCTACATTTTGTTAATGTCCTTGTGCAGGTGCAGCCTCCAGTACTGCATGCAGCACTCCAGATGGGGCCTAACCAGTGTCTTGTAAAGAGGGATTATTACCTCCCTCTTACAACTTGTGATACCCCTACTAATACATCCCAACATCCCTCTACTGCTTTAGTGGTCTGCTTGGATGATTTCAGGTCATCTGTGATGATGAAAATGATGCCCAAGTCTCTTTCTTCCCTTGTGATTGCCAGCAACTCCCCTCCCAACCTATAGGTGGCTTCAGGGTTTCTCTTCCCTACGTGCATGATCTTGCATGATAAATTATGTATCTCAAAAGAAATGCACAGCTCTCTGGTGCTCAAACCAGTAAGAACAGCAAACACTCCTTGTAGAACTGTGGCACACACAACCCACCTATAAGACACCGGAACTTGAAGGAGTATAAAAAAAACTTTTATCCCATAATCCAAAGACCACCGTCAGGTCCACTCGCGCCTGCGTACCTGACAGTGGTCTTTTAATTATGGAATAAAAGTTGTTTTACACTCCTTCAAGCTCCGGCATCCTTCTATAGGTGGGTTGTGTGTGACACAGTTCTACAAGGAGTGTTTGATAGTATCAAACATCTAACTCATTTTACAACAGTAACTTGCTTTATTAATAAACAAAAAACTTGGCCACTAAGGACTGGAACAGGACTCTGGGGCATCTGAACACTTCAGCTGAGAAATAAATCTGCCACTAGAATGTAAGCGGGAACATGATAATAGTGCACTGTTTCAATCTGCATACATTCTGTCTACTGGGAAACAACTCTGGCACAAGATGACTGCGGACATGTATGACATCACTAGTAAATGTCTGTTGAGAAGACACCCACAGGTTGGTACACTACAACAGCCATATTGCCACTTCTAGTTTTACCAATTATGCTAAAGAGTGTGCTGCCAGACTGGGAGTCCAACACAAAGAGTGTGCAAGAAATAGGGTTGCATATAGCATCTAATTAGGATGTATCTCCTGGGGCAGAACTCTGAAAGGTGAGAAAAGAAGACTGAAAAATTACATTTACAGATAGAATTCTCCATGCAAAATTGTTTCATTTTGTTTTTGAAACACAAGTTCTGGGCCAAGGAAGAAGTACTGGTAACACATTCTAATTTCTAATAACTTTTTAAGCAAGCATATGTCAATGCCAAAGGTTTGCTTGCTTAAAGAGATCCAGTTTGGGACACACACGAAATGCATGCATATGACATAATTGTATAATGCATATTGAAAATTACCAAAGTTATGAGTGAACACTGAACATTTTCAATGTGCCTTCATAACTATGATGTGTTTTAAGATTTTGATCCCAAATTTTCAACAGTCTATTTATGACCCTACTTCATGAACCTGGTAGGTGAAATTTTTCAAATCTGGCCCGAAAGGTGGCTTTGTGGAGCGACTATGAAATCACCTTTTGGGACAGATTTGAAAATTTTCACCCATCTTGTTCATCAGTGGGGTCATAAAAATAATGCTGAAAATCTGGGGTCAAAATATTGAAAGTTACCAAAATTATCAGTGAAAGCTGAACATTTTCAATTTACCTTTATAACGTAGATGTTTAAGATTTTGACCACAATTTTCAAATAGTCTTTTTATGACCTCACTTCATGAACCTGGTAGATGACATTTTTCAAATCCACCCTTAAAGGTGATTTCACAGAATGACTGTGAAATTGCTGTACGGGATGGATTTGAAAACATTAACCTACCTTGTTCATGAGGTGAGGCCCAAAAAAGGCCATACTGAAAATTTGGTAAAATATTAAAACATGACAAATTATGAGTAAAAGTTCAAAAATGCATTGAAAATACATTGATTGCATTTATCATGCTCCTTCCGTTCCTGGCCAGGATTGAAGAAGAGTGTGCTTTGTTGCAGAGTGGCAGTGGACCATTTCTAAGTGAATGAGAGGGGGTAGGTGTTGTGTGGGTGGGTTGGCATCAGAAGACATCGCTGGACAGTTTTATGCTTTTCAGATTACAATTCTGAGAAACAGAGACTATGAGGGATCTTTTTTTTTTTTAACAGCTGCAAGGGTGACACTAGGTATTGGGCACCCCAGTGTCACAGATGTATGGCAGCACTGAAGGTGGGCACCCTGGTGTCCGCACACATGAAATGGGTAGTGGGCTGGTGATTATATTACAGATGCCCACTCACAGCAGATCTTGGTATAAAGATCATAGAAGCTGATGATGTCATGCAGATGAAAGCATTGTGCCACTCTCTCATAGAAGAGGCTCAGTCTTTTCAACTACAAGAAGGTCCCCTTCCACAAGCACCGAACAGTATCATGATCAGCCATGCTTATTAATGATGTGTCATTGTCGAGCCCACTGCAGCCTGAAATGCACTGGACCCATCAATGACACACCTCTGAAATGCTGTTTTTGTAACAAAAGATTTTCATTGGGGGTATCTCAGTCATCAGGTGACACATATGGAACTTCACCGTCGGTGAAGCAGAATCTACACAGAATATTTTCAGCAGTACCACTGGGGCTGCCCACGTCGACATCATCTGCCAATGTCACCAACCCTATAAAGGTGTGAGCTGCCTTGCTCCCTCCTCATTTCTTTCCCATCGACTCTGTTTGCATGGGTCTCCATGGAAGCTCCGACACAGTTTCGTGCCATTTTCACCTACGACTTTTATTTTACTTGGTTTTTAGAATCTCTTTTTTTATAAGAGATTTCATTACCTAGTTTATGTCCAGAGTTAATCCTTCCACTTCTCTTTTCCGTCACTGCCTCTGTGGAAAGAAGATTGCCTCTTCAGACGACCACATTCTCTGTGTCTGCTGTCTTGGGCTTGACCAAAACATCTCAAACTGTGAGCTCTGCCACAAATTTAATGAAACCACCCTCAGGTGATAAAAAAAGGATCTCAAAAAATTCCTGATGGAAGCCAACCCGGTGGCACTGCGGGTTGAGGTGCTGGACGACACACCTCATGCCACGCCGGTGACCCGGGTTCAGGAGTGAGCATGGGTCATCAGGGGTTGGTGGGGATGGGGAAGGATTGAGCATCCCAAAGACTGCTCTCCTTCCCTGGGGAGGGGGTTTCTACGTCCCGATGCACTAGCAGCCTCTGGCGGAGGCTGGGGGTATTGCAGTGCTGGGTGGCAGAATGCAGGGGATTGGAGCTGTGATGGACGTCCTTCAGGTGTGCGAGGCAATGTGCACATGCTGAGCTGGACATTATTGCACATCTGAGCTCTGGGGTGAAAAACCAAGGAAAAAAACCCTATCATCGGGTGAGGCGACGGCGACCATCGGTAGCCCCAGCCACACATCCAAAGTCAGCCATTCCTCCGATTCTCCCCTTGGGATTCTGGGGCCTCTCCATGGAGCAGGGAGAGCCCAGAATCCTGAACCCGATGCAGTATACGGAGAGCAGTTCAGGCGGGCGGTGGAGCTGAGGAGCTGTGTATGGGAACCTGGGAGATGTCCCGAAGGTAGGGTGCATAAATAGAGTCTACAAAAAAAAAATTCCTGATGGAGCAACAGGTAGCCAGTTCAGGGCAGGGGGTCCTTGTGGGTCCCTCCTTCACAGTCACCAATGGGTTCGTTGTGGTCCCAGGCCGCAAAGGCCTGAGATAAGTCCTCGGGGAAAAGTCACAAAAAACACCAAGATCAGGATCGCTCCCCCCAGTGGTGTTCCTGCTCCCTGATGTCCTCTTCTTCCTCCGGGTGTAGTCCATCAGCTGCAGCTGCACCAATGCCTGTAGCTCTCCTGGTTTCTGTTCCTCTCAGACCCATAACGACAGCGCTGCCACCCACCTCTCAGGGTGCCCGGTCATTGACCCTCGGGTCATTGGTCCCTATTTGCTGATGTCTGGTTCATTGATAACAGCCCTTCTGTCACAGCCTGATGCTTCTCCAGGCCCATGGCTGCCGGGCTCTTCGGGCTCACAGGCCCCTGACATGTCGTTGTGTCCTGTGCTGATGACGCCTCCTCCGTCAAAGCAGTCTACTGTCATTAACCTCAATGATATTTTGGCCAAGTTTACTACAGTTCTGGTCCACCAGCTGGGTACTTAAAGGCCTGGGTCCCCTGCACCATCAATGGCTCCAACATCGCCAATGTCACTTCAACCTCCTTGGGCAATTCCCCGTGGGTCATTGTCAGTCCCTCATTCATCGGACCTAGAGTTGGAGCATGTCAACATCAAGGAGGAGGAGCACCATTCTAACCTCATCCTGCCTGAGGAAGAGGAGGAACCACTTTCCTCTGACTGGTCTACAGGCTGTTCAGTGAGGATTCTGTCAAGCATACTCCAAGGTCTCCTAGAGGACCCTACTTTCTTTAATGTTATGAAGCAGCTGTCCTCAGCCATGGGTTTCCATACTGAGGAAGAGGATGCCACCAGATGGGAGTTGGTGGACTTTCTGGAAATCCCAGAATCTACTCCTAAGGTCATTCCTCCTATCCTCCCAGAAACATAGAATTTGATGGCAGATAAGGACCGCTTGGCCCACTTAGTCTGCCCATTTCCCTACCTAATGGATAAGCTGCGGATCCTAGTTAACCAACACCCAGCACTGCGGAATGCCACTACTGCCAACAGACTCAGATCTGACATGGTCCCTGCCAATGCTCCAAAGGGTGGACAAGTTGTATCATGCCTCCCAGGGCTTACTCTACTATGCTACCCAACCTGAGACTGATTCAGTGGTCATTAAAACAGTTCATGACAGCTCTAAGGTGCTTAAGCACCTCAGTTCCCTCCCCCCCGACTGGGAATTCCGGCGGATGGACCTTTGGGGTAAGAGGGTATACGCTTCCTCCATCTTGGGATTGAGGATTGCTAATTACCTCTCATATATGGTCAAATACCAGAATACTATCTGGAAGAAGGGTAAGGTGGCTACCCAGGCCCTAGCTAACTGTTCCCATAAACAGGAAGTTCTTAAATGCTTGCAGAGTGCAGAGAATGTCAGTAGGCACCTCCTCAGGGGCCTTGTATGATATCTCGGATACTGGTGCCAGGGCTGCTGCCACAGGCATTTGCCTTCATAAGCACTCCTGACTGAAGGTCTCAGGCTTTGCACAGATGTCCAGCAAAAGATGCTTAATGTCCCTTTCAATGGCTCCAAACTATTTGGGCCAGATGTTCAGGACATCATCAATGACTTACAGGCATCTGGCAGGGCTATTAAGTCTGTCCACTTGCTCTATCATATGGAGCCTAGGAGCAGACAGTGCCCTCCCTTTCGCGACGTGTCCCACAAATCCAGAGCAGCCTCCCATCCTCAGGGCAAGAGAAAGGCCTCCTCTGCCTTGCCTATACCTCCTCCTCTGGCGCTGCAGCAAAGTGCCCTGGGGTGATGGATGAGCCCCAGCAGCTGGATTCACCTCTGCTTGACTCCTTGCTAGACCCCCTCTTTCTGGTCCCCGAACAAGAGATGGTGGTCAGAGGTCGGTTCTCCCTCCATCTCGATCAAAGGAGAACCATCACTTCAAGATGCCTGGATTCTTCAGATTATAGAGAGGGGTCACACTCTGGAACTCAGAGATGCCCCCAGAGACTCCTCCAGTACCCTCCAACTATATCCAGGCCCACCTGTCCATCCTGTGGAAGGAAGTACAGTCCCTGCTGTGGAGAAAAAACACTGAGTCAGTGCTCAAGTGCCAAAGAAACAGGGGATTTTATTCTAGGTTCTTCCTGGTCCCCAAAAGAACCAGAGATCTGAGGCCCATTCTAGATCTCAAGGACCTAAATTTTTATGTCCAGTACAAAAAATTCTGCATGGTCACCCTGCCAGGCCTGCTGCCCCTACTCAGGTGGGGCGACTGGCTGCGTTTCCTGGACACTTTTTTTTATTTGAAAGGGTCAGAATTACAACCTTTGAGCTACAAGCTCATTTACAAAGGATTCTCGTCAAACATTGGGAGGGGGAAGACAAGTACAGAGGTAGGCAAATACGGGGGTACAGCAGCTAGGAGGCATTGTCAATAGTACATCAGATTAGACAAACAGTAATTAATGTTACAGGGTAATATAAACAAAACATCTCAAAATCCAAGTTGTAGGTAACTAATACCGAAGTCGTCAGTCTCATGGCAATAAAGTTAAAAGTGCAAAGCCCAACTCAGAACAAGTTTTGAAAGGTCAGCGGTAGCAGCTATGTAGCTGTGTCAAAGACCCAGAGGGTACATTTAGAAAGGGCCAGAACAGCCGTAGGGGAGGAAAGCTATGTGTTAGTGGGATGAGGGTAAACAGCAGCAGGACAGCCAGGGACCGGAGCAGCCATAGAGATATAAGGTAATAGGTTATTGGGATAGGGAGAAACAGCAATAGTAGGTAGGATTGGTCACAAGGTTGGGGTTAAAGGGAGGGGGAAGGTAAAGAATAAATTAGATGAGACCTAGAATGGGTGGCGATGGGATGAAGGGTGGTGGGAGCAAGGGGGAAGGTATATGGCGGGGAGGAAGGTAGGGAGGGGAAAAGGGAGTAATGAACTTCGTAGCTCCATCTGGTCTGAGCAGGGTGCTCCTGAGCCTAGCCCAGGACCCAAGTAGGCTAGTTATGACCGGGATCGGTTGTTACAGTAACAGAGTACGGTGGGGGGGGGGCAATATATTTCTGAAGCTCGTTTTTGAAGTGGCTGAGGCTAGTGAGGTTTGCGGTTGCAAGGGGAAGTTAATTTATCCAGGTGGGAGCCCTAACTGCAAAGACTCAGCTCACCAGTGCCGTTTTTTTGAATGGCACAGTTAGTGCTTGTCTAGTAACACTTCTTGTGGCATGTTCTGTAGGAGCAGAACGGAATAAGGCTTGCAATGACAGAGGTGCAAGTCCAAGGAGAGCATTCTTCCCTAGAAGGCAGGAGTGGAGTTTAATCCGATCCATAAGAGGAAGCCATTTTGTCCCGATGTACAGATCGCTAGTATGTGTAAGGCGATTAGCATCGACCACAAATCTATAGGATTTATTTAGGGTGGCATGAACTCTGTGCAGACTGGTCTCAGAGGCAGTGCCATGAACCATGTTCCCATAGTCCAGGATGGGTAGGATTGTGCCTGTAACCACCTGGTGCCTCACCTCAGGGGTGAGGCAGAACTGCAGCCTATAGAGGGCCCCTAACTTTTTATTGGTGGCAGACATGCAGAATGCTTACCTGCATATCTTAGTGTTTCCACCACACAGGAGATTCCTCTAGTTTCTTTTTCAGGGCGAGCACTACTAATTCAAAGTATTGCCCTTTGGTTTATCCTCTGCATCACAGGTCTTTACAAAGTGCTTAGCAGTGGTAGCTGCAGTTCTCAGAAGGGAGGGACTGTATGTTTTTCCCTACCAGGACGATTGGCTCCTAAAGGCCCCTTCCAGAGAGCAGTTCCTTTGGACTCTGGTGAGAATCTTCAGCCGTTTCTCTCCATGGGCATCACTGTCAACCTGCCCAAGTCTGTCCTGATCCCATCCCAGAGGCTGCAATATATAGGGGTGGTTCTGGACTTGGTGCAAGGCAAGGTCTTCCTGCCTTAAAACAGGGAAGAGTGCCTCATTGCCCAGGCTCAGGAGGTCACCCACAGCCATTGTATCCCTGCGAGGGTATAACTGAGGCTATTCGGTCTTATGGCTGTGACCATTCCCACAGTTCCCTTGGCCAGGCTGCACATCTGAGTTCTCCAATTGACACTCCGTGTCCAATGGGACCAACGCTTGGATGAATTAAATCAGTTAGTGCAGGTCTCCTCCCCAGTCCGCAAGGTGCTCCAATGGTGGATGGACCCACAGAACCTCTCAAAGGCGGTCCCATTCCAGATTTCCTCCCCCTCAACAGATTCTCACCATGGATGCCTCCGGTTTGGGCTGGGGGGCCCATCTGGGTCCCTTTCAGACTCAGGGATCTTGGTCCCAGATTGAAAATTCCCTGCATATCATCATTTGGAGATGCGGGTGGTCATGTATGTCATGCAAACTTTTCAGAACCATCTCTCCCAGGTCAGCTGTTGATCCAGCCAGACGATCTCAGTGTTATCTATTATATCAACAAGCAAGGAGAAATGCATTCATACCCCCATGCAAGGAGGCAATGAGAGATGGCACTGGGCGCTGGGCCACAGTCTGGTCCTCTTGGCAGTCCACTTCCCTGGCATACTAAACATGCTGGCCGAAAGTCTCAGAAGCACACAGTCCAGCATGCACGAGTGGGAACTCTCATCTGTTGCAGAACATCTATTTGCCAGATGGGGTCGTCCAGAGTTCGACCTTTTTACGTCCCCATTCAATGCAAAACTGACCAGTTTTACCAGCCTGGTGGCACTGAGGGTTGAAGTGCTGGACGCCGCACCTCAAGCCACACCGGCGACCCTGGTTTGGGAATGAGACAGGGTTGTAGGGATTCAGCAAGGGGGGAGGACAAGGAGTGGGATTTAGCTGCCGTGAGGTGGCTCTCCTCTCCTGGGGAGGGATGAGTGCTTGCCCCCTGTAGTTCTGTTCCCATTGGGTGGAGTTCCAATGAGAAGTGGGGGGCAGGCGATCACAAGGGTGGGGTGGAAGGGGCCAAGCTGGTACCCAGCGTGCATGTGTGCCTCCATAAACATGCATGTCTGCTGGGGTCCCAGGTGGGGGGAAAACCGGGGGGAAAAAAGCACAAACTACATATGGAAAAAAAAAAACTGCCCAGTTTCTGCTAGCTAGAGCCAGGGCCTGGAGTTCCCTCCATTTCCTCTGATTCAGAGGGTGCTAATCAAACTGCAGATAGATGGGGCCAGCATGATCTGATAGCACCATTCTGGCCACGGCAGATATGGTTTCCATTACTGCAACAGTTAGCTGAGGAACCTCCAGTCCCTCTGCAGGGGTGTGCTGACGCAGGCTCAGGGTATCCTGGTCCATCCCAATATCAAGTCCCTTCGTCTCCATGCCTGGCTCCTGTGGCAGCTCAGAAACCATCCACTAGAATCACATATGCCATGAAGTGGAAGAGGTTTGCCATTTGGGCTGCTAAACATCATCTGGACCCTTTCACTTGTCCGGCAAGCCAGATTCTGGACTACCCGATGTCTCTGTCGGACTCAGGTCTCCTGTACTCTTCCCCTCAAGGTGCACCTTTTGGCTATCTCTGCTTTTCATGAGCCTGTGGGCAGCAGCACCATAGCTCATATGGATGTATCCCTCACTTTTCTAAGGGGCATCCTGCATCTGAAACCTCCAATCAATTCCCCTTTCCCAGCTTGGGATTTAAATCTTGTTCTGGAGAAGTTGACCCTGTCTCTGTCTGAGGCAGCTGCGACTTGCAAGCTATACTTTCTCTCTTGGAAAGTGTTATTTTTGGCTGCCACTACCTCTGCTTGAAGGATTTCTGAGCTTCAGGCTCTCTGGTGTGAGGAGCCTTATTTGATTTTTCACAAAGACAGGGTGTCTTTGCTCAGGAATCCTTAGTTTTTACCTAAGGTTGTGTCTGAGTTTGCCCTGAACCAGTCTATCCACCTACTCGTTTATTTTCATGAGCGTGTCAATCCAGGAGAAGCACTGCTCTATACGTTAGACGTGCGCAGAATTTTGAAGTATTATCTGCTCCGAACTAAGGAATGCAGGAAGTCAAAATGGCTTTTTTTTTCTTTCACCCCAGGTGGACAGGGCATTCAGCTTTCTAAACAATGTTTGTCCAAGTGGTTGGCACATTGCCATGCTTGTTGTAGCAGAACAAAATACAAAGAGTTGCCAGGGGCAGTGAAAGTCCATTCCACAAGGGACATGGCTACCTCTGTGCCCTGTTTCAAAAGGGTTTCAGCTGCTGACATTTGCGCCGCTGCCACCTGGGGTATTGTCCACACCTTCACCAAGCACTACAGTCTGGACAATTGCTCTAGAGCCTGTGCAGGTTTTGGCAGGGCTTTCCTGCAAGGCCTTTTGTCCTAAGCTTTGGCTGACTTTCCTCCCAGACTGTTCTATTGCATCTGTAACTGCTTGCAACTCATTCCATATGTGTGGCCTGATGACTGAGATACCTCCAATGAAGATAGAACAGTTGCATAAGAACTTACCGTAACAGTAGATCTTTGAGAGGATCTCAGTCATCAGGTCTGCCTTCCCTCCCACCTTTCCCCTCTTTTGGGGTTCTCTTCTCAGAACTGGCTTACTGGTGTATCCAGTCTTTTATTTTGGCCTGGGCACCTCTCTACTTTCCTTGTTCCCCTTGCTTTTGGTGTGCTCATAGTCTTGATGGAAAGAACTGAGGAGGAGGGAGCGGGGCGGCTCACACTTTTATAGGGTTGGTGGTGTCAGCAGATGATGTCGGCATGGGCGGCCCCAGTGGTACTGATGAAAATCTTCCTTGTGGATCCTGCTTCATTGATGGTGAAGTTCTACATGTGTGACCCGACTGAGATCCCCTGAAAGATCTGTTACAGTAAGTTCCTTCATAACTGTTCTTTTCCTGTGCATGTGCACACACAAACATAAAAAATGACACTTGGGCCAAGGAAACATAGAAACATAGAATTTGACGGCAGATAAGGACCGCTTGGCCCACCCAGTCTGCTCATTTCCCTACCTAATGGATAAGCTGCAGATCCTAGTTAACCAGCAGCCTACTTCTTCCTACCCCCACCCCCTAGAACTGCCTTATGACTGTCCCATGCATGCTTGAATTCCATCGTTTTTGACTCCACAACCTCCTCCGGAAGGCCGTTCCATGCATCCACAACTCTCTCTGTGAAAAAATACTTCCTTAAATTACCTCTGAGCCACCCCCTCTATCTTCAAATTGTGCCCCCTTGTTCTTGCACACCTCTTTTTTTGAAAGATGCTACCCTCTTGGACTTTGTTGATTCCCTTGAGGTACTTGAAAGTTTCTATCATGTCCCCCCTCTCCCTCCTTTCCTCATGCTGTAGATGATCATCCATCTTGAGGAAATTCCACAGAATTGTAGTGTATCCTTAAACGAAAAGGACATTGAACCATGCAAAAATCACCAAAAAGAAATGAGATGAAAATAAAAACAACATGCATCTCAAAAAAAACAGATTCAACTTTGAATATGAATTCTAATGATGTGCCCCAGATAACAGACAGAATGGTCAGTGGTGTAGAAGCTGTATGTAAATTTCGCCATTTAGTGATGGATTTAACAAACTGCAAAAGCCTGCAAATTGAAGTATTCTGTGATCTATTTTACTAATCAGTTTTTCAGCTTCTATTACAAAGTGTTTGGGAGTGCTGGACATTTCTGGTGTTATGTCTGTAAGCCCCCCTTTAAAGAGGTGCTTATGCTCCCATTTAGGCATACCTTCCCCCCCTCCTACCCACCCCCCTGAGCTAGGGAATGGGTTAGTGCTCTGGGGGATACTGGCTGCTGGACGCCTCAAGGTGGCAGCAGAGAGTAAGTTTTAGGGAGTATATAAGAGAGCAGTCAGGAAGTATCGGGGCCTTTCCAGCACAAGCATTAGGCCTGGGGCTGGAGGGAGGGAGGCTGGAAGTGCAGCGTAAGGAGCAGAGATTAGGTAGGTAAGTAAGGGAGCTTGGCAGTCCAGGAGGACCAGTGGGGTCAGGATGGCCTTTTCAGCATTGTGGTTGACAAGGAACTGAGGAAATGGAGCACTGTGGAGGAAGTATAAGTAGCCAGGTCCTGCGTCATTTGGGGGCAGGGAAAGTAGGTGGCTTTGCAGGCCAGGAAAGATAGAATTCCTTAAAGAGCCCTGTAAGGTGTTCCCAGATCACCAGGGCTGTGGGGGCAGTGGCAGGGTTCCCACAGGAGAGAAGCCGGTGGCAGTGGCTCCCCTTGTACCCTGTGTGGCTGGGCGGCCTGAGGTGTAGAGAGAGCCGGGAAGGGGGCCTTTCACCGAAGATATGGGGCCTGCTATGGAGGGGCATGTCCTGGGGCACCGGTACATTGAAGGCCAGGTGGGTCACAGGCTGTAATGGCAGGCCTTAGAGGGTAGCCCTTGTGCTGGAGTTTAACACAAGTCCAGGAGGTGTAACAGGAGATGTGGGTCTGGCAGGCATCTCAGAGGAAGATGAACAGCAGAAACCAGAGCAGTTTAGGCCATCAGTGAGCAGGACAGTCTGTAGCATGGGGCCATGAGTACTGAAGCAGGGCCGGGTTTTCGGGCCACTGCACCAGTGGGGCTGATGAGAGGAGAGGCTGAGTCGAGTGAAGGTGGCAGATGCTGCATTAGCACAGTTTACAGTGCCAACAGTGAAACGGGTTATAGGGTCTGGGCCATAGTGAAAATTCCTGGAAGCCCCTGTGGCATGGGCTAGCGCCCAGGGGTTCAGTTAGGGGAAGCAGCCCACTTTCCCACACCAGAGTTTTGGGGGGACGATGAGTGCCAGTAAGAGAGTGAGTAACCCAGGTAAGGAAGGAAAAAGGCTTGGCTTAACAGATCCAGAGAAGCCAGAAGATTGCAGCGATCTGAGTTCAGGAGGTCTTGGGTAAAGCATCCGAGAGAGAGTAGGAGAAATCTTTGCTTGTGACTGCCTTAATATTCATCGTTTCTGCTGCTTTATAATGTCCAGCCAGTATGTGTAAAAAGTTCATTAGCCCCATGGAGCTGTGTTATCTATTTAAAAATGAAGTGTGTGACCCCTGTATTGTTGGAAATCATTTGCAGTGCAGGAGCAAAATAAAGAAGACAGTTTGGGAGGAAATAGCAGTGATGTGCCTTGTTTTAAACTGAGAGGGAGAAGCAAATAAAATGAAATCCTTTTTTCCCTTCATGTTCAGTCAAATTAATTTCTCATGAATTGCATTCCAGATAAAGTTTCTGTGGTGGGTCCGTGGGGCTCAGGAGGGCTCCAGAAGCAGTAGAGGTACAGCGTGGCCTTTCTGGTCTGGTGAGCAGCCTTTGAGGTGAAAAAAGCCAGATTCTGAGGGTGAAGATGAGAGTGCATGAGCATTGAAGATGCCAGTAAGGTAGGATACAACTTTTCTTGCCTTGAATGAAGTGCATTGGTCTCGATGTTAGCGCTTGAGGGTATCTCCTCCTTTGATGCTGAATTAGAGGCCTGGGTCACTCAAATGTCCCCTGACATACTCTGCATCTCAGAGTCATGGCTTAAGCCTGATGTGAAACAGCATGAGGTGGCACTTCCTGGCTACAACTGCTTCAGGAAGGATAGGCTGGGCAAAAAAGCTGGAGGGGTCCTTATATATATTCGTGCTGACTTGGATGCCATTGAGCTGTCTATGCCTGACACTGGAACCCTCTCCATAGAATCCCTATTCCTCTCCCTGACTCTCGGTAACGTTAAGAAACTTATCATTGGATGTGCCTGTTTACCCCCTAGTAAGGCTCCTTCTGCCCTTCCTCCCTTCCTTGCTAACCTCCCTCATCAGGACTTAGTCCTCTGTGGAGACTTCAACACGAATTGGCTTACTTCTATGACTGACAAGGCACAATCATCCTTAGTCGACTCCAACCTGATTCAACTCATCCTTGAGCCTACGTGGATTAATAACAAGTCTGGAAATCATACTCTGCTAGATTGGATGGTTACCAACTGCCCGCTTAAGATCAAAGTGGTGGGTGTGTTATCTGATTGTATCAGTGACCAGTCTCCCATATACTGTGTTTGGAGGAATAACTACACAATCCTCCCTCCTAAGATCTTCCTTGTCCGGGATATTTCCAGGTTTGACCATAATAACTTTATTTCCTTGATTCTCAACACGGACTGGTTCCCCATCAATACTCTTCCTGATATCAATCAAGCCCTGGATTTCTTTATCTCTACTTTCTCCAAAACTGTTGATAGCCACGCTTCCCTGAAAAAATGTAGATCCCAGGGTGTAAAGGCTCCTTGGATCAACACAGACCTACGTCTGCTTATGTCCTCCAGAGACAGGGCCTAGCACATTTACAAAAAAGTGAGCGGCCCTCAGATTGGCAGTACTATAGACAACTTCAGAATAAGTGCAAAAACTCCCTCCTTAAAGCTTAAATGTCATCACTTCAAGGCTCTACAAACCAAACACTTCTGTAACCCCAAAGAGTTCTAGAGGCAGGTGAACTCACTACTCAGAGAGAGAGGGGTGCTGAACTACCCAAATCCATCATGGCCAAAGGCAGCTCCCTTGCTGAACCCTCGTCTATTGCTGCTGGATTCAGTGCCTTTTTCACTGACCTTGGCAAATACACGTCGCTTTTCCACAATATTTCTTCTCCCCTTTCTGCTCCTTCCGCCACTTGTGACTCCGGGGCTCGGCCTTCTTTCTGTTTGAAGCTGGACACCCTTAAAGAGGTCCAGAGACTCCTTGGTGCCTTAAAAACAGAAAGTTCCACAGGACATGACACTCTTGAGCCAAAATTTCTTAAACTGGGTGCATCAGCCCTTGCACATCCTGCTCGTGACTTATTTAATCGGACTTTTCTCTCTTGCATGGTGCCTGACTTATGGAAGGTTGCTGTAGCTGTACCAGTGCACAAGGCGGGACCCCAGCACTGTTGCTGAAAATTTTAGGCCCATCTCTAGTCTATGCCCTTTGGCTAAGATTCAGAAGCGAATAGCGTACAATCACCTCCAAGACTATATTGAACTCCATAACCTGCTTTCTCCCTTTCAACATGGCATCAGAAAGAACCATAGTACCCTCACTGCATTAATAAAGATTTAGTATTAGCTGTATTGGTCCTTGCAAGAACAGATCCAGAAGCAAATGATTTGATACCTTTTAATGTAACAATCAGAACCAAGTGCTCTAGCTTTCGGACCAACCATTCCTTCTTCAGAAGTCTAATGGCAGTTATTTAGAAAAGCAATACTTTTAACAGCTAGATCATGCAGAAAAACAGAAAAAAATCCCCATTAGTGTAAAATACTCATTTAAAAAATACAGATGATGATGTCAGAGAAGTTTAACAGTACCATATTACCTTCAGCTGGGAGGGTCCCAGGGGTCAAAGGTGCTTTGTGCAAAACACATACAAAGAATCCTACTGCGTATAAATTAAATTGACATAGGATAAGACTGCTGGAGCAGATGACTCTTAAATCAAGCTATGAGTGCCACAGTGTGTATAAGAATGTGATTACTGAAAAACAACCCCCACCCAGATTAAAGACATACTAAGATTGTCTAGGACTCCAAGAAGTTTCAATGTATGCATTGTTGTTTTTCAGTGCTACTAACCTGTCTCTCCTTTCTCAGGCATACCACAGGGTGGGAAGGTTTGCCCTGGGTATACCTACCCGCCACCATCATTGTAATGTACTCTCTGCATTGGGTTGGCTTTCCTATGAGTCTAAACTAAGATTCTCCACTCTAAGCTTCTTGCATAAGCTTGTCCATAAATTTACCTCCCCCCCCCCGTGCCTTAGAGAAGCAATCCATCTTAGACAAACTACTCGGACCCTTAGATCAGCTTCCCTCCTCCTCCTAAGCCTAATTTACATCTAGCAGTTGCTCACAAGTCCTTTTTCTTTGTGGCAGCATCTGAATGGAACTCTTTGCCCCATTCTGTCCTGTCCTGTTCTACCCTGCCTCAGTTCCAATCAGAACTACGTACCTCTCTCTGTCTCTATGAACTGCTCCTGCTTCCATTAATTCTTCTGTGGTGCTCCTCGTGCCTTTGTTGCTCCCTAGCTCCCCTATCCTTCTCTTTTGTCTCTTCCCTGTCCTCCGCCTTACCCTTTTCCACTGCCTTTTATAATCCCCCTGTAACCCCCTCCTACAAATGGGGGTTCCCGAAAAGTCTTCCTTGAGCTTGTCTAAATGCTCACTGTCAGGCTGGTGTTCTGCATTTTAGCAGTTTAAATGTATTGCCAGAGAGTGCCTGTATAGCCTCTGTGTACTGTCTCTTTAAGAGCTGCCTGGAGTGTAGTCATAATTAATCTGAGAGAGAGCTCTGTTAGAAGATGTACTTATTTGCTGATCATTTGTTATAGTAGTAATAATATTGCAGTTTGTTCTAACCTGCCTTCTTTGAAGCATGGGCAGTTCTGTTTGTTTCCATCACCGTGGTACTGGACTGCAGAATGGGCCAATCAGTACGTTTGGGACTCTAAAATGGAGCCTGCCTACAGAGGCTTGCTGGGGCCAAAACTTGTAGGAATTGTAGTTTTGGGCTTTTGGCGCCTAAAATAACCTGGAGGAGGAGCCCTTGTTGTGACTGAAAGACAGATCCGTCAACCGAACTTCTTGGATCTTGGGGAAAGTCCCACACTACTTGCAGTTTCAGTTAGATCTGAGTTGGGAAATGAAGAAGTAACAGCTCGAGATAGTTCGTGTAGCAATCAATAATGGATTCGCGTGGGAGAACTGTGGAAAGGCCTGAGTTTGGCCTGCATGCTTGCCTGCTGTTCCTGTGAGGGAACTTGTGTTTTTTTCTAGACTGAATCCAAACTTGGAGAGCGAATTAAGCCACTGAATTGTGACCAGGCTTTAACCTGAAAAGGACCGAAGATTTGCTGAACACGATTGGCCTGTCAGGACTTCCAGCTACCTCTGAACTCCCGGATTGTGCAGAGACTCTGTAATTGTGACTGGAGAGACATTTGCCTGGTATAGTGGAACTTCGTTACATGTGAATGTGCTGTGTGCTTATAGTGGGTCGTGATTTGGTTCCCCACTGTGTGTCTGAACTGTGTTTTGCTTGCTGAAGGCTGTATCCAGCTCCACAGACTGAATCCCTATCCATTTACATTTACCTGGGCCCTGCTACACTGGCCCAGCCAGAATACCTGCTACGAAGAGAAAGTCATCGATGAGAGACCAGCCTGGGGGTCAGCCCACTGCTCAATGCCTTGAACAGGAACGACACCTCGGTGATTCATATGGGCCCTGCTTCTCTGGGCACTTCAGCTCAGCAGCCTGCAGTCTCGAATTTCATCCTGCCTGTGTCCAGTATTGGGTATCATGAGTAAACAACAGGGTAGCTCCCTGCAACAACAGCTAAATCTAAAAGTGTTGTCATCTGATTGTCTTGTTGCCTTTTCTTTCACGAACTGAGCCCTCCGGCTCCGGATTACAAATAGTGTATGTTGTGCATGTTGCTTTCTTCCATCACAGGGCCCCAATCAGCTGCAACGTTCCTGGCTAGCCCACCGTTTTCCTACCTGGGTACCCAGAGTGTGTGACTGTGTAGGGATTCTGAACTGCATGCATAACTGGCTGATTAATATATCTTTTAAGCAAATCAACCTGATTACGCCCCTCCCTTGTTCAAGTCCCCTGAATAAATCAGATTTAACTTCATTTGCATTTACCCTGACTGTGGTTCCGGTTTGTGCCAAGAGTATTGTACTGCTGTTATTTGCTGTGCTTAACCTTGTTTTACAGGGGGTCCCCCAGGGTCAAGCTGCTAGAGGAATCAGCCCTGGTGGTAAGTGCAAACAGTGTGGGTAATTGCCTGGTGAATAAGGGTCATTGTGAAAGTGATTATTGTGTACTGTTCAGGCCACTAGAAGGAGAAAAGGGAGGTTACAGTGTCCCGGAGGGCTGTGCCCAGGTCAGCTTGACCACTATCAACCCTGACCTCTGGGTGGAGGCACCCGTATCAGAACCTAGGCCCCTTAACCTGCAACTAGCCAAGCAGGCAGGGGTAGTAGCCCTTGGGATAGTGCCACCTAGGGGTTACACCCCTCTACCACTTTTCCAACTCACTCTCATGCCACTCTTCTACTGAGTATTATGCACTTTCCTGGCTCGCCATCTTATCATGTTTCTGCTAATGTAAATATTGTCTAGTTATTTACTGTAAATATTGTATCATACATGGTACACAGAGAACCATGACTGGGATGTGTACATACCAGGGTACACTATCTACAGGAGGGACAGGGAGGGTAGAAGGAGAGGAGGAGTAGCTCTCTACATAAGAGAAGGGATCAAAGCAACAGAACTAAAGGGTAAACAGGGAGGGGAGGAGAAGAGGCACTGTGGGTCACCCTGGAGACTGGAAATGGCACCACAATCCGCACGGGGGTTGTATACAGATCCCCGTCTCAAGGGGTGGAAATGGATAAGGAAATGATAGAAGGCATCCTTAGGATGGCAGAGAAAGGAGGGTATTATTGATGGGCGATCTGAATATGCCAGATGTTAACTGGAGCACCTCTGCTGCAGCCACATCCAAGAGCAGGGTCATTCTTGATGCCCTACAGGGGGCATGTCTCAGTCAGCTAGTGTTGGAACCCACTCGGGAGGGAGCAATCTTAGACCTGATACTCTCAAATGGGGATAGAGAGAGGATCTCAGATCTAAAAGTGAGGGTACTGGACTTCAGGAAGGCTGACTTTGGCAACATGGGAGAGTGCCTCAGAAAAGCACTAGCAAACAAGCAAGAAGGAGGGGTGGAAGAACAACGGGGAAACATCAAAACTGCCATCACAGAGGCAACAAGCCTTTGTGTGAAGCAAATAAATCAAAATGAAAGAAAAAAACACTATGGTTCTCAAAAGAGGTGGTTGGAAAGGTTAGGGAGAAAAAGATAGCATTCAGGAAGTATAAAGGAAACACAAAAGGAGTAGGACAGAGAACTGTACCAGTTAAACCAGAAGGAAGCGGGGAAGGCAGTCAGAATAGCAAAGGCCCAAACCGAGGAAAAGATAGCCAACTCAGTTAAGAAGGGGGATACAACATTTATAGGTACATTAGGGAGCAAAAAAAGACCAAGGGAGGGATAGTGAGGCTTAATAAAGGGGAGGGTGAGTGGACAGAGAGGGACAGTGAAAAAGCAGGGACACTGAACGAATACTTCTGCTCAGTATTCATAAAAGAAGAGGAGGGGAAGGTACCTAATCCAATCAATAGAAGCACTCTGGATACAGGGGTCGATGCCAGTCCTTTCACAGAAGAAAGGATTCTGAAAGAACTCCTAAAACTGAAGGTGGACAAAGCAATAGGACCTGATGGGATTCACCCCAGAATTCTAAAAGGACTAAGTGGAGAGCTAGTAACACCACTGACTACCGTTTTTAACAAATCTTGGGAGGATGGTGTAGTGCCTAAGGACTGGAGAAGTGCAGATGTGATTCCCCTTCACAAAAGTGGGAGCAAAGCAGAGGCAGGAAACTACAGACCTGTTAGCTTGACCTCAGTGGTAGGGAAAATGATGGAATTACTTCTGAAAGAAAGAAAGAACTGTTGAGTACCTAGAGCTCAGCGGGGCACAGGATCCAAGGCAGCATGGATTCACAGCGGGAAAGTCAAGTCAGACAAATCTAATAGATTTCTTTGACTGGGTGACCAAAGTAGTAGACCAGGGAGTGGCTGTGGACATGGACACACAGGGTAATAGTAAGTGGAGTCCACTCCAAAGAAAGGGGGGTTACTAGTGGGGTACCACAGGATTCAGTATTGGGTCTAGTCCTTTTTAATGTCTTTATAAGTGACATTGCAGAGGGACTGGAAGGAAAAGTATGCTTCTTTGCAGACGACACAAAGATCTGCAATACGGTTGATACACAAGGGGGGATGTAAGGAACGAGAAGGGACTTGGCAAGGTTGGAGGAATGGTCAAAATATGACAGCTTAGATTCAGTGCAAAGAAGTGCAAAGTAATGCACCTGGGAAACAAAAACCTAGGGGAAGAGTACACAATGGGGGAGGGGGAGGTAGTAACAACAAAAATGGAAAGGGACATGGGGGTAGTCATATCAGATGACCTAAAGGTAAGCAAGCAATGTGAGAAGGCAGTAGGGATGGCTGAGGGATACTGGGATGTATAGGGAGAGGTATCACCAGAAGAAAATAGGAAATTGTTATCCCTCTGTACAGACAGTTGGTGAGACCCCATCTGGAGTACTGTGTGCAGTTCTGGAGACCCCAACTCCACAAGGACATAGACAAGATGGAGGCAGTCCAGAGGAGGTTAACTAAAATGGTGCAGGGTCTGCAACAGAAGCCATACAAGGAGAGACTAAAGGAGATTAAGATGTATAGCCTGGAGGAAATAAGGGAGAGGGAGAACATGATAGAAACTTTCAAATACCTCAAGGGACTCAACAAAGTCCAAGAGGGTAGCATCTTTCAGAAAAAGAGATGTGCAAGAACAAGGGGGCACAATTTGAAGATAAGAGGGGGGACAGCCTGGGGCAATGTGAGGAAGTATTTTTCACAGAGAGGGTGGTGGACACATGGAACGGCCTTCCTGAGGAAGTTGTGGGGTCAAAAACAGTGGGGGAATTCAAGAATGCATGGGACAGACATAAGGCAATTCTTGTGGGGGGTAGGAAGAAGTAGTCTGTTGGTTAACTAGGATGTGCAGCTTATCTAATAGGTAGGGAAATGGGCAGACTAGGTGGGCCAAGCGGTCCTTATCTGCCGTCAAAGTCTATGTTTCTCTGTTTCTATACCTGCATGTTATTTTATGTCAATCTTGTTATGTTGTATATCCTCATACCTTTGCCACCACAGGTGTATTTACATTATTACGTTCCTTGCTTGCATTGTAATCCCATGGCTGTATGCTTCGGGTTGACCCCGAAAAAGGGACTGTAATTGTCTCAGTGGACTTACCCAGTTACCAAAACTAAATAAATAAATAAAACAAATAAAAATTGCCCCAGACCATCTGCATGGGGGGGGGGTTACATGTCTTCATTGGGAAAACGGACTCCCTGACTGACACCCCTCCTCCTAGCAGTAAGCGCTCTACTTTCTGGGTTGTATGAAGAAATGACAACCTCTAGACCAAGAGAGGAACCAACTCTGGAACACTTCCTTCCTCTGGCACCGTGACCCATGCCAGAGGGGGGGGTCTGGTCTTGTGATCAACACTGCTCCACTCACCGCTATCAGCCTTAGTACCAGGAGTCAAGGTGGCACTGGGTTGCAATGCAGAGATGCCCACTGGTGGAGATTCAGTGTATGGTTTCAGTCTCATCATCAGTCTGCTGCCCTGAAGGGCTGACAGACTGGGAGGGATGCTCATTCCACCTCCTGGACGAAGCCATCTGTCAAGCCAACTCCTCCCCCAGGGCCTCCAACATCTTGGTGAAGCAAGCATGTGAAGGGCCCTGGTCTTCCTCAATATGTATAAAACTGGGAAGGCGCTCAGGGGAAGAGCCCAGGGATCTTACCTTAGCATCCCTAGTGTGATGCCTGCCTCCGAAGGTGGGGGGGGGGCTTGCAACCACACTTTAACACACATTCAAGGGTGTGGTCAGTAGTCCACTGAGAGCAGGCATCACACCTTTCCATATCGTGGTTGTGCCAAGGCAGGTCAAGCAGATGTCATACCAGTCCTGAGTGGCAATGTGGCCACCCACAACAGCACTGATGCATGGGTGGCCGCCATGATTCTTCTTCTGCATTACCTCCTTGCCCTTATGCTCCTCAGGACTGGACACAGCAATGCAGAAAGATAAACAAGAAAGCTTGGCACCGAACTAAACAACAATAGGAAAATGTGAAAATAATGAAACTGTACCGAGGAAAATTGGTGCTGAGAAGTACGGCATCTACTGTAACTAAATGGTGACAAGCTGAGGAAAGTATTATGATGCAACTGCAGTGACAAAGCTCCCACAGTGTGCACTCCATGGTGGGAAGAACAAAACTGAGGAAGGTAGGGGCCGACATATGTTACTGGCCAACCCACATGCAACATCACTACGTCTGCCTCGTGGGCAGCACCAGCACCAATGTGAGTCTACCAGGCTGCAAAAGACTTTGCTCCTGTTGGGTCTCGTACCTCTGGCTTAGACCCATAAGTGGAAATGAATGGTGAAAATTGATTCTTGGAATATCAGACTCGGTTTTCTATTCTCCCAAGAGGCAAACAGGTCCACCACAGGAAAGCCCCACTGGAAGAACAGGTGGTCTACCACCTCCTGATTCAGGGACCACCTGTGCAGCGCATCTTGGACCCGGCTAAGAGTGTCTGCTAGCTGACTGTTCACTCCCGTGACATGGATCATCAAAAGATCTGCACCCAGACTGCACATGAGTATCTAGGTGTGGAGAGTCTCCTGATACAATGGAAGGAAGTGTGTCCCGCCCTGCCTGTTCAGGAAGAATATGGTCGAAGTGTTGTCAGTCTGTGCCTGCACAACCTGACCCTGGATCAATGGAACAGACTCCATCAGAGTCAGATGCACTGCACAGAGCTCCAGCAGGTTGATGCAGTGACTTGACTCCCAGGGTGACCAGAACCAGTGGGCTCTGTAGTCTCCCAGATGTGCTCTCCACCTTACTAGAGATGCATCCTTCATGATTGAGATGGACTGTTCTGGGCAGACAAACAGGATTCACTCTTCCAGATGTTGTGGGTCCAGTCATCACTGGATTGCATTCCACATTGGCTAGGTCACTATGACCGACTGGTCCAAGTGACCTAGGGTGCTGGGACCACTGTTGGCCCAACTCCCACTGCAGGTGGCACATCCACTAGCAAGCCCATCCTATCAAGCTAGTGGAGGATGCCATGTACCCCAGCAGCCACAGGAAGTCCCATGGCAGGGCATGAAAGCCCAACATGAAATGATCAGGCAAAAGAGGTAAGGTCCACTGCCTTGTCACCGAGGATATGAGAGTTGGCTCACAGGGAGTCTAGTTCTGCCCCAAACTGATCATTTGCAAGGAGAATAGCTTGGACTTGGCCAGCTGACCAGAAGGCCTAAGTCCTGGCAGGTCTGGAGGGCCAGATCTCTGGACCTCTCCATGACCTCTCTGGATGACCCGGCTATCAGTCAGACATCCAGGTAGGGATACACCTTGATGCCCTTGTACCGCAGGAAGGCCACTACCACAGCATTCACTTAGTGAAGACGCAAGGCACAGATGAGAGGCCAAAGGGCATGACCTGGAACTAGTACAGGATCCCTTCTGCACAGAACCGAAGGTACCAGAAATGGGATACACTGGGATGTGGATGAATGCATCCTGGAGATCCAGGGAGGAGAACCACATGCCTTGCTCCAGAGACAACTTATATTTCTGCATGAATTGGTTCAGACTGCGCAGCTCCAGTATGGGACGGTAGGCCCCGCCATCCATTTCCGAACTAGGAAGTACCTGGATGCATGCCTGAGTGGCCAGGGCATCTGGATCTATGGCTATCACACCACGCCAAGTAGCTGAGGGATACTGGCTCTTAGGACAGACACGTCCTTTGACACCCTGGACTCCCAGGGAGTTCAGAGTCGGTACAGCAGGAAAGCGTTGACATCCAGAGGCAACCCTCTTCCCAGCACTTGTAGAACCCGCTTATCTGAGGTGATGGTGGACCACTGTGGCAAGACGTGGAGCAACTGACCCCACAACCTATCACTGCGCAGCCTTGGAAGGCACTCCGCATGCAGGGGCAGTGGAGGCAACACCACCTCTGGCCCTCCTTCCTTTTTTGTCCCTGGCTGCCAAATTTGGGCTTCATATGCCAGAGCTAAAACTGCCCCTGCTTGGGCTGCTGCTGTAGAGATTTGTGGATGACAAGACAGATATTGAAAGGCCTTCTTTTTAAGTTTTTGGTCCTTTTATCTAGGACAAAGCCACAGAATCCAGAGTGGCATTGGACTTCTTATTTGTGTGAGATGCCCTTACACCGAAGGGCCAAAGAGATTGGTGCCTAAGAAGGGGACATCATTCAACTTACGTGGAGTTTTATTTATTTATTTTTTCATTCAAATCTTGGATTACAACCTTTAAGCTAAGAGCTCATTTTCAGAGGTTCCATGTCAGAGAAATACAATATACATAGGTTCAATTAGTACTGGAGTACCTACCGTAAAGCTGGAAAGCCTCAGTCAGGCCTATGATGCCTAGCAACAGCCACTGTATACAAGATGGCCATTTTCCAGAATCATGAAAGGGTAGTATTATTTGCCCTATTTTCAAAAAGGGAAATACAAATGACCCAGCCATGTACAGGCCGATAAGTCTTCTTGATGCCTCCCAAAAGATCTTCTGTAAAATCATATTAGATCATTTACAACAATGGGAAGAATCTAATAATTTAATGTCAGAATTTCAAAATAGATTCAGATCAAATCGTTCAACTATCCAGCACTGTTTTGTTTTAAAACATCTTACATGGAAATATGTTAGTCAAAAAATTAAAATTATACTGCTGTTTCATTGACTTAAAGACAGCATTTGATTCCATAAGCAGAAAGATTACTGTGGGAAAAGTTGGAAAGTTATAATATTGACCTAGAATATTAGACATATTGGGCAGGTTTTCAAACTGCACCTGGAAAGGGGGCAAGTGGCTGCTCCGTGCAACTGAGATGCGCCAGAGCACAAACAGGTTATATTCAAATGGGATGTGCAATAGTGCATCCCATCTGAATATAGCAGGATATTTGTGTGGTGCAAATGGGGCTGCCAATGATGCAATGGCACATCCCCCTGCCAGGTCTGAATACCTGGAATGGGAATGCACGGCACACCTTGCGGATGCGCCGAGCGCACATTCCATATATTCAGACTGAAACATGCAAATGGGGCCATTAGCCATGCAAAGCACAAATGGGGCCATTTGCATGTCATTATGGCTCCACTTGCAAGTCTGGGGCAGGAATACGCCCAGTGGCAAATTCCGTGTAACACAAAAAACACTCACATCTCCCTGGAAGTCTAGTGGCCTCCCCATCCCCCACATCACAGTAATAAATAAATATCATCCCCGATATTCCCTGGTGGTCTAGTGGTACCCCTCCCATCCCCGACAGCAAGGTAATAAACAAATATCATTTTCAATAGTCCCTGCTAGTCCAGTGGTGCCCCCCTCCCATCCCCGACCACATCCATAAGACAATACCATTACGAACTACCATGGTGGTCTAGTGGCCCCCTCCCAGCCCTGACTGCAACATGGAAATGAATCCTGATATATCCTGGTAGTCAGTGGACCCCCACCCATAGGCACCCACACTGCCCGCTCCCCGTCCCAGCATGGCCAATGCAGCCGGTGGCAGCAAAACCCACCCGCACACTTCCATGGCTGCCGGCCGACTGAGCTGTCACTGAATGACGGCATACAGTAAGCATGGCAATACCATTGTTCGACACTGTCGACCGATGTATTTGCAGTGTGTACCATAAGCTTTCATTCACAAAACTCAGTGAATTAAAGCATGTACAGTACACACTGCAAGCCCATTGGTCGACAGTGTCAAAGAATGGTATTGCTGTACTTACTGTTTGCTGTCATTCAGTCACAGCTCAGTTGGTGGGCAGCCGTGGAGGTGCAGGTGGGTTTGCTGCCCGCTGGCTGCACTGGCCATGCTGGGATGGGGGGAGCGGGAGTGGGTGCCAATGGGTGGGGGTCCACTGGACTACCAGGGATATATCGATTCATTTCCCCGTTGCGATCAGGGCTGGGAGGGGGCTACTAGACTACCAGGGTAGTTTGCAATGGGATTGTCTTACAGACGTGGTCGGGGATGGGAGGGGGGCACCACTGGACTACCATGGACTATTGTGAATGGTATTTGTTTATTACTTTAATGTCGGGGATGGGAGGGGTACCACTAGACCTCCAGGGTATATCGAGGATGGTATTTATTAATTACTTTGATGTTGGGGATGAGAAGGATACCACTAGACCTTCAGGGAATATCAGGCATGATATTTATTTATTACTGTGATGTTGGGGATGGGAGGGGGGCCACTGGACTACCAGGGGGCACTTATGTAGCAATATGTACACTACAATCAGGTTCTGGGCTGAGTGGAGGAGGACACTAGACTACCTGGGATGTGTGGGGTATACTTATTCTTTATGGTTCGAGGCTGGGAGGAGGGTAGCCACCCAGGGGCTGGGCTGCTGTGTTGCACTGTGCAGTACATCAGCCCGCCTGTGGGTGGCTATGACTTAAGCATGATTTTTCCATGCCTAACTTTGTGCAGCACATCTCTGAGATGTGCGGGCAGCTGTGCCGCACATCTCAGCTGAATATGGAGATGTACTGCATATGCAGGGAAACGCCCCCTCCAGATGCACCACATACATTAGCGTTGTGCTGCAGCACATCCCGAATTGTGTGGCACATCACCTCCTTTTGAATATGTCCCAGGGGCACATTTCAGGGATGTGCCAGCGCAACTCAGTTGCGCAAGGCACATCCTCGTTGAATAACCTGGCCATTGTTTTTTTGGTCAACTATTTTTATCCTCCATGGTCGACACTGCTAATCTCTGCCACTGTACCAAACTCTGGGTCATTCAGTAATTTACCTGCGCTACGCACATCCCAGCGGAACTCCCGAGCCAGCCTGGAGGCATCATTGAGCAGTGTCCCCAGTTTCCACCATTTTCTCCCCTCTTAACTTCTCGGGGCCCCAGAAGTGGTGCCACATGGGTGTGGAGGTGCTCATGTGTGCCGCAGTTCCAGATGACAGGCCCTTCTACCCTCCCCTAGCCTTATGCCCGGGCTCCTGGAGGCAGCACTACCACCTAATCTCCACTGGGGGGCAGCCAAGCACCGACAGGCCTGCCTGATACCTCCTGAGGTAGAGAGCTGCCCACTGGCAACTACTAGTTAACCTCTCCCTTCCCTTCCTGCCGATCCCCGATGACCCGAGCTTGTTCCTGAACCCGGGTTGCCGGCATGGTGCGAGCTGTGGCATTCAGTGCCTCAGTGCCACAGGGCCAGCTTTTATTACACATATTAATAAGACTTCATGCTAGTACATGGCTAAGGGTCAAATACGATCAATATGGAGACTTGACATCTAACATTAAAACAAATTTGGGAGTCTATCAGGGCTTTCTTATTGCCCCAATTTTATTTAATATATACATAAATACAATTTTGCAGGCTTTAGATAACTCTGAATTTCATTTTCCAAAAGTAGGTAGCCATGCAGTCACGTTTCGGATATGCAGACGATGTGGTATTGATCGTAACATCTTTGTTGGGTCTTCAAAGGAAGGTAAGCCATTTTTCGGACTTGTGTAAAAAAGATAAATTGTCTATCAACATGAATAAAACAAATATGGTGGTATCTGGAAACAGGTCTAACAAACAATCTGCATTATATATTGATAAAAATAAAGCTGTCACCACAACACATTATGCCTACCTAGGGTTAAGATTGCCCATAATCTGTCATGGTCTTTACGTATTAAAACTATGTTACTAAAATTAAAAACATCTTTTATGGCATTTAAAAGATTCTCAGGTCAGACTTCTATAAAAGGATTAATAACGATAATCAATACAAAGATAAAGGCTGGGATCCATCTAATATTAAATTCTTAGAAATAGAATTAAATGAAATGTATAGCTATTTCCTTAAAGTTCAGCAATCAGCCCCCCCCGAAGTACTAAGGAGAGAGCTAAGTCAGTTCTCTTTAAGTACCTTGGCAATGGAAAAAGAATATTTGCATTATGATTGTTTTTCTTACAGGAAAACAGAATCCCTTGGATGTGTCTCGAAAAACAGATAAAATATCACAATTTAGGTTTTACCGCAGATATACTTAAAACCATACACAATTATATTTTTGTTGTGGGTCTGGGAAACATTTTGTACAAAATATACAAGGTCCCCTTTCCTGAAATAAAAGAAATGGTAAAGACGAGATTAAGAGATGTAAGTGTCCAACAAGATTTGGGAAACAATTGCTAAATTACACCACTTTAAATGGTACAAAATAATCAACAGAGATCATAAATTAGAACCATATTTAACCATTCTCAGAAATCCAGAAGAAAGAATTATAACCAGATAAGTATGAACTTTATAAAGCAAGTTATATCCTTTATGACCAAAGAAGAATAGGCATAACTGATCCAAACTGTGTTTGCTAAATGGGGATTGTGGATGACCTCAAACATGTAGTACTGCATTGCCCACAATATGAAATAAAGAGAAGGATATGGTTGGCCCCAGTATTAGCTACCCTTGGTCTCCCCTCTGAGCAATTAATACTTTATTTGTTCAATAGCCATGACCCACAAATACTTGACAGACTACATAGATTTTTGAAGTCATTAAATGTGTAGATGAGTCTGCTTAAATGAGGATTCCTTATGCTATATGTAAAGTTCAAGCGACAAAGAAATGTAGCTTTATACTGTATGTGCTGCAGCCTAATAATTTTGGAAAATGTTTATATATGAAGTCTGTGTAACATTTTTATATGAAGATATGTGAAAGCAAAACTTTGTAATGACTTATGTCGAACAAATAAAATTTTACCTACCTACCTAAAAAACAAACAAAAAATAGCCACTGCCATGGTATGGGCATGAGTCACCCATATCCAAAGCCATCTGGAGCTGGTGTTTAGCCAGCGATTGACCCTTGTTTCTGACTATTTTCACTGGCAGCTGCTGGTCAGCACGAAGATGAGGGAGGAGGTCCCCTAACACTCTAAGGAGGGAATAGCCAAAGTTAGCCATTATGACAGCATACCTGGCCTGATGAAGACCCAGTGATGTAGAAGCATACACCTTTTTAGCTGTGTGGTCAATCTTTTAGGACTCCTTGTCCAGAGGCTTGTCCCCTTGGCCACCCAATTTACAGAAGGCGGAGTTTGAAACTAAGCACTCAGCAGAGGCATGGTCAAAGAATCCAGGAAGGAAGCCCATTGACACAGTGTACTTGCAAACCATGCGAGTAGAGGGTGCCAGGAAGGATGCTGGATGTTACCAAAACTCCAGGGCTGGTCCAAGATGGCCTCAGCTATGGGAAAAACAAACTCTGTGGAATTTTACTTTTCCAGTTTGTCAGTTAACAGGTATTTGGCCTGGTTCTGGACTGGCTATAAGGGCACATTCGTGGACTCTGATATAAGTCAGTTCAAAGCTCCAAAGGGTACTGGCCCATTGTATGTGGTCTGCTCCTTGACTGATTTCTAGTCGAACATAAGAGTCCTGGTAGATGCCATGGATGAATCATCTTTGGAGTCTGAGGATTCCTCAAACATGGTCCTCTATTGTTTACCACCATGGACCACTCTAGTATCCTCAGATGGGGTGATCTCCACCAAAAACTGGCCTGGCAAACCTGCTCCAGCATGGGATTCTTTGGTAGGAACCCCAAACAGGGGCTGCAGTGGAGGTACCGCCACTCAAATAGGTGAAGAAGCAGACACAGGGGACTATACAGAAGCGCAGACCAACATGAAAATGACCAGTGTAGTCCAAGGGACTGAAAATCCAGAGTGCAGAGCTCTACCACTCACAGCAATGGTCCACTTTTGTCAGAGGAGCTCCTTGTAGTGCCATAAGAATTTTTCATTGATGCCGCTCCTGGCATGAGGATCAGACAGTGACGCCAATGGGTGTCCTCCAGAAGGTGGTAAAAAACACCTTCCTTTATATATTAAGCACTAGAGACTTCAGAGGCACAAACAACAGTGGAGTTTGCCCTGTGGTGACCCAGCTGGGATCATCGATTGGGCCATGTCCTCCTGAGTGAGGACCAGGAGAACTGAGGTCCAGAATCCTCCAACAACCAGTTGACAGGCTCAAGATCTTGACCACCTGCTTGACCAGAGTCGACAGGCCTGACGGGGTTACCATGGCCCTTGACTTTCCCCTGGACTGTAGGGAGATCGACCAGGGCAAAGTGGTTGTAGGAGTCAAAGGAGTGGGAAGAGCTTGATCTTTCCTGATTCCACAACCTGTTATGTTTTTTGTTTTTTCTGCTGTGGTGACAAGGGCTCTCCCTGATGGTCTGGAGGGCCAGACACATTTCTCTGAACTCATCAGAGAATGACCCTCAGACACTGGACCCAGCAAGGAACAGCATTGAGGCTGGTGAGGAACTCACTGCAGTTGTCGCTGCCTTTTTTTCCAAGACCACAAGCTCAGTAGCCAACATGGCAGCTGTCAAGGCCTTTTTGTGGTCTTTTGGCTGACAAAGGGCCAGTCAAACCTTCCAGTCTTCTATGGATGAGAACAGAATGGCCCAGCACAAACTGCATCCCTCAACATCGTCTTGATCATCCAGGCAGTACAAGTACATGTTTTGCTGGTCTGTGGCAGACATTTATTTTTTTTTTACCAGGCAAGAGATACTAAGCCGAAAGCTTGTTTACAGGTGCGACCTAGGAGCAGAAGAAAGTTAAGTGACTTGCTCAGGGCCACACAGTATGCAAGTGGGGGCTGTGGGATTTAAATCCAGGTCTCCAGGTTTGCACCTCCGAACCTTAAACCACTGCGCTATACTGCCTCATTTTCTGCTAGCACCAGGTGAAGAACTTACACATCCCAGTTTTTGCTCTGCATCGTTTATCACGAAGTGGAGCTGGAAGACTTGCAGAGCAACTTAAGTGAAACATGGACTTGAAAAATCAAAGATCTGCCAAAGAAGCCCTTGAAAATCGTTCAACACAGCAGAGCTATGAAGGAAAAGACCTGTCCCTTCCAGTGGAAAGATCAGGCGTTATGGGGCAGAGAAGAAGGATATCCCACCTGCTTGATGTAAGAAGGTTAACTTGAAAATCTTTGATGATGCACCCGTCTCTTGGAAGACAGCCACAGTGTGGATGTGAACAGTAGCCTAGCAAGAACTAAAGCTTTTTTCAAATTAAAGGAAACACACTTGTGATTGCTATATAACAAATTAAGTCTGATGTTTACAGCTTTAACCAGGAAATCTATATAAGCATTATAGGACAAAAATGTATCTAAATAAAAACTCAGACACTTAAAATAATCAACTTTTCAACAACATTACTCCGCTTATCCAGCTGGCCCAGCGGCACTGAGGTTTGAGGCACTAGACCCCACACCTCGCTCCGCACCGGTGACCTGGGTTCAGGAACGAGCCTGGGTCAGCAGGGGAGGACTAGGATTGAGCATCCGATAACAGCTCTCCTAGTCCTGGGGAGAAGGGATGGATGCACACTGCACTCTGCTAGTCCTTGGGGATACCCAGTGGTACTGCAGTTGTGTGGGTGCCAGTGGGGAGGAAGCACAGTAGACATCTGCACGCTAGTGCGTTGACGTCCTTGCATGTCTGTACTTCCATCAGGGGAGATAAGTGGAAAAAAGGCAGCACAGATCCGTGGCAGCTTAATGGCCGCAGTTTCCTGCTGCGTGATGCCGAAGGCATGCTGGTAATGATTCCTCGCTGGGTGCGGGGGCTATGGGGCGGCCTCCTTCACAGGTGTAGATGCGTCTGTCAGCTGGACATGCGGAGCTTCAGGGCTGGCAGTGGAGCGGAGGAGCAGTGGTTGGATGTGATGCAGGACTGTGGCTGCAGGTGAGGGAAAAAATGTTAAATGATAAAAAAGACAAACATTATTCCACGTATCCCTTATCACCAGGGGAAAAAGGGATAGACATCTTTGAATTACTACTGGATATGACAGACTTGGTCTTGGAAAAATTAAATAATCCATTTCTATCTAATCATTTTTTCACTAGTATGTAACTGGATTATAATGTAAAAATCAAATTTTCAACCTGCTTCCCTTGAAAAATAAAATAGCAGCAGCATAAAACAAAACGTGATTTAAAATCCCCAAATAATAAATAAAAAAAAAAATAAGTAAGTGTACAGATACATATACATCTATATATCTTTACACATGTAACTATATCTATCTAGTGCAGGACTGTCCATCCTTTTTTGGCTATGAGCAACATTTGAAATTTAAGAACAGGTGGAGAGCACCATCTTCACAATGCAGCACGTGCTGTTCAACATGTGCGCATCACATTAGACCAATATTTAACATTTTTACTATATATACATATATATATATATATATATATATATATGTTTTAAATAATAAATAATGACAGCATTAGTAAATAGTAACTGACATTGCTTTCTGTTTCTCCATTAGTATGTGCTGCCATCTGTATATGCTTTCCCCTCCCCACCCCCAAACACAGCACTGCTTAAATGAGGACCTCTCCACTGATATGTGCTCTGCTTTTACAAAGGAACCCCCATCATTACAAAAATACTAATTTACTTACTGGCAAATGAACACAGCAAGATAAGCCCAGGAAAAAAAAAGGATAATGTCGGTGTGATTGAAGGAGCAGAATTAAAACTCAACTAACAGCCCGCAGCATGTTTTCCTCACCGAGATGGACCACAAGAAAAACAAATGCTCTCAGCAGTAAGTAGTCGGCACATAACGAATCTGAGCACAGTACATTGCAAAAGGTTAATTAGGCACAGCAGATCTCAGTACTTAAAGTAAATTAAACAGTCAGTACACACCTAGAATTGTTGCATGCAGAACTTCAGCTAATTAAGATTCCGGTCATCTCGAGGAGAAATACAAATTATTCAAGATTTAGTAATCAGATTGAAACTGACAAACTGCAGCATAAGTGTTTGAATACTGCATTCTGGTTGTCCCTTGGGGGTAGCTGGATTGACTACTAGGATTTTGGGACAGAAACTATTTTTAAATAATTTACTGGTGCGTAGGAGTTTGTGATAGTTAAACTCTTTTTAACAGAGTTACTGGGGTTAAGGAGTGGTCACAGAAAAACCTGCAGTGTGAAACAGGAAAAGACAGTCTTTCAAGCAACAGAGGGTGGTGGATCTAGGTTTACGTTTGTTTGTTACAATTCTTAAGATTTTCCAGTGCAGGAAGTGTTTAAGCACAGCTGACTTATTTTGGGGCTGACAGCTCTCGAGCACAAACCACCAGGCCTGTTTGGGGCTGGGAAGGTTTACCTGTGTCTGACTTGGATGTGTGGATTTTTCTCTGTTTGATTAGCAGGGTATTTCTCTATCAAATTGTTGTGTAGGGCATCTTGCTGACAGGAAGGCACTCATTGCAGCAGTGGGTCAGAGCTTTTACCCAGTTGTTTTGCGAGGGCACAGTTTAGGCCCAACCCCTTCCACCCTCACCCCCACCCCTGGAAATAGTTCCTTTATACCTGGGGTTCTGACATCATTTCTCAAGAGTGCAAGGTGCATGTCACTGTCATATCCCTCTAGCACACTGCACTGACAATATAAGCATACACATTGTATATTATAAATATATATTTCTATATTACAAACCAATCACACACACACAAAAAAAAACAAATGTGGGAGTAGTGCAATGTAATGGCTGTGGGGCAGCAGTCTTCCGGGAGTCTTTCTGGAGGCTGAGATGCTGCCCTATTTGCAGACAACTCTCTGCCCTGAGGGAGGAAGTTGCCCGTCTTCAGGCCACACTGGACAGTAGTACGGGGACCTTCCCTCAGGCCACACTGGACAGTAGGAAGGGAACCTCCCCCATCCAGGGAGCACCACAGCCACCATCACTACCTCAGAGGTTGCGAAGAAAACACAGCATTTGGACCACAGTGGGCTCAGGATGGGTGAGGATGGTGGAACAGAGGCACACCCAGTCAGTTGTTCCACTCCACAATCCATACACCATTCTGGGGGAGCATAGCTCCCCTATGGATGCACCCACAGAGGAGACTAAGGAGGCTGAGGACAGCTGTCTGAGGGAGGCCCACAGGAAGGAGGCAGAGGACACCACAAGGAAAGGAAGCAGCTCCTGGTGGGGGACTCAGTTATGGGGGATAGAACTGGGAGGAGCTGGGAAAACTGAAGTAAGGTGCCTGCCTGGTGTCATGGCTTGGAGGGACAGAGGCGCATCCTCAGGATCACGACAACAGCTGCAAGGGAGACTGAGCTGGACATAATTGTCCACCTAGGGACAAATGACTTGGCTCATCATGAGTTAGAGCAGTGCAGGAGGACATTGCAGAGTTGGGGAGGGGCCTAAGACAAGTAGCACACACAGTATCCTTCTCAGAGGTGCTGCCTGTCAAAGGCATGGGTGAGGCGAGGTGAATTGGCACCATGCAGTTTAATGAATGGTTGAAAAATAGTGCGGAGCACAGGGGTTTTAGCTTCATTGGGGACTGGGGTTCCACCTGGAGGACACCAGCCTATACTAGCAGGATGGTCTGCATCTGTCCTGGAAGGAACAAGTCTTTTGAGCAATCGGTTTAAATGCTTAATTGGCAAGCTTTTAAACTAGTCAAGGGGGGGCACTGACAAGGCAGCAGAAAAATCCCAGCCTCTCCTACAAAACAGGGTACTAAATGAGAAAAAGACCAAGGTAGAACGGTCCAGTGGGGATGCTGCAACAGAAGGTAAAGCCATCAAAAATGGAGAGCAATGAGTACCAATGCCCGTAGTCTAGGTAACAAGCTTCCTGAATTAGTGGCTTTGATGGAGGAGGAACATCTGGATATTGTGGCAGTCACAGAAACATGGTACACACAAAACCATGACTGGGACATAAACATACCAGGATACACTATCTACAGGAGGGACAGGGAGGGTAAAAGAGGAGGAGGAGTAGTTCTTTACATAAGGGAAGGAATAAAAGCAACGGAACAAAAGGGTAAACAGGGAGGAGAAGAAGCACTGTGGGTAAATTTGGAGACAGGCAATTGCACCACAATCCGCACAGGGGTTGTATACAGACCCCCTTCTCAGGGGGAGGAAATGGACAAGGAAATGATAGAAAGTATACTTAGAATGGCAGAAAAAGGGGAGATATTTCTGATGGGTGATCTGAATATGCCAGATGTTAACTGGAGTGCAGTTGCAGCTGCCACTTCGAAGAGTGCAGTTATTCTAGATGCCCTACAGGGGGCATGCCTTAGACAACTAGTACTGGAGCCCACTCGAGAGGGAGCAATATTAGACTTGATACTCTCAAATGGAGATGGAGAGAGGATCACAGATGTAAAGTGGGTAGCTATCTGGGAACTAGCGACCATCGAACAGTATGGTTCACAATAAACACAGCAATAGAGTCAAGCCATACAAAGACAAAAGTACTGGACTTAGGAGGCTGACTTTGCCAAAATGGGTGAGTGCCTAAGGAATGCACTAGCAAATGGGCAGGAAGGAGGGGTGGAAGAATAATGGGGAATAATAAAACTGCCGTCACAGAAGTAGCGAGCCTTTGTGTGAAACAATAAACAAAACAAGACGATGAAGAACCACTATGGTTCAAAGGAAGTGGCAGTGAAGGTTCAAGAAAAGAAAGCATTCAGGAAGTACAAGGAATCTAGAAGGAGCAGGACAGAGAACTGTATCAGTTAAAGCAAAGGAGGCTGGGAAGGCAGTCAGAACAGCAAAGGCCCAAACCGAGGAAAAGATAGCCAACTCAGTTAAGAAGGGGATAAAACCTTTATAGGTACATCAGGGAGCGAAGGAAGACCAAGGGAGGGATAGTGAGGCTTAATAAAGGAGGGATGGTGGGCAGAGGAGACTGTGAAAAGGCAGAGATACTTAACAAATATTTTTGCTCAGTATTTACAAAGGAAGAGGGAGGTACATAAAACAAACAGTAGTAACACTCTGGATACAGAAGTTGATACCGCCCATTTACAGAAGAAAGGGTTCTGAAAGAACTCTTAAAACTGAAGGTGGACAAAGCAATGGGGCCTGATAGGATTCATCCCAGAATTCTAAAAGAACTAAGGGTAGAACTAGTGACACCACTGACTACCCTTTTTAACAAATCATGGGAGGATGGGGTGGTACCTGAGGACTGGAGGAGGGCAGATGTGATTCCCCTTCACAAAAGTGGGAGCAAGGCAGAAGCAGGAAACTATAGACCTGTTAGTTTAACCTCAGTGATAGGGAAAATGATGGAATCACTTCTAAAGGAAAGAATTGTCAAGTATCTAGAGGCCAGAGGGGCACAGGACCCTAGGCAGCATGGATTCACAGCGGGAAGGTCATGCCAGGCAGAATCTGATAGATTTCTTTGACTGGGTGACCAAAGCAGTAGATCAGGGAGGGGCTGTGGACATGGCCTACCTAGACTTTAGCAAGGCATTTGACACAGTCCCACACAAAGATTAATATACAAGTTAGCCAGCCTGGGAGTGGGTCCCAAGATGACAGCCTGGGTAAAAGAATTGGCTGGAGAACAGGACACAGAGAGTAATAGTAAATGGAGTCCACTCCAGAAGAAAGGAGGGTTATTAGTGGGGTACCAGGGTTCAGTATTAGGACTCGGTCCTCTTCAATGTCTTTATGTTTACACAGAAGGACTGGAAGAAAGTATGTCTCTTTGCAGATGACACTAAGATCTGCAACAGAGTTGATGCACAGGGTGGGGTGGAAAGGATGAGAAGGGACTTGGCAAGGTTAGAGGAATGGTCAAATGTATGGCAGCTTAGATTCAATGCTAAGAAGTACAAGGTAATGCACCTGGGAAACAAAAACCCTGGGGAAGAATACACAATGGGGGGTGAGATACTAACAACAACAAAAATGGAAAGGGACCTGGGGGTAGTCATATCAGATGACCTAAAGATGGGCAAGCAATATGAGGCAGCAAGGAGGGCTGGGGGGATACTGGGATGCATAGGGAGAGGCATCACCAGTAGAAAACAGGAAGTTATTATTCCTCTGTACAGACAGCTGGTGAGACCCCATCTGAGTACTGCGTGCAGTTCTGGAGACCCAATCTCATAAAGACATAGACAGGATGGAAGCTGTCCAGAGGGCAACAAAATGGTGCAGGGTCTGCACCGGAAGACATATGAAAGAGAGACTTAGAGGCTTAATATGTATGTCTAGAGGAAAGGAGGGAGAGGGGGGACATGATAGAAACCCTCAAGTACTTCAAGGGAATCAACAAAGTCCAAGAGGGTAGCATCTTTCAAAAAGAGGTGTGCAAAACAAGAGGGCACAATTTGAAGATAGGGGAGGCTCAGAGGTCATTTAAGGAAGTATTTTTCACAGAGAGGGTTGTGGATGCATGGAACGGCCTTCCGGAGGAGGTTGTGGAGTCAAAATCAGTGGTGGAATTCAAGCCATGCATGGGATAGTCATAAGGCAATTCTGGGGGGTGGGGGTAGGAAGAAGTAGGCTGCTGGTTAACTAGGATCTGCAGCTTATCCAGTAGGTAGGGAAATGGGCAGACTGGGTGGGCCAAGCGGTCCTTATCTGCCATCAAATTCTATGTTTCTATGTTTCTATTTATATCCGTCTTTGATGAGGGCACAAGGAGACAGCGAATCAGACCGCAAGTGACAATTAATGAACTGTGATTTGCGGTCTGTTGTTTTTGAAGGCCACGGTTTGCGATTTCGAAATAATTATTCACATCATTCACACATTCAGTGTTATCGCGGAGTCATGGTGAAAACATAGACAGACACAAATGGGAAAACAAAGGGGCAAGGGCAAAAGCACAAAAAATGCACAAAAGCAGCATTTTCTTTTCAGGAGCCTTCGCGAGCAACATAAAATGGCTTGGAGAGCAACATGTTGGTTGCGAGCCACGCATTGGACAGATCTGATCTAGTGCATCATGGCGCTGTGTTGCTCTGTTGTTATGAAGCAGGCAGTCAGGTTTGTGGAGAGAACAGGAGCGAGACAGAGAGACAACCTGGGAAGTGATCATGGATCCCGGTGTGGTATGCAGTGCAGTTCTGGTCGGAGAAAGATGCCAGAATTCTCGGCAGGAGGGAGGAGGGAGGGAGGTAAGAGGCTATACAAATGTTGTGGCAGGTTGGGGAAATCAGGAGCAGTGTAGGGGAGTAGAATTTAACTACAGATCTGTATTTTACATTAGCATCTGTGATGTTAAAGGAATGAAGGAGAAAGTGTAAGTGCTTCATATGGGCCACTGAGGAAATTAAAGTTAAGGGTGGGAGCTGGCGTGCAAGTGAGCAGCTGCATTCTGATTGTGCTGCTCGAGCTGCTGGCTCCAACCAGTGGCAACCAACAGTGAGAATATTTTTGCCTTAGAGAACCTAGAGTGAGAATATTGTGATATTCTCACTGTAGGTCTGGAGGAAGTAAAAATATAACTGATAACTGCCATTTAATATCCTCACAGGTCTTGCATAAGCACAGAGATAGATAGATAGATAGATAGATAGATAGATAGATAGATAGATAGATAGATAGATAGATAGATAACGGCTGGGTCTGGGGGAACCCTTCAGGAGCTTTTGTTGGCGGAGGGGTTGGGGGCAGGTAGGGCTGCTGCCCTCTGCTTGCCTTGGGGCTTGGCTGACGTCCAAGGCTGCCTGGTGGTGGCTTGGTGAAAGGAGGTTCTCTGACCAGATCTGGGCTGTTTGTGATACAAGACATGAATGGATCTGATGGTGTGCCCAGAGGCCTGGAGCCTAGAAAGGATATCCTCAACATCATCTCCAAACAGAAGGTTGCCCCTGAAAGGAGCATTCATGATGGACAGCTGGATGTCTTGGGCAAATCCAGACACCCAGAGCCAGGAGTACTGGCACAGGCACATTCTGGTAGCCACCGCCTGGGTCAGTGCATCCACAGTGTCATAGGCCACCCTGAGCAGTTGGGTACTGATGTCTGAGGCAGACTTGAGGGCACCCAAGGCTTGCTGCTTGGAAGAATTGTCAGATAAGGACCGGATGGCATCCGAGGCCTTGTCCCGCAGCACATTCTGATACTGTAGCATGTGGGCTGGGCAGCTGAGGGTACGGATCACCAAGGTAGAGGAGGCAAAGTTCCATTTCCCAAAAAAGTCCAGCCGATGGGACTCCCTCTTGAGTAGTAGAGAGCTCAAGTGTTTTAGCCATTTAGTGTGGTCATGAGCAGCGTTAATAACCACCAAATCAGTGTGGGCCTGCTCCCCCAGGAAGGGTTTGCCTGCCTGGGCATGATACAGCCTGTCAGCCTTTCGAGACATGGCTTGGATCAAATTTTGCCTATGACAAGCAGCCATGGTGATGTCCTCGTAGGTATCAGTGAGAAGGGGAATCATCAAAGGAGGGGAGTCGGGCTGGTGAAGGTAGGTCACGATCCGGCATTGCTCCAGGTCCTGCTCCTCGGTTTCAAATCCCATTGCCTCCTGGATGTGCTACATGATGGCTGTGAAGGAGGGATTGTCTGGGGGGGATTTAGAGATGTTCGGCAGGATCCCTTCCCCTTCCCCTTCCAAGGAGCCCGTGGAGAAGTTGGATAAGCTGCTAATGTTCCATCGTCCCCTTCATCCAATCTGAATCTTCCCCTTTATCAGGTAAGAGCAAGTCCAGTCGATCCTCATTCCCTTCGTTGGGTAGACGATGAGGAGTGTGAGCCAGCCGGGGGAAGCAGGGCCAGTCTTGAAGGAGCCAGAGTGGATGGCCCCAGAGGTGGGTCCAGGGAAGTGTAAGTCACCAGGCCTTGAGGCATAGGGACCCGCATTTGCAGAACCCCCCAAAAGGGAGGAAACAAGGGTTTGAATATCAACCAGGACCGGCGACGTTCCAGTGGGCACCAGGTAAAGGTCCCATAAGTGCTGGTGGGGGGTAGACTGGCGAAGGCCCGACGCACGCTCTCTGTGGAAGGATAGGCCGAAGAACGCAGGTACTGGCATAGGCTGGTGGTAAACTGGTGTAGGTCCGACTGGTGCCAGGTGTGGCAGGACTGGTGGAGGCTCAGCAGGGGCTGTTTGAGGCAGAGCCAGAGATGGTCCCACAGGCACTGGCTGGGGTGAGGCTGGTGCTGGTGTGGATGGGGCCTTTGTGGACGATAGAGGAGGGGGACTCAGCTCAGGAGAGAAGCAGGGGTCCTGCTTCTCCAGCAAAGGAGGGGCAGCAAACCCACTAGAGAAGTTCAATGCCAGAGAAGCAGTAGGTGGGCAGGAAGAAGAGGAAACCCTGGCAACTGCCAAACCCGAGCTGCCTGAGCCACCATGCTGTATGCCTGATGTGACAAGGGACCTAAGTAGCAGGGGCTGAACCCTGGCCTGAGAAATATCCTCCTGAGACAGAAAAGGAGACAGGAAGTGGGTCCTCCAGTAGCCCTGTAGAAGAAAGGGCATGCAGGGTGAACCCTCTGGAAGATGACCCCTGGGTGGTCAAACAGTGTGGTGACCATGAGCAGGAAGAGGAGGACAGGGGCCTATCACGGTCTTTATACCAGTGCTTATGCTTCCCACTGGCCTTGACCTGGGACTTAGAAGAGTGTGAGCCTGAGGACTGGGCTGGGGAGGCAGAGGCAGAGGCACTCCAGGCCTGCAGCTTCTGTTCCATGGAGATGACCTTCTGCTTCAGGAGCAAGTTCTTGAGTGTCTGCTGGCGGCGTCACTGAGTGGCCTGATTGAACTTCGAGCAGAATTCGCAGGCTGGGATGTCATTGTCTGAGCCCAGGCAATAGACACCGGCAGAATGGCTCTCCTTCGTGGGGATTTGCTGACCACAGGCACACTTTGTGGAATGCTCCGAGGACAACGTTGGTTTAGAAGACATAACAGAAAGTACAGTTATGCAAGAACTTACCGTTATACTAGATCTTTGAGAGAAGCTCTTGCAGCTGGCCACACTGGTGGGACCAAGCCAGTAGGCACTAAGACCTCATGGAAAACATCTAGTTAGCAGTCTGCCATGGGGGATCGCCCCCCCGCCAACATCAGTCAGCTGACGTCATCATAGCCTATATAGGAGGATGGTCCCCCACACCAACTCAGTTCTCCAGCTGGAGATCACACATAGGCAGCTGAAGGAGAACTGAGGAGGTTTCCTGAGAGCCAAAAATTAGGCATAAGTAGTGCAATAGAAAAAGAACAGCAGGGGGAAGGAGGGAGGAAAAGCAGGGCCTGCTGCAAGAGCCTCTCTCAAAGATCTACTGTTATGGTAAGTGCTTACATAACTGTACTATCCTACTTCGAGGCAGGCTCTTGCAGCAGGCCACACCGGTAGGACTTAGTCCCAAGAATTAAAAGTTAACACCAGGATCACACCACTGGGAGGAGGGCAGATCAGCAGGTAGAAGCTCAGGAGAGAAGGCCCTGAAGAACTGCTCGACCGAAACTGGCTCTGTGCCTAAAGGCGATGTTCAAACTGTAGTGCCTGGTAAAAGAATGGACAAAACTCTAGGTGGCAGCTGCACAGATGTCTGCAGTGGACACATTTCAGAAGCAAGCCATGGAGGCAGCTATACCCTGAGTGAAATGCCCTTGACCATTCCAGGAAGAGGCTTGTTGTACTTGCGGTAGCAACAAACAATGCAATTTGCTAACCACTTAGACAAACACTGTTTAGAAACAGGAGTGCTCGCTCTCTTAGGGGCGAATGAAACAAACAACTGATCAGTTTTTCTGAAGGACTTTGTGCGGTTCTTGTAGTACCACAACATCCTAGATGCATCCAAGGTATGGAGCAATGCCTCCCCCTGATTGGAATATTCAGGAAAATAAACTGGAAGGTGGATGGACTGATTCAAAGTAAACTCTGACACCACCTTAGGTACAAAGTTAGGATTAGTAGGCAAAGACACACTGTTTTTGTGAAAAACTAAATAAGGCTCTTTATACATCAGAGCCTGAAGCTCAGAAATCCTTCGAGCAGAAGTAACAGCAGCTAAAAAAAGCATTTTCCATGACAGAAAGCGCAGCTCACAACTCGCGGTTGGTTCAAAGGGAGGTAAAGTGAGTTTCTCTAACATAAAGTTAAGGTCCCATGGAGGAACCAGGTCCTGAATGGGAGGTTTCAAAGGTAAAATGCACCATAGGAATGTACAGGACACCTCGAGCTGGGCGATAGCCTTGCACTCAATAGGTGCATGGTATGCAGAGATGGCAGAAAGATACACCTTAAGGGAGGAGTACGCCAGGCCTGAATCTGTGAGGGAAAGGAGGTACTTCAGGACTTAATTCACCAAGCAGGTGAAAGGATCTACATGGCGAGCAGTGGCCCAAACAGAAAGCACTTTCATTTCATAGCATAAGTGTCATCGAGGCACAGGTCAGGAAGTGCAGGAAAACCAGGACCACTTTCAAAAGTTGCAAATAGCGTTTTATTATTAATAACAGCAAAATAAAAAAAATAACAATTGTTCAGTACAGCCATTTACAATGGCAGTACAAACATAGAAAACAGTCCTTCTGAGTTTTTTTTCTCAGTTTCAAATTTCATCCTGTCTCTCGTCTTTATTCAAAGCATTACTGCTCTTTTTATAAGTCTTTGAAGCCATTGCTCATTAACAGACATCCAGTTTTTCCTAAAATATTCTTGTTAGTTTCTTGCAGGTGCAGCAAAATGAACATAGTGACCCAGAACTGACCTCTTGTTGACAGCTCTGGAAAGATTTTGCAAACCAGAATCTCAGGTTAACCCCTTTGAGTTCCAACTATCTTTTTGCAATCATTTCAACAATATAACAAGATACATTTTCAAACAAAAGGATCCCAATTTCACATACAGTTTTACACAAAGATTCACAAATATTTTTATACCCGCAGATATGCAAGGGGGAAGAAAAGTCAGAACAGCAAGGGAAGGCAGAGAGATAGCGAGAGGCGGAGAATTGTGAAACCATGGCAGTGATCAGTTCCTAGGTCTCACAAGAACATTTGGCTGCGCAACCAGACAGACAAGAGACAGAAAAGGAGAGGATAGAACAGGCCCTTGTGTTTAAACTCTTTCTGTATAACAAATGGGACAGGGCCTTATTCAACCCTGTCACATACCCCCCTCTTTAAGAGGGACCCTGTTTTACAAAATCAGGTTTCCAAAACATTCTTTAAATTCTCCTTTAACATTACAGTAGCTTATAATCTTTATAGTTCAGTGTCTATGCAGTATAGCAAACAGAGAAGTTTCACCTCACATTTTTTTCAACCTTCAAAATCTCAATTCCTGATCCATATCATGACAAAAAATCAGCACTGACATTCTCTTTCCCATATTTGTGCATCACTTTAAATGGCTGTAGTGCCAGGTATCACAGTGTGATTCTAGAATTGTTATCCTTCATCTGGTTAAGCCAACAGACAGGATTGTGATATGTTATCAATACAAAGTCAACTCCTAGCAAATAAAACTTAAGGGACTTCATGGCCCACTTTGCTGCAAGGCATTCCTTTTCAATGGTGGAGTACAATTTCTCTCTGTCGTGCAATTTCCTACTTATGTATAAAATAGGATGTTCTTTCCCATCTATATGCTGACTCAAGACTGCACCTAGGCCCTACTTCTGATGCATCAGTCTATAACAGAAATTATTTCTCAAAGTCTGGGCTTCTTAAAACAGGGGTTAAACATAATGCAGCTTTAATGGCCTGAAAAGCCTCATCGCACTCTGGGGTCCATTTCACATTATTTGGGAACCGTTTCTTTGTGAGTTTAGTGAGGGGAGTAGCTAACTCGGCAAAGCTGGGAACAAATCTTCGATAATAACCAGCCAGTCCTAAAAAATGACCTACCATGTTTCTTGGTTTTGGGGACAGGGCAGTTAGTTACAGCTTCTATCTTGGAAACCTCTGGCTTGACTTCTCCATTACCCAAAACAACCCAAATATCTGGTTTTCTGCATGCCCAATGCACACTTGGTAGGATTGTCAGACCTGCCTTTTTCATTGATTGGATAAATGCTCATAGGTGTTCCACGTGGTTTTTCCAGTCTAGACTGTACACCACAACATCATTCAGGTATGCAGCACAATAACCAATATGAGGGGATAAAATTACACCCATGTACCGCTGGAATGCAGCGGGTGTGCCATGTAAACCAAACGGCATGGTGGTGAACTGACAGAATCCTATGGGAGTGGTAAATGCAGTTTTGTCTCTGGATTCTTTAACTAGGGGGATTTGCCAGTAACCCTTGGTAAGATCGAGGGTACTGATATACTTGGCACTCCCCAGTCTGTCCACCAAATCATCTATTCTGGGCATAGGATAACTATCAAATTCTGATACTTGATTAAGTTTCCTAAAATCAAGGCAATCAAGACACCCCCTTCTTTTTTCTTCATGATCACCACTGGTGATGACCAAGCACTTCTCGACTCTTCTGTGATACCCAATTCTTTCATTTTTTGTATTTTCTTAACCACGTCTGCTCTGGTAATCTGTATGTCTTTTGTCTAACAGTGCGAGCATTCCTTGTCACTATTATGTGCTCAACCCCTTTTGCTCGGCCTGGTACTGTGGCAAAAATACTGTTACATGTCTTCAGCAAGTTACAAATGTCTGTGGTTTGTTCAGAGGTTAAGGAAACATTCACCTTTACAGTATTAGCAGTTACAGTTTGTTCCAGTCTATCATATGCTACATCGATATCTTCCTTATCAGTTTCTGGTAAAACCAGCAAAACAGTTTTTGATGTTTTTTCAGCCTATTTCTTGAGGAGGTTAGCATGGCATAGCTTAGTAGGATTTTTCCTGTCGGTGTCTCAGTCTCATAGTTAACTGTGCCAGTACGTCTAAGCAGTTTATAATGCCCTTGCCACTTCATTAACAGTTAATTTTCTGTAGTGGGTAACAGTAGCAAGACATTTTCATCTGGCTCAAAATCTTTTTCTTTTACCCCATGGTCATAATATACTTTCTGCTGGTTGTGGGCCTCTTCCTGATTACTATGGGCGATTTCTACATATTTTGCCAGCTTCTTTCTCTAGGGCACACATTAAAATGTAATAGATTGTTTCTGAGTGGGGTTATCGTCCCTAGTTTCTTTTATTATATCTAGTGGCCCACTAGGTTGTCTGCCATACAGCATTTCAAATACTGAAAAAGCTGTTGATGCCTGTGGCACTTCTCTGTAAGCAAAAAGCAGGTAAGGTAAGTATTGGTCCCAGTCTTTCCCTTCCCCTTTTGCAAACCTTTTTAACATGCAATTTAGGGTTTGATTAAAATGCTCAACAAGACCGTCTGTCTGAGGGTGATAAGAAAAAATTACTGTAGTAATCTTGTTTCTCCCTAGGGAATCTTACTATATTCCGACTTATGCATTATGGTCTCACCATAAGACTGCCCCAGAGCTGAAATGGTTAATAGAACCTATGCTAATCATGGAATGTTAGGCTCAAGCTCAGTTTTCAAACCACTGTCCCTGGTAAACATTCTACAACTGTCAGATTCTTACGGAGCAAAGCTAATAACAAGCTATCTAAACTATACTAATAATTAATGATTTAACACCACCCAACACCAACTATTCCCCTTTTATTTTGAAAAAATGTGGGCCACAATAAGACTCAAGTCACTAAGCCCAAAAAAGAAACACCCATAGGATTTGAACAACATGAACAGCTGTGTTGCAGTGCCTGTAGGTCCCAGCAGGGGAGGAAGGGTGGGAGTTCAGAAAACAGTAAGATTCCCTTAAAAGAAACAAGACTACTATGGTAATTAATTTATTCTTCAAACCCCAGGATATCTTACTGTATTCCGACTTATGCAGACTACCCAAGCAGTACCTTTGGAGGAGGGTAGAGGACCTATTTAGGAAATAGGCTCTGTAGTACTGCTGTGCCAAACTTGGCATCATTTCTGGCCTGGGTATCCAGGCTGTAGTGTTTGGTAAAGATGTGAACTGTTTTCCAGGAAGCTGCTTTGCAGATTTCTAACAAAGGGATATCACTAGCAGCTGCAATAGAAGCCACTGTACCCCTTGTAGAGTGGGCCCTGAGGCCTACAGGAGGCTCTTTACCCACCTTGCTATAGCAAAATTGGATACAGGCAACAATTCAGTGGGCAATGGACCTCTTTGAGGCGGGTTTACCCTTCCCCACTTCTCCATAGGTCAGGAAGAGCTGGGCTCTATCCTGCCTGTGTCCTTTCATGCGATTCAAGTAGTAGCTTATAGCTCTCTTGACATCAAGACTATGCAGTCTGCATTCCCCTGAACTGGTATGATCAGTGAAGAAAACTGGCAAAGTCATGTACTGATTAAGCTGGAAGTCTGAAACCACCTTAGGGAGAAACTTCCTCTTAGTCATAAGGACCACCTTGTCCCTGTGGACTGTTATGTAGTCTGGATCTGTGGACAAGGCCTGGAGCTCACTGATCCTCCTGGCTGAGGTGATGGCTACCAGGAACACTGTTTTCCATGTCATATACTTAAGCTCTGATGAGGACATGGGTTCAAATGGTGGTTGCATTAGCTGGCCAATGCATATATTAAGGTCCCATGCAGGAGTGAGTTCTCTGTGAGGGGGCTGCAAGTGCAGTAGATCCTTGAAAAACTTCCTGAATATCTGGTTGGCAGCCAGGGATGCCCCTTTTCCAACAAAGCGGTAAGCAGAGACAGCTGCTAAATGCACCTTAAGAGGGGAAGGTTGAAGTCCTAGGGAATATAGTGTGCCAGATAGTCCAAGAATACTAGTAAGCCAGCCTGGTGGTGCTCTATCTGTATCTGTCCGCACCAAATTGAAAACCTCTTCCATTTAGACGAATAGGACTTACTGGTGGAAGGTTTTCTAGATACCCTGAAGACCTCTAGTACTCCCACTGAGAGGTGTAGGTCAGCATATTCTAAGTCCTCAAGAGTCAAGCTCCGAGTCTGAGGGATTGCAGATTGGAATACAGAACTGTGCCCTGGGAGGAGGTCAGTAATTGTGTCTTCTGGGCAGGGAGATTAGTCTGAAGATTGACAGGGTCAGCAGCAGTGAGTACCAAGGCTGTCAGGCCCAGTCTGGAGCAATGAGGATCATTATTGCTGGCTGAACCCTGAGCTTGTTCAGTACTGTGAGCAACACGGGAAATGGCCAGGGGGGAGGGGAAGCATACAGGAACTTCTGTCCAATCCAACAGAAGTGCATCTAGAGACACTGTGCCTGGTGCAGGAGGCCTGCAACAGAACAGTGGCAATTGGTGATTGTCTGGGGCAGCAAAGAGGTCCACCTCTGGGGTGCCCCACCTTCCGAACACCACTTGCAGGATCTGCCTGCTTAGTGACCACTCGTGGTGATTCTAATTGATCTTGCTGAGAGCATCTGCTAGGACGTTGTCCTTTCCTGGAAGATGGACTGCTGAGAGGGAGATCCCCAAGGAGTAAGCCAGATTCTATACTTTCATGGCCTCTGTGCACAGAGGTGACAACCTTGTGCCCCTTGCCTGTTTATGTAGTAAATTGTGATTGTATTTTTTGTTCTAACTTGAGCCACCTTGCCATGAAGCGTTGAAGCAAAGGACTGAATGCCCAGATAAACTGCACTGAGTTTCAACAGGTTTCTGTGAAGCAGAGACTCCTGCTGGAGTCAGGTACCATGTGCAGTGTGTTCCCCTAAGTGTGCACCCCACACTAGTATGGAGGCACCTGTAGTTAAGACTGCTGCTGGTGGCAGCTGGAGGAAAGGTACCCCTTCCTTGAGGTTGTACCTTTCTGCCACCACTGCAGAGCTTGCAGTAGGGATCCTGTGACTGGAACCATCTTTGACAGAAAATCTCCTTTCTGGGGCCAGTGAGACCTGAGGTGAAACTAAATGTCCCTCATCTGGATTCTTGAACCTGACACTTGCTGTTGATGCAGCCATGTGTCCTAACAGCTGTAGAAAATGTCTTGCTGGTCTGTGGGTATGCAGCTGGATAGGACAACATCAAGGGCTAGGAGTAGAAGCTTCAAATGAAGGGAGTCTGCACTAAATCTAGATTTCCCCAGGACTCTGGTAAGGTATGATTTGGCTTCACAAGGGGAGACAGCCCTGACACGGAAAGGAGGGATACCTTTTTTTTTGGGGGGGTAGTTAGGAGAGGACTGACAGTGCTGTCAAAAAAATCAGAGGGGAGAACCCCGCTTAGATCAGTGAATAAGGTATTGAAGGTATCTGCAATGTGCTGTGGATCCTGGGTAGTGACACCACTGATGTTCAGCATGGGGATTTGGGTTTACGGTCAGGTCTTTAATATTGTCCCAAAACTTCCTCCCTGAACCCCAGGTGGATGAGAGACAAGTTTGGTAATGTGCAGCCTTTGCATGAAGTTAAGTGACTTGCTCAGGATCATACAGTATGCACCTAGGCGGCTGTGGGATTCAAACTCAGGTCTCCAGATCTGCAGCTCAGAGCCTTAACCCACTGCGCTATACTGCCCACTCCTATGAAAAGGAGAAGTAGCAGAAAATACCCAGGGTGGAAGGTGTGAGGGAAAGCAGTACCTACTGCAAGAGCCTCTCTCGAAGATCTACTGTTACGGTAAGATCTTACGTAACTGTACTACCTTACTTTGAGAGGGCTCTTGCAGTAGGTACTAACAAATTGGACTGAGTCCCAAGCACTCACAATCAGACACGTCTGAGACATGGGGAGTAGGAACAAGTCTGCAGGAAACAGGGTTCTTAGGACAAGGGTCCCTGAAGAACAGCTAGGCCAAAGCCTGCTCTGTCCCTAGAAGCAATGTCCAAATTGAAATGCTTAGTGAAGGTATGGAGAGAACTCCAGTGGCAGCTGCACATATATCTGCGGCAGAGACGTTCCTGAAACAAGCAGTAGAGGCAGCCATGCCCCTGGTTGAGTGCCCTTTAACTTCCCCTGGAAGTGGTTTGTTATACTTCTGGTAACAAAAGGTAATGCAGTTTGCCAACCATTTGGACAACACTGTTGAAACCACAGTGCCCTCTCTTTTGGGCGCAAAGGAAACCTGTCTGGTCACGGGTTGAGACACACTCATGCACACTTGTGATCTCTACAAACTGACTTAATTTTGACGAGAGGCTAAAATATCATGCTTGCCTCCTTGCTAAAAAAAGTCTTTTTCAGGCAAGCCTTGTCTGAACTCCACTCGCTCGTCAAACCAGCCCCTCCTACCAGAGCATCCAGAAGCAACACCAGATTCCCCTCTCTGTGCCCCACTGCAAGACCTCCTTATGCCAAAGGGCATTACTTCACTGGGTACCTCAATGGCCTCCCTTCCACCATCGCCTTGGAACACAAACTTGGCCTTTTCAAAATGTCCCTCAAAAGTAATTTCCTTGAGCAAACTTCCTGGGACTGCCCCAGCCCAGCCCCCACACACCCTGGAATCCCCCTCTGGGGCTCTTATGATAGTGTATCACCGGGCCTCTTAGGTTAGTGTATCATAGAAGGTACTTCACCTGCTGATGCTGGGTAAATCACCTACCCTAGATTGTGTAATACTGAATTACCTACTGTGAACGTCTGGTCTACCTGACCCGACCCTAGATTTATTGTTCCTCGCCGTTATATTTTAATGTTTCTTCTCTATTGTATCAGTATAGTGTCAGTGGCTCAGCAGGAAGCACACACGCCTCGGAGACCAGGAGATCGGAAGACTGTGGGTTCTATCCCCACACCAGGCACTTGGGTTAAATTCCAGTACTGACACGGGAGTGCTGCACTCCTGAGGTGCAGTCTTTTAGATGAGATGTTAAACCGAGGTCCCATCTGCCTGTTCTGGTGGTAGTTCAGGTGGAAGTTAAAGATTCCATGGCACTTCTCGAAAAGAGCAGGGGAAAGTTTATTGAACATACAAATCAGTATTCATACAAAAATACAGAAAAATAAATCAAATTACATTATACCAAAAAGAATATAACACTTAATACATAGTCTTGTTTCAGGACTATAATACATTCATGTGATAGGAACAACTGAATCAGTTACCCAAGAAAAACCTTTCCATAGTTCAAGAATTTCTGGATTTGATAACCTTTTACACTCAGAAACACACACCTTCTGTAAATCTTTACTGATTTTCTTGGACAATTCAGTATATGTACTGTCAAACACCTAGCCATCCAAATATTCCATTTAATTGCAGTGAAGACTAAGTATAAAGTGCTCATATTCCATTTCCTCCGGGGTAATAAACCCACATATCAAGTTAATATAATTAATTTTAGCGAATAAAGGTCCCTGCCATTGTTGTGCCAGGTAGGCCCAAAATTTTTCAATAAATGATCAAAAAACAAACGTTCTATGGTTTCAATAGTATTACTACATTGAAGCCTACCACATATTCTATCCTGGAGTCGCTTGTGCTTATGGTTGCCTTTTAAATTTATTCTCTCATGGCACGACAACCAATGAAAGTCCCACATGTGGGTTGGTATTCTTGGTGTCCATAAAAAAAATCTGGAGATGTTAGCTAAGGGCTTGGGCACTTTTCAAAAGGTTCTGGCACTACACACAAGGTTGTCATGAGATCCTTGTATAAGGTTTTATGTGAAGAGGAAGAGATAATTTGTTGGGTCGAAACTTGCCATTGTTTTACCCTAAGAAAAGTCTCCTTTAGATAGAATGAAGTTGTAGCTGAGGCTCTGAGTGACTTTAGTGTTTCCCACTGATGAAACCAAGTTTTACAGTTCTCATACAACCATTGTTTCCAACCCCTCTGTGTATCAACTAACAGAGGTTTCAGGTTAGACATGAGGAAGATACTGTTAAAAAACAAAATGGGATTCACTATGTCCAGACCGCCTTCTGTGACTGTATGGTATGTTATATTCCTTTTAATTGGGTTGAGGCGGCTGCCCCATACTGCTTGGAAAAATAAGACTCAAAACTGCTGTCTCCAGTTTTTTAGGCACTGGAAACAGATAGCTTAACTACAAAAAAAAGGGACTAAAAAAGTTTTAATCAAAAACATTGTTTTCTTTTTTACTTATTGTACCTCTATTCCATTGTGCCACTTTACTCCTCCCAAGTGCCAGTTTCTCCTCCCAATTTATTTTCCCTGCATCTGGGGGGCCAAATTGTGTGCCTAGAATGGAGACAGGACTATCTGTAAGATGAATAGAACCTATACTAGATCTCTGAGTAGGAGGGATCCCTAGGGTAAATCCAACACATGCGTCTAAATTCAGTGGCACCTGACAAAGAGCCAAAGGTGCCACAAAGGGAAATCGAATCATATACAGAATGCTGATCAGCCACTATGAAGCACAGATCGTCTGCATATGCAAGGGCCTTAGGAGTAATGTGGTGGAACTGGTTATTGATCTAATAGACTGAAGTCCATTTAATTTTCATAGTAAAGGGTCTATAAAAAAAAACAACATATTTATTTATTTTATTTAGTTTTTGTTGACCGGGTAAGTGCACTAGACAAATCCTGCCTATTTTCAGGCACGACCCAGGGGAGGGGGATACAGATGAATGCCCACTGACCTTGAACCAGATTAAGCTGTTGGTGGTATTTTTAGTGAATGAGGGAAATTTGGCCAGGACACCGGGGGAAATTCCCCTACTCTTTTCGATAAGTGCCATGGGATCTTTCACATCCACCTGAACTACCACCAATCCAGGCAGATGGGACCTCGGTTTAACGTCTCATCCGAAAGATGGCACCTCAGAAGTGCAGCACTCCTCTCATGCTGCACTACAGTGTCAGTACTGGGATATTAACCCAAGTGCCAGATGTGGGAACTGAACCCACAGCCCTCTGATCTCCCAGCCTCAGAGTCGAGTGTGCTACCTACTGAGCCACTGACACTGACTCATAGGGCACCCTTGCCAAACCCCCTCTATGAATTGGTATCATAGGACCTTCCCAACCATTCACTACTGGGACAACTGTGGCTGTTCTATAAAGTGACTTGATCCAGCTCAATACTGTATCAGGCGCCTTATAGTGCTGCAACACAGCCCATAAAAAGTCATGGCTAATAGAGTCAAAGGCTTTCCTTTGGTCAAGAGAGACAACATATCCTGGGCAAGTTGTGGAATAGCTCTGGGTTATTACTTCTTGTAGTAGTATTAAATTATCTTGAATTTTCCTGTGTTGGGATAGAACAGGACTGTTCCAGCGAGATAACTAATTCTGCTATTAAGAGCAGACGTTTGCTCAACATTTTGGTTAGAAGTTTAAAATCTGTGTTGAGCATACAAATTGGTCTCCAGTTGTACAGGTCAGTCTTCTCACCTTTTTTATGTAAAAATATTAATGTTCCTTTATTGAAATTAAATGGTACATTCACTATTTGTAGCATAGTATTATAAACATTAGCAATCTCTGGGCCTAGATGCTCACCTAAGATTTTATATAACTCATTCGGTAGGCCATCAGGTCCAGGTGTAGTATTTTTCAAATGGTGGATACTATCCAAACTTCCTCCTGAGAGATTGGTTAACTAATCCTTGTAAGTATATTGGGGTGGGGGAGGATTTTCTGGTATCTGAATATCCTGAAGATACTTTGGGAACTTCCTAGTATCTTGTCAAAATAGGGGAAAACAGATTAATATAATATTTAGTAACCATCCTTAAAATTTCTTCTTGTGAGGTTTGTTGTATTCCATATTGGTCAGTTAAACAAGACATCATCTTTTTCCTCCCACACTACAAGAATGTTGGTCAGAGGGACAAACCAATTTTGTGCTGTGCCCAGAGTACAAAACCTTTGCTGATGGTAAAGTCGTACTGCTTTCTGTTTTAGAAAAGATAGCATATCTTTCTGTACTAGCCTTATTTGCGGATTTAAATCTTGACCTGTAGTACTGATGATAGTGAATAACGTTTGTAAGTAGGTTAGGTATAGGGTGTTACTTTTATTTTTACTAAACTGTTTTAGAAAATGAATTAGATCTGACTTTGTGCCTTCCCACCACTTGTGGGATTTTCATAACAAATCAGAACTGACTTCCTGGCTACTAAGAAGTGAACTAATGTATTATGAACAATATTATCTGTTATAAGAGCAGTATTAAGTTTGCAGAGTCCGGAACCCTTGGAAAAAGAGGGATCATGGCCTATGGAGATGGACACCATCCTATGATCTGAGAATTCTACAAGAGAGACTTGAGCCAATGTGATAGGTTCTGGGATAGAAAAATGAAGTCTATCGTAGTTGACAAAAGTGCCCTTCTGAAAGGTGGGGGTATGTTTTGTGAATTCAAGATATGCATCACATAATTGTGCTGTGTGCAGTATTGTTATTAAAGCTCGTGAATCACAGAAGATTTTTTGTATTTTAGCTTGTGCGTGTTTGTCTTGTATACTAAGACCACAATTAAAGTCTCTTGTGAAAATGAGTTGTTTTCAGGTATGCAAGTAAAGTTGTATACATGACAAGAGCTCTATCCTGGGGGATGTAGTTTGGGGGGTGTACTGATTAATAAGACAAATGGTACTTTCTGTATTAGGGCATCTAGAATGAGAACTCTATCTGGAACCAAGTCGAATAGTTTGAGTAGTTTAAATTCTGGATGCTTTACTAAAATGCCTAACCCAGAACAAGTATCCTGGCCAATTGACCAAAAGGAAGGGCCCAGAAGCCAATCCCTCTGAGCTTGCCTTATGTTGTGAGAGGTTTGAAGCCTGGTATCTTGCACGAATATTAACCCTTGAAACAAAGAGGTGAGAAAAGAAAAAAATGTATACCCCTTTTCTGTTCTTTTGATACTAGCAACATGGTGTATAACACAAGGGGGAAAGCTTTCCTAAAGGGTAGTTAAAATTATACTTTTTTCCTTCCAGTAGCGATTGCCCCTTTCATTTTGGACTTTGCTTTCCGCTTCTGTGACCCCCCCTCCCTTTTGTACATATTTCTGTATTGGTGGTGCCCTTAGGATGTGAGGAGGTGATAGATGAGGAGTCTGAGTTATCTCCGGAGTCTGCTGAAGTTTCTTGTAGAATCTCGTATTGATTAGTCAGGGTAATGGGGGGAGGTCCTTGTTGTTTGGGGGGGGGGGTAGCTTTTAGTTTTGTCCGAGCTGAAATCCTGCAACTCAGTTGTGCTGGTTCTGTGGGAGGAGGCATGTTTGAATCTACCTTTGGCCTTGCTGCTGGTCCTTCAGAAATGGGGGCTGCAGGTAACAGACAGGAGCTAACAGGAGGTATTTCTACAGGAAGGGAATACTCTAGGGGTGGTGGACTTAGATTCGCAGAGGTTGAAGGAACCACGGGGGGTTGGGGGTCTGCTCTGGCTCAGGTCTATTCCTGATTTTTGCTTTTTGCACTTGAGTGATAAAGTGTTGGTCAGCACCTTCATCAGGGTGTTCTTGACTGTGAGCTGCCCATGTACAATTTTGAAAGGTATGGCCTACCTCGTCACAAAGGTTACATTTGCTCTCATTTAAACAATCTGAACCTAAGTGCCCCAATTCCCCACATAAATTACATTTTACCGTGTCACAAGCACTACTCAAGTGAGAGGAGTTGCTGCACCTGTAACAGGCCTTAGACTGGCCAGGATAGAATAACACTTCCTTGTCTCATCAAAGAAAAAAGGAATTAGGCAAGTGTATTATTCCAGATTCAGCAGATTTTAGAAAAAAATTTCACTTTCCACCCCACTCTCCAAGTGTTCTCAGTATCTAATATTGCTTCAGAATCCCCCAGAACTGAACAACGTAACTTTAACCAATATAACACATCAGCAATGTCTACCCCTTCATTACGAAACAAAATGGCAATTGTTTTATAGGCTAGCTTTGTTAGAAGTATAGCCAGGAAGGGAGTCCATAAAGCAGTCCATTTAAGAGAGTGATACTTTGTCCAAAACCTTTCTAAACACAGAGAGGTTTTAAAGCTAATGTCAAAGTTTGTTTCCCCAGAAATTTGTATCAAGGCATAGATCTCACGGGAAAAAAAATTCATGGAGTCCTTTAGTACGTTGCGTGCAACAAACAGCTGGTCTGGGGGTTCAGATATGCCTCCTACATAAGACAAGCACACCGCATTGTGACACTTAGCAGGCAAGTCAGGTACACGAAACGAAGTAAAGTTTCTTTTTTCTGTCCACCTGGCTTTCTATTCAGTGGTACTTCAACCTGTGGCAATGTATCTGGCGTAGAGATCTTTTCTCGTCAGAGCCCCCACCTGGTACAACTCTCTGCCCACATAGGTCACCTGCCACCCCAAACTTGGCGGTTTCAAGATGGTCTTCAGGAGCCACATCCTTACCTCCCGTGCCTGCACCTGCCCATAATAGGTCTACCACTCAGCCTATCGCCTGGGCTCCCACCGCTGCACCGCAGTCAGTAGTATTACAGTATCTCTATTGAGCATAAACAGTGACCAAGTCTAAATCGCCAGACTACTTGCTAACTAGAAATACAGCATGTACCTGTAATATAACTTGTTTAGCCCTTGAACAGGGCTGCTTCAGTTCCCCCTTGGTCAGACGGCACCCAGCTGACTGAGACCAGGACGCCCGCCTGCAGCTCCTTGGAAGCTGCCTGCCCTTGAACAGGGCTGCTTCAGCTCCCCCAAGGTCAGATGGCACCCAGCCGACCGAGACCAGGACACCCACTTGCAGCTCCTTGAAAGGTACGGTGACAGTGCAGCCAATCGGAACATGGGTGCTTCCAGCAAACCCGCTCCGATTGACCAGGGCTTTTTCCCCTGCTTTTGCTGTCTGGTGCTTTTTACAAATAGATTCAGCTGCAACTAAGCAAAATTCAAGTGTCTCATAGAAGGATTTCAACTGTATTAGCTGGATTGTAATTTCTACTACTGTTTTAAAGTGCTTACAGCTCTTCTGTTTCCTTGCTCCTGCAACCCCCAACCCCCATCCAAGCACTCTGCCTTGGCGCCGAAAAGTCTCACTCTCCTTTGTCTTGCTAAATTGCTCAGTCTAAACCTGTCCTGCCTCTACGCTATTTAACCCTGCTACTTTTCTTCTCTCCAGCTGCCTGCCTTTGAACAGAGCTGCTTCAGCTCCCCCACGGTCGGAAGGCACCCAGCCAACTGAGACCAGGATGCCCGCCTGCCCTTGAACAGGACTGCTTCAGCTCCCCCACGGTCAGACGGCATCCAGACGATCAAGACCAGGACGCCCGCCTGCAGCTCCTTGGAAGCTGCCTGCCCTTGAACAGGGCTGCTTCAGCTCCCCCACGGTCGGATGGCACCCAGCCGACCGAGACCAGGACGCCCGCCTGCAGCTCCTTGGAAGCTGCCTGCCCTTGAACAGGGTTGCTTCAGCTCCCCCACGGTCGGACAGCACCCAGCCGACCAAGACCAGGACGCCCGCCTGCAGCTCCTTGGAAGGTACAGAGACAGCGCAGCTAATCGGAACACGGGCACTTCCAGCAAACCTGCTCTGATTGGCTAGGACTTTTTCCCCTGCTTTTGCCACCTGGCGCTTTTTACAAATAGATTTAGCTGCAAATAAGCAAAATTCAAGTGTTTCATAGAAGGATTTCAGCTGTATTAGCTGGATTGTAGTTTCTACTACTGTTTTAAAGTGCTTACAGCTCTTCTGTTTCCTTGCTGCTGTACCCCCACCCCCCCATCCAAGCACTCTGCCTTGGCGCCGAAAAGTCTCACTCTCCTTTGTCTTGCTAAATTGCTCAATCAAAACGTGTCCTGCCTCTACACTATTTAGCCCCTGCTATTTTTCTTCTTTCCAGCTGCCTGCCCTTGGAACAAGGCTGCTTCAGCTCCCCCATGGTCGGACAGCACCCAGCTGACTGAGACCAGGATGCCCACCTGCAGCTCCTTGGAAGGTACGGCGACAGCGCAGCCAATCGGAACACGGGCGCTTCCAGCAAACCCATTCCGATTGGCCAGGACTTTTTCCCCTGCTTTTGTCGCCTGGCGCTTTTTACAAATAGATTTAGCTGCAACTAAGCAAAATTCTCATCGAAGGATTTTGCCCACCTACCCCCAACCCTTCACTGATTAAATACACCTATTGCCCGCCCACATTCCCTCTCGCTCCATCATTGGTTAGTAAGCCTAGCAGCACTCGCTCCCTCATTGGCTAATAAGCCTAGCAGCACTGCTTGCTCCCTTATTGGCTACCTAAAAACCTCATTCCCTCTGCTCCCCCATTGATTCCTAGTCCTTACAGGTCCCTATCATTTTCCTGCCCCCGCATCCCAGCCCTCTACCTTCTCCACTAAATAACTACAGCACCTACCTTCCCCGCTAAGTAACCACAGCAGTAAGGTCCTCCTAGCACCTGATCCGCACCATGATCCTTCTACCAGGCCACCTGACCCTGCTCATCCCTATTCTCTTCTCCCTCCCTTTCCAACATGCCACCCACCTCTCCCAAATCCTGCCAAACCACGTTGAGCTCTCCCACCCCTCCAGTCCAGCGTCCACCTCCCCTTTCACCCAAGCATGGACACACTCTGCCACATGTCCCATCCCATTTCTTTTCAACCCATCACTCCCCTGGGTCATTTTTCAACTTATTCCGCTATGCCCAGCTCATACATGCCATCAATCTAAGATGTCCGCTCGCAGTCAGTCATATACAGCTATTCGCTCACTACCTGACTCGCGCTCTCCTGCTCCTTGCAGCAGGTGACATCCACCCTAACCCCGGCCCCAATACTACCCCCCTCATGCCCCTCTCCAACATCGGTCTCTTCTTCAACTCACTCTGGGGACCTTCTCCCACGTGGCTTGTGCCTCCTGCACCTAAATATAAGAAGCCTTGTCCACAAGCTTGACTCCCTTCAGGTTCTTGCCGTCTACTATGCTCCAGATATCCTCACCCTGTCCGAAACCTGGCTCAACAAAAACATCAATGACTCCTCTGTCACTATTCCAGGCTACACTATGGCCCGCCAGGATAGAGCCTCTAAAGGTGGTGGAATAGCCATCTACATAAACTCGGACTTGCACTATTCAGTGGTCCTGACCAAGTCTGAACTAAAAGTCCTTGAAATAATACTAATTCAGCTTGTCCTTCCCTTCTTGCTATCAATCTACATTGCTGGGATATACTGCCGACCTGGTACACCAGCTTCTGCTGTCACCGACCTCCTCAAACAAATCTCCTGCCTAACCATGACAGGGGAACTCTACATTATGGGTGATCTTAACCACAGTTGGCTAGCTCCTGCCCTCAACCAAACCAGGACCAAAATGTCCAACCTAAACCTCTCACAAATCATTACTGAACCCACCCGGCTTAACCTAAAATCTGGTAACCACTCGCTCATCGACTGGGTCCTTACCACACACCCCCACCGGGTCAAACAAGCCAGTATTCTTCCTGATTCCCTCAGCAACCACCACGTAACCTTCTTAGTGCATAAAATCCACTGCCCAAAATCTCCCATTAAATTTGTAGTCCAGTGCTCCAATAAATCCCTCAATCTAGCCCCTCTATTAGATGACCTTGTGCTAGCAAACTGGGCCCCTTCCCCTCCTTCGATCTCCATTGATGATGCTTTCCTACACTTTAAAAACACATTCCTCAGCATCTGGAACACACACACCCCACTGCATTGTACAAGAGTACAAGGATACCACCTACCTTGGATCATCCAAGAACTGACTGCACGTCAAATCGCACGGGACAAAGCCTGGAAAATGCTTAAATCCTCACACTTCCCACAACACCTCTCCACATACTGCATGCTCCGTAACAAGTGCACCAGAGCCACTCATCTTGCAAAAGCAGAGTACTTCAGCACTCCCTCCAGTCAAACCTAAATAAACCCTCAAAATTCTGGAAGGTCATTCACCCCCTTTTCACCCCACTGGCTGCCAATCCCACTCCAATGCTAAATGTTAATAACTCTCTCCTATCAGGGCCCACAGCAGTCACCACTGAGTTCAATGTGTACTTCTCCACTTGTGCTGCCACCCTCCGCTCTTCCCTGCCCAACACTACACCTCTTGCACCGCCTATAGACAGAAAGACCCAGACTAGGCCTCGCTTCTTTTCCTTCAAAGACATCTCTGCAACTGAGGCCCTAGATGCATTACTTTCTCTCAATCCTTCAAAAGGCAAATCCCTGGATGAAATAGACCCCAAACCTCTATACCTTTCCACCCCCGTTATAGCAACTCCACTTGCCAAACTCCTAAACCACTCCTTTGGAAGCATGCCACTGTCATCCCTCTGCGAAAAGGAGGTGCCCCTACCTCCCCCTCTAACTACCGCCCTATCTCCCTCCTCCCAACCCTAGCAAAATTACAAGAGCACCTTGTGCTCACCCAACTTACCTCCTTCCTCTCTGACTCCAAATTCTTCACACCATTCCAGCCTGGCTTCAGGAAGGGACACTCCATCACCTCCTCCCTGATAAGGCTTACAGACACTATCCTGACAGTCATGGACAGTGGACTGATCACCTCAGCTGTTTCTGTCGATCTTGCAAAAGCCTTCGACACCATCTCCCAACCCATATTGCTCTTGAGTCTCGCTGAATCAGGCCTCTCTGTCGCAGCCACAGACTGGTTCAGATCATACCTCTGATAAAACTCGGTCTGTTAAGAGTCTCAAATGCGATCCCCACCCCCCTTCCTCTTAACTACCGGTGTCCCACAGGGGTTGGTTCTTGGTCCCATTCTGTTCTCTATATTCCTAAATGACCTGCCACTCATCTGCTCTACTTCCTCAATCCACATGTATGCAGATGATACTGTACTCTACTGCTACTCGGGCTCCGCCCCAATGTGGTACAATCAAACCTCCAAGCTGACTTCAACAAGGTACAGCAATGGTTTAGCTCACACCAGCTCACCCAAAATGCAAAAAAAAAACTGTCACTATGACCTTTGGCACATGACAATGCCTGGCCAGACTCCCCTCCCTTCCCTACTTTGCTACTCTGGATGGCCAAAAACTTGAAGATGCATCCTCGTTCTGTTACTTGGGGGTCTGGCTCAACAGTCATCTCTCCTTCTCTGACCACATCAATGCTATCTCAAAAAAACTACACCCCATGCTCAGTGCACTATATAGGAACTGCAGCAGCCTCCCTCCCTGAGTCCGACGTGAACTGGTCCTGAAGATGATACTGGCCTCCATCGACTACTGCAACACTATATACAGTGCATCCCCTAAGTCCACCCTATCTAAGCTGGACACACTTTATAATGCCTTCTGCCACTTTGCTCTCAATGCCTCTCCCCTCACCTACCACTGCGACCTCTACCGAGCCTTGATACTACCATCCCTCGAAAACTGCCGCATCTCTCACTGTGCTAAATTTGTCTCCAACCTATGGCTCGGGTCCATCCCCTCCTACCTTGCCACCGTGCTCACAGATGCCCCCCCAATCATCTTAGATTTAGTGACTCCCGCCAACTTTCAGTTCTTAGGTGGAAGACCTCTGCCGGTCAAGCGGCCTTCTCACACCAGCTACCCAAGCTCTGGAACGCCCTCCCAATGCAAATTCGGCATTCCTCCTCTTCCTACCACTCTAGCAAACTTCCTTACTACAAATTGCTCCTGTTCCTGAACCTGCCATGTCCCACTGTCCCCTCCCCAATGTCTGACCAGCGGCCTTAGCTTTGCTACAGAAGCTGGCATATAACCCCCAACCTTGCACTTATGTCCTGGGCCTATTTTGCCCTACTGTATAACTGTGACATACGTCCTCTGTTGTTTACAGCTGTTACTACTGTGCTAATTTACCTTGTCTGCTGCTTCTTGTCACAAAAATTATTTGATACTATAATATCCTAAGCATTCAATGTGTGCTGCTTGTATATTCATGCAATCGTGTATCCTTATGCTGCTTTTTATTTGCTTCTGTTAACTGTTCACTTGATAACCTGCGTGTTATCATATCCATGTGTACCCCCTCCCCCAGGTCGCACTGGGAGACGAGCATCTTGTTGCTCAGTTTGCCTTTCCTGGTGAAACAATTGCAATAAATAAATTAGCTAACGACCTGTATAGGCCACCTCTTTGCACTCGCTAGTACTCACTACAGGATGGAAAATGGCAGCATCAACAGACAACTTCTCAACGGTAGCCAGAGTAGTAAGTCAGTAATACTCTTAACAGCTAAACTCATCACTGCAACTGCCTGTATACAACATGTTTCCCCCTCTCTGTACCACTACTGTATTGTTTATAATGTGCTCTGTTGTCGGTTTAAAAAATTGTAAATAGTGTGCCACTTCCACTCTGTAACACAACTGTACTGTTTATTATTTATGTTGTCTATTGTTAAATGACATGGAGCCTTTGGAAATAAGTCTATGACTCAAAGTTTTGTAATTCCGATACTTTTAAATAAATACATCAATGAAGAACTGGGTGCTGTGTTAAAGTCAGTTCTTTTGGTAAGGCCAGAGGATCGCAAGGGGTATCTTTATTAATAGCATCTTGTTTAGAAGAGCCCATTGTATCGTTAGGATTTAAGTCAGGAAAATCTGTAGAGGATGGCATCTGAATCGGGGATGAGCCCGACACCCACTGATTTGAATTCGTCTGTTTCTCCCAACCTGTGCCTTGCAGCGCGGTTTCAACTGACCAAGGTGCTTTGTCATTTATAATATTGTCAGCAGAAAGAGTACCTTTGTAGTCTAATAGCTTAGAAGGAGTCGAGTTTGTGTGAGTACTCAGTTTTTTGTTGGGCTTGCTCCGAGGTATGGATGGCAGCGTTCTCGCTGGATCCACTGGCAGACAGTGGCTCTGTAGAAGGTCTAATGGTAGTGCTCAGCTCTGCGTTTCTGACAGCGTCAGCCATGCTGTCACTCCATAACTGCTGAATCTTCTGCTGCAATGACATTTTTTAAACATAAATCTCTGCCCCTCAGTCTTCAGTTCGCGCTGTAACTCCAAGGTTTTTGCAGTATCTTCAACTGGGCTCTGTAAAGTAGGCTTGTTTTTGTCAAGATAATTCAAGTCCTCAGTCATTTCCATGGATTCATCTGATTTCTGGGTGTTATCTGCTTCTATTTGAGGCAAGTCATTTCTGGAAATATTTTCTAGTAGTTGGCTCTCATTCTCCTTATTCAAACTTACAAGTACAGACTTTTCTGGTGTTGTCAAGGTAGGAGAGGAGACTCTCTCCCACTTCCTCAGCTTCCATCCTCACCCCTGGGCTGCTGTCCGCCATCTTGGCTGGCTGCCAAGCAACAGCAAGTAGGGGAATTTCCCTGGTGTCCTGGCCAAATTTCCCCCCCTTCACTAAAAATACCACCAACAGCTTAATCTGGTTCAAAGTCAGTTGGCATTCATCTGTATCCCCCTTCCCTGGGTCGTACCTGAAAATAGGCAGAATTTGTCTAGTGCGCTTACCCGGTCAACAAAAACTGAAAAAACAAAATATGTATCTCACCATATTGCTATGTACTTTTCTCTCTTCTGTATTAATGATGTGGAGCCTTTGCAAAGGAGTCTATGACTCAAAGGTTGTAATTCCAATTATGTATTAAATAAATAACTGATCAGTTTTACGGACTGGCTTCATCCTGTTAGTGTAGTAGCGAAGAATTCTATGTACATCAAGAGTATGTAGAATTGCTTCACCCTGATTGGAATGCTCAGGGTAGTACACTGACAACTGAATAGTCTGATTTAAGGTGGATTCTGAAACCACTTTAGGTAAGAACTAGTACGCAGAGCCACGCGGTCTCTGTGAAAAATCAAATAGGGCTCCTTACACATCAGGACCTAAAGCTCGGAAATCCTTCGAAAGTAACGGTTACTAAAAAGAGCGCTTTCCACAAAAGGTAGCGCATGTCACAACTCACAGCTGGTTCAAATGGAGACAGCGTGAGTTTTTCCAACATGAAATTCAGGTCCTAGGGAGGAGCAGGGTTTCTGACTGGGGGTTTCAGATAAAGAATCCCTTTTTAGGAATGTCTTGGATACTTCCAATTGAGCCAGAGTTTTGCCATCCACTGGAATGTGGTAGGCAGAAATGGCAGATAAGTGGACCTTCAGGGTCGAGTAGCTAAGTCCAAGGTCAGAGAGGTGCAGCAGATACTCTTAAGACCTGCGGAATGGGGCAGGAGAAGGGGTACCACTCCTTGGACGTGGTCCATATGGAAAATCTCTTCCATTTCATTGCATAAGTGGATCTAGTGGACGGCTTTCTGGCCTCCACTAGTACCTATGCCACTCTACAGAATGATAGATGGACCAGGGTGCCCTGTTCCTGAGTCAGAGGGTCTCGACAGGCAGGGGAACTGGGGATTCCACTGACAGTTGCTGAAGTAGAGAGAACCAAATAGGACACAGCCAGTAGGGAGCAATCATATGTGCTCCCTCTGCCTGTAGTTTCAGTAATACCACCTGTAGCAATGGAAAGGCATACATGAATCTCCCTGTCCAGCATACAGACAGTGCATCTCGCCAGAAAATACCACGCCCTGGATCGAGCGAGCAGAAAGTTGATAGTTTTGCATTGGATGGGGATGTGAACAGATCGAGGTCTTGTGAACCCCAAGGTGCGAATATTTTGTCTACCTGACTGTCTCAGCTCCCACTTGTGGGCTCTGGCTTCAGTGCAGTTGAATGCGTCCGCCAGGATGTTTTGAATGCCGGAAACGTGCACCACGATGAGGTGGAGATTGAGTTGCACTGTCCAGTACCATACTCGCCGCATCACGGCAGAGTGGGTATGAGCGAGTGCCCCCTTATTTGTTTATGTAACAGACGACGCACATGTCTGTCTGGACCATGAGTGATCCTGGCTGGAGGAGGTGCTGGAATGCCTGAAGGCCATACAGCACAGCTCTCATCTGCAGTACATTGATATGGAGTGCAAGTTCACTCTGAGCCCAAGAGCCTTGGGTCCTGTGGGTTCCCAAATGGGCTCCCCATCCCAGTCCCAAGGCGTCTGTCATCAGGGTCTGGAAGGGAGGAGGGGGCTGGAAAGGGACACCTTTTCGAAGGTTGTCCGAGTTCTGCCACCACAAGAGGTCCTGAGCCATCGGGTTGGAGACCAGGATCATGTGACCCAGGTCATCTGATCTCACTGTACTTTGAGAGTCTATTGCGTGACCTGCATATGGATCCTGGCCAGATGTACGGTCGAAATGGCAGCTGCCATGAGACCCAGCAGGCAAAGGATCGACCTCGCGGAGGTCCGCCTCTGGAAAGCCACTCGATGTGCTTGTCAAGGGAAGAGTCTCCGCTCTGTCTGGTGGGAGGAAAGCTCTCCCCTGGACTGTATCCAACACTGCCCCAATGAATTGAAGGCATTGTGAAGGGATCAGGTGGGATTTGGGATGACTGACTGAAATGCCCACCTGATGGAAAATGGTCCTAGGTACTGGATAGGGACCCGATTAAACAGTCCCTCGACAGAGCCGGAAGAAGCCAGTCATCGAGGTAGGGGAGCACATGAATGCCCTGTCTGCGTAAAGCTGCAGCAACCATCGCTAGGCACTTCGTGAACACTCTGGGTGCTGACGACAGGCCAAAGGGGAGAGCTTTGAATTGGAAATGTTCTCCCTGAAAAAGAGAATCTGAGAAAGTGGCAGTGGGACAGGAAAATGAGGATATGCATGTATGCATCCTTCATATCCATAGCACAGAGCCAATATCCCTGATGTAGAAAGGGAAGAAGACCCAGCAGGGATAGCATTCAGAACCTCGTTTTCTACAGCGGTTCAGACTGCTGAGGTCCAGTATTGGTCCGAGGTAACCCATCTTCTTGGGGACTAGGAAGAAGTGCGAGTAGTATCCCCTGCCCATCTGATTCTAGGGAACGGGTTCTATCACTGCTTTTTGCAGCAGAGAGTTGATTTCCTCTCTGACCAAATGGATGTGACTCGGAGAATAATAAGAGGGACCTGGAGGATGCTCCAGTGGTCTCACTAGAAACTGGATTGTGTGCCCTTGGCTAAGAGTTGAAGTAGCCGGTGAATCTGCTGTGACTGCCTCCCTGCCCGGTAGGTGGTTTGCAAACCTGCCTCCTACTGGCTGCCTCTGGTCTAGGTCTGGGGGTGGGAGGGGTCCGAGTGAGTCAGGAGGTGGTGGGGAGGGTGGAGGGCATAGTTCCTGAGGCAATATGGGCTTTGGCTGGGGCACCCATGCCCGCTGAGGGTACCCGACGTTTGTTCTGATATTGGTTCTGCTGTTGCCTTTGCTGTTGTCGCTGCTGCTGATGAAAGGGCTACTTAGGCTTCTGAGAGTGTTTATACATAAACTGGACAGAGCGCAAGGCTTAGTCCTGTGGGTCTGCAATAATATCTTTGACATCCCCTCCAAAAAGGACTGGGCTCCAGGGAAAGGGGCATCCTGGATGGCTGATTGGACCTCAGGTGTTAGGCCGGAGATCCTCAGCCATGAGTGCCTATGTAAGCTGACAGCTGTGGCCGTACCCCTTGCGGAGGCATCCACCGCGTTGTAAGTAGCCCTCAGTGTGTGTCGGCTAGCAGATCTAGCCGACCTCACCATACCGGCCATTTCTTCTTTAAGCTCGGAGTCAGGAAGTTTCTTCAGTTTCATTCTAGCTAACCCAGAATGGATTTCTGGTAGACTACCATGTGAGCAAAATAATTCAATGCTCTAATGGCCAGGGTGGATGAAGAACAGAACTTTTTCTTAAATTGATTAAGTACCTTTGACTCCTTGTCTGGAGAAGTACTGAGGTGCTTTGGTTTGGACAGACGATCATGGGCAGCACTAATGACCACTGAATCGGCCTTTGGATGGACACTAAGGTGGTCCTTCCCTTCCAGCGTCTGGTACATCCTATCTGCCTTTCTTGCCACTGGTGCCAGGGAGGCAGGTTGTTTCCATATCGAGGAGGCTAAATCCTCGTGAGGACCTAGCCATGGTGGGATGAATGTCAGATTGATCTGATAGTTCTAGATGCTCCGTGAACCTCTGGCGTTGGATATCTTGTTCCTCTGTGTGCCAGTCATAGGCTGCTGGGATCTTCCTGAGGAGTTCCATAAAGGAAGGGTTCTTGGTGGGGGGGGGGGGATTTTGGTGATTCCCTTCGGTTTTGGCTCATCCAGGGAAGGGGACTCAAAATCCGAGCCCAAATGGGCCAGTCAGGTTCAGATTCCAACATTGAGCTATCACTGGAAGTCTGGGTAGAGGGATCCTCAGCCATGAGTGCCTATGTAAGCTGACAGTAAATATGTGATAGGGAGTGGATGTATGGAATGAAGACGATCTATTAGACTGAATGGAGAAATTATGGGCTATATAGGGAACAAGGCAACAATGATCGTAAGGGGTAAAGGGGAGGCTGATGGCTGGGAGAAGGGCTCTGCGCATGAGTTTAAAGGCACGGCCCGTTGTCCTATGCACTCACCTCCAATGGAGGAATCCACTCATGATTGGAAAGGGGGGGCACAAGGAGGGATGAAAACATTGCATATTGCACATGTTGATGTCTGGTACTGGGAAACAAGGGATTAGAACATGACGGGGACAGTATGAAAGAAAGCAGGGATGTAATCAAGGGGGGTAGGAGGAGACCTGGATCAGAACATGCAAGGAAAGGGTGGAAAAGGAAATGGAGAATATTGCAAGTCACGAAGAATATTGGGTCTTTGGGGAGAAAACTTGTGTAAAGGGAGAAAGAGGTATGCATTGTCTAACGGCACAAGTTACAAGACTGGGAGGACTTCATCTCACTAGCTGGTGTCTGGGAGAGAGAGAAGAGGGCAAAGGGAGCGGCACAGAGGAGGAGGAGATGTGAGGCCAAGGAGAGGTTAAGATGGGTGAAGGTGTTTTAAAAAAATAAAACAAATCGGCTGGGGATGCAAGCGTCAGAAAGGAGATTATCTAGGACACTCGAGCTGAGGAGGCAATTAGTGTCACAAAGGGAATAAATAGAAGGAAAAGTAAGGGGAGAGAAAAACTTGGCAAGGGGTGCCATGGGAGCTACAGGAACAAAAATGGAAATGCATTTATGTAGAAGGGAAAGGAAAAAGAAGGGGAAGGATATAGGGGGAAATAAGGGGAGGAGGAGAACTGGGGAGGATGGGAGGGGGAATTTATCATTATTAAAGATAGTAGGAAAGAGAAAGGACGGGGGATAGATAAAACAGATGTTATACTTGTTACTGTTATGTGTCTTGGTGCAATCATTCTACAGTGTGCAATGACAGGTTTTGCATATGAGGAGAATAAGGAGAGGTATGGTGAAACTCTAAAGCAAATAATCGGGTCAAGTGGACTCGACTCTAATAATGGAGGGGAGTTGAAAGAAACATGTATATATAAATGGATAATACACAAAATCTTAATGTAGTCTCGTGGAATGTACGAGGCATCACAAACCCAGTCAATAGGACATCGTTGTTGACAGCTCTGAAAAGGGCAGGGGCACAGGTGGCTCTGATACAGGAGACCCATCTAACAGACACTGAACATGCCAAAATGGCACAGAACTGGGTGGGGAAGTGCTATGCAGCGTCCTTTTCAGCGCATAAGAGGGGAGTGGCCATATTGGTGCACAAGGCTCTCCCTTTGGTAATCACTAAGTAGTCAAAGACCCTAAAGAGGGGAGATATATATTTATCTCAGGAGAACTTAAAGAGGAAAAAGTAACGTTTGGGTGTATCTATGCCCTGATGGTATATGAGCCACAATTCTACATGTCCTTGTTGGATTTGCTAACAAGGGAACAATTCCAGGGCTTATCCTGGGTGGTGATTTTAATTGGACAGTGGATCCAGTAATGGATCATTCAGAAGGGAAGGGGAGGAGACAAGGAATAATGAGACAGTGGGAGATGGGTATGGTGGACATGGACCTCATAGATGGTTGGCACACAGCCAATCCAAGGGCAAAAGAATATACCTTTTTCTCTAACCCACATAAAACGTGGTCCAGGATCGACTATATTTATCTACCATGGGGATGGTGCGCCAGAGTGCAAGATGTAATACACAGCCCTATACACGTATCCAACCATGCAATGGTTATCCTGAAAATAAAAGAGGGGGGAAAAGCAGAGAGGCCCTACTCAATGGAAATTTCCAACATATATGGCAAAAAATAGAGTTTAAAGAACATCTGACAACCCAGTGCTGGGGATATATGGAGAATAATGATACAGAGGAGGTATCTAAGACAACGCTGTGGGAGGCGGGTAAGGCATATATGAGGGGGATAATCATAGAATATATGGCCAGATTGAAAAAACAGAAAAAGGAGAGACGGATAGAGCTACACGGGAAGCTGAAGGAATTGGAAAAAAAAGAGTGGCAGGTGGTGAAAAGGGGGAAGCAATTAGGTTGTTGGAAACAGCGAGGAGAAACCCTGAATACACATCTTAAAGCAGAAGCGGAGAAGATAGGGCTTTATTGGAAATGCCACGTATTCGAATGGGGGAATAAACCTAGCCCTTTACTAACTAAACTGTTGAAAAGGGACAGAGCTGCGACACATATCACAGGGGTAAAAGATAAAAAAGAGAACCTTCATAAAGATATGAAAGGCATAAAAGAAAATTTGAGGGCCTTATACCAGCATTTATATCAAGCAGAGCATGTGGGTAACTGTGAGGAGGAAATGCAAATATTTTTGGATAAAGTTACCGGAGGCTACACAAGTCCAGAGAGAGACGCTTAGTCAACCGATTCAAAAAACAGAAATAATGAATGCGATACAGAAGCTGCAGAGTGGTAAAGCTAGTGGCACAGACTGATTCCCCACAGAATATTATAAGATGATGGGAGGCCAGGTAAGAGAACTGCTAGGAGAAGTATCTCACCAAAATGAGGAGACGGGAGAGTAACCTGCCCAAAACTTGATATGATGTCACTATATGCTTAATACCTAAGGTGGGAAAAGATGTGGAGGAATGTACCTCCTATAGACCAATCTCTTTGCTCAACTGCGATTTGAAAATTCTGGCTAAGGTTCTGGCACTGAGGTTGGAGCAAATACTCCCAGAGTTGGTTCACCTGGACCAAACCGGGTTCATTAAAGGGCGACAATCATATCATAATATGCGTCATCTCCTCAATATTATATGCAGAGCGAATCAGGGAAAAGAAGCAGTGGGAGTTATCTCCATGGATGCCGAAAAAGCATTTGATAGAGTGGAATGGGAATACTTATTTGAGGTGATGTCCCGGTTTGGTCTGGGTGAACCACTCGTTAGATGGGTAACAGCTATGTACACGGTGCCTAGAGCACAGGTATTGGTAAATGGAGAACTATCAGAGGGATTTAAACTGGAGAGAGGTGCGAAACAGGGCTGTCCTCTGTCCCCCGTGTTATTTGCAATGGCAATTGAACCATTGGCAATAGCCATAAGGAGTTGCACAGAAATTTTGGGAATTGAAGGGACAAAGGGATCACAGCATAAGCTTGCTCTATATGCGGATAACGTTATTATTTATCAAAAATCCAAAACAATCGGTGTCTCCCCTACTGGCCTTGGTAAAGGAGTTTGGGGCCTTCTCATGGTATAGAATTAACCTGGGAAAGCTGGAAATTTTGTGTTTTCCTGAGATAGGTAAAGAAACAGGACAGTGGGGACTGAAACAAGTAGGGAAGTGTTTTACATATCTTGGTATACAGGTGGGCAGGTCATTGGGTTCCCTTTATAGTTTAAACTACACGGAACTGTTGAAAGTGATGGGGCAGATCTTAGGAGATGGGAACAATTACCGATTTCATGGATGGGCAGACTAAACACTGTCAAAATGAATATGCTCCCCAGGATACTGTATCTGTTACAGATGTTGCATGTAGGGCTTACAAAAGGAGACATAGATAAGACAGAAAAAGCTATTTTGAGTTTTATTTGGAGGGGTAAACGCCCAAAGGTTAATCTACAAAAATTAAAAATGGAAAAGGGGAAGGAAGGTCTAGCCCTACCAGACATACATAATTATGGACTGGCGGCACAGCTAAGATACATAGCGGATTGGGTGCATCAGCCCAGGGAAGCCAGCTGGGTAGAGTTAGAGCAAGTGGGAGCATTGGGATGTCTCACAGCATACCTGCACTCTAGGGGTGTAAGAGCATACCAAATTATAGGCAATAAATACAGGTTACTCACCTGTAACAGGAGTTCTAGGAATGGTATATGTTGTTCATCCACACTTATTGGCAGGTATCCTTGCCGCTTTAAATCTTGCCGGAAGGTCTTCAAGCTGGCTCCTCCCACCCAACCGGGTGGTATAACTCTCGGCTCCGCCCCATGGCGCCAGATCTGGCCCGCTGGAAGCTCAGGTTGTGCGTCGAGCCGGGGGAGGTCGGGTGGGTGGAAGTGTGGATGAACCTTATCCATTCCTAGAACTCCTGTTACAGGTGAGTAACCTATATCTAAAGGACTTTATGGATATGTTGTTCATCCACTTATTGGCAGACTCTAGCAGTTCTCTGGGAGGAGGGAGGAGGCAGACGACACCCCAATGCTTACTTGGGAAAGAGAGACTGGAGGACAGGCCCAAAACCAGCATCCCGACTAGTCGATGTGGTAATGGGTAATGAAGGTGTGCTGACTGCCAGGTAGCAACCCTGCAGATTTCCTGGATAGGGGCGATCCCTGGGAAGCAGCCACCGTTGCAGCAGTATGGCGTGAGTAGAAATGAGCTCTTATCCCTCTGGGAGGCTCCATGCCCGCCAACTTATAGAGAGATCTTGCAAGAGGTGACCCCACCTGCTAATCGTCCGCTTGGCTGCAGGTCTGCCAGATGCGGCTTCAGCGTAGGGTGACAAACAGCTGGCGAACCTCTCCCCGAATTTCAGCCGTCGCTCTTTGTAATAGGCGGATCCCTTCTAAGGTCCAGAGTATGGAGCCTATATTTGGCCTCGAGGTGTGATTGGGGTAGAACACCGGCAGAGTCAACACTGGTTAGGGTGAAACTCCGACACACCTTCGAAAGGAATTTCGGTGGGGGCCCAGGACAACCTTGTCCTGTGGAAGACCAGGTAAGGAGACCGATGGAAAGCGCGGAGCTCTCCCATCCTTCCTGGCTGGCGTGTAGCCACCAAGAAGGCGGTCTTCCGACAGGTGATTGAGAGCACACCTGTGCATGGTTCGACTGACTTGCCCATGAGCTTTGCCAGTACCAGCAGTAGATCCCACGGAGGTGGGGTTCTCGAACGGAGGAAATGGGATCAAGGCCTTTGAAAAAGCCAGACCACCTTCTCCTGAGCCACGAGCTGCTTCCGGCGCGCCGGTAAGCCAGAGATAAATGCCAGGTGCACCCTTAGAATTAAATGGGCTAAGCCCTTGATTAGAAAGGGACCATAAATAGTCCAAGATGCTTGCCAAGGAACAGGAGGAAGGGTCAAGCCTTGCCCTGACACCAAATGGAAAACCTTCTCCATTTGAAGGCATAGCATTTTCTGGTCGACTCCTTAGGGACACCTCAAGCCATTGAGGACCTCGTCGGAAGGACCCAGGCCTGGAACTCTAGCGGCTCCAGGAACCAGGCCGTCAGGTGCAGGAATTGAAGGTCGGATGGGACGCCTTCACGATTGACTGAGAGCAGGTCGGGCGAGCTGGAAGCTGCGCGGAGTCTGGAAGGCTGGAACTGAGATCTGGGTGCCAAGACTGGCGAGGCCAGTCTGGGGCTATCAAATCACCTGCGCCTTGTCCCTCCTGCCTTGAAGCCCTTGTGGATCAGGAAATGGGGAAAGGCGTAGAAGAGGCCCGGAGTCCACTGCCTCGGAGAAGCATCCCCCTGCAGCGAGCCCTGCTGAGGGGCGCGGCATGGAACAGCCTCAGCGGCGTTCTCACAGGAGGCAAACAGGTCCACCTGAGGTGTGCCCCAATGGGAGAACAGATCATGTACTACCTCCGGCAGGAGAGACCACTCATGGGATGCAGCCCCTATCCGACAGGGCATCGGCCAGGGTGTTGGAGGCTCCTGCCACATGAATGGCTAGGAGATCCGCCTCCAGGCTGCGACTGAGTGACCAAATCACGGCTTCCTTGCATAGAAGCATGGGGCGCGTCCACGCCCTGGCCAGTTTAGATAAGTACATGGTTGTGGTGTTGTCCGTCTGGACTCGGACCACTTGATTCCGAAGGAGCAAAGGCGGTGAGAGCTAGGCGGACCGCTTGGAGCTCAGCAGGTTGATGTGGCATCGGGACTCCCACGGGACCAGAGGCCGTGAGCCTGGTGTTCCCCAGATGGGCACCCAACCCATCAGAGAGGCATCAGTCGATAGAGACCGTGAAACAAAAGGTGGCGGACGAGCAGGATGCCCTCCTGCAATGACCTGGAGCGATCCACCGCACGATTCCGCCCCCTGTGTCCCGACTGAAAGCTGGTCAAAGGATCGCAGCGTTGTGACCACTGACTGGCCAGTCCCCATTGAAGGGACGCATGTTCCAAGCAGGCCCAGCGGACCACGCTGGTGCAGGCCGCCATGAGACCCAGGAGGCGCAGGAAGTCCCGGGCAGGCGCAATTGCCCAACAGAAATGATTGGGCAAGGAGGAAAGAACCTCGGCCCTGTCACACTGGAGCCGCGCTCTGGCTCAAGAGAGTCGAAGCGCGCTCGATGAACAGAATCACCTGCTTCGCTCGAAGTTCCGACTGGCTTCATTGATAAGGAGGCCCAGTTGAGAGCAGACCTGGAGGCAGATCTCTGGACCACTCCACCTCCTGCCTGGAGGGAGCTGCTATCAGCCAATGCGTCCAGGTGAAGGTACCACGGACCCTCGGGCCCAAAGGAATGCTGTCACCACTGCCATGCATTTGGTGAGACCCTGGGAGCTGGAGACAAGCCGAAGGGCATGGCTAAGAACTAGAAAGGGATCCTTCCACTGAAGCGAGGAAATCTCAGGTGAGACGGACGGATAGGACGGGAAAAACGCTCCCCTGCAAGTCCAGAGAGCAGAACCACACCACATGCCAAGGATGGTATTATCTGAGCCAGAGCCAGCCATCCAGAAGGTTCGAGACCTTGAGAACTTATTTTAGAGTCAGTATGGGTCGGAGAATGAGGCCAGTCCCCGTCGTTCAGCAGAACCCAGGAAGCCTGGACACAAACCCTGGGTCTGAGGGGTCCGCTACCACCTGATCACCTCCTTTCGGAGGAGGCGATGTCGGCCGGCGAGCCGACAGTGAGCTCCGGAACCCGAGGCCCCGGAGCAGCCACCTCTGAAGGGTGGGGCCTGCTCAATTCAGAGGCAGGCCACCACCTCGTACCCACCCATCGTGGCAACAGCGGACCAGGCGGGAAGGAGTGTGGGCCGTCCCCGCAGAACCAGGAGTGGTAGCCAGGGGATAGGCGACACCTGCCCGTCACTGGGCAGGCCTGGAGGAGACCGGAGGGACCTCTGAAACTTCCTCCTCCCTCCTGTTGAGGAAGCCGGCGGCAGGGTTTGGATGCCAAAGGCCGAGCCTGGCCCAGCGTTACTGGGCCGGGAGCTGAGGCGCAGGAGACGAAGGGCAGGCTGTGGTTGGCCCTTCCTCCTGAGGCGGAAGAGACCCGGTCAAGGTAGCATTGAGACTTCTCGATCCTCTGCAGGTGACCTTCCACCCCAGGGCCGAAGAGGTCAGTCCCCAAAAAAGGGAACATCCGCCAACTTGCTGGGTATCAAGTAAAGGTGAATATCCTCCACAGGCCTGTCGCTAGCATAGCCACTGCGGCCGCCACCGACCTATCACATAGGTCCCCAATATCTAAAGCAGTCTGGAGCTGCTGTTTGGCCACTGCCTGCCTGGTCCCGCACCTGAGCCCGTAGTCTGCAGATCCACTTGGGAAGATGAGGATGACCTCATCCAGGGGAGCCCAACAGGGCATGAGAAAAAATGCCATGAGGATGGCTGAACTGGCCCTGAGCGAAGGCCGAGAGGACCCAGCATAGGACTTTTCAGCCCGACATAATCCAATTTCTTGGATTCCTAGCCGGAAGTTTATCCACATCCTGGCGTTGCAGCCTGAGCGCTGTCGTGCTCAACCCACCAGAAGAGTGCTCAAAAAACGGACAGGGAACGGTAGGGACCGCGCATGCTTCTCAGCCATCCTGGCCGGAGAAACAGGACAGGAGGTAGGCGCTACCAAAGCTCCAAGGCGGACCACTATGGCCTCAGCCACGGAAAGGCCTCCATTGGAGAATCCCTAGGTCCAGAATCTCCGTGAGGGATACCTGGCCCACATTGGAAAGCAGGGTTCGAGCTTCATCCGGTGGACCCGAGATGAGCGGAAGCAGTCCTAGGAAGAACGACGGGCTATAGTCCATGACTGTCCTCCTGGGGACTCCAAGTCTAGTCGCTTGGAGAAGGAGGAATTATCCATGGACTCGGGGCGAGGTCCTCGAAAAACTGCCTCTGGCTGAGCCACCCTCTACCTGCCGAGGGGTCGGTCGGGAGTGAGGGTGAACAGACCTATGGGGTAGACCCTTGTGACCCGAGAATCCCTGGTCGGAGCCCCAAATAGTGGCTGTGGAGGCGGAGGTTCCACCGGAATCGGTGGAGCAGCTGGTTTTGGCCGAACAACTGGCCTGGGTACAGGCTCCTCGGGTAAGTCGAGGGGTTGTGTCGGCCGCTCGGTGACACCTAATGGCGGGGAAGGCGACTGCGACGGCTTATTCCCGGTCAGGAGAACTGTTGCCACATGAGGTCTCGTGCACCAACCGGTAACCGCGAACCTCCCTCGTCCGAGAGGAGGGCGAGGACGGCGGCGCCGCTTACATGCGATGCCGAGACCGAGACCGCCTATGGCCAGGCGGGATCGGCTGGACCCATGAAGAGGTCGGGCAGCGAGCCTCGGCTTTTTCCGAGGTCCGGTGCGGAAGTATCGGCAGGAACGGCACTCCTTCAGCTCGGAGGGTTCATCCGAGGGCTCCGGAACCGGAGGCACAGGCAAGCCCACAGGATCCTCAACTCCCCGGGGAACCAGGGAGGGAAGTCTCAGCTTCTATGGCGACAACCCGTCAACGGATCGAGAAAATCTCGACTGGCCGAGTCTCAGTCAACTGACCTGACGGGGACACCGTGAGACCAGTGGCCGAAGCCGAGCGGTCGACCGAAGTCGACGGTCGACGACTCGGGGAGAGGGACCTTTCCCGCTCCCAAGAGCGTCGACGGAGGGATTTACCTTTGTCCCTCTTTTTGGACCGAGAAAAAGGTCCAGCAGGCGTTAGCCCTTCTCCCTTAGTAGAGGGACAGACAAAGCTCATAAAGGAAGCTGTGTAGAAGAACCCAGAGAGAGCAGGATGATACGCGGCCGGGAAGATACGGCCCGCGCCGCCTCCTCTTGAGGGGATCATCTGCTCCAGGCTTCATCCGCCGGAGCCCGCGCCCATGAGACACCGCCGACCTGGCCTCCTTAGACTTCACCGAGGAACGCCGGACGGCCCAGATGCAATCGGGCAGCACGTCTTCGGTGACGAGGGCCGGTGCGAAGAGCACGTCGCAGTCCTGCGGTGCGGCTCAAGGCCTAAACAGTAGACACACGGAGTGTGGATCCGTCCGAGACATCTTCTGATCCGCAGGGGCATCTCCAAAACCGGAGTTGATTTGTCCACGCAGCCGCACGAGGATCGAAGACTGAAGTCTTTTAAAAAACTTTCAAATTCGCAAAACGGAAGAAATAGGAACCAGTCTCAAACGCAGAGCGTTAAGGAGGGAACCTGAGCTTCCAAGCGGTAAGGAAGATCTGGCGTCGTGGGGCGGAGCCGAGAGTTATACTACCCGGGTGGGTGGGAGGAGCCAGCTTGAAGACCTTCCGGCAAGATTTAAAGCGGCAAGGATACCTGCCAATAAGTGTGGATGAACAACATATCCATGTCCCTAGAATAATCCATTAGTGGAACAAGCCTTAATAGCCTGGGGACAGATTAGAAAGCAGGGAAGGACACGACAAGGGAAAACCATATTATTACCTGTGGCAAACAACCCCTTTTTCTTGCCGGGGCTAGAGAATAAAAGCTTCTACGAGTGGGAACAGAAGGGAATCCGGAGTCTAGGGAATCTCCTGGTACAAGGAAACCTCTGTACCTTTGAAACCATGCAGAAGGAGCTGGGGGTGGAGAGGCAGCACCTGTTTCGATACCTGCAGGTAAGGACATTTATGCACAAGTTGGCAAGGGGAAAGGAAAGGGGACTTAAACCGGATGAGGTAGAAAGCCTAATATACCAGGCCAAGGTGGACCCAAACCGTTTTATCAGGAAGGTGGTAAAGAGAGGAAGTCAGAGACTCCCAGATAGAACAGGTAGAACAAGAATGTTGTGGGAAAGGGATCTAGAGAGACCTATTACGGAGGAGAATTGGAATATAGTACTTCCAATGCACTCAGGGATTATGGCATGTGATAGATATAAGGAGGCATACTACATGTTTCTTCATTGATTGTACTACCCGCCAGTGATAGTCCACAAAGCACTTCCTTCAATATCACCGGTATGTGGGAGATGTGGAGTAGGAAGAGGCACATACATAGTTTTTGGACCTGCCCCATTCTACAACTCTTTTGGTTGGAGGTAGTGGCTGCAATAGCTGGAAGTGAGATGGAGAGGGATCCACTACTGTCTCTCTTCGGAATGGAGGTGGGAGAGGGAGAGGAGTGGAGCCCGCTTCCTAGATGGGTGAGAGTCTTGTTCATCCTGGCTCGTCACTGTATACAGAACACATGGGTGTCCCATGTAAGGCCGAATCTTAAACAATGGAAGCAGATGATATTGCAAACACTGGCGTTGGAGAGGTTGACCTATGTATTGTGGGATCGGGAGGAGGTATTTATAAGAACTTGGGTCACCTTATATGTCCTCACTAAATCCAGAGAAGGAAATGATATTAAGGGTAGGAATAGGTTGCTGAGAGTGGTAGTAGGACCTTAATATTTACCAATAAATTAAAAGGCTAAGCTTAAGAAATTGTATTAGAGCTGTAAGTTTATATACCTCAATATTTACGATGTATTAACTGGATGGGAAAGAAAATACTAATGGAATCCACAAATGATTGCACCTGTTGATGTTTTTAATGTGTAATGTGACTTTCACGTTTGAAGGTCAGCATGTCTATGTCACTATGTGTGAAAACCAATAAAAAATATACAAAAAAAAAGGTGCAGATCAAACAATAAAACAACATGTTACATAAGGAAGAGAGGAAGGAAAGTGGCAAACAGAAACAGGTTACATTCTGTGGGCAGAGACAACCCAGAATCGAGTACCAATTACATGTTCCACCATAGTAATTATTACAATGCAGAGAAAATACAGTTGGCAGATTAGCAGAGAATGGTATGCATAAACCATGATATAGCACACACTGAGTTAGAAAGTAGGGGAAGAAGGCAGGGGCTGATTTAGAGGAAGGATGCTAGGGGCAGCCATGTTGAGTTCTGAGTGAGAAATTTCCTGAGGGTGGTTTTGAAAGGGCCTATCTTCGTTTCCGCAGGGAGAGCGCCAGGTAGTCCATTAAGCCAGCAAGGGGCTCTGTGATAAAAGTCTCTCTGACCCAGGGATGTCCTGCAGCGGGGGACCAGAAGTGGGGCCTTGGTGGTACTCCTGGAGACTCTTTGGAGGTGAAGGAAGGTTTGATGAGACAATGCAGGCCAGGCGGGGTGAGTTTGCACTGAATTGTCTTGGCCAGGAGGCATGTATAATATTTTAGGCAGCACTCACAGTTCAGCCAGCATGAGCAACTGTAGATATCACATGTGTGTCAGTCTATCATAATCTGTCACCAGGCGACAGACTTTGTTTAGAGTGTCTTTATGCAACAGACAGCAGTATTATCTGCTGATCCGTACAACACAATTCCGTAGTCCATAACAGAAAGGACTGAGGACGACACGGCAAGGCATAGCGCTTCAGGGTGCAGTATTTGAGCTGATAAAGAAGGCCAGTTCTGGAGTAGATGGTGGTTCAGAGGAGGTGGATATGTGCATGATAGGTAAGGGAGGAGTCAAGGGTGATACTTAGGTATTTGAAAGAGTTGACCTGCTCAAGTGGGGAGCCTTGGGAGGTGCGAACGAGTAATGTGGTCTCATTATAAGTGTTCTGGCGGTGGGTGAAAATCATGGTCTTGTTTTTTTTTTTTTATAGTTTAATACTAGATGGTAATCAGTGAACCATGCTTCAGCTTCAGTAAAGGACTTCTGGAGGGCTTGCTGCAAAGGTAGAGGTTGAGGGTTGCTCCAGAAAATGACTGCATCCTCAGCGTATAGAAGTAACCAACCAGAGCAGACACTGGGCAGAGCGTTTAAAAAGAGGTTAAATAGAAGGTGGCCCAGGATGGAGCCTTGGGGGACCCCACAGCAACCTGGGAGGCTGGAAGAGAGGATAGTGTCAATTTTGATGTGTTGTGACCTGTCACGATAGGTCTCGAACCAGGCCGTGGAATCGGGAGTTAGCCCCCCACAGTGGTCAGGGATTTAAGGAGAGGAGCTTGATGGACAGTATCAGAAATATGACTACTGAGTGTTCTGGAGGGGCTGGACACTGAAAATCATATTTGATTCATCATGGATCTCTTTAAGCAATAGTTTGGTGAAATCCAAGGCATCTCGATGCATCAAGTTTATTGAATAACTGAGGAAGAAGCCTAACAATTTCGACTTACCACGTACCCTCTTGGTAGTCACTATTGGAGTCCATCAACAGGACAGACTCTTAGTAAAAGCCTAGGAACATGCTCCCTTACTGATGGAGGTGGGAGGGAATGGTGCACTGTTACCCTGATCTGAGTTTTTCAACTCGGGAGCGCCAGAGAGCATTTGATGGGATATGAGCCGGACTTCATGAACTTGGTGTGATGCACCCTCTCCAAACGCCTGCCCGAAACCACTTCACCCAAGATGACAAGGCAATGGACAAGAAAAATTAGTTACTAGGTGTACAAGACACAAGAAGGCTGAAGCCCATCAAGAGAGTCTTCTACAACTCTGTGGGTAAATCAGTTGTGCCCCGTGCCCCAGTTAAGAGGTTTATCTAGTTTGTCCTTAAATGCACTGAAATTCTCAGCATCAACTACAGTGTGCTAGTACGTTCCATAGTTTTGCAGCTCTGAGAAATAATTATCCCTTTTAGGAGTGTTGGTTTTGGGGATTACCAGTTTTCTATGGCTTCTTAGGTTCATACAGCACTGCGCAAATTGGTGGCCACAGCAAGCTATAAGGATTGGGTTCTGTAGTATCCTGTAAAGCTGCAACAGGTCTCCCCTACTTCATCTTTCCTCAAGGGTGGCCAGTCATGTTTTAGATGGTCTCGTATGTTAGGTGCCTTAGGTTGGGGATAAGTTTTGTGACACTATGCTGGACTTGCTCAATGAGATCGATATCTTGTTTTAGGCAAGGGTTCCAAAAATGGAGTCTCCATTTTGTGTGAGCAGGACTAGGAGAATCTGTTTGCTAGTATGTTGAACTAGACCTGTGTTGCTGCCCTGTAGTTTACGGATGTATTTTTTTTTTTACATGATTGTTTTTGTAGACACTGTGTACCAAAGGAGCTGAGGCAGTTTTGTAGGTTTGTATAAATAGGGCCTGATACAAGTTCTGTATAAAGGAACAATACAATGTTCACTTCTGTTAAAAGAACGCTTGATACAGTTCAGAAATGTGTGTGCCATTTGTGTGATTTTTTTGTAATTTTTTTTTACAGTGCCCAGCTGAAAAGGAGTAATTTATTATTATCCTTAAATCTCTTTTGATATTGCTTTTAGCATATGGTTTTGCATCTTGTAATTTAATTGGGGGTTATTCCCCTCCCACCCCATGTGCAGTGCTACACATTTAAGTTTAGGGACATTTTGTTTTCCTTTGTCCATAATTCCATCATCTCCAGATCTTTGACAAGATCTAACTTTTGTTATTGTCAACCTCTCCAATGTTTGTGTTGTCTGCAAATTTTGCTAAGTGGTTACTGATTTTTATTAGTGTCACCTATAAAAACATTGAACAGGGTGGATCCAAGGACAGCTCCCTTGGGGACACCGCTGCTCACTTCTCCCAGGGCAGAGAGGAGGCAGAGTTCTCCCTGAGCCAGTTATTAATCCATCTGACTGCTGGTGCACTAAACCCTATGTTGGTAAGTTTTTCTATTAATTCTAAAATGAGGAACTTTATTGAATGCTTTTTTGAAATCCATCAAAAGGAATGTTTCTGTCCAAACTGGCTCCTATGCTATTATAGAAAGGAATTAAGTTGGTTGAACATGAATGCCCGCGGGTGAATCCATGTTGGTTATTGTCAGAGTGATGAAGTAAGGCTAGTTCCGGTTCTGTACTTTACCAACTGCTCCATAGTTTTGCTGAGAACAGTTGTTAGGCTAATAGGCCTGTACTTGGTCATATTGTCTTTTTCTCCCTTCTTAAATATTGACACCACTACAGATATTCTCCAGTCACTAGAGGCCTGTCTTGATGTTACAGATTTATTAAAGATACTGGTAATTGGTTGTAGCAAGCTTGTTGCCATCTCAACTAATTTTGGACTTATGTTGCTTGGTTCTGCTGTCAAATGTACCCTCAATTGTTTTTTAAGGCTGCCATGGTCTCCTCCATAGTAAAGGGAGTGAAGTCTTACCTCCCCATTGTTGCATCTAATGCTAGGTTTAGGGTTGTAAACTGAACAAAATTATTGAATGCCTGTGCAATTTTACTCTCATCCATTGTCATTCTGCTATTAATAGTAATTGCACCTAATTCATGTATTGTATTTTTTTTGCTGTTGACATATGCATAGAGCTGTCGTAAAGCAAAAATTCACAGAAGATCGTTGAATTACAAAATTAGCACTTTGCAGAGTTTAGCAAACTCGCTAATTCAAATTATGCAAATTTCACCATATGGAGTGCAAATTTTGCAGGTGAAATGTCATGCTCATGCATTTAATTGTGCCTGATTTGTAGTCCACGAATTCTGCGAAATTCACAGATTAATCAGTGGAGCAAATTTTGCAGACTTCACACATCTCTACGTATGCATAAAGTTTTACTGGACTTTGTAAAAGCTATCTTGAACTCCAACCTATATTTTTAAAGTTTAATTATCCTTTAGATGTTTTTTAGTTTTGTCTTGTGTTTTTTTTTTTTTAATAGTTTTCAGGAATTTTTTGTAATTTTGAATACACTTTTGCTTTGTTTCTTCACTGATTCAGTTAGCCAAAATGAGATTCTCCCCTTATTATGCTTCTTTAATATAGAAACAGGTTTAGATTCAGCTGTATTTTTTTTTTTTTTTTTTAAAGACAGACCAACTTTCCTCTGTCGAGGCATCATACATCTCTAAATCCCAGTGGATTTTTTTTCAAAATGTTTATTAAGGCTAATGAAAGTCAGCTTTGTTGTAATTTTTAATGGTACAGCTTTTTTTGCAGCTTAAAGAAGACAACTTTGAGAATGCAGTTGATAACCTTGTGATCATTTCCACCCAATGGGCAGTAGGTTAAAATCCCATGCATTAGGTTTGGATTATTAGTGAGGATCAGATCGAATATGTTAGCTCCTCTTGTTGGTACTGCGATATGCCCACTGAAGCTACTGAATCAATAAATGAGTATTCAGATGTGCTAGAACCAGTTAAAGCAGCAGTGCAACAAGCTGGCAATATTTTTTGACCTATACTTTTTTATGCTATTTTAGATTGCTATTTACTTCCTGACTTGTATGAACCCTTCTTTCCACAATTTGAGTCTACTTCAATACTTTTATTTCATGTCTGAAATAATAAAAGGAGGGCTCCTTTTAATACATTGCACACCAGGTCTTCATCAGTATTTTCAGTTGTTTTTGTCTATCAGTTGTTTATATATCACTTCTGTTATGACTAAAATTAACTATTATGCAGCAGGCAGTGCTCTCTGACTTTACAGAACAATAGTTGTTCAGAAACAGCTGCAAAATACTGATGAAAACCTGGTCCAAACTGTATTAAAAGGAGAGCTCATTTTATTATTTCAGATGTGGAAAAAAGTACTAACACAGACTCCAATTCTGCAAAGAAGGGTATCATACAAGTCAGGAGGTAAGTGGCAATCTAAAATAGCAGAAAAAGTATAGGTCAAAATTTTCACCAGATTGTTGCACTGCTGCTTTAAGAGTTCCCAGTTTATCCCCAGGCAGTTAAAGTTGCTAAATATAACCATCTCCAGATTCTGCCATGGCAAGGCTCTCCTTAGTTAAGGCTTCACTGCATTCCAGTGTTGAATTAAATGGTTTATAGCAGGTACCCAGGACTATTTTTACTACTTTAACTGTGACCTTTACCCATATGCTCTCAATGTCATGCTTAGAGTCTGAAATAAACACTTGGGTACAGTCTATATTTTTCAGACACCACCCCCCTCTTCTGTTTTTGGAGTAAAGTGTATACCCCTCCCCCCATCTCTTTATGCCAGTTACTGTAGTTTTCCCAAGTTTGACAGAGATCCTCTATCTGACGTGTCCCTAAGCATCAATGCCTCCAACTCAGAAGTCTTTGTGGCACAAAGATTTCTTGCATGAACGGACATTATCCTTAACTCCTGTGTGATATGGATGATCCAGTTGTACTTATTTTAGTTGGATTTATTCACGAGGCCCCTTTAGAAGCTAGTTTAAAGCCAGAGATGTGTGTTCAACTGTTTGCCTGGCATGAAATTCACATTGCAAAATTCAGAGCCCTTCACCAATGGGGAGGTGATGTATTGGCAATAGTTCTAGAGCATAATGTAGACCACGTTCGCCTTGGCTGAACCTATTGAGGTTGTAAATGCTAGAGGCTTCGGAGGGTTCTGAAGCACAGGCTGTGGCTGTAAGAACATTTCAAAGGGTAGAAATCAGTAGATGCTCCAAATACCAGTGGTCTTCATGATGTCCTACCACTAGGTGCACACATGCCAACTGAGATTTCATCCACTTTGCAGGGTTGTTCTGATCATGGAGTAGTAGAAGAGAGCCAATTAAGAAACGAAAGAAGATACAGAAAGGATAGTGACGCTGCAGTTAGAGATATAATCCTTTCTATGTGGTAAATCAGAAATGTTAAGGTCTAACAACATTGGGAACAAAGAAACGTTGTCTAGAGTATCGGGGGGGGAGGAGGAGATGTCTGGTCTTAAGGTACAAAAATCAGAGTATTTACGTTTATGCATAACCCATTTAATCTCAAATGATGAAGCATGATCACTGGAGTGTGCCAACAACCTATTGAGGGTATACATCTCCAGGGTGAGAGCCCGCCACATCCCATGGGCATGGACCCTCTCTGTCCACGAGTCAGGTTATGGTCCTTTAGCTGCTATTAGTAAAAGGTTTATAATTTTTATGGGGGGGGGGGGTGGTTAACGTTGAATGTTGCAAGGAAATATCTTAAAATGAAAGTGGGGATATCTGACCTGTGCAAATGTCTTGAATATCTTGAGTGACCTCCTGCCAAAATGTCTGCAGAAGGGGGCATGTCAGCAGTATATGGATTTGAAAGAGTTGCACTAGCAACCTGCCACCTGAGGGCCCATGTATGTTGTGATTACTGCTGGAAGTATTGCATGAAACACTTTCAGACACATTTCCTCCAGTATAGGGCTGCCATTACCCGAGCATTTGGGGGGTATATTTGAGCCATTCCCCCGCTGAGTGGTACCTAGCTCCAAACTCCATCTAGTTAGTATGGAACTGGTCGATATCTGTGGTAGTTTCCAGGACTTTATATAGCCTACTTATTAAGCGTGGTTCTACATTACCTGAAATATGCTTTTTAAGTAGCTGGACCAGTGGTGAAGGTTTTTCTGTAACTTGCATGAGGGTCTCTTTCCTTGATCTACGATATAAATGCAATTGCAAGTACTTGTGAAAGTCTGACTGGGGAAGATGGCGGAAAGCCTGTAGGGATACAAATGGTAGGATTCCAGTCAAGGTGATCAGTTGAAAGATGTAGGTGAGGCTATATTTATGCCACGTTTGGAAGGCTTTATCAGCTCTATTTGGTGAAAGGTGTGATCATGTGCAAAAACCCTCAGGCAAATTTGGTCTGCGGGTGCAAGAAATTGCTTTCAAATATGGAACCACTGTTGGTATGTCTCGGCTGTAAATCTATAGAATTTGCTAAGAGGGATACAAACTGGTGGATTTATGAAGGCATAGCTGGCTTGGTCTCAGGTGTCATTTAAAACCATTTGTATTATAATCCATAGTATGCGTATGTGTGTGGCCAATGTGTACTAGGCAAGGTTGGGGAGGTAGACTCCCTCTCCCTAGGTAGCTGAAGAATGGTGTAGCGAATCCTTGGGGGTTTGCCCTGCCATACAAAATTGGGATACTGCTTTGTCCCAGGTTCTAAAATACACTACTTGGCATAAGTGGGAGGGTTTGAAGAAAATAAGTATGCGGGGGTAGACATTTTGGCAGATGACTTCTATTTTAAGAAACCTAGATTCAGTGATGTCCAGCGGGATAAGTCAGCCAGGAGTTGTTGGGTCAAGGGCTCATAGTTTAAGAGTTCTAAATGATCCAAATGTTTTGTAAGCTTGATGTCCAAATATCTAAAGGTTTGCTTATGCCACTTAAAGGGACAAGTGCATTTCAACTGGGGCGATGGAGAACAATTATACGACAGTACCTCCATTTTGAGCATGTTATGTCTATAGCTCACCAGACAGCCAAACTCCCATATGTGTTCCTACACTGCCAGGATGGAATTTTCTGGCACAGTTATGGTAAGCAACACGTCGTCCGCAAACAAAACTAGATATTTTCATGCAAAGTAATTTTAGGGCAAACACATATGCAACCATAACAGAGTAAATTACATTTAGCATTAAGTTATTAGCACTACATTCACTATAATGGAAAAAGTGCTAATTAGCATAAATTTTAGTGCAAATTAATGCCTCAGTGAAAATAGCAAAAAATTATTTGACAGCAAAAATTTCAAGTTTTACAGTATATTGTGTCCTACTCTCTCCCCCCAAACTCCCGAGAGGAATGAATGACTTCCACCTGGGGCTCCAGGTAGACCGCGAACAACAGTGGGGATAGGGGACATCCCTGGCCTGTGATCTAGAGAGGGGAAAAGGATCACAGAGGGATCAGTTTACATTCAGATAGGTTTGGGCAGAGGCATAAATGTCCTTCAATGTATGTATAAAATTGTTAGGGAAAGCTGAAATGAGACAGGGTATTCCATAGGAATTCCACATCACCCTGTCAAAAGCCTTTTCGGCGTCCAAGCGGAGTAATTTGAAGGGGATCTGCCGGGTGGTCACATAATCTACTGATGATAGATTTCAGCAAACACCACCATGTGCCTGGTGGTGACAGATGAAGCCCACTTGATCTGGGTTAATTAGGCCGGGCAGGAGGGATTCGAGCCGCCTAGCCAAAATGGACATATAGATTTTTATAGACCGAACTGAGCATAGATATCAGCCTGTACAAGTCAGGGTGACGGGGATCCTTCTGGGTTTTCAGAAGTGTAGTCAGGGTTGCATTTTTCCAAGGAGGGGAGGGATCACCCTCCTGGATGCCTTGAAATGCCAAAAGCAGGTGGGGTACGAGAGATTCTTGGAAGGCCCTATATAACTCGACTGGGTATCCATCTGAGGTCATGGGGGCTAGTAAACCACCATTCGTCTTTTCAAAAAGAAATTACAGTTTGAGCCTGAACCGCGGGAAGGTATCCGAATCCTTTAAACACTGTCTGGTTGTGTTCATCAGGGGGAATCGTGGTGCACTTATTGTACTACATTTTCTTTTTCCTCCCTTTATTTCAAAGCTGAATCGTTATTGAGAGGGCAGTTATAGAACCACTTAAAGGATACCTAAACAACATTTTGACAACAAACTATTCAATCATCTGACTCCGTAGGTGACTAAAGGCTGCTGTAATCATTAAAGCTAAAAAGTACAGTTATGTAAGAACTTACCGTAACAGTAGATCTTTGAGAGAGGCTCTTGCAGCAGGTAGTTACATATAGGACTGATGGCAGCAGGACCCCATGGAAAAATTTCTAGCTAGCAGTCCCTGGCGAGGGACCGCCCCCACATCAGGAGACGTCGGTATAAAGGGGTGGTCCCGGGTGCCCGCCTTCCAGTTCTTTCCCACCACAGGCCGAAAGAGGCAGGACGAGAGAGGAGCGGATATTTCCCTCAATGGAAAAGGAGCTGAAAAAGCCTAGGGGGGATGGAGGGCGGAAAAGTATTACCTACTGCAAGAGCGCCTCTCGAAGATCTACTGTTACGGTAAGTTCTTACGTAACTCTACTATCTTACTTTAAGAGGGCTCTTGCAGTAGGTAATTACATATAGGACTGAATCCCAAGCAGTCTGGAACAAAGAAAGGCACCGGGAAGAGGAAAACTACTCCAAGAAGCTGTTCTAGCCGAGCAAGCCTCAAGATAGGAGGCCTTGCAAAACAGCTAGCCCGAAGCCTGCTCTATGACGAGAGGCAACATCCAAACTGTAGTGTTTCGAAAAGGTATGGACGGAAGTCCAGGTGGCGGCAGAGCAGATGTCTGCCGCAGACACATTCTTGAAACAAGCCGCGGAGGCAGCTATTCCTCTGGTGGAGTGGCCTCTGACTTGACCCGGGAGGGTCTTGTTGTATTTGCAATAACAGAAAGTGATGCAATGAGCCAACCACTTAGGCAGTGCTTGGAAACAGCATTGCCTTCCCTTTTGTGAGCAAAAGAGACGAACAACTGATCAGTCTTTCTGAGATCCTTCGTCCTATTGGTGTAGTATCTCAGAATCCGGTGGATATCCATAGTACAGAGTAAATATTCCCCTTGATTAGAGTATTGCGTAAAAAAGGCAGGTAGCTCTATGGACTGATTTAAGGTAGACTCTGCTACTACTTTAGGTAGAAACTTAGGATTCGAGTGAAGAGCAACTTGTTCCTTGTGAAAAATCAAATAGGGGATTTTACACATCAGGGCCTGGAGCTTGGAGATTCTTCGAGCCAAAGTAATGGCCACCAAGAAGAGTGTCTTCCACTAAAGAAACTTCAAATCCGCAGAAGCTGCAGGTTCGAAAAGAGGAAGGGTAAGTTTCTCGAGGACAAAATTCAAGTCCCAAGGTGGAGCAGGAGTACGGATGGGGGGCCTCAGATAGAGGACCCCTCTGAGAAAGGTCTTGGAGACCTCCAGTTGAGCAAAGGCCTTGTCCGTGAAGGGAACATGATAGGCTAAAATGGCCGCCATGTGTACCTACAGAAAGGAATGGCCGAGACCCAGGTCAAACAGATGACGTAGATACTACAGCAGAAGCCCTGCTGAACAGAAGAAAAGTTCCACGTTCTTGGAAGCGACCCAAATAGTGAATCTTTTCCACTTCATGGCATAAGTGGATCTGGTGGAGGGTTTTCTGGCCTCCACTAAAATCTCCGCCACTTTGGAAGACGCTCCAAAACGGGACTGGGCTAGGTCTGCAGGAGCCATGCATGCAGTTGAAGGGATTTGAGGCCTGAATGGACCAGGGTCCCCTGATCCTGGGTCAACAAGCCTAGAGACAGAGGAATAGGAGGATCCTCTGAAAATTGTTGTAGAAGAGAGAACCAGACTTGCCTGGGCCAGAAATACAGGTTACTCACCTGTAACAGGAGTTCTAGGAATGGTATATGTTGTTCATCCACACTCATTGGCAGTATCCTTGCCGCTTTAAATCTTGCCGGAAGGTCTTCAAGCTTGCTCCTCCCACCCACCCGGGTGGTATAACTCTCGGCTCCGCCCCATGACGCCAGATCTGGCCCGCTGGAAGCTCAGGTTGTGCGTCGAAGCCGGGGAGGTCGGGTGGCTGTGGTGGATGAACAACATATACCATTCTTAGAACTCCTGTTACAGGTGAGTAACCTGTATTTCTAGGGACATGGATATGTTGTTCATCCACACTCATTGGCAGACTCCTAGCAGTTCTCCGGGAGGAGGGAGGCAAGACGCACACCCATATACTTACTTGGGAAAGAGAGACTGAGAACCGAGGCCCCAAAACCAGCATCCCGGCGTGACTCAAGGTCGATGTGGTAGTGGGTAATGAAGGTGTTTGCTGACTTCCAGGTAGCAGCCCCGCGAGATTTCCTGGATAGGGGACGTCCCCGAAGCAGCCACCTGCTGCAGCAGTATGGGCGGGTAGAATGAGCTCTATCCTCTGGGAGGCTCCATGCCCGCTAACTTATAGCAGAGATCTATGCAGGAGGTTACCCACCTGCTTATCGTCCGCTTGGCTGCAGGTCTGCCAGATGCGGCTTCAGCGTAGGGTGACAAACAGCTGGCGAACCTCTCCTCGAATTTCAGCCGGGCGCCCTTATAATAAGCGAGCGCCTTCTAGGATCCAGAGTATGGAGCCTATATTCGCCCTCCGAGGTGTGATTGGGGTAGAACACCGCAGAGTCAACACCTGGTTAAGGTGAAACTCCGGCACCACTTCGGAAGGAATTTCGGTGGGGGACGCAGGACAACCTTGTCCTGTGGAAGACCAGGTAAGGAGACTCGATGGAAGCGCCTGGAGCTCTCCTATCCTTCTGGCTGACGGATAGCCACCAAGAAGGCGGTCTCTCCACGACAGGTGAGAGAGAGCACACCTGTGCATAGGTTCGAATGGCTTGCCCATGAGCTTTGCCAGTACTAGCAGTAGATCCCACGGAGGTGGGGGTTCCCGACTGGAGGGAAATGTGATCAAGGCCTTTGAAAAAGCGCCAGACCACCTTCTCCCACATCGACTGCTTCCTGCCCGCTCGTAAGCAGAGAGATGGCTGCCAGGTGCACCCTTTAGGTCGTCGACCTAAGCCCTTGACTGGAAAGGGACCATAAATAGTCCCAAGATGCTTGCCAAGGAACAGGAGGAAGGGTCCAAGCCCTTGCCCTGACACCAAATGGAAAACCTTTTCCATTTGAAGGCATAGCATTTTCTGGTCGACTCCTTACGGGACGCCTCAACTACATTGAGGACCTCGTCGGAAAGACCCAAGGCCTGGAACTCTAGCCGCCAGGAACCAGGCCGTCAGGTGCAGGGATTGAAGGTCCGGATGGAACACCTTCCCTGATTGACTGAGAGCAGGTCCGGGCGAGCTGGAAGCGCTGCTGAGTCCTGGAGCTGAGACTGAGGAGATCTGGGTACCAGAACTGGCGAGCCAGTCTGGGGCTATCAGAATCACCTGCGCCTTGTCCCTCCTCGCCTTGAGAAGCACCTTGTGGATCAAGGGAAATGGGGAAAGGGAAAGAGGCCCGGGGTCCATTGCCTCGAGAAGGCATCCCCTGCAGCGAGCCCTGCTGAGGGGGCGGGCATGGAACAGACTCAGCTTCGTGTTCTCCCTGGAGGCAAACAGGTCCACCTGAGGTGTGCCCCAAAGGGAGAACAGATGCTGTACTACTCCGGCAGGAGAGACCACTCGTGGGATGCAGCCCCTATCCGGCTCAGGGCATCGGCCAGGGTGTTGGAGGCTCCTGCCACGTGAATGGCTAGGAGATCCGCCTCCAGGCTGCGCCACGAGTGACCAAATGCGGAGAGCTTCCTTGCATAGAAGCATGGAGCGCGTCCCGCCCTGGCGGTTTAGATAGTACATGGTCGGTATTGTCCGCCTGGACTGACCACTCTGACCCCCGGAGGAACGGAGCAAAGGCGGTGAGAGCTAGGCGGACCGCCTCGAGCTCCAGCAGGTTGATGTGGCATCGGGACTCCCTGCGGGGACCAGAGGCCATGAGCCCGGTGTTCCCCAGATGGGCACCCCAACCCATCAGAGAGGCATCGGTCGACAGAGAGACCGGCTGCTCGGGGACGAACGGGATGCCCTCCTGCAATTGATCTGGAACGGTCCACCACTGGAGAGCATTCCACATCCCCTGTGTCACCGACTACAGCTGGTCCAAGGGATCGCAGCGCTAGTGACCACTGGCTGGCCAGTCCCACTGAAGGGACGCATGTTCCAGCGGGCCCAACGGACCACGCTGGTACAGGCCGCCATGAGACCCAGGAGGCGAGGAAGTCCCGGCAGGGGCAATGCCCAACCAGAAATGATCGGGCAAAGGAGGAAAGAACCTCGGCCCTGTCCGCCGGAGCCGCGCCTGGCTGAAGAGAGTCGAGCTGCGCCCGATGAATAAAATCACCTGCTTCGCTCGAGTTCTGACTTGGCCTCGCTGGACAAGGAGGCCCAGTTGAGAGCAGACCTGGAGGGCCAGATCTCTGGACCACTCCGCCTCCTTCCTGGAGGGAGCTGCTATCAGCCAGTCGTCCAGGTAAGGGTACACCGGACCCTCGGCGCCAAGAGGGAATGCTGTCACCACTGCCATGCATTTGGTGAAGACCTGGGAGCTGGAGACATGTCGAAGGGCATGGCTTGAACTCAAGAGAGATCCTTCCGCTCGAAGCGAAGGAATCTCTGGTGAGACGGACGGATAGGGACGTGAAAAACGCGCCCTGCAAGTCCAGAGAGCAGAACCACACCGCTGCTCCAAGGATGGTATTATCTGGAGCCAGAGTGACCATCCTGAAGGTTCGAGACCTTAGGAACTTGTTTAGGTCGTGTGTAGGTCGAGAATGGGGCGCCAGCCCCCGTCTGCTTCGGAACCAGGAAGTACCTGGACACAAACCCTGGGTCTGAAGGAGGTCCACCACCTCTTACCACCTCCTTCTGGAGGAGGAGAGTGATGTCGCTCGACGAGCCGCCAGTGAGGCTGGGGATTCAGGGCTCCCGAGGGGCACGGCTCTGAAGGGTGGTGCCTGCTCGACTCCAGAGGCAGGCCTCTTCCCACCACTCAAGACCCACCTGTCCGCGTGGTAACAGCGGACCAGGCGGAACGGAAGTGGCGGAGCCGTCTCCCAGGGGACCCAGGGTAAGGTGACGGGATGGGGCGACACCCTCAGCCCGTCACTGGCAGGCTTGGAGGAGGGACCGCCGAGGGACCTCCTGGGCCCTTTCCTCCCTGCCTCCTGTTAGAGGAAGCCGGCTTGGGTTTGGGATGCCAGGCCGAGCCTGCTGGCCCTGACGCTAGCTGGGCACGGGCGCGGGGCAGAGAAGGACGAAAGGGCTTAGGCTGTGGTTTGCGGCCTTGTCCTTCTGAGCGGAAGAGACCGAGTCCAAGGTGGCATTGGACTTCTCGATCCTCTGCAGGTGACCTTCCACCCCAGGGCCGAAGAGGTCAGTCCCCAAAAAGGGAACATCCGCCAACTTGTGCTGGGTATCCGAAGTAAAGGTGGATATCCTCAGCCAAGCCCGCCGACGCATAGCCACTGCGGCCGCCACCGATCTGGCACATGAGTCCCCTACATCCAAAGCAGTCTGGAGCTGCTGTTTGGCCACTGCTCTGCCCTGGTCCCGCACCTGCTTAACCGTAGTCTGCAGATCGGGCGGGAAGATGAGGGATGACTCATCCAGGGAGCCCAACAGGGCATGAGAAAATGTGCCATGAGGGACGGCCGAACTGGCCTGACGGAAGGCCGAGAGGACGAGCGAGACTTTTCGCCCGACATAGTCCAATTCTTGGACTCCTTGTCAGGAGGTTTGTCCACATCCCTTGGCGCTAGCCGGCGCGCCGAAAACGCTGTCGGTAACCAACCCCGCAGAGGGTGTTCAAAACCGGACAAGGAACCGTGGGACCGTGATACTTCCTGGCCATCCTGGCCGAAGGCGCAGGGCAGGAAGCAGGGCTGCCAAAGTTCCAGTGCTGGACCCACTATGCGCCTCGCCACCGGAAAGGCTCTCGCCGGAGAATCTCCTCGTCCAGAATCTCCGTGAGGGGATACCTGGCCGCTTGGAAACGGGTTCGAGCCCATCCCGTAGACTCCGAGATGAGCCGAAGCAGTCCTAGGAAGGACGACGGCTATCGGCCCATTGGCTGACCTCCTGAAGACTCCAAGTCCAGTCGCTTGGAGAAGAAGGAGGAATCATCTTCGACTCGGAAGAGTCCTCAAGAGCTGCCTTGGCCTGAGCCACCCTTCACCTGCCGAGGTCGGTCGGGAGTGAGGGTAACTGACAGCCGATGGGTAAACCCTTAGCCCACCGGAATCCTTGGTCGGAGCCCCAATTGTGGCTGTGGAGGCGGAGGTTCCACCGCAACGGTGGAGCAGCTGGTTTTGGCCGAACAACCGCCTGGTATAGGCTCTCGGGCAAGTCAGGGGTTGTGTCGGCCCCCGTGACAGCCACTTAATGGCCGGGAAGGCGCGAGTCGCTTATCCCCGGCCAGGAGGAGCTGTTGTAACATAAGGTCCCCCTGCACGGCCGACGCATTCTTACGCCGGCTTCCCCTCATCCGGTGAGTGAGGACGAGGACGAGCGGCGACGCTACACCGCGAGTGCCGAGACCGAGACCGCTTATGACGGTGGGAACGGCTGGACCGCCAAGAGGTCCCGAGACCGAGACCAGAGTCCCGGAATTTCGTCGGTGCGGGAGGTGTCGGCCGAACCGACACTCCCTTCGCTCGGAAGGTCCATCCGAGGGCCCGGAACCGGAGGCACAGGCGGAGCCCACGGGATCCTCAACTCCTCCCGGGGAACCGGGAGAGGGAATCGGCTCAAAGGCGACAGCCCTGTTCAATGGGTCGAGAAAAATCTCGACTTCATCAGTGGGAGTCTCGGCCAACTGACCTGACGTGGACACCGTGGAGGCCAGTGGCGGCCGAGGCGTCGACCCGGGCCGACGGTCGACGGCCCGGGAGAGGGACCTTCCCGCTCCCAAGAGCGCCGACGGAGTGATCTCTACCTGTCCTCTTTTGACCGAGAAAAGGTCCAGCAGACGCAGGCCCTTCTCCTTTAGTGGGAGGGACAGACAAAGCTCCTTAAAGGAAGCCGTGTAGGAAGAACCGAGAGAGCGGATAAATGCCGCTGCCGAGGAAGATCGCCCGCGCCTCTCTTGAGGGCTACCATCCGCCGGGCTGATCCGCCGAACGCCGGGCCATGACACCGCCAACCGGGCCTCCTTGGATTTCACCGAGGGAACGCTCGACGGCCCAGTTGCAATCGGGCAGCACGGCTTCGAGGACGAGGCCGAGAAAGATGAGCACAGGTCGCAAGCTCGCGGTCGGGCTCAAGGCCTACGCAGTAGACACACGGTGAGTGTGGATCCGCCCGAGACATCTTCGCCCGCATGGGCATCTCCGAAATCCGGGAGTCGATTTATCCATCGCAGCCGCGAGGGATCGAAGACTGAAGTCTTTTTGCAAAATATTATTTTTAAATCCGCAAACGGAGAAATAGGAACCAGTCACAAACGCAGAGCGTTAAGGAGGGAACCTGAGCTTCCAAGCGGTAAGGAAGATCTGGCGTCATGGGGCGGAGCCGAGAGTTATACCACCCGGGTGGGTGGGAGGAGCAAGCTTGAAGACCTTCCGGCAAGATTTAAAGCGGCAAGGATACTGCCAATGAGTGTGGATGAACAACATATCCATGTCCCTAGAAAGGAGCGATCAGAATCATTCGCACTCCTTCTGAAGCCAGTTTCTGCAAGACTCGTGGGATAAGTGGAATTGGGGGAAAGGCATAGATTAATCTGTCCTTCCAGTCTACAGACAGAGCGTCGCTCCAAAAAGCGCCTCGCTCTGGGAAGAGTGAGCAGAAGACTGGAAGTTTTGCGTTTGGGGGGGGGATGCGAACAGGTCGACCTGTGGTGTTCCCCAAAGTTGGAAGATATTGTCTAGGACCCCTTGGTTCAGTTCCCACTTGTCAGTCAGAGCAGAAGAGCGACTTAGCTTGTCAGCCAGGGTGTTGTCAACTCTCGGAACGTGACTCGCCATGAGGTGATGGTCGTGTCGTGTTGCCCAATCCCAAACCCTCATCGCCTCCCTGCAAAGAGGGTAGGACCAAGTCCCTCCCTGCTTGTTGATATACCACACCACACACATACTGTCCATCTGGACAGCGAGGTGGCTGGGAAGGATGTATTGGTGAAGGGCTTGGAGAGCGTACAACACTGCCCGAAGCTCAAGCACATTGATCTGGAGAGCTTGTTCTAGCTTGGACCAGGAGCCCTGGGTCCAATGAGGGCCTAGATGGGCTCCCCAACCTTCGCCTGAGGCGTCTGTGGTTAGAGTCTGGGAGAGGGGAGGATGAAAGAAAGGAACTCCCCAAAACAGGTTCTCTTGAAACATCCACCACTGCAAGTCTTGCATCATCGGTGAGATCATCAGAACTGAGTGATCTAGGTCATCCACTAGCTGATCCCACAGAGCGTAGGGTCCACTGAGGGATCCTCATGTGGAGTCGAGCGTGAGGTATCGTCGGGATAGCAGCCGCCATGAGCCAGAGAAGGCGAAGGACCAACCTCATCGAGACCATCCTGCGGTCGGACAACAGACTTATTTGGGTCTGAAGGGTGGCCGCTCTGTCCGGAGGCAGGAAGGCCTTTCCCATGGTCGTATCGAGGATCGCCCCAATAAACTGTAGCCTCTGGGATGGGTCCAGATGAGACTTGAAATGGCTGATGGTAATACCCAGGCAGGCAAAAACCTGCTGGGTAAGGGAGAGGAAACGCAGGAGTTCCTCCCTGGATGAGGCTGCCAGGAGCCAGTCGTCCAGGTACGGGAAAACCTGCACTCCCTTGGTACGTAGGTGGGCCGCCACCACTTCCAGACATTTGGTAAAGACTCGGGGGGCCGAGGATAGACCAAACGGGAGCGCCTTGAACTGGTAGTGGTCCCCCTGGAACACAAAACGAAGGTATCTGCGATGAGATGGGCGAATGGGAATGTGCAGATAAGCATACTGCATATCCGGAGCACAAAGCCATTGACCCGGCTGGAGGAGGGGCAGAAGGCTCTGCAAAGAGAGCATCCTGAACCTTTTCTACTCTACATAAAGATTCAGGGAACCGAGATCTAAAACTGGTCTGAGATCTCCCGTCGTCTTTGGGATCAGGAAGAAATGGGAATAGTAACCCGTCCCCTGAAGATGAAGGGGGATAGGCTCCATCGCTTGCTTCAGCAGAAGAGCCGAGATTTCCTCCTGGACCAAAGGAAGATGTTCCCATGAATACGACTTCGGAGGGGGGTGGCAGGGTGGTTTCTGAAGAAACTCTATGAAGTGTCCTTCTGCTATGAGCTGGAGCACCCAATAATCTATGGTTATCCTCTCCCATCCCGGAAGGTGGAGGGAAAACCTCCCTCCTACCGGTTCCTCCGGGGAGTCCCGAGGCAGTGGGAGAGGAAAGGAGTCAGGTGGTGTGGGGCAGCGCCACAGCTGAAGCACCCGCTGCTTTTTTTGGGCGGGGGGGCTTCGAAGCCGCGGGGGCCCGGCATTTTGTGGCCCGCCTTCCCTGGGGTTTCGCCTATGGCCGATTCAGTCTGCGAAAGGGACGGTGCTGCTGCTGATGGGGACGGTACATGGAATCAACTGACTTCAGAGCCGTCCCCTTCTCATGCAAATCGGTAATGATGTCCTTGACATCACCCCCGAAAAGCACAGACCCCTGGAAGGGTGCTTCCTGGATAGCAGATTGCACCTCTGGGACCAACCCTGACACGCGGAGCCAAGCATGACGCCGCAGGCCTACAGCGAAAGCTGAGCTCCGCCTAGCAGTGTCCACTGCGCCGTATGTCGCATGTAGCATGTGTCGACTGGCCGAACAAGCAGAGCGGGCCAGATCAGCCAACTCCTGCTTGACTTGGGAGTCAGGCAAGGAGTCCAGTTTGGCTTCCGCCTGAGTAAGGATGGCCTTCTGGTAGTCCCCCATGTGGCAGACATAGTTCAGGACCCTAATCCCCAGTGTGGAAGAAGCGTAAATCTTTCTCCCATACTGGTCCAGAAGGTGAGATTCCTTATCAGGAAGTGACGAGCTAAGACATTTTGGGTTCGCCGACCGGCCATGAGCGGCACTATTCATGACCGAGTAGGCACGAGGGTGAGAATCCAGGAAATCAATACCCTCTGGAGCCTGATGTAGCCTGTTTGACTTCCTAGGAAGTGGAGCCAAGGCCGACGGCTGTTTCCATATTGTGGTAACAAGGTTGGCGTGAGGCTCTATCCAGGGTGGCACCAAGGTAGGAGCTGGCACGGGCAGATCCAGATGTTCAGCGAGTTTCAGACGCTGAGGATCTGGTTCCAGGGAGTGCTACTGATGAACCTCCTGGATTTTCATAAGCAACTCCGTAAAAGAAGGATCCTCCGGAGGAGACTTCTGAGGAGTACTTGGCCGGGGCTTCGACGGACAGCGAGGCTCGTTGTCTCTCTCGGAGCAGCTGTCGGAAAAGTCCAAGAGCGAAGAGAAGGATGAAGAGGAGAAAGACTCCCTTTCCCAACCCGGGGGAGGAACGGACCCTCTGGGGAGTCCCCAGGGAAGTGTGTCCTGCCCCTCTCTGGATCCAGACGGAAGAACCCTGGAGTCCGGAGGTGGTGAGGGAGAGTGCCACCTGGGGCGTACGGGAACCTAGGACGGCACCATCGCCGGAAAGCGGCTCTCGACCTCTTTGGTGAGCTCAGCCTTGGCCTCAGCCCACCAGGAGGCCAGAGTCTCCTGCAGGTCCACCGGCGACCGCGAGGGCGGTGGAGGAGGAGGTGGGGGAATAAGGATACGGGTTATACCTATATCGAAAACCCGACTGTGGGTAGCCCCGCCGCATGCAGAGTGTCGAGTACTGCAGCCAGGAAGCCCGCGCCTGGTACTGTGGTGCCAGATACTGCGTTCCCGGGTACATTAGCGTCGAATAAGATGGAGAATACCCGGGAACCGGGGGCTGCTGGCCCGTCCGGGAACCTCACAGGTGGGTCCACAGTAGAGAGCCCAGAGGGCGGAGGGCCCGATGGAAGCAGAATATCTCCCGGAGTCAGTAAGGCCGATGTCAGGGCCGACGGTGGAGGCCCTGGCGCCGGAGGTACCGACGTCGGAGGGGCCGGGGTTGGAGCCGGTGTCCGGTGAGCCGACATCCGGTCCGGCGCTCCAGATGAAGGAGGACTGACGGAGGCAAAAGATCCCCAGCTCCACCCAGGCACGGAGGGAAAAAAGTCCCCGGGGTCAGGTTGGGGAGACTCTGGTTCCCCAGACGGCAGTGAAAGCTGCGGGGAACCGGGAATAACGGACGTTGGGGGGTCCGTCGTCTGTTCCTTCGCCGGCCGGACGAGCCGACGTGAGGCTTAGAGGCGAGCTCTGGGCGGGCGCTGGAGGAGCAGACATCCGACTTACGAGAGCCATCACCGGAGACAGGCCGAGAAGAGTGATTGGCCTGGTCCAGTGGAGAGGAGACTCAGACGCCTTACCAGCCCTCTCCGTGTGGGACGCAGAGGAGCAGACACCCGGCTTACCAGTCCCTTGGTGGTAGGCCTAGCCTGCGCCGAACCAGGGGCGGAGGCCCCAACTGCCCGGAGGTGCCCACAAGGCCCGAGCGCGAGCCAAACAGGCGGGCAGATGCCGCCTCAGAAACCTCCGAGGCGGCTGTCGAGGAGCGATTCCCTGGAGGGGCTGTTACCTGCGTCCCAGCGACTCCCGAGGGAGACGCGGTGGAGGAGCCTTTGTCCCGGTGCCTCTCCTTGTCGTCCTTCCAATGGCCTTCGGGGGAAGTGGACACCATCCTCAGTTTTTTAAGCTCCTTCTCCATAGAACTCATTTTCTTCTTTAGAATATGGGCTTCCAGGGATTGCTGCCGCCTTTTCGGGTAGCTGCGTTAAAACTGAGGCAATGCTGGCACTTCTCGACCGGGTGATCAGGGCCTAGGCAGAACATGCACAGGAGTGGCCGTCGCATGGCGCCCGCCACAGATCGTACTTATTCTTGTGATCGGGTGGGAGCGACAACACGATGCTAGTACTGACGTTAGTAGAAAAGTTTTTCGGTAAAACCGACGGGGAAGGCTGACGTACACAAACTTTTCCGCAAGGAGCTGCAACGAGCTAACGGCAGGAAAGAACTGAAGGCGGGCATCCGGGACCGCCTTTATACAGACATCTCCTGACGCCGGTCACCTGATGTGGGGCAGTCCCTGCCAGGGATTGCTAGCTAGAAATTTTTCTGTGGGGTCCTGCTCGCCAGTCCTATATGTAATTACCTACTGCAAGAGCCCTCTCGAAGTAAGATCTACATTTACATAAGTTACCTAAATGTGGTTCCAGGGCATTTGAAAATTGTAAAATCAGCCTTCCAATTTTAAAAAAAAATCTGTTTTACCTGCTTCCTGAAATGGCCGCCAAATGTGTTATGTGATGACGTCATTGGAGCCAAAGTCAGAGAGATATATGGCTCTCTATAGTTTTTTTTCCCCTTTGTATAAAAATGTTTCACCCAAATGGTCAAAACCATGTGCATTATTTTGTATAATGCACATTAGGCTATGGTTCTGTTCATTTTGTTTACTTTAACATGCTAAAAAGAAAAAAAGTTACGCACCTTAGTAATGCTGTTTCTTCTAATGGAGTCTTGCTGTATTCTGACATATGCAGTGATGTCCAACCTTTGAACTGCCCCGGAGAGGAAAGAATTAACTTTCCATGCAAGGCATGGAACGCTGAGCTCGAGCTCGGTTGAGACTCTGTCTGTTTGAACTCAAACCACCAGATCTTTACGAGCTGTACCCACTGGGTGTCCTGTGTGGAAACTGTAAACTTACACTAGCCAACTGGCTACTAAATATAATAAAGATTTTTTGGTCCCAAAGCAAAGACTCAAGTCAGGAAACCCAAAAAATAAAACACACAACACACACACCCAAATTAAGGGGGTGAGAAAAAGGGGGCACCTCCAGAGTGCCAACACTGTTGCTGCCCACCCACACCCCAAAACCCAGGTTCTGAGAGGGGAGGCCAGAATACAGCAAGACTATTAGAAACATTACTAAGGTGAGTATTTTTTTCTTCAAACAACATGAAGTCTTGCTGTATTTTGACATATGCAGACTACCAAGCAGTACCTTCATGGAGGAGGGACAGAACCTACTTCGGGAATAGGCTCTTAAGCACTGCTGTGCCAAACCGAGCATCATTCCTAGCCTGGATATCCAGAGAGTAATGCTTGGTAAAAGTATGTACTGTTTTCCAGGTGGCTGCTTGACAAATCTCTAAGATAGGAAAATCCCTGGCAGCAGCCAGGGAAGCAGCTGTACCTCTGATAGAGTGAGCCCTCAGGCCTGAGGGTGGGATCCTACCTAATTTTTCATAACAAAACTGTATGCAAGAGACAATCCACCTGGCAACAGATATCTTAGTGGCAGGTTTTCCCTTACCAACCTCACCATAAGTGAGGAACAGTTGGAGGGAGTCAAACCTGTGACCCTTGGTGCGCTCTATGTAGTAGCTAAGGGCCCTTTTCACATCCAAGCTGTGCAGCCTCCTCTCCCCAGAGGAGGAATGGTCAGTGAAGAAAACAGGAAGAGACAGACTGGTTAAGGTGGAAATCTGAAACCACCTTAGGCAAAAACTTATTAGTCCTGAGCACCACCTTATTTCTATGGAAGGAGATAAAATCAGGCTCCACTGACAGGGCCTGTAACTCACTTATGCATCTGGCAGAAGTGATGGCCACCAAGAAAACAGTTTTCCAAGTCAAGTACTTAAGCTCTGCTGCGGACAAAGGCTCAAAAGGGGGTTGCATAAGCTGAGCAATGCAAACATTAAGATCCCAGGCAGGGGCAGGGTCCCTGAAGGGAGGATTGGTATGCAGCAATCCCTTGAAGAACTTACAGAATACAGGATGAGCTGAAAGGGGGGCGTGCTTGCCTGCTGACAGGAAAACAGAGACAGCTGTCAGATGCACTCTAAGTGTAACTGGTCTGAGTCCCAAGCTATTGAGATGAACCATATAGTCAAGGACTGCAGGCAACCCAGCAGACTCTGGAGAAATATGCTTCCCAGAGCACCAGATAGTAAACCTTTTCCATTTTGAGCTGTTAAGTCTTTCTGGTGGAAGGCTTTCGAGAAGCCTTTAAAATATCCAGAACACCTTGAGAGAGCTGCAAATCCGCAAATTCTAACTCTTCAAGAGCCAGGCCTTGAGATTCGAATGCCAGACCCTCCCCTGAGAACATGTTAACAGGTTGCAATTCCTGGGAAAAGACAGAGGAAGGTGGACTGCTAAGGACAGCAAGAGGGGGTACCAGGGCTGTCTGGCCCAGTCTGGAGCAATCAGAATCACTTTGCAGGGTTGAGACCGGATTTTGACTAGTACCTTGAACAGGAGAGGGAAGGGGGAAAAGCATACAGGAACTTCCCTTCCCAATTGAGAACTAGGGCATCCAGGGGGACTGAGCCCAACACTGGGTGCCTGCAGCAAAAAAAGGGGAAGTTCGTGATTGTCTGGGGCTGCAAAAAGATCCATCTGAGGGGTGCCCCATCTGGAGAAGATCACCTTCAAAATCAGGGGATCTAGGGACCATTTGTGATGGCCTTGAGATATCCTGCTGAGAGCATCTGCCAGGACATTGTCCTTCCCTGGGAACTGCACTGCTATAAGAGAGGTATTCAGAGAACAGGCCAGAGACCACAACTTCAATGCCTCTGTGCAAAAGGCCGTAGACTGAGTGCCCCCTTGCTTGTTGATGTACCACATTGTGGTGGTATTGTCTGTCCTGATCTGAACTACTTTGTTCTGAACAGACTTGGAAAAAGCGTGAAGTGCTAGAAACACTGCTCTGAATTCTAAGAGATTGATATGAAGCAGATATTCTTGAGGTGACCACAACCCTTGGGTGGTCAGGTCCCCCAAGTGGGCTCCCCATCCCAAGAGGGAGGCATCTGTAGTAAGGATTAGAGAATGAGATTGAGTGACAAAGGGAACTCCTTGTCTTAGGTTGTCCTGATCCTGCCACCACTGCAAAGCCTGGATCAGGGTTCGAGTCACTGGGATTAGTTTGGTCAGAGGATCCTTTCTCTGAGACCAGAAGGCTCTTAAGTGGAACTGAATGTCCCTCATCTGAAATCTTGCTCCTTGGACCACTGCTGTGGAGGCAGCCATGTGGCCCAGGAGTTGCAGAAAATGCCTTGCTGGTTGAGACACCTGGAGAGTGAATGAAGAGGCCAGTGAAACAAGGGTCCTTGCCCTGTCCAGGGAAAGGAAGGCTCTTGCCTTTAATGTATCCAGCTCTGCCCCTATGAAGGTGAGGAACTGCACAAACTCTAGAACCGACAGAGATTCAGAAGGAATCCTAGAGAAGTGAGCAGTTGCTGAGTTATCTGTAGGTGTGACTTGACTTGGTCTGGAGACTGACCTACTATGAGCCAATCGTCCAGGTATGGAAAGATGGAGATCTTCTGTCTCCTTAGAAAAGCAACCACTACTGCCAGGCATTTTGTGAACACCCTAGGAGCTGAAGTTAGGCCAAAGGACATTGCTCCGAATTGATAGTGGCCTGAGAGCAACTCGAACCTGAGGTACTTTCGGTTGGAGCTTCTAATGAGAATGTGGAAATAGGCATCCTTGAGGTCCAGGGGAAACTAGCCAGTCTCCTGGCCTTAGACAGGGTAGAACTACTCCCAGAGTCACCATTTTGAACTCTGGCTTTAAAAGGTGCTTGTTTAAATATCTGAGATCCAGGATGGGCTGCCATTCTCCTGTCTTTTTGGGGGTTAGGAAGTACCTGGAGTACAACCCTTTCTATGGCTCTCAGAGCCAAGAGAAAAGAGACCTCTGCCTCTAGGGCAAGTGCCTCTGAAGGATCTGCAGGTGGAAAGGATCTAGTTCTCATCTTTGGGAAATTTTTTGAAGCTGAGAACCAGTCCCTGGCTTACTACTTCCAGGACCCATTTGTCTGATGTTAAAGACATCCAGTTCTGGACAAAGTAAGCCAGCCTGCCCCCTACAGGTGGCGGAGAATCGGCCCTGGCAAACCTATCAGGGTGCCTGTTTGGCAGGGGCTTTAGGCTGAGGGGTGGTAGCAGGCCTGCCTGTATCCCGTCTGCCTCTCCCTCTGAAGAACCCCCTCTGGGCAAAGGCGGAAGAGGAGGCCTGGGCTTGGTAGAAAGGCCTATGTAAAGGCCTGCCCCGGCCCTGGAATGCTGCCTCTTGGGAGTGGCTTGCCTTTCCTTGGCCTGAGCACTCCTATAGGTAGTCCTGTATTCATCCATTTTCTTCATGTAGTTCTCTGTTTGCTCCCCAGAGAATTACCCACAGCAGGAAAATCCATGGCCTTAATCTGGGTATCCTGAAACAGGCTAGTACATCTGAGCCAAGCCATCCTACGAAGGGCCACAGATGTAGCCATGACTCTAGAAGAAACATCACTGGAGTCCACTGCAGCATGAAATTGCACCTTGGATGCCTCAATACCATCTGCAGCTACCTGCTCCAGCTCCTTGGCAAGCTGGCCAGGGACCTGTTTAGCCAGAGCCATCACAGTGTCCCATCTAGACTTCTGATATCTAACTGTATAGGCCATATGATTAGCCTGCCTGAGTCCCAAAGATGCTGCCATGTACCGTTTCTTTGCCATGGCATCAATCCTCCTGGAGTCCTTATCTTGGGGGTGTGAAGCCAAGGGTATATTTGCCTTATCACAAGCAGCAGCCTGCACTACCCCAACATGGTTGCATTGCTGGGTAAGGAACTCCGTATCTGAGCCTGAGAGAGTATACCTTTTGTCCATTCTCTTGTCCACAGGAGGTATAGAATTAAGAGTCTTTAAAATTTTCATTGTTTCCCAAAAGACTTATGGAGGGGAATAGACAGCCTCCTGGACTCTGGGATGTCCATCATCTCAACGTAATCAGGTTCCTCCTGATCCTCTAGTGCTTCCTCCATAGGAAGCTGAAGAGTTTCAGCCACTTTTTTGTAAAACATAAAATGGGAAGGGGACTCAAAGCCTAGGAGGAGAAACCCCTGAAGGTCTGTCTGGGGAGATGTCTGGGTCAATGGGCACATCCAGACTTTCATAATCACCATCACTATCCTCATACTCTCCTTCCTCCTCCTCCGGTTCATAAAAATCCTCTAAATTATAATCTGGAACCGGGGGAACCGACCGAACACAGCCCCTAACCGATGGTGCCTGTTTGGTCGGAACCAGGGTTAGCGATTGAACAATCCTTATCGCTTTGGCTATTTCATCAGCGGTCGGAAAGAGAACTTGTGGATCCGCACTAGCTGATTTATCCCTTCTTTTTCTTTTAGCCGGAACCGACTCCTCAGAGTCGGTTCTCCTTTTGCCCGAAGAAGTTTCACCCTGGTCAGAGGGCACTCCTCCTGGTTCGGTTGGAACCGAACCAGGCTGGCCATCCGGGTCAGCGGACTTCTTGGCCTCCCTTTCCCTGAGCCTACCGACTCTTTTCCAGGGTAGCTGAGGGAAAATGTTTTGCTAATCTGGCAGTCTGAATGGAGGTGGTCAAACCCCAGACAATAAACACGTGGTGTGGGGGTCAGCCTTAGCAAAGGCTTCCCCACAAACACACTACAGTGTTGAAACCCAGTGGGCCCAGTTTTTCTTTTGGGTTTCTCAGACATGGCCAGTCCTAACCAAACTTACCTTTTTTTTCCGGCAATCCGCCAGGCAAGACACCCTTATCGGTTCCTGACCGTGTTACGGGTCGTGGAAAAAAAGGTAATGAAATCCAGTTGTTTTAGAACCGATAAGGACCGGTTATCACACTCTAAAAGTAGAACAAACTTTTTTGAACAAACCTGATCGGTTCAAACCGAACCGATCCAATGTTTACAAGTTCCACACAGAAGAAACAATAATAAACCTATGTAGTACTCACGATACCACAGACAGAGACTGAACAGACAGGTTAAATGGATTAAATTCAGTCGAAAACTGAGGAAAACGGCACTTTAACCGACTAAATTGAACCGAGCAAAGGAGAAATCTCTGGAGCGACTGCTCCGTGAGGCGGAGTAAAGAATCTGGCGGTTTGAGTTCAAACAACAGTCTCAACCGAGCTAGAGCTCAGCGTTCCATGCCTTGCATGGAAAGTTAATTCTTTCCTCTCCAGGGCAGTTCAAAGGTTGGACATCACTGCATATGTGAGAATACAGTAAGACTTCATGTTGTTTGAATGTGTGTTAATCTAATCTTCTTTCTCTGTGGCAAACCACAGTGCAGTACAAATCTTGAATAACCTGGTGGTCTAATGGTTATGGTAGATCCAGGATGCTGCAATGGTGGTGCTGGGGTGGTGTGCCTGCTTAATATGCACTTTTTAAAATTTTTATTAAACCTTTGTATTTTGCTATTCTTTTCTTGTACGCTTTTGACAGAACCTACAAATGTAAACATTTATACAATCAATAAATCAGACTTCTTCAAAGTGAAATGCAGCAGCAGCAAGCAAGTACAATACTATGTGGGGAGGGAGTTGTAGCCACCCCCTAGAACCACCACTTTTTTGTAGAGTAACCCCAGTTACCCGGGATTATTAGAATCCCAGTAAGACCTAGTGGTAGGCAGGGAAGGCAGCCTGTGAAACTCCAGTTAAATGGGTTTCACATTGTCTCACTCTGTTCTCAGTCTCAGCTGAGACTGAGTCATGACATCACCATAGAACTATCACAGCTGCATGAGCCATAACGTAAACAAGCTTTCAGCTTAGTCTCTCTCTCCTGGTTAACAAAAACAAAATTTACTGCATCACATGACCACTAGATCATCAGGTAATTGAAGTGTTGTACTATAATGCAGTTTGCCAAGGAAAAAGTCAGCTGGATTGCAAAACATTTTCCGCAAGTTAAAGTAAACAAAATTAACAAAACCATAGCCTAACGAGTGTACTGATCAAAATAATCCATAAGTTAATATATGGTGTTGATCATTCTGGTACAATTCAAAATAAAGAGGCAAAGAACAACTAGTTAGCACTATAGATATACATGTGGATCTCTGGCTCGGATGTCATGATTTAACACACTTGGCAGACATCTTGGGGGAGAAACCAATGCTTTTTTTTTTTTTTTTGAAAGTGAAAGGCTGATATTTACATTTTTCAAAAGCTATGAAACTGCATTTATGTTACTTACATAAATGCAGTTTTAGCATAAATGTAAACAGCAGCCTTTACTTTACCTTATGAAGCCAAATTCTGGAGTTTGGCAATTTTAAAAAACTGCTCGTTTGGGTACCCTTTAAAATGGCAGAGACTGTTTCTTTTCACGCCATTAATGATATAGGAACCAATTGTAGACTGCAGTGTAACCGATCCCTGACAACTGTGTAGTGGTTTTGTTGATAAATCATTGACCTCTTTATAATGCATACGACATATTGGATAAATAGCCCAAACTAATACCAGCAACTTTTACTACTACCTAGTGGTTAATCTCTCTCATCTCTTAAGAGGCAGTATAGTGCTGTGGGCTGCAGATCTGAAGACCTGGGTTTGAATCCCACAGCTTCCTAGGTGCATACTGTGTGATCCTGAGCAAGTCACAACTTCCTTGTGCTCCCAGGTCACATCTGAAAACAAGCTTCAGCTTAGTATGCTACTCCTGGTTAAACAATGTTCCCTTTCTAAGTTAATCTGTGTGTTTCTGGACAACGGCTGTGCTGAAGTGGCACCAAGTTTCCAGTAGTGTCATTAATTGATGAAGTTCATGGCTAGTTTTAGAGTAGATGACTTGTCATAACAACATGTGGTGAATTTCTTCCTGTAACAGGTCCAGTGTCTTGTCTCAGAGGACTCATCCTAAAACAGATTTATGGACTATACATTGCTTGGACAATTAACATGGATACTACCCCTCTAAATGTCGTATTAACCTGCTGCTTAAACAATTTTTATAGTGTACTCATGTTGATATGTACGACTGCAGCTTTTTCAGCTGTTTATTTGGTAAACGTTACTCAAACTGAATAAAAAAAAAAGTAAAAAAATATTTACGTACAGGGCTATATTAAATGGCTCACTCTCAGCCATCTGTGACCTGGGGAGGGGAACTTAGGGCTGTCCCCTCTTGCCTATACTTTCTACACCAAGCCATTGGCAACCTTCGTACTACAAGGGCTGTCCCCTCTTGCCTATACTTTCTACACCAAGCCATTGGCAACCTTCATACTACAATCTCCTTTGATCCAGGGTGGCAGGACTATAAAAGTGCACGGTTCAGAGAGAATGTCCTGCTGACTGACCAATCCAACAGTCTCTGCCCATAGCATGGGACATACTGCAGCAGTATGGAACAGTTAAAAAGGTTCTGCCTTAAGACTAAGACAGAGGTCTTAATGTAATACTGTACCTTAGACTGCCTTGAAATTCAGGCTCAACATCTGCTGGAAAAGAGGATCCTTTCAGTACTTGGGGGTGCAGCTCACAAAGGTGAACATCTGGACATTCTCAACTGTGAGGCACCCCCAAAGACTCTTGCCATAGCCAATGACCTACAAACCTGCGTGCAGCTCCACACAAGTTTTCTGAATAGCGTTGAGGCCATCTGCCAAAACCTATTACCAAGAATGCTGTACTTCCTGAAACACTCCGGCTCATGCCCGATTGCAGTTACTTCCAATATTGGAGAAGACTTCTCACCAGCTTTCTTTGGAATAGAGGCAGGCCCAGAATTTGGCTATCCCTTTTACAGCTCTCCAACTAAAGGTGAGGTGAAGTAACTTTCCCCAACTTGAAACAGTATGTCCAGGCATCAGTTACGGCTAATTTGGCTCTAGAGCTCAAAAACATACAAAGTCCACTGGAAAAATATTGAATTTTTTATTGAACACTCTCTATGATATTGATATTATATATGAATCCCTTCTGGGATTTCCCCCTTTATAAAATTTGATTCCCTTACTGCCATAGCCCTCAAGACATGGCATGCTGTGCTACCGTGACATTCTTTAAGGACATAGCCCCCGGATAATGGCTCCTGAGCAGGATCGTGCTAATCCCTTTAACTCTGCTGATCTATTCCACAAGCAATGTGCCAGGAGCGGCTCGATTTATCTGCACTAGCTCATCAACAGGGGTGCAACCATTCCAGTCTCTGCAAGACAAGTACGAACTTCTGAACACTGATCACTTCAGGTACTTTCAAATTCAGGATATGTAGGCACTTTGCAGGGCTTGACAAATCCCATAGTCCAACGTCTGGTACAACCACTTTTTAACTGAGAAGCAGTCTGACATGTACTGCTTGTCCCATGGACTACCAAAGTGGAGTGTTTTTCTTTAGGTTTTATACCAGTTTTTCTATTGCCGGCCGCTAGATGTCACCTCCATTGCATTCCCCATCGGAGTCCAGTTAGTCACCACCTGATGTCCGCAGTTGACATGTGGCAGCCTGCCCTGGCACTTGCTGGAATGCGTGCCTTATTAATAGTAATGGGCAGTGGGGCACTCAGATGGGGCCAGAGCAGACAGCAAGGAGAAGCCCCTTGGAGAAATGCAATCGCGATTGGCCCTACACAGCCAGACTGACAGGCTATGTAATCCTTAATGCTTAACGCTAATCACAACCTCTGTAATCCTGGGCCACCCATTTCCCATGTCGGCCAGCATCCCTTTAGGGCAACCACCTCCCCCCTCATCAATTTAGCTTTGCAGGGGGCCTCATTTTATTAGACTATCCTATTTTTCCCCTCTCTTCTAGGTGTCCGATACTCTTACTTCCCACTGCCCCTCTCTCTCTCTCTCTCTCTCCCCCTTCACTTGTATTCTTTAAGCTACAACCTGTATATGCTGCACTTTAAATGCCACCGACTACCCTCGTTAACAAATCATGGGAAGATGGTGTGGTACCAGAGGACTGGAGGAAGGCGGATGTGATTCCCCTTCACAAAAAGGGACCCAAGACAGAGGCAGGAAACTACAGACCTGTCAGTTTGAACTCTGTGATAGGGAAAATGAAGGAATCACTTCTGAAGGAAAGAATTAAGTACCCAGAGGCCAGTGGGGCACAGGACCCAAGGCAGCATGGGTTCACAGTGGGAAGGTCATGGCAGACAAATCTAATTGATTTCTTTGACTGGGTGACCAAAGTAGTAGACCAGGGCGGGGCTGTGGATATGGCCTATCTAGACTTTAGCAAGGCATTTGACAGTCCCACACAAAAGATTAATAGTCAAATTAACCAGTCTGAGAGTGGGTCCCAGGGTGGTAGCCTGGGTGAAACATTGGCTGGACAACAGGACACAAAAGGTAATTGTAAATGGAGGCCACTCTGAAGAAAGAGGGGTTACTAGTGGGATACCACAGGGTTCAGTACTGGGTACAGTCCTTTTTAATGTAAGTGACGTTGCAGAGGAACTGGAAGGAAAAGTATGCCTCTGTAGATGACATCTGCAATAGGGTTTTATTTTTTATTTTAGCTTTTGTTGACCGGGTAAGTGCACTAGACAAATCCTATTTTCAGGCACGACCCGGGGGAGGGGGACACAGATGAATGCCAACTGACCTTGAACCAGATTAAGCTGTTGGTGGTATTTTTAGTGAATGAGGGAAATTTGGCCAGGACACCAGGGAAATTCCCCTACTCTTTTCGATAAGTGCCATGGGATCTTTAACATCCACCTGAACTACCACCAATCCAGGCAGATGGGACCTCGGTTTAACGTCTCATCCGAAAGACAGCACCTCAGAAATGCAGCACCCCTCTCATGCTGCATTACAGTGTCAGTACTGGGATATTAACCCAAGTGCCAGATGTGGGAACTGAACCCACAGCCCTCTGATCTCCCGGCCTCAGAGGCGAGTGTGCTACCTACTGAGCCACTGACACTGTTTTTAAATGTTCGTAGGTGGCCTTGAACCACCAACCTTTCAGTTAAGAATCCAGTGCCCTAACTGATAGTGCCAGAGACAACACAAGGAGGTGTGGAAATGATGAAAAGGGACTTGGCAAGGTTGGAGGAACAGTCAGAAGTATGGCAGCTTGGATTCAATGCAAAGAAGTGCAAAACAATGCACCTGGGAAACAAAACCCAGGGAAGATTACAGAATTTGATGGGGGAAGAGGTAGTAACAAAAATTGAAAGGTTACCGGGGGGGGTAATCATCAGATGACCATAAGGTTAGCAAGCAATGTGAGAAGGCAGTAGGGAGGGCTGGGGGGATACTGGGATGTATAGGGAGAGGCATCACCAGCAGAAAACAGGAAGTTGTTATCTCTCTCTACAGACAATTGGTGAGACCCCATCTAGAGTACTGTGTCCAGTTCTGGAGACCCTATCTCCACAAGGACAGAGGCAGTCCAGAGGAGGGCAACTAAAATGGCACAGGGTCTGCAAGAGAAGCCATACGAGGAGAGACTAAAGTAGCTTAATATGTATACCCTTGAAGAAGGGGGGGGGAGGAGAAAGAGACATGATAGAATCTTTTAAGTACCTCAGTGGAATCAACAACGTCCAAGAGCATCTTTCAGAAAAAGATGTACATGAACAAGGGGACACAATTTGAACATGGAGGGGGAGAAGGCACGGTTCAGGGGCAATGTGAGGAAGTATTTTTTCACAGAGAGTGGTGGATGCATGGAACAGCCTTTCTGAGGAGGTTGTGGGGTCTAAAACTGTGGGAGAGTTCAAGAATGCATGGGACAGACATAAGGCAATTTTTGTTGGGGGGGGGCGGGGTTATCGGAAGAAATAGGCTGTTGGTTAACTAGGATCTAAAGCTTATCCTGTAGGGAAACGGGCAGACTAGGTGGGCCAAGCGGTCCTTGTCTGTTTCTATGCTTTACATGTCTCATTCATCCAAGTACTGATTTTGTATATTGTAACTACCTGTACTGATGTCTACTTTTGTATGAAGTGCTGTCTACTGTAAGCAAAAGTGCCCTCTGTGTCCAGGACCATCTTGAAAATGACCTTGCTCAATGATGTAACTGCCTGGTTAAATAAAGTTGGATTGATCGACAGGCTATGCAGCATATAGCTCAGGGCAGACCGCCTACCAGTCCTGACTACTGGCTGTCGTGATTGGAGGCAGAGCTGGGAGTGTCAGTAGCTAGGCAGGTAATGGAAGATGTGCCATTTCACTACTGACACATCCAGAGGAGACTCACATTTACTTCTCAGAACTCCGTTGTCATTCCTTGTATGTCAGTAGCATTTGGTGTCTCGAGCTGTGCATTTGGGCCATCACCTTATCTACTTACAAATATAACATACTTGTCTGGCTACCAGTACCCTGCACTGCAGGAAACTTATAAAAGGCATTGGGTGGGACTGAGGGAGCGGAGCTTAAGTAGGATCTAGAAGTCTTGGGGGGAACAGAAGAAGAGAAGAGACGCGATAGATGGTTATGAGGACAGAGGATGCTGGACTAGCACTGAAAGCGTCTGGCCTGGGGGACAGTGTCTCAATATAATCTGCAAAAAAATAAATAAAGTTTTGATTTTGGTTTAAAAAAATGAAGGGAAAAGCACACCAAATACTGTGTTGTGTTTGACTGAAATTGTGTGGACTGGCCAATTGGGGAGGAACTCAAAACATTAAATGAGTGAATGCAAATTAATACAGAAAGAAAAAAACTAAACAAGTTATTAAAGAAAAAAAAAAAAGCACTTTCTTTCTGAAGAGGGAGACATGATTGTGTGAGTGTATGCTTTCCTTTTAGGGAAGAGAATCTAGTGAACAAGAAAAACTAAAGAAAAATAACCCAAACATTTCTTATTTATAATTTGATGTCTTACCGATAGTGGTGGAAGGGGTGTGTGCGTGCGCGTGTGTGAGACCAGACCAAGCCTGCCCTGAGACAGAGAGGGCAGAGGACCAGACACCTGATAAAGTACAGTTACGCAAGAACTTACCGTAACAGTAGATCTTCGAGAGAGGCTCTTGCAATAAGTAATTACATATGGGACTGAAGCCAGCAGGCGTCAGAACCCCACAGAAAAATTTCTAGATGGCAGTCTCTGGCGGGGGACCGCCCCCACATTGGGTGACAGACGTTAGTACAAAAGGGGCGGTCCCCCACACCTGCCTTCCAGTTCTCTCCCGCCAAAGGCCAAAAGGCAAGACAAGATAGAAGTGGATATTTTCCATCCTGGAAAAGGAGCTGAAAAAGCTTAGGGGGAAGGAGGGCAGGAAGGTACTACCTACTGCAAAGGCCTCTCTCAAAGATCTACTGTTACGGTAAGTTCTTACATAACTGTACTGTTTTACTTCAAGAGGGCTCTTGCAGAAGGTAATTACTTATAGGACCGAGTCCCAAGCAGTCTGCAACAAGACGCCAACGGGAGGAGAAAAACTACTGAAGAGTAGACCCTCTGGCTGTGAAGGTCTTAGGAAAGGAGACCTTGCAAAACAGCCAAACCGAAGCTCGCTCTATGGCAAGAGGCAATATCCAAACTGTAATGTTTTGTAAAGGTATGGACAGAAGTCCAAGTAGTGGCTGCACAAATGTCAGCCGCGGACATGTTCTTGAAACAAGCAAAAGAGGCAGCGACCCCTCTGGTGGAGTGGCCTCTGACTTGACCTGGCAGGGTCTTGTACTTGTCATAACAGAAAGTGATACAATGAGCCAACCATTTAGATAGGCACTGCTTGGAAACAGCACTGCCTTTTATGAGTAGGAGAGAAACAGCTGATCAGTCTTTCTGAGATTCTTCATCCTGGAGGTGTAATAACTCAGAATCCGGTTAATATCCAAAGTATGCAAGAGGTACTCCCCTTGATTGGAGTGTTGTGTAAAGAAAGCAGGCAACTCTATAGATTGATTCGGAGTAGATTCCGCTATCACCTTGGGGAGAAACTTAGGGTTGGTACGCAAAGCCACACGTTCTTTGTGGAAAATCAAATATGGGATTTTACACATCAGGACCTGAAGCTCAGAAATCCTTCAAGCAGAAGTAATGGCCACGAGGAAGAGTCTTTCACAAGTGAAACTTCAGACCTGATGAGGCTGCTAGCTCAAAAGGAGGTAGAGTAAGCTTCTCCAGGATAAAATTCAGATCCCAAGAAGGGGCCGGAACCCACATAGGGGGTCTCAAATGGAGGACCCCTCTAAGGAAGGTCTTTGAGACTTCCAACTCTGGAAATGTCCCGTCTCCAAAAGGAACATGGTAGGCCGAGACGGCCACCATGTGAACCTTCAAAGAAGAATGACTAAAACCCAGATCAAAGATGTCGCAAGTAATCCAGAAGCCACCCAACAGAGCACGAGAAAGGCTTGAAATCTTTGGAAGTGGCCCAGATAGCGAACAGTTTCCATTTCATAGCATAGGTAGATCTAGTGGATGGCTTCCTGGCCTCCACCAGAATCTCAGCCACTCGGGATGGGGAAACCCCGAAACGGGCTTGAGGTACGTCTGCAGGAGACACGCGTGCAAATGAAGGGACTGGTGGCCTGGATGGACCAGGGTCCCCTGATCCTGGGTCAACAAAGTCTGCAACAGAGGAAGTGGAGGTTCCTCGGAAAACTATTGCAGAAGAGAACCAAACTTGCCTGGGCCACAAAGCGATGAGAATCATGCAAGCTCCTTCCGAGCTGAATTTCTGTAAGACTCTCGGAATCAAGGGTAAGGCATAGACTAATTTTCCCTTCCAGTCTAGAGAGAGCGTCTCTCCAAAAAACATCGCGCCCTGGAGTGAGCGAGCAGAAGGTGGGAAGTTTTGAGTCGAGAGGAGATGCGAACAGGTCTACCTGAGGGGTTCCCCAGCATACAAAGATTTAGTCTGCTACCCCCGATCGAGTTCCCACTCGTGCGCATGGGCAGACGACCGACTGAGGTGGTCTGCCAAAGTGTTTGGCCCCCGGGACATGAATGGCCGTGAGGTGAAGGTTGTGCTGCACTGCCCAATCCCAAACCCGCATAGTTTCCCTGCACAGCGGGTAGGAACCAGTTCCTCCCAGTTTGTCGATGTACCAAACGACACACGTTGTCCATTTGGACAGCCAGATGTCCGGGAAGCAGGAAGAGATGTAGAGCCTGAAGAGCATACAACACGGCTCGAAGCTTGAACACGCACTGATGGAGAGATTCTTTGCGCTGGGACCAGGAGCACTGGGTCCTGTGAGGCCCGAGATGGGCTCCCCAACTGTCTGTTGTCCGCATCTGAGAGGGGGGGAGAAAGGCAGAAGGGAACTCCATGGCAAAGGTTCTCCTGAACCGCCCACCATTTCAAGTCCTGAGCCATAGGGCTGGAGACCAGAACCAGTTGATCTAGGTCGTCCACCAGCTGATCCCGTTGAGAGTGAAGCGTCCACTGAGAGATTCTCACAGGGAGCCAAGCACGAGGGACTGTCGGAATAGCAGCCGCCATGAGCCTGAGGAGGTGAAGGACCAACCAGGCACTGACCTGCCTGTGGCTGGGTAACAGGTCGACCTGAGCCTGGATCGATGCCGCCCTGTCCAGCGGCAGAAAAGCCATGCCGGAGGTAGTGTCCAGGATCACCCAGATAAACTGGAGCCTCTGGGATGGGATCAGATGGGACTTGATCTGGTTGACTGTAACCCCCACGCAGGCAAAAACCTGCAGGGTGAGGGAAAGGAAGCGCAGGAGTTCTTCCCTGGACGAGGCCACCAGAAGCCAATCATTCAGGTACAGGAAAACCTGCACCCCCTGGGTATGCAGGTAGGCAGCCACCACTGACAGGCAATTGGTAAAAACTCAGGGAGCCGAGGAAAGACCAAATGGTAGGGCCTTGAACTGTTGGTGGTCCCCATGAAAAGCAAAAATGGAGGCATTTGCGGTGGGAAAGGCGAATAGGGATATGCAGGTAAGCATCCTGCATATCCAGAGCACACAGCCACTGTCTCGGCCGAAAGAGGGGCAGAAGACTCTGTAGAGAGCATCCTGAACCTTTTGTACTCCACAAACAAGTTCAGGGAGCTGAGGTCAAGAATCTGCCTCACTTCTCCAGACTTCTTCGGGACCAAGAAGAAATAGGAATAGTAGCCCGTCCCTTGAAGGTGTGGGCATACAGGCTCTATTGCCTCTTTCACCAGAAGAGAGGAGATTTCTTCCTGGACCAGAAGATGATGTTCTGGGAGTATCGACCGGGGGTTTCGAGGCGTTTCCGAAGAAACTCAGTGTCCTTCTGCGATTAGCTGGAGCACCCAAGAGTCTGTAGTTATCCTCCCAGGACGGTAGGTGGAGGGAGAATCTCCCTCCTACCGGTTCCTCTGGTACGCGCGGAGGGAGAGTGAAGCAACGTTGGAGCTGAAGCCTCAGTTGCTTTTTTGGGTGGGGGGGGCTTGGCAGCCAGAGGGGCCCGTTTATTGGCCTGCCTTCCCCGGTGTTTCGCTTTCTGCCGAGGCAGTCTATGAAAGGGATGATGCTGAGCTTGAGGGGGGTTTGTACAGAGAGTCGACTGACTTAAGTGCAGTACCCTTCTCCTGCAGATCAGTGATGTCCTTGACATCACCACCGAACAGCACAGAACCCCTGAAGGGCGCATCCTGGATAGCGAACTGCACCTCCAGGACCAAACCAGACACTGAGCCAAGCGTGATGCCGCAAACCTATGGCGAAAGCAGAGCTCCGACCAGCAGCGTCCACTGCGTAGTACGTGGCACGAAGCATATGCAGACCGGACTAGATCCTCCATTTCCTGCTTCGTCAGACTCAGGAAGGGAGTCCAATTTAGCCTCCACCTCTCCAAGAATCACCTTCTGATAGTTCCCCCATATGACCAACGTAATTCAGGGCCCTAATACCCAGAGTGGAAGACGTGTAAACCTTCTTCCGGTACTGATCCAGAAGGCGGGATCCCTTGTCTGGTGGTGACGAGCTCAAGTACTTGGGGTTAGCTGTCCGGCTGTGAGCAGCGCTCATCACAACCGAATCAGCTCGAGGGTGCGAATTCAACAAGTTAACATCCTCAGGAGCCTGATAAAGCCTACCCAACTTCCTAGGAAGGGGAGCTAATGCAGACGGTCGCTTCCAAATAGTGGAGACGAGGTCAGCATCGGCTCAATCCAGGATGGCACCAGGGTAGGAGCGGTCTCAAGCAGATCCAGGTGCGCAACGAGTTTTATGCTGTGGATCCGGCTCCAAGGAATGCCACTGATGAACTTCCTGGATTTTACCCATCAACTCTGTAAAAGAAGGATCCTCCAGAGGGGACTTTGAAGGAGTCCTCAGCCTGGGCTTATCCGGAGAGTGTGGCTCGTTGTCTAAGTCGGAACGACCATCTGAGTTATCCGAAGTGTCAGAGGAGGATGAAGAGGGAGAAGACTTCCTCCAGACGCGTGGGAGGAACAGACCCCTTGGGAAGACCCTGGTGAAGCGTATCCTGCCCTGCCCTGGAACCGGAGGGCTCGCCTCTGGTATCAGGATGTGGGGAAGGAGTCTCTCGTCTCTGACACAGGGGGTCCTGAACCAGCACTGGCATCGGAAGATTGCTGTCTACCTCTCTGGTGAGAGGAGCCTCGGCCTCAGCCCACCAGGCGGCTACAGTCTCCTTCAAATCCACCAGTGGCTGAGGGGGTGGTGGAAACTGATATTAAGGGTATCCCTACTGCGTGAATCCATACCCCAACGGCGGGTAACCTGGCGTCTGGTAGTGAGGCACCATGTACTGTGGCGTTGGCTAGGCCGGCGTCGGGTACTGGGGTGCTGGATACTACGGTCCCAGGTAGGACGGACAGGATAGGGTCTGATACCCAGTGACCAGGGGGTCTGCAGGAGCAGACGGCCCGGGAAAATGCCCAGCAGGCGGGCCTGGAACAGGAGGCCTGGCATAGGGACAGCATGCGGGACAGGGATGTCGCCCGGCGGAGGAACAGACGTCCGGTCATCCAGCACAGCGGGAGGGAAACCTGACTGAAGCGTACCTACATCCTCCGTATCACCCGGAGAAAAAGGGATAAAATCCCTGGGGTCAAGCTGAGGAGATGCTGGGGCCTCAGAGGGCAGCGTGGGGAGCCGGGAATGGCGGACAGAATGTAAGGGTTCGGCGTCTGCGCTGATGCCATGCGACCGAAGGGGCAGACGTTCGACTTACCAGCAGAATCCGGGCAGATGTCAGAAGCCGTCATCCAACTTTGAGGAACCATCGCCCGAGGTAGGCTGCGATGGAGGTGCAGCCTGGTCGGGCGGCTTAGGGGCCGTGCACTGCCCCGAAGGGTCGAGCGACTTGGCCTTCTCCAGGTGGACGTCAGAGGAGCTGCCGTCTGGCTTACTGGCACTACTCGCACCAGTAGGCCACGCAGTGGCGGCCTTGCTGGGAGTGGACGCCTCCTTTAGCCCGTAGGCACCTGAAGAGCCTGAGTGCAAGCCAGACTGGTAGGCTGACGCCGTCGCAGCGGTCCTGGGGGTTACTTTAGCACGGCGACTCCAGTCAAAGTCGTGGTGGCGAGGAAGAGGAATCCCAGTCCTTCTTTACAAGGACCCTTGGCGAAGTTGAAGCCTGACGAAGCTTCTTGAGCTTCTTTTCCATGGAGGTCATTTTCTTTTGAAGGATGTGGGCCTCTAGGGATTGCTCCCTCCGTTTGCGGGTGGCAGCGCTTAACTTCAGGCAATGCTAGTACTTCTCCACAGGGTGATCCGGGCCTAGACAGAAGGGGCACTGGGAGTGTCAGTCCTTGTGCGGGAATTGGGTGCCGCACAAGTCGCACTTACTCTTGTGCTCGGAGGGTGTAGGGGACGACACACCTCAGAAATAACTGACCGAATTTGAGAAACAGAGAAAAAACAGACGGTTAGACTACCGACGACAGACTAACGAGCAGTTGAACTTAACCGCAAGGCGCTTACATAAGCTAATGACGGGAAAGAACTGGAAGGCGGGCATGGTGGACCGCTCCTTTATACCGACGTCACTTGACATCGGTCACCTGATGGGGATAGGAGGGGGGCGGTCCCCCGTCAGAGACTGCTAGCTAGAAATTTTTCTGTGGGGTTCAGACGCCTGCCGGCTTCAGTCTTGTATGTAAGTACCTACTGCAAGTGCCCTCTCGAAGTAAGATCTTGTGTTAAAAGGAGATTATCTCTCTCTATCTCTCTCTATATCTCTCTCTATATCTATATCTATATATATATATATATATATCTCTCTATATCTATATCTATATCTATATATATATATATATCTCTATATCTATATCTATATATATATATATTCTCTATATCTATATCTATATATATATATATATATATATATATTCTCTATATCTATATCTATATATATATATCTATATATATCTCTCTCTATATCTATATCTATATCTATATATATATATCTATATATATCTCTCTATATCTATATCTATATCTATATATATATATCTATATATATATCTCTCTCTATATCTATATCTATATATATATATATATATATCTCTCTCTATATCTATATCTATATATATCTATATATATATATATATATATCTCTCTATATCTATATCTATATATATCTATATATATATCTCTCTCTATATCTATATCTATATATATCTATATATATCTCTCTCATATCTATATCTATATATATATCTCTCTCTATATCTATATCTATATATATCTCTCTCTATATCTATCTATTATATCTCTCTATATCTATATCTATATATATATCTCTCTATATCTATATCTATATATATATCTCTCTCTATATCTATATCTATATATATATCTCTCTCTATATCTATATCTATATATATATCTCTCTCTATATCTATATCTATATATATATCTCTCTCTATATCTATATATATATATATATCTCTATCTCTATATATATCTATATATCTATATATATCATCTATATATCTCTGAAAAGAGCTTTTGTCATGCATGCACACTCTTGGGAACGATTGATGCTCTAGTTAGTCAGTAGCCCACAGCCATATCTCTTCCCTTCCACCACCTTTTTGATTTTTTTAAAGAAACAGTGGTGGAAGGGAACGGTGTGTGTGGCTGTGAGACCACTGACTAAACAGAGCATCAGCCTGCTCTAAGAGTGTGTATGCTGACCCCCCCCCAAAAAAAAACAAAACATTCATATTAGTATTTTCCTTATGGTCTATCACACTAAATAACTGATACTAACGAATCTATTGAAGTTTTCTGTATTTTTATACTTTCCATTTAAAATATGCCATTTTGTACCTCGACTGACAACTCAAATACCAGGACTACTACTTTTGGACAAGTACCTAATTTTAAAATGTCACCCCCCATGGCAACTGTTTCAAACCCCGCGGCACCATTTGTTCACATCTATCACCACCAGTGTAATGGAAAGGCACCAATCTTGTGGGAAACTATGTCATTCTTATGAATCTAAGGACTCCACCCTTATGATTCTCCACAAGTGGACTGAGGAGTTGCAAACTGAATGTGACCCTGAATTGTTGTACAAGTTTGCACAACCAAACAATAAAATTACAATGGCCCCACATGTGAAGAAATTTGTATGGAAATGCAGAACCTGTTTGTTTCATACTCCAGCACTACAGAGGGCACATCTGTATCACGTAGGACACTGCCGGAGAGGCTCAGGCCAATTAAAACTGTGTACTTTGCAGCTGCCTGGTCCTGGTTTTATATCCGGAAGAGGTATGCCGTATCTTAGGGAATATGTTTGACTGTCTGGGTTCAATTACATTACAGATGTTTTTTCTGTCAGTAACCCCTGAAGGGGCATCTGGGGAGCCAACTGAAATTTGCTTCTGTTAGCAGGAATGAAAAAAGGCAACAACAAAATTATGGCAGACAGCCAAACCACCCACTGTCCAATAGTGGATAGCAATACTAGATTCCCTGTACATGTTAGAAAGCAGACTAGTATATAAATCATGTGCCAGCAGTTGAAGACACATGGAGAAACTGACAGCTTGTTTGTACCATGAGATTGCTTTTTATTTATAGAACCCTACCTCTACCATATACATAAATATCCATAGAATATGTGAATCACTCACAGATGCACAGGAAAGAGTTGTATCTGAGTCAAAAGCTGAAGCAGTGTGCATACAAGATTATGGACTGGAGCAGATACCTGCCCTATACAAATCCAAACTATAATACCTGTTACACAAGCCCGTTCGTGTTTTCTGCACCTTTAGTTCCTGCTGTATAACAGAAAAAAACTTTCCCATAAACACAATATTATACCTTCTGCAAACTATGGACTTTAGAACCAAGATGCTAACTGCACTGTGGTCACGCTCCCACTCTAGCTCAAATGTCCTTTGTTTCTATAGCTATGCAGAGGAGCTGTGACTACTTAACTGGCTACTAAAGAAAATTTTAGACAGTCTTCCTTTAAACAAAAAAACTTTAAAAAAACATCAAATGCAAGACAAACATGTAGAAAACATCTGATCAAATTTTACAGCTGTTAAGGAACTGTAACAATAATGCTCAAGCAACCTCAATGTAAAACGGATTCTTGTCTGAACTTATTTTTTACGTTCTAGAAAGGGAGGCAGGATCAGGGATTTTAAATCAGTGATGAATCCCTGATAAACATTATTAGAGGGAGTATTTTTTTCTTACAACCTCAGGAGTCCATCACTGATGCTTTACAACAAGCAGACTCTTTGGCAGTACCTTGGGAGGCTGGGTACAGAAACTATTTAGGAAAAAGGTTCTGCAAGACAGCAGTTTAAAAACTGGCATCCCTCCTGAACTGCATGTCCAAACAATGGTACTTTGTGAAGGTACATCATCCAGGTAGCTGCTTTACAAATGGCTAGTGGTGGGATGCCCCTTGTGGATGTCGGAGGCAAAAGCAACCCTTGTGGAATGGCCTCTGCTTACAGTTCTGTTGTGAAAAAGCTAGAAAAATGCCTCCCAGAGACTATCTAATGTGAGAGTCCTCCATGTCAGGGCAGAGCACAGGAAGAGCAACTGACTTGTTCAGGAGAAATTCCGACACTACCTTAGGCTGGAACTTCCTGTTAGTCCTTAGGACTACTTTTGTCTATGTGGAAGATTGTATAGTTTGGATCTGTGTAGAGGGCTAGCAGTTCGCTTATCCTCCTGGCAGATGCCATGGCAAATCAGGAAAATGATTTTCTATCCAACGCATTTTAAATTAGCAATAGCCACAGGCTCAAAGGGAGCACCCATCAGGAGGGCAAAGCAACTTTTGGGTCCAATGAGGTTGGGGTTAAGTGATTGAGCCCATTACAGAAACCAAACACTACTGTGAGGTCAAGAACTTGCCCTTGCCTGCTGATATGTAGGCTGACTACTTCTGGACGTACCTTTAGGGTTGATGGCCTCAGGCCTAACGACTGCATGTGTACTAGGTAGTCCAGGACTGTAAGCAACCCTGCCAGCATTAGGATTATCTGCCTGGGCACACCAGTATGAGAATCTCTTCCACTTAGAGGAGAATGCTTTCCTGGAAACCTTAAGCACCCTTACGATTTTCTCCGACAAATTCAAACCAGAATACTAGTTTGAGAACCATGCCCTCCAACACAATGTCCCGATGTCTGGTAACATTATCCTGTCCCGAGATGGAGTCAGTAGGTTGTACCCAAGTGGCAGGCTGACTGGATTCCTGCTGGACAGAAACACGAGCACAGAGTATCAAGGCCTGCCTGGTCCAATCTGGGACTAAAAGGATCACAGTTGATTGCTCCCCTCCTGAGCTTTAGGAGTGCACTCAGAGGGAATGGTGGGACAGTGTACAGGAACCTCCATGTCCAATCCAGGTCTAGGGCATCCTCTGGGACTGTTCCCTCTGATGGAGGCCTGAAACAAACATGTGGCAGCTGACTGTTCTCCCAAGAGGTAAAAATATCTATTTCTGGAGTGTCCATACTACCAAAAAAGCAGCTACACCCCTGGGCATGCAATCATCAAAACACCACAATGTACAAAACAAAAAGAGCACCACTCAGCCAGCCAAATGACATGAACAAAACCTAATTTTACTTACAAACACAGAAGTAGCAGCTTCATCACACTGTACAAAAAACACCCATGGCATCAAAGTGTAGATGCGCTGCAAGCAATTTTTGGGACAGCAAGGGGTGGCAAAGATTGACTCAGGGTTCCCCATTTCTGACACCCTGGTATCTTTACCATGGTTATGTTATTGGATGGCTGAGCAACTCATCCCATCTCCCCCCCCCCCGTCCTCTGACATGGACTGCTGCAGTTTATTATGCGACAGACCATCTGATGTGCACTGTTCACCATCATTAGGAATTCCCTCACAGCCTTTATGTTTTTGTGACAAGAGAGACTGAGAAGCCATGAATTCTTCCATTTTTTTGGCCTTTTCTGTTTGGGTTTTACAGCAAAACTTTGTACAGAGATCACGACTGGTACAATCATGATCTGGACCCAGTCACCATAAACAGCTTGTGCCAGTCTTCCCTTTCCAGGGGCAGAAAACAATTGGTACATTTTAAAGCCTGTTGGTCCCGTTTTCTTTTTTCTTACGTCCATCAGTTATGTTAACCACTGAAGATCTTAACTGAAAAAAATCTGTTCCCAAAACACAAATACAGTACTTTCTACAGAAGCAGTGAGACTCAAAAATGATTCGGACAGAAAAAAAACAAAAACAAAAAAACCCTGATTCTGGTTCCCTATTACCTGGAACTGTGCAATTAAAAAAATATAAAGAAATAAATCTGGAGCAGTTTTAGTAAAACTTTAACATAAGAATAGGAACCTTGGTGGGAACAGTGACCAAATAAATCAAACTGCTAGGATAGTCAATGAAGAAAAAAACAAACATTTTATGACAAGCTTCTCAACAAATTTAACCACCAGGCTATGATGTTGCCTTCTTTTGTTCCTAGGAAACAAATCGGGAACCAGAGAACTGCAGATACGGACAAAACAAAACACATTTTTTAAAAATTATACCTCAACGCAGAGAATTATTTTACCAAGAAACTTTCACATTTGAAACAATCACACACCGAAGACCAGAAATACCAGAGCAGATTTTGGGGCTAGAGTGGGAGCAAGGCCACAGTGCAAAGTTTGAACCTTGGTTCTAAACCCCATCATCTACACAAGATTCCATGTCTGGGGCATTAAACTCTTCCTGGAGAAGGATGGCTGTCATCAAGCATCGGTGATGGATTCCTGAGATCATCATTTTTTTTTTTTTTTTTTTTTACATTTTTGTTGTGCTAACATACAAAAAATAAAAACTAGAAGACATCAAGTGCTGTAGGTGGAGTAAACAAGAGTCAACCAAAATTATGCAGGGCCAATCTGAACATGTCATTGGTGCAGATCCACTTGTTGCCTATATTTTTCAGAAGGAATGTCTGCTGGAACCCCATTACTTTATCACTGTCTGCCTGAAATGCAAAACAGAAAGAAAATGTAAACATACATGGCGCTAATGAAGTCTAGATTTGCACTATGCTACGAGACAAAATACAGTTCATCACCAAAGTATACAAAACATCAGGCCCAGATCCCACTCACATGTATAACCACAGATGAAAAGAATGCATTTTAAACGTGTAGGAATTTGTGAACATTTGTAATGCAAATTCTCTAAACCGCATTAACACATAGCAGGCAAGTGACAAGTCCCTAGGAGGCAAAGCAAAAGTTGCATCATGGTAGGTGCCAAATATGCTCAAATGTTGTGAGTAAACCCATCCAATTATGGAACCCTTACAGCTGATGTAAATTTTGCAGCCGTGGACAAGAAAACCTTAAATATCCCAGGTTTGATAATGCATATAATGCAAGGACTGTGTGTATTTGTGCAGTATACACGCGGCAGCCATTAACCGCACTCAGTCCCTGCACTATCAATATTAAACTCATTGCTTTGTACAGTGTTTTGGGGATAAAGCAATACAAAACCAATTTTTTTTTTTTTTTTTTTAATTTATTCACTGCAGAAAAGCAGTGGCCATTATACTTTGAAAGCCCAAAAAAATGCTTTTAAATGAGGTGCAGGACATACCTCATCTCAGCATTAAAATTCATAGCACTGGCCTTCAAAATTCAAAGCAAATGGCGAGAATGTGTAGCACTGGGCTCTGTTAAGTTTAGTACTAAATTTTTATCAAGTTAATTTTTTTAATTTTAAATAGATTGTGTCCAAAAATCTCTCCAACATTATGAGAAACATCAGCAAACCTTCGTGGAGCAAGGGTGAACTGGAGTGCAAAAATCATAATGCTATGTAAAACTCACTGCAGTTGAGCGGTATGGTACCTGTAACTGGCAGCAAACCAAAGATACTGATAATGTCTGCCCTGTTCAGTTACTACACTGCCTCCATTTCTAGAACCTTTTGATGTTATGAAGCAGTGCTTTGCTGCATTGTGATTATGCGCCGCTTTGCCCTTGGTGACATCACAACGCTCTAATAATAGGACAGCCTTAGTCATCAGATCTCAGCTACAGGCAAGTACAATGTTGTTTTTAAGGTTCAACCTGTTGCACTACAAGCCTCCACCCCTTTACCACTGTCCCAAATTCAATCAGGGCCACTACAGCTACACTCTTCCGCTGGTCATACAAACACTACTGTATGTTGATACTGCCACTGAGACTACTCTTACTGCGCTTAGAAAACAGATGTGTGATGCTTTTTTTTTTTTTATTAACAAAAATAAAACTGAATACAATTTTTCTGTGAAATAGTCCTTCTGCTGGTTGGTTGTCAGTAGAGTGAGACTGCCAACGCTAGGATTCTTTATGGCGAGTGAAAAAGTACCAGCTTTTTTCATTTTGCACCGTAAGTGCTGCAGGGACTTTTGTTAGGATTTCTACAGCGGTTTTTGTGGTTTGTAATGCAGATTATTTTTTGTTATTGCTGCTATTATTTTTATCTTAATATTAAGCGCAGCACAAATAAAAACTGCATCGGTAACTGGGACACAAAGTAACAAATCTGGACATCTACCAGGAGCAACGCCACTGGAGCTCAGGTACGGAGGACAGGACTGGATTGGGTAGTATAGTTTGCACTGAGCAAGGCAGTTATGGGAAGTGAAGCAGAAATCTCACTATGTACGTTTGAAGAGGGGTAACATGGCAGATTAAAACATGAAAACTCTAAGTTGTATATTGATGTGTGGTAATGAGGCACAGTGGCACTGTTTTTCCTCCCTCCCATGAAGGTGGTGCTGGTACACAAGTGTGGCATTAGAATGCCATGAGCCAACCAGAATAGAAGTTACCCCAGTTTAAATCATGTTTAAAAGCATGTTTTTAACTCATGGAGATAAAGTTTAAAAATCAAAATATTTACTTTGTAAAAAAAAGAAAAAGTTGCTGTCTAAATTTGTGTCTGCATTTGTGCTATACTGGAATTTTGTTCTGTACTTTTCCGGGTCATACCTGAAGACAGGCATTGCATTGTCTAGTGTACCAATTTAGTTAGCAAAAAACAACTCAATAAATAAAACTCCAGACCTTCAAGACTATATTCCCCATACAGCTGCAGTCTTTGGTCTAAGGCCAGATAAGCTAGGACACCATGGAGTAAAATCTACACTGGTAATGGTACTGGCATATGGCTCATGTGTGGCACCACCAGTAAAACTGCTGCCACCAGCATATTTGCAATACTGCATGCTGAATCCAAAAACTGTTAATGCGTTTACCTCAGTTCTGTTAGCAAGAGAGTAAAGAAATAAAACAAGTGCTTGTAGAATAGCAAGAGAAAGAAAATAGTGAAAAGAAATAACAGAATGTAATATACTAAATCTAACACGAAGGAAGGGAAGAACTTGCCTCCTTGAGAGGCCACCTCTTACAGACAGGTGGTAAATGTACAGGAGGTCCGAGCAGGGCTATGATGCACAAGCATGGGACGAGGGAGAAAAATGTACGATAATTATTCCACCTAGCTTCCTCTTCATGCAGTCAGGCAAGATATCCTGCACCTGGGGCAGAGGGGTAGTACAATAGTGCGAAGCGCAATAAAAAAGGCAGGGCGTCCACTGCCCATAACAAGTGGGGCTCAAATACAAGGGTTACACCTGTAACCGTAGTTCTAGGAATGGTATATGGTGTAACATCCACACTTCTGGCAGGATTCCTTTCTCTCCAAATCTGTCCGGAAGGTCTTCAAGCTGGCTCCTCCAACCCACCCAGGTGGTATCCTCCATGGCACAGCCCCATGACATAGGATCTTGCCACCTGGAAGCAAGATACAGTGTGCCACTTGCCAGGGGAGGTTGGGAGGGTGTGAACGTACACCATATACCACTCCTAGAAAGTACAGTTACACAAGAACTTACTGTAACCGTAGATCTTCGAGAAAGGCTCTTGCAGTAGGTAATTACTTGCTGGACTGCACTCCCTGGCATCAGGACCACACGGAAACTTTTGCTAGCAGTGTCCGATGGGGAACCGCCCACCTGATGTCACGGGGGCAGTCCCCACGTCCACCCTCCAGCTCTCTCACAGAGACCTCCAAGAGGCGTGACAGAATGGGAAGAGGCTCCTGGAGCCAAGAAAGGCTCAGGGAAAAGGAGCTACACACTAAAGAATGTGGAAGGAAAAAGGTTACCTACTGCAAAAGCCGCTCTCGAAGATAAAGCAGTTACATAAGAACTTACCATAACAGCAGATCTTAGAGAGAGGTTCCTGCAGTAGGTCTCACATATAGGACTGTGCCCCCTGGCTTCAGGACCGCACGGCAAACATAGCTAGCAATCAGCGGGAACCGCCGTGCCCCTCCCCCCCAGCATCCGGTGACATCAGCACGACTGTAAAAGGAGTGGTCCCTTGCCCACCCTCCAGTTCTTTTCCACCGGAGACCTAGATAAAGGGAGCAGAAAAGAGGAGTGATAAAACTCCTGGTACCCCGTGCACTGTCGGAGCCAGAGACCTGGACAGGTACTAAAAAACAAAACAGGAGCTGGGGGAAAGGTGGGTGGGAACTTAGACCTACTGCAGGAACCTCTTTGGAAGATTTACTGTTACGGTAAGTTCTTGCGTAACTGCTATATCTTACTTGAGGGGGTTCCCGCAGTAGGTCTTCACATAGCGCACTGAATACACATAGGACTAAATACCAAGTAGTCTAACACAAAAGGAGGAGTCTGAGACGAGGTTCTGGGAGGAGGAAAATGTCTGCCATCTAAAGGTCTGTTCAGGACAGAAGACCTTGCAGAACTGCAAGGCCGGAAGCCAGCCCTACGCTTAGAGGCAATGTCCAGACTGTAACACTTAATGAAGGCATGGACGGAACAACACGTGGCCACTGCACAGATGTCCGCAGTGGACACATTCCTGAAAAAGGCAGTAGAAGTGACCTCACTCCTGGTGGAATGGCCCTTGACTGCCTCTGGAAGGGGTTTCTCGGACTTCTGGCAAATGTAATGGATACAATTAGCCAGCCACCTAAACAGAGTCTGTTTCATAATAGCCTTGCCCTGACACTGGGAGGCGAAGGCAACAAACAGCTGGTTCGACTTTCGAACCTCCTTAGTAAGAGAGGTAGAATACCTAAAAATCCTGTGCACAGAGGGTGTGCAGGAGATATTCCCCAATTTGAGTGCTCTGGAACACTGGCAGTTCAACAATCTGGTTACGGGTCAATTCCAAAACCACTTTTGGAAGGAACGAAGGGTTAGTCCGCAGAACCACCCGGTCTCTGGAAAATTAAATAACGCTCTCTACAAACTAGAGCCTGAAGCTCAGAAACTCTTCAAACTTAAGTGATAGCAACTAAAGAGCTTTTTCCATGCTAAAAAAATGCATCTCACAGCTTGCTGCGGTTTCAAATTGGGGCAAAGTAAGCTTTTCTAACAAAGTTGAGATCCCAGGGAGGAACAGGATTCCGGACTAGAGGTTTGATATGAAGGATCCCCTTCAAGAAAGTCTTGGAAACCTCTAGCTGAGCTAGGGTTTTACCCTCCACCAGGAGGTGGTAGGCCGAAACCAGATAGATGGACCTTCAAGGAGGAATAGCTGAGGCCCAACTCTGACAGATGCAAGAGGAACTCTAAAACCTGGGAGGCCGAGCAAGAAAAGGGATCTAGGCCTTTCGCAGAGGCCCAGATAGAAAATCTCTTCCACTTCATGGCATAAGTGGATCTAGTGGAGAGTTTTTTTCCAGCCTCCAGTAAGATCTGAGCAACCCCTAAGGGGACCCCATAGCGAGAAATCGCTAAGTCCACAGGTGCCACATGCATGAAGATAGAGACTTGAGGCTCATATGAACCATGGTGCCCTGCTCCTGAGACAGAAGATTGTGGGAGAGAGGAAGAGGTACTGGGGGTTCCAGTGTCAGCTGCTGTAGCAATGGGGACCATATCTGGTGAGGCCACAGGGGGTGGGGGGGTCAATGATCTATCATGTAAGCCCCCTCTGCTTGAAGTTTCAGCAGAACAGGAAAGGAGGGAAAGCATATAGAAATCTCAGTCCAAGATGGAGACAGTGTGTCTTGCCAAAAAACATCATGCCTGGGAACAAGTGAGCGAAAGCTGGGTAGTTTTGCGTTGGATGGGGAGGCGAACAGATCTAGGTCTGGCAGACTCCGCTGAAGAAACAGATCAACTACTGCCTGCTTTAGTTCCCACTCGTGAGCCCTGGCAACTGATCGGCTGAGACTGTCTGCCAGAATGTTGTGAACACCTGGCACGTGGACTGCTGTCAAGGATAGGCCATGCTGCATCACCCAGTACCACACCCACATCGCCTCCCTGCATAGAGGGTACGAATGGGTGCCTCCAATTTGTTTAGGTACCAGACAGTGGCCAGGTCTGTCTAGATGAGACGTGTTCCTGGAGTTCAGAGTGACTGGAAGGCTTGGAGAGCACAGAGCACCGCTCATCTCCAGAATATTGATGTGAAGGTTCTCCATGGGAAACCAGGAGCCTGGAGTCCGGGTGGTCTCCTAGATGTGCTCACCATCCCAAGTTCGAGGCATATGAAGTGAGAGTCTGACAGGGAGACTGAGGGTGGAAGAGAATCCCCACCGAAAGGTCAGCAGGGTCCTGTCACCAAAGGACATCTCTCTGAAGGCTGCTGGAGACAAGGAGAGACTGGTCCATGTCGTCCAACCTCTAGTCCCATTGGACTCTAAGAAACCACTGGGTAACCCTCAAATGCAGTCTGGCCAAAGGGACTGTGGGTATGGCGGCTGCCATCACACCCAGAAGTCGTAAGACTGAATGCACTGTGGTCCACTGAGATGAAGCCACCAGCGTTGCTTGGAAGATTAAGGTCTCCGCTCGGTCTGGCGGCAGAAAGGCCTTGCTCCGGACCGTGTACAGCACTGCTCCGATAAATTGGAGGTGTTGGGAGGGTACGGAGCTGGGACTTGGGGAAAAGTGACCAAAATATCCAGACTGGAGAAAAGGTCCAGAGTGAAGTAGAGGGATTCCCTTCAGACTGTCCTGTGAAGGGGCTAAAAACAGCCAGTCATCCAGGTAAGGGAACACATATGCCCCTGCAGCGCAGAAACGCTGCGACCACCGCTAGGCACTTGGTGAACACCCAAGGTGCTGAGGAGAGGCCAAACGGTAGGGCTCTGAACTGGAAGTGATGGTCCAGAAAGGAGAACCTCAGGAAGAGACAGTGGGCTGGAAGAATGGGGATATGAAGGTAGGCATCCTGCATATCCAGGGAGCACAGCCAAGTGTTGGGAAGGAGCAGTGGTAACAGTCCCTGGAGAGTCAACAGCGAAACCTCTTGTACTCTACGAAGAGATTGAGTACGCAGAGATCCAAGATGGGTCTTAGATCCCCATCATCTTTGGAACCAGGAAGAAGTGGGAATAAAATCCCCTTCCTGTCCACTCTGAAGGTACACGCTCTATTGCTGCCTTTTGTAGCACAGCTTGCATTTCCTGCGAGACCAGTCGATGTTGGCCTGACTGGTAAAATAACCTTCCCAGTGGGTTGGGAGGAGGTCTCTCCAGGAACTCTATCGAGTGACCGCTTTCTAGGAGTTGAAGAACCCATGCATCTGCGGTAATTGCTTTCCACCCGTCCAGGTGGAGGCTGAATCTGCCCCCCACCGGTTCCTCCGAAACCGTCAGAGGGAGCAGGGGGGCCTGGATGCGGAGGAGAGGGGCCCCTTTCCCCCAGAGGCAGCTCTGGAGAACTTGGCCTGGGGTCTGGGCGCCAGAACCCGGGGCATGACGCTTGTTCTGTTTGCCCCAATTCGGGTAATTTCATTTCCATTGGCGATGAAAAGACTGCTGCCATCGACTGACTGGAATGGTACATAGACCAGACATCCTTGAGGGATTTGCCGCTCTCCTGCAGCTCAGTAATATCATCTTTGGCGTCGCCGCCAAACAGAACTGAACCCCTAAAAACAAGCATCCAAAAGCAAGCTCTGAACATCCTGTGCCAAACCTGCTAAACGAAGCCAGGCTAGATGTCAGAGAGATACCCGTAGTTGCCCTTCAAGCCGCAGAGTCCACCAAATGTGTGGCATGTAGGGCATGGCGGCAGGAAGATTTATTCATCCCGACTTTCTCCAGGAGTTTATTCCGAAACTGCTCATCAGGAATTTCCTACAGGTCTTTTTCCAAATCAGAGAGCGAGGAATTTTGGAAAGCCACCATATGGGCTACATAGTTCAGAGAATGGATAGCACAGGTAGACTATTAGATTTTCCTACCACACTTGTCCATCTGCTTGGACTCCTTTTCTGTTTGGGAGGGCCACTAAGAAGTTTTGGCTGGGCTGATCTATCGTGGGCACCATAAAAATCAGCCTTGGGTTGCGCAGTTATGTGAGACCCCTTTTGGGGGGGTTGTCCCATCGGCCTTTTGATATGGCCAGTATGGACGAAGGTTGCTTCCAAATAGTGGATGAGAGGTCCTCATGTGGACCCATCCAAGGTGGAATGGGGAGGGGGGTCCACGCTAATCAGGTCCAAGTGCTCTGCCAGCCTTTTGCACATGGGGTCCAAATCCTTGGGAAGACCATTCACATGGGTTTTGAACGGTCCTGAGGAGCTCCCCGAAGGAGGCATCCTCAGGAGGAGACTTGGGGGATTCTTTCGGTTAAGGTTCCACTGGGAAATGAGGTTCAGACTGATTTGGTTCGTAGCCTTCAGAGTCCGAAGTGTCCGGTCTATTGGGCAAGGAAGCCTCTATGGGTCATGACCAGGGCCTAATATCTCCTTGGGGCAGAGCACCCAAGTCTCCCTCATAGACTCTGCTAGAGGGTCTTTGACTAGATGGGGGCACCCTGATAGGAACGGTGGACCTAATTCTGACCCAAGGCTGGCTCGGGTCTAAAAGCACCACACAGGAATGACATCCCTTTCGGGCTGCAGTGATGGGGGAGGTGGAGGCGGCAGGTAACCTGGGTACCCTGCATGGGGAGGGTAGCTGGGATACTGGTAATGCCTGTCCTGCCACCGGATAGCCTGGTGTCAGACCCTCTGGTGTTGGATACTGTGGAAATAGAGGGTTGCCAGGCAAGTACCCAGGAGGAGCCAAAGGCCCTGTAGGAGGGGGTGCCAAAGGACCGCTTGGAAGCAGGTCCGATGACGGGGTAGGCGGAGGAGCTGTAAGTCTTGTGGGAGGAAGCTCCATATTGTCCCTGAATAAATCCGGCGAAAGATGAGGATCCATCAGTGCAAGAGGACCCGGTTTTGGGGCATATGCATCCATGAGGTCCGCAACGACAGATCTGGAGGTATCCGGCTGTGAGCAGTGTCCTGGGAAGAACGGATACCAGTAGTGAATCCCTGGAGGGAGAACCCAGAGGGAATGAAGCGGTACCTGTGAGCTCTTTGCGCAATGTCTGGGACCACAAGGGAGTCAGATGGGAGAGAAAATGTGTCAATGCAGTTGCCGGAGGAGTAGTCGAGTGACTTACTGTTTGCAGCCAGGCTGACAAGTTGCCCTCTGGCTCTTATCAGCGGAGCTCTGAGCTGGAGACCTTAAAGGGACCCCGCCCCCATTAACCTCGGGGAGAGGCCAGTTTTCCTGAGCAAAACAAGGCCCTGCAGGTGGGGTACTCACGGAAGTGGAGGGCCCACCCTTGTCGGCGTTAGCTGTCTGGCTAGACTTCCCTTGAGAAGAACGGCTCCGCTCCTGGTGTCTCCTTATCCTTTTTTCTTTTCAGGGGCTGGCGACTATGATGTTTCCCTCAATTCCTGGAGCTCCTTCTCTATCAAAGCCAGTCTCTGGGTGAGGAGGTGGGCATAGAGGGTTCTCTTGGGACGGGTTGGCGTGGCCTGACTGAAGCCCTGGCAGATAGTACACTCTGAAGAGCTGTGCCTATGCCACAGGCAGAGGGCACACCGGGAATGATCGTCCCTGTGTGGGATTTGCAAACTGCACTTGGAGCACTTTTTCTTGGGCCGACTAGACATACACCTCAATGTTTCTGAGAACGGAAATAGGGGGAAAAAAAAAAAAAAAGAAATTTGCAACAGAAAATGACAGGTGGCGGACTGCTGTTCTACTGCATTTGTCGAACAATACCATGCGATGGCGGGAAAGAACTGGAGGGGGCGGGGGACCACCCCTTTTATAGTCACGCTGACGTCGTGTCACCCGACACCGGTCCCCGCTGATAATTGCTAGCTACAAGTTTGCTGTGCGGTCCAGACACTGGTACAGTCCTATATGTGATGATCTACTGCAGGAACACTCTTGAAGCAAGATCTACTGTTATGGTAAATTCTTACGTAACTGTACTATCTTACTTCAAGAGGGTTCTTGCAGTAGGTAATTACTTGCAGGACTGAGTCCCAAGCAGTAAGAGTCCAAGAACAGGAAAACATGGGAAGCTGTAACTGAAATGCTAATAGTAGCAGAGAAAAAAAACAAAAGAAAACAAGAAACGCACCTAGGACAGGAGTCCATGGAGGACCGGCAGTCCAAAACCAGCCCTGCACCTAGAGGCAATGTCCAAACTGTAGTGTTTAGTGAAAGTGTGGATGGAACTCCATGTAGCAGCTGTGCAGATTTCTACGGCAGATACATTTCTGAAACAGGCTGTTGAGGCAGCCATGCCCCTAGCAGAATGTCCTTTAACCTGCCCCGGAAGGACTTTACATTACTTCTGGTAACAAAACCCAATGCAATTAGCCAACCATTTGGAAAGGCATTGTTTGGAAACTGCCGCACCCTCTCTCTTTGGTGCGAAACAAACAAAAAGCTGATCCGTCTTAGTTATCTTTTGTCCTGTTGGTGCAAGAATGTAAAATTCTGTGAATGTCTAACGTACGCAGAATTGCCTCCCCCAGATTAGTATGCTCATGGTAGTACACCGGCAGCTGAAGAAACTGATTCAAGGTAGTTTCTGAAACAACTTTCGGAAAAAAAGTAGTTACACAAGAACTTACCCCAACAGTAGATCTTTGAGAGGAGCTCTTGCAGCAGGTTAATACCACTAGGACTAAGGCTGCCAGGTGTTAGGACCCCTCGGAAAAATCTTCTAGCTAGCAGTTTGTGGCAGGGGACTGCCCCCAACGTCGGCTCCACCTGATGTCAGACAGTATAAAGGGGATGGGCCTCCGGTGCCATCTCAGTTCTCCCACCAGAGACCTGGCTGACAAACAGAATGGAGACTCGAGGACAGTCCCCCATACCCAAAGAAAAAGGAAAAACAATGTGTCCCTGGGGGTTGGAAAGCCACCAGCTGCAAGAGCTCCTCTTGAAGATCTACTGTTACGGTAAGTTCTTATGTAACTGTACTATCTCACTTAGAGGGGGGAGCTCTTGCAGCAGGTAATACCAATAGGACTGAGACCCAAGCAGTATCCAAAGATAGGCCAAGGTCAGATGGGAGGAGGAGGAACAGATGACCGACAACTGATAAGTTGGAGCTTAGGAGAGAAGACCCTGAAGGACCGCTAATCCAAAGCCAGCTCTCCTCCTTGAGGTAATGTCCAGATTGTAGTGTCTGATGAAAGTATGGATTGAGCTCCAGGTAGCGGAGGTGCAAAGGTCTGCCAATGATATACGTTGCGCAGAGAGGCAAAGGAGGTTGCCACAGCTCTGGTGGAGTAACCCTTCACCGATCCCAGTAAAGGTATACTGTGGTGCTGATAGCAAAGGTGATGCAGTGCACCAACCATCTGATTAGTATTTGCTTGGTGACAGGAGCCCCGGTCTTCCTATAAGGAAATGAACAGCTGGTCTGTCTGTCAAACGGATTTAGTTCTGCTGAGGTAATACCAGAGTATCCTATGTACATCCAGTGTATGCAACAGGGCCTCCCCCTTATTGGAATACTTTGGGTAATAGACCAGAAGCTGGATGTCCTGATTCAGGATCAGTTCGGTACCACCTTTAGCAAAAACTTAGGGTTAGTACGCAGTGCCACCCTGTCCCTATGAAAAACAAGATAAGGCTCTTTACACACCAGAGTCTGTAGTTTGGAAACTCTCTGAGCAGAGGTAACAGCAACTAAAAAATAACGCTTTCCAAGCAAGAAAGCTAAGCTCAGATGTTCAAGGAAGTTGGTCACCCCCCAAAAAGGAGGGAGGGTGAGCTTTCTAAACAAAAAGGAGATCCCATGGAGGGACGAGATTACTCCGTGGGGGTCTGATGTGCAAGATTCCCCTCAAGACGGTCTTGCACACATCAAGTTGTGCCAGAGTCCTTTTGTTCATAAGTGTGTGGTAGGCTGACAAGAGCACAAAGGTGCACCTTAACTCACTGCTTCCTGTAGGCAGCAGCAAATGTACTGCAGTGTGTCCCAAAACGACTACAGACTTCCTGTGTGCCCTAGTAATGTCTAGAGACATTACATGTTTTAATATTACTTGCCAGCCATAATTGATTAGAACTGACTGCATAGCACCATTACAAAGGTAATGTTCTGTTGAACAACTTTGCCACTGACACCGTGTGTATCAAGTTCACTATGAGTTATTCACATTTGTTTATGAGCTAGTGTGTATGGCAGACATTTTGTCCATCAAGAACCACCTAAGCACTTTGAAGAAAAACACACATTCTGTGTATCTCAGCTAGTATAAAAACAAAAACCGAATTGAGCACAACTCATTGCATAACACAGTTAGAAAGGCAATTTTGAGCGGAACAACTTTGCCGCTGATACGTTTTGTGCATCATGTATACTTTAGGAGTTATATGCATTTGTTTATGGTATGGTGTATATGGTTCAGATTCGTCCCTCAAACCTCACACACCTAGACTAAAATGGGGAAACATTATGTTTAATACTACAGAAATGGCAGTTTTTCTTTACAAATTACTACAACTACATCTAATGTCTGGATGGTTAATTTGGTGTCGCTATGTTACATATTTCTCCAACTAAAAAAGGCTTATGGTGCATTATTTTGTGGAAAAGTTTTTTTGCTGTTTTGACCAGCACAGAAATAAAACTAAATTACCTATTACTTGCAACTCACAATTGGAAAGGTCATTTTATGTTGAACAAGTTTGCCACTCACTTTGTGTCTACCATTTGCGGTTTTTGTGCTGTTAGCATTTGTTTGCAGCATGCCGATTATGGCTTAGAAAGGCCCAGGATTCACTGTTAACAGTATACAGGAGACAAATGCTGCAACTTCAGAGAGCTCCGGTGGAGGAAATGAATTAATGGACAAGTAGCTGAGGCCCAAGCCCAAAAGATGAAGGTACTCCAGCACGTATTTTACCAGACAGTCCAGGTGGTCCAGGGAACAGGGTGCTGCCCATAAACAAAAACGCTTCCACTTCATGACATAGGTTGCCCTTGTGGAAGGCTTTCTCGCTACTACTAGTACCTCTGCCACTCTACTGGATACTCCCAATCTCTCCTCTGCCAATACTGCAGGAGCCAGGCATGCAAACGTAGAGGCTGCAGAACTGGGTGGACGAACGTCCCCCGCTCTTGGGACAGCAAGTGAGAGGAGAGGGGCAACTGCACGGGAGGCTCCGTGGCTAGTTGCTGCAGCAGCGGATACCAGATCTGTCGAGGCCAGAGAACAGCCATCAGGATCACTCTGGCTTCCTCCGTCTGCAATTTGAGCAACATTCTCTGAAGAAGAGGGAAGGCATACAGAGGAGAGGGACAATGCATCTCGCCAGAAAACACCAGGTCCTAGATCTAGCAAGCAGAAGTCTGGCATTGCACGGGGACGCAAAGCGGTCCAACTCTGGTCGGTCCAATCTTTCGAAGAGGTCTTCTGCCACCACTTGATGCAACTCCCACTCATGGTTCAGAGATCGAAAGCGACAGACTGTCGGCATGAACATTCTGGACCCCTGGCACGTGAATCGCCGTGATGTCCAGACCATGTTCTACTGCCTAGCACCACACTCTCATGGTCTCTGCATAGGGGATAGGAGTGAGTATCCCCTTGCTCGTTTAGATGAAACACTACCGGGGTATTGTCTGACTGGACTAGGAGCAGGACCCAGTAGAGCTGGTCTTGGAAGGCTTGAAGGGCATACATCATGGCTCATCTCCAGAATACCGATGTGGAGAGACTATTCTGCTACATTCCAAGAGCCCTTTGTTCGGTGCACATCCAGATGGGCTCCCCAACCTAGACCTGAAGCATCTGTAGTAAGGATCTGTATTGGGTTTGGTCTCTGGAAGGAACTCCTACCTCGAGGTTGACTGGAGTTAACCATTAAAGAAGAGAACAACGGCCTGCCTCCAAAATCCGAATAGGTCGGTCCAGTTAGTCGAAGCTCTGGTCCCACTGCACTCCGAGGTGCCACTGAAGAGACCTCATGTTCCGTCTCGCCAAGGGAACCGTGGCTATGGTAGCTGCCATATGCCCTAGTAGTTGCAGGATAACTCTCGCCGCGACTCTGTCTGAGGTCTGCACTTTGCTGGCAACTCCTCTCAGCCATTCTGCTCCGTCTGCTGGCAGAAAAGCCATGCCTTGAATGGTGTCTAGGACCACCCCAATACACTAAAGCTTTAGGGAGGGCCAGGGCTTTGACTCTGACCAATTAAGAATGATGCCCAGGGACTGGAACATCAAGGCAGTTTCCTGCAAGGCACTGGTCAGCTGGTCTTCTGACTGGGCAGAAATGAGCCAGTCATCCAGGTACGGGTAGACAAAGTGGCCTTTCCTTCTCAGGGCCGCTGCTACCACTGCCAGACATTTGTTGAAAACTCTTGGTGCTGACAAGAGGCCCAACGGAAGTACCCTGAATTGATGGTGCTAACCTTGAAAAAGGAAGCATAGGAACTTCCTGTGTGAGGGAAGGATTCCGATGTGCATGTAAGCATCCTGCATTTCTGGGGAGCATAGCCAGTCTCCTCGAATCATGGGCAAAAGGCTTGCCAGTGTCCCCATTTTTAACCTCCTGTACTGGACAAATTGGTTCAGCTGACAGATCCAGTACGAGATGGAGGTCTCCCCTTTTCTTGGGAACCAGAAAAAAAATCTGAGTAGAAGCCGTTGCCCTGCAAGGTAGGCGGAACCACCTGGATGGCTTTCTTCTGTAGGAGGGCCTGGATCTCAGCCTTCAGAAGGAGGGCGAGGCTGGACGAACAATGGGACGGGATGAGAGTATTGTCTGGAGGACAGCTTAGAAACTAGACAGTAACCCCCATCTACTGTCTGAAGGACCCACTGGTCCAAGGTGATACTGGACCACCCTGACAGGTAGAGGGAGACTCTCCTTTCTACCATCTCCCAACAGAATCTGAGAGTGGGGGAGGGATGGCAGGGAGTCATGCTGTGTTTGGGGGGGTTGGGCAAGGGGGGACGGGACACCTTGGGATGTTTGGGGCCCTGGGCGCCAGTAGGGACAGGGTGGCAGTGTCTTTTGAAGGCTCCTTTGTTTTGGGGTTGCCTTTTCCCCTGTTATCCTTGGCTCTTACAAAAAGGAAGACTATGGGAAGCGGCTGGTTCTGACTTGTACATCCAGTGCACCTCAGCTACTGCCTTGCCAGAATCCTGAAGCCCCAGGACGACTTTCTCCGCTCCTTGCCCAAAAAAGACGGCGCCGTGAAGGGGGGGGGTCCAGAATGGTATCCTGCAGGTCCTGGCGGAACCCTGATACTCAGAGTCAGGTGTGCCTCCTCATACAGATGTCTGAGGCGGCAGCCCTGGCTGTCATGTCTGCTGAATCGTAGGAGCACCCAAGTATGTGCTCATCTAGTCCATGCCCGACTGCATGTATGCTATGAGCTCACTCTTGTCTGAATCTGGCTGAGCCTTCATCAGGTCCATGGTTTTCTCCCAGAGGGACTTCTGGTAAGTCACCAAGTGGGCTAATAAATTCAAAGAACGAATAAGCCCCAGTGGCTGATGTATAGACTTTCCATCCCATGTGGTCCAGCTTTTTGGATTTGGAGTCTGGAGGCTGGACACTCATGTTTAGGTTGTTGAACTGTTCAATGAGCTGCTGTGATAACCATGGAATCTGTTTTGGGGTCCTCCCCAAAAAATGGTTCCCCCTTTGGTGTCCTGTACAGTCTGTTCACCTTTCTGGGCACTGCAGATGTAGTGGAGGAGCGCTGCCAAGTGAGCCTAGTTACAGCCTGAAAAGGCTCCACCAAAGGTGGGATAACCAAGGGTTTTGGGTCCTTGGATCCCAAAAACGTTGCTAAGCGGCACCTATCAGGATCAAGCTCCTCAGTGTCCCATTGGTAGATTGATTGGATATGCCTCATATCCAGGAATGAGAGGTCATCGGGGGCGCCAGACCTAGGAGAGTTTCTTGGACTAGGGAAGGTACTGGAAGATCTTCCCAGAAAAGTAATCTGACAAGGAGTCCCCTGCATCCGCTCCATTGGACGACCGCTCGAAGAAGTCAGACGATGGGTGCCTTCTTCCTACGGCGCTGGGTGACAGCCCTCATCGGGTGCCCAACCACCAGCGGGCAAAGGAGGTGTTGCAGGGGTTTTCCTTTGGGGAGGGCTCTGGAGGCCTGTAGAGCAGATCCCCTTTACCCTGTTCCACCAGGAGGTAAACAGAGCACAGACATCCGCGAAAGGGACGACCGGGGGTGCGGGCGTCTGGTTAGAGGGACCTGGCATCGGACCCCTAGGCCTTCTGGTGCAGGAGTCTGGTCTGGGGACTTCCACTATGGTATCGGGCTGTGGGTCTGTTTCAGGGTCACGGGCAGAACAGTCATCTGATCTGGCGTCTGGTTTCGACAGAGTTGGACAACTGATCCCCGGGAGTAGGAGCAGATACTGGGTCTTTGGGGCCGGATGGCCTCTTATTGGGTGATGGGGCCCAGGTCCTGGCCAGAGGGTGAGCTAGCCCGGCTAACAGGATGTTTGTCTGCGGGAGGCTTCCCCTTTGCAGGGGGCGGAGGCGTCAGATGCCAGACAGTCTCCTGGCATCTGGTGGAGTCAAGAGTGACTGCGTTTGTCAGGTGAACCACTAGACTTATGGCCAGAGTCCGAAGGCCTGCTTGAAGATGCCCGTCCCTCTTGGGTCGACCCATGTGAAGCTCTGTGGGGCCGGTGAGCCAAAGGGTGCTGGGCAGACAAGCACCCAGAAGACTCCTTATCTTTATCCTGAGCTGAAGAGGAGAAGGCCTTCTTTGGAATAGTCCCAGCAGCAGCTGGAGGGACAGACCCTGACCTCCCGCCGGAGGCAGAGGAAGAAGTGGCCCTATGAGTGACTTAGGGTGGGACTCCAATCTGGCCCCATCTTTTTCCTGGTGATTTCTCTTTAAGTAGAGACTCTCTAGTGGGGGACGAAGAGCTGCATCCCAATCGAGAATTCTGCATGGCTGCCACCTGCTTCTTGAAGAGATAAGCCTTCAGGGTGTTGGCTCTTCCAATGTGGGTCTTTTGATTGAATTTCAGGCAGTGAGGGCAATCTTGAGCCGGTGGTCTGGGCCTAGCAAATCAAGCAGGCTGCGTGGCTGTCCTTGGCCGGGATCTGCTTTCCGCATTGACACTTCAACTTGAGCTGCATGGACATACAAATACTGTCAAATGATGTTAGAAAAAACTGGAATTAAGCATTGGAAATGTGAAGAAAAAAGCACGGTCGACTGCGAAGACTGGACGTCTGTGGAGCCAAGGTAAGCAGGTAGACAGCGGGGAAAGAACTGGGATGGCACCGAGGCACCCTGCCACAGACTGCTAGCTAGATTTTTCTGTGGGGTCCTAATGCCTGGTGGCCTTAGTCCTACTGGTATTACCTGCTGCAAGAGCTCCCACCCGAAGTGAGATCTTAGGATTAATAAGCAAATCCACTCTGTGAAAAATCAAATAAGGCCTGAAGCTTGGAAATCTTTCGAGCAGAAGCAACAGCAACTAAAGAGAGTGCTTTCCAGGGCAAAAAACGCATCTCACATGTACTTGCTGGTTTAAAAGGAGGCAAGGTCAATTTCTCTAAAAGAAAATTAAGGTTTCACGGTGGAGCAGGGTTACACACCGGGGTTTTCACATGCAGAATTCCTTTGAGAGTTTTTTTTTGTCCGGCCCGTCGGTGCAGTGGTTGGATTTCCATTTGTGATGCCAGAGACCCAGGAACGTACCCAGGTTGCTGGAGAAGGCTTCAGTGTCCGACCGCTCGCCTTCTCGGGTTGGGGGTGGTGCAGTCCGGCACCTGATGACCCTCTGTGAAGATCAGGGGTATAAGCAAGCACACTGACCGACTTAGGGGGCATGGTCGATGTCTGCGTGCACCTAGACATCATGGCATGCCACTCCCCGGGAGAAACAAGTAAAAAACTCTCCGCTCGACTGGACTGCAATCCGGTCCTCCCACTGCCACAAACTGCCCTGGTTGGGCCCCAGAGACCACTCCAGCAGCACCTGAGGGGCCAAGAAGTTGCACTAGACGGCCCCCACTGGCGCCTTTTTCTGGAGGAGGCAGAGAACCCATCCAGTGAAGGGTTACATGGGGTTATCACCAAGGGTGGCAGCCATCTGGGGAGGTAGACGGTGGCAATGGGAGAGGGCACAAGTGAGCAGGAAGGAGAGACCACAGATGGCCGAAGAGGCTGACGGGAGACAGCAAAAAAAGGTTTTTGAAACCGTCAGAGTCTTGCCCCAACCCCCAAATAAAACATGGTAGGCAGAAATGGCTGTCAGATGCACCTTCAGGGATGAATAGCTCAAGCCCAGGTCAGACTGATGAAGACACTCCATGACCTGAGGAATGGCACATGAAAAGGGGTCCCAGCTCTTGGAGGTGGCCCACACAGAAAAACACTCCCTCTTCATGGCATAGGTAGTTCTGGTAGAAGACTTTCTGGACTCTACCAAAATCTGGGCTACCCTAGGGGGAAAGCCCAAATCGAGAAGAGACTATGTCTTGAACAGCCACGCATTAAGACGAGGGGAGCTCAACCCTGGATGGACCAGTGTGCTCTCTTCCAGAGTCAGGAGATCAAAAAGTGTAAGAGGAACCAGGGGTTCCGCTGCCAGCTGTTGAAGCAACAGAAACCAAATTTGTCGAGGCCAAGATGGAGCCATCAGAATTATTCGGGCTCCTTCTGTTTGAAGTTTGATTAACACTATGTAAAACTGGAAAGGCGTACAGAAACCTCCCTGTTCAAAAGAGCTACAGTGCGTCTTGCCATAAAGCACCATGCATGGGATTGAGCGAGCAAAACTTGGGAAGTTTTGCGTTTGATGGGGCTGCGAACAGATCCATGTCCGAAAGACCCAAAAGGTCAAACATGTGGTCTACTACCTCCTGTTTTAGCTTACTCGTGTACGCTTACCCTGGTGCAGTTGAGATAGTCTGCAAGAATGTTCCGCACGCCTGAAACGTGAACTGCCAGGAGGTGAATCTTGTGCAGAACAGCTCAATTCCAGACCCACATCGCTTCCCTGCAAAGAGGATACGAGTGGGTGCCCCCCCTTGATGTACTGTACCACACGTCAGATTGGATCAGCAGCTCCTCGAGCAAGGAACCGAGGGCAGGAGAACACTTCCGCCGCTCAGGTGACAGCGTCTTTACTGCCGGGGAAGGCAACAGAGTCGGCTTGTTGCCAGCCAACAAGAGCTGCTGCCACATCATATCCTCATAGCGCTGACACAATTTGCGCTGGAGCCTCTCCTCCTCAGAGGATGATGAGGATGAGCGGCAACACCACTGTCTGTGATGTCGGGACAGAGACTGCCGGCGTGACCTGTCCAACACGGAAGAGGACCGAAACAGCCAGGGTCGCCAACAGTGGGTCGAAGAAGGGCGGGAGAGACCTGCACATCCTCCAGTTTGGGGTCCTTGACTGGGAATTTCGGCTCGGAAGGTTGAGGCAAGTCCTTGGTAGGCACTGGGGGGGAAAACCGATGAAGGGTTGTCGGCCTCTCCAGTCGACAGCCCGTCTAATGGGTAGAGGAAGATTTCGACTGCATCGATGGGTGTCTGTCAGCTGGCCCGACGGGGACACAGAGAAACCAGCGGCCTTGGCCACAACCTCTACCAAAGTCGACAGAGGACGGTCCAGGAAGCAAGATCTCTCCCGCTCCCACGAACGTCGACGGTGGAGACTTACCTTTCGGGTCCTTCGACTCTAAAGGCCCCCTCTCCCTTGGTAGAGAGGGACTGACACAGCTCCCAACAGAAAGCAGTGGAGGAGGAGCCCAAGGAGAGCATGATAAACACTGACGCCGAGGATGATGAAGCTGCAGCCTGGGCTGCCTCCTCCTCGAGGAGGATTAACTGATCCAGCTGCTCTGCGGAACCTGCCGCCGGACACCGCCCAATGGGCTTCCTTAGACTTCACCAGCAGAAACTGTTTTTCTGGGTGCCCCAGACGGAGTCGGGGCAGTGCGGTCTTCGAGAACCGATGACGAAAAGGACTTGCAGATCTCAAGCCTGCGGATCGTGGCCAAGACCAAGGCAGTAGACTCACGCGGTGTGCGGGTCGGTTCGAGACATCTGCCTGCAAGGGTACCGACGGAAGCCGGGAGTGGATTTAGAGTCCATTGCAGCCGCGAAGGAATGTGAAGACTTGAAGTCGCGTAAACTTCAAAACAATTTTCGGTAAAACCAAAGGTTTAGGATCCAGGCCAAGAGACGCAAGAGCGCTAATGAGGGAACCTGAGCTTCCAAGCGGTAAGGAAGATCGGGCGTCATGGGGCTGACCCCGAGGGTTTTACCACCCAGGTGGGTGGGAGAAACCAGCTTGAAGACTTCCTGGCACATCTTAAAGCAGCAAGGTACCTGCCAAGAAGTGTGGATTGAACAACAAATCCATGTCCCTAGAACACTTATTTCCGAAGTATTTAAATGCAAAGTGCACTCCACCTGGTTCCACATGAAGTGGTCCCAGGTGGGCTCCCCATCCCGAAGCATCCAAGGATCTAATGTGGGGAAGAAATCAAGACTAGAATGCCCTTGAGCAGGTTGTTGCGTTCCATCCACCACTTTAGTGCTTTGTGCAAGGGAGAAGTTACTAGAACCATCTGTTCCAGACCAAGAGTCAGCTGGTCACACTGGACTCTTGAGAGTCCACTGTGGGATCCACATGTGCAGCCTGGCCAGTGGCACTGTGAATGGTTGTTGCCATGAGTCCCAGAAGGCATAGAAAAATCTTTACTGAGCATAAGGCTGTTGTGTACCAACTGTGCTTGGGCAATTAGGTGGCCTGCTCTGTCCAGCAGCAGAAACTTCGAACCCCGACCTATATTTAGAACTGCCCCTATCTACTGCAGTCGTCTACAACCGCGGTATCTCCAAGATCTCCTTGTTCCCTACTGTCCCTCTCGCTCACTCCGCCGACAAGGGATTGCTAGAGGTTCCCAGGGTTTGTTTAACAACATCTGGAGCACGGGCATTTTCTTATGCTGCCCCTAACCTGTGGAATTCTCTACCTCGTCGGATACGAAGCTGCCTGACCGTTGAGAGTTTTAAGTTAGAATTAAAAACTTATTTATTTCAAAAGGCATATGGAGTGATTTTATTGTAGTCTTATTGTGATCATATTGTTATTGTTTGTATTATATGTATGGATTTGTTTTTATTTGTACAGCGCTTTGGTATTGAAAAGTGCTTAAAAAATAAATTTTACTTTACTTACTTATTTTACTTTACTTTACAAGGTGTCAGAGACTGTTATCAGTCTGGCTTGAGTCAAGTTCTGCAGCAATTGGTCCCTGGGGTGGGCTTTTAATAGCCAGTCATCCAGGTAAGGAAAGACACATAGGCTTTCACTGCAAAGGGCAGCTGCAGACACTGCCAACCATCTGGCAAAGACTCCATGGTGCAGAAGATAAGCCAAAGGGTAACACTGAATTGGTATTGCTCCCCCTGAAACAGTAAAGTACACTTAGGTAAGAACTCACAGTAACAGCAGATGTTCAAGAGGAGCTCTTGTAGCAGGCCAACACTGCTAGGACTTAGCAGCCAGGATCACATGAAAACCTAGCTAGCAGTCTACCGCAGGGGATCGCCCACAGCAGACGTCACCTTCTGACATCAGCCTATCCTATAAAAGTGGGCAGTCCCCCACACCCTCAGTCCACCTGCCAAAAACCCGAAACAGGAAGCAGAAGAAACTGAGGAGGTTCCCGAGCGCCAAGAGAGGGAAAATGAACAGCAAACTATCGTATGGAAGAGGACGCAGCCAAGAGAAGACAGAAAGGGGGAGGGAGGGAAAATCATGGCCTGCTGCAAGAGCTCATCTCGAAGATCTACTATAACATTAAGTATTTGCATAACTACCACCTTACTTTGAGGAAGCTCTTGCAGCAGGCCAACACCAGTATGACAGAGACCCGAGTAGTTCTGGTAGCTTATAAGAAACAGCAGTGGGAGGAGGACAGACTGCAGTCAATGGCCTTAGAATGAACAGCAAGGCAGAAGTTGGCTCTGCATCTAGAAGCAATGCCCAGACTGTAATGCATGGTGAAGGTGTGGACAGAACTCCAGGTGGCAGCTGTACAGATGCCCGCAGCAGACACATTTTGGAAACAAGCTGTTGAGGTGGCCCTTGACCATGCCCAGAAGATCCGTGTTGTACGTACGGTAACAAACAATGCAACTGGTTAACCACTTAGACAAACACTGTTTAGACACCAGGCTGTCCTCTCTCCTGGGGGCGAAACAAATAACTTCAGTTTTCCAAGATGTCTTGGTTCAATGTGTACAGTATTGTAACAGTCTATGCACATCCCAAGTATGGAGCAAAGCCTCCCCTGATTAGAATACTCAGGAAAGTAAACAGGTAGGTGGATTGAGTCAAGGTAAACTCATACCACCTAGGGAAGAAAAGTAGAGTTACGTAAGAACTTACCGTAACAGTAGATCTGCGAGAGAGGCTCTTGCAGTAGGTAATTACATGTAGGACTGAAGCCGGTAGGCGTCAGAACCCCATGGTAAAATTTCAAGCTAGCAGTCTCTGGCAGTGGACCGCCCCCACGTCAGGTGACAGAAGTCATGTGACGTCAGTATAAAGGGGCGGTCACCCACGCCTGCTTTCCAGTTCTTTCCCGCCAAAGGCCAAAAGGCGAGATGAGAGAGAAGTGGATATTTCCCCATCCTGGAAAAGGAGCTAAAGAAGCTAAGGAGGATGGAGGGTGGGAAGGCATTACCAACTGCAAGAGCCTCTCTCGATGATCTACTGTTACGGTAAGTTCTTACGTAACTGTACTATCTTACTTCGCAAGGGCTCTTGCAGTAGGTAATTACATATACAACGGAGTCCCAAGCAGTCTGGAACAAGAAGAAGCCAACGAGAGGGGGAAAACTACTCAGAAGTAGACCCTCTGGCTGTGAAGGTCTTAGGAAAGGAGACCTTGCAAAACAGCCAACCCGAAGCCCGCTCTACGGCGAGAGGCAATATCCAAACTGTAAAATTTCATAAAAGTATGGACAGAAGTCCAAGTAGCGGCTGCACAGATGTCAGCCGCTGACACATTCTTGAAACAAGCAGCAGAGGCAGCGACCCCCCTGTGGTGGAGTGACCTCTGACTTGACCCGGCAGGGTCTTGTACTTGTCATAACAGAAAATGATACAATGAGCCAACCTTTTAGACAGTCATTGCTTGGACACAGCATTGTCTTCTCTTTTATGAGCAAGAGAGAATCAGACTTTGAGATCCTTCATCCTGGAGGTGTAGTATCTCAGAAACCGGTGAACATACAGAGTATGCAAGAGGTACTCCCCTTGACTGGAGTGTTGCGTAAAGAAAGCAGGCAACTCTATGGATTGATTCAGCGTAGATTCCGCTACCACCTTGGGGAGAAACTTAGGGTAGTATGAAAAACTACACGTTCCTTGAGAAAATCAAATACGGGATGTTAAATATCAGGGCCTTGAACTCGGAAATCCTCTGAGCAGAAGTGATGGCCACCAGGAAGAGAGTCTTCCACGAGAGGAACTTGAGGTCTGCAGAGGCTGCCAGCTTGAAAGGAGGCAGAGTAAGCTTCAAGGATAAAATTGAAATCCCAAGGAAGAGCAGGAACCCAAATAGAGGGTCTCAAGTTGAGGACCCCTCTAAGGACGGTTTTAGAGACCTCCAGCTGTGCAAATGTTCAGTCACCAAAAGGAACATGGCAGGCAGAGATGGCCACCATGTGAACCTTCAAAGATGAATGACTGAGACCCAGATCAAAGAGGTGTCGCAAGTAATCCAGATGCTGCCCAACAGAGCTAGAGAATGGCTCGAAGTCTTTGGAAGCGGCCCAGATAGTGAACCTTTCCCATTTCATGGAATAGGGAAATCTAATGGATGGTTTCCTGGCCTCCACCAGAATCTCAGCCACTCGGACCTGGCATTGACCCACCTGCGGCTGAATCACAGGTCTACCTGAGCCTGGATCAATGCCGCCCTGTCCAGCGGCAGAAAAGCCATGCCGGAGGTCATGTCCAGGATCGCTCCGATATACTGGAGCCTCTGGGATGGGATCAGATGGGACTTGGCCTGGTTGACTGCAACACCCAGGCAGGTAAAAACCTGTAGGGTAAGGGAAAGGGAACGCAGGAGCCAATCGTCCAGCTACAGGAAAACCTGCACCCCCCTTGGTACGCGCAAAGGCCGCCACCACCAAAAGGCATTTGGTAAAAACTCAGGGATCAGAGGACAGACCAAATGGGAGGGCCCTTAACTGGTAGTGGTCCCCCTGAAAGGCAAAATGCAGGTATCTGTGGTGGGAAGGGTGAACAGGGATATGCAGGTAAGCATCCTGCGTATCCAGAGCGCACAGCCACTGTCCCTGCTGAAGGAGGGGCAGAAGACTCTGCAGAGAGAGCATCCTGAACCTTTTGTACTCCACAAACCAGTTCAGAGAGCCGAGGTAGAGAATCTGCCTCACCTCTCCTGACTTCTTCGGGACCAGGAAAAAAATGGGAATAGAAGCCCGACCCTAGAAGGTGCGGGGGTACCGGCTCCATCGCCTCTTTTGCCAGAAGAGAAGAGATTTCTTCCCGGACCAGAAGATATGTTCTGGAGAGCAAGACAACCTGGGGTGGGGTGGGGGGTTTTGAGGAGGTTTCCGAAGAAACTCTACTGAGTGTCCTTCTGCGATCAGCTGGAGCACCCAAGTGTCTGGTTGTCCTCTCCCAACCCGGTAGGTGGAGGGAAAATCTCCCTCCTACCGGTTCCTCTGGTACGCCCAGAGGCAGTGGGAGAGGAAAGGAGTTGGGAGGTGTGAGGCAGCGTTGCCGCTGAAACTCCCGCTGCCTTTTTTGGGGGCTTGGCAGCCAGAGGGGCCCCCCGACGTTTATTGGCCTGCTTTCCCAGAGGTTTCACTTTCTGCAGAGGACGTCTGTGAAAGGGACGATGCTGAGCTTAAGGGGGTTTATACAGAGAGTCGACAGACTTAAGTGCAATACCCTTCTCCTGCAGATCGGTGATGATGTCCTTGACATCACTACTGAACAGCACAGAATCCCTGAAGGGTGCATCCTGGATAGCGGACTGCACCTCCAGGACCAAACCTGACACACTGAGCCAGGCATGACGCCACAAACCTATGGCGAAAGCCGAGCTCCAACCAGCAGCATCCACTACGTTGTCGGCACGAACATGTGCCGACTGGCGACGCAGCAATCGGACTAGATTCACTTCCTGCTCGCCAGACCCAGAAGGAGTCCAATTTTGCCTCCACCTCGCTAAGGATTGCCTTCTGGTAGTCCCCCATATGACCAACATAATTCAGGGCCCTAATACCCAGAGTGGAAGAAGCGTAAACCTTCTTCCCATACTGGTCCAGAAGGCGGGATTCCTTGTCGGGTGGCGACAAGCTCAAGTGCTCTGGGTTAGCCATCAGACTGTGAGCGACGCTGATCACGACTGAATTGGCTCGAGGGTGCGAATTCAAAGTAGACACCTTCGGGAGCCTGTCCGACTTCCTAGGAAGGGGGACTAATGCAGACGGTTGCTTCCAAATAGTGGAGACAAGGTCGGCATGAGGCTCAATCCAGGGTGGCACCAGGGTCGGAGTGGTGTCTGGCAGACTCGGGTGCGCAGCGAGTTTCTTACGCTGTGGATCCGGCCCCAAGGAATGCCACTGATGAACTTCCTGGATTTTTCGCAGCAACTCCATAAAAGAAGGATCCACCGGAGGAGTCCTTGGCCTGGGCTTATCCGGAGAGTGTGGCTCGTCGTCAAGTCAGAAAAACCATCAGAGTCATCCGAGGTGTCAGATGAGGATGAAGAGGGAGAAGACTCTTCCTCCAGATGCGGGGGAGGAATGGACCCCTTGGGAAGCCCCCGGGGAAGCGTATCCCGCCCTGCCCAGCCCTGGAACCGGAGGGCTCGCCTCTGGTATCCGGAAGTGGGGAAGGAGTCTCTTGTCTCTGACAATGGGGGTCCAGAACAGGCGTCTGAAGACTGCTCTCTACCTCCCTGGTGAGCTGAGCCTTGGCTTCAGCCCACGAGGAAGCTAGAGTCTCCTTCAAATCCACAGGCGGCTGAGGGGTGGTGGAGGAGGAGGAGGAGGGGACACTGACATTGAGGATATCCTTACTGCAAGATATCCATACCCAGACGGTGGGAAACCCAGCGTCTGGTAGTGGGGCACCATGTACTGCGATGTCTGATAGGCTGGCGTTGGGTACTGGGGCGCCGGATACTGCAGCCCTGGGTATGACTGTGTTGGATAGGACAGGGTCAGATGCCCAGGGACCGGAGGGTCTGCAGGAGCAGACGGCCTGGGAAGATGCCTGGCACAGGAGGCCCTGCGGGCTGCAGGCCCGGTGTCGGCAAGACCGGTGTCTGCGCCGGTGTCCGAGGGACCAACGTTGAGTCATCCGGCCCAGCGGGAGTGAGACCTGATGGAAGCATGCCTACATCCTCCGTATCGCTCGGGGAAGGAGGAGTAAAATGCCCGGTGTCAAGTTGAGGAGACGCCGCTAGGGCCTCGGAGTGCAGAGAATGCTGCGGGGAGTCGGACAGAACGTTAGGGTCTGGCTCCGGCGCTCTGCGACTTACCTGCGGTGTCCGGGCAGACGTTGGAGGAGCAGTCGTCCGATTTAGCGGAACCATCGCCCGAGGGAGACTGAAGGAAGAGTGGCCTGGTCGGGCGTCTTAGGGGCTGTGCGCTGCCCCGAAGGATAATACAGTTACGCAAGAACTTACTGTAACAGTAGATCTTCGAGAACAGCTCTTGCAGCAGGTTACACCACTAGGACTGAAGCAGTCAGGCTCCAGGACCCCACGGAAATTTTCTAGCTAGCAGTCTTCAGTGGGGACCGCCTCCGACATCAGGCGTAGTACATAAGGAGGTGGTCCCCCCACAATCCCCAGTTCTCCCGCTGGAGACTCCCGGCTGCTGAATGACATCAGAAGAGGAGACAGGATCCGCCACCAGATGGCCAAGACTAAAAAAGAACTTCCCATCCTCTAAGATGGATGTCTGGCTACTACCTACCTCCACAAAAAGGGGGAATGGTGGGCGGGAAGGTAACTGCTGCAAGAGCTGTTCTTGAAGATCTACTGTTATGGTAAGTTCTTGCGTAACTACTATCTTACTTCGAGATACAGCTCTTGCAGCAGGTTACACCATTAGGACAGATTCCCAAGCAATAGTGGCAATCTTATGCCACAGGGAGGAGGAAAGGTAGGGATCACCACCCTACTCGAGCCTAAGACAGAAGTCCCTGAAGGATGGCTAGGCCGAACCCTGCTCTTCGCTGCGATGCAATGTCCAGGCTGTAATGCCTAATAAAGGTATGCACCAAGCTCCAAGTGGCTGCAGCGTAAATAGCTGAGGTGGAGACATTCCTTAACGCCGCAAAGGAAGTGGCCACTCTCGTGGAATTACCCTTAACCACACCTGGTAAGGGTTTATTGCACTTATAAACAGAAAGATGCACTGGATGAGCCACCTCGAGAGAGAGAGTGTTTCGAAACAGGAGCTCCGTTCATTCTAACAGCAAAGGAGACAAACAGATGATCCAACTTTCGAAACGGTTTGGTTCTGGTCAGACAATATCTGAGGCACCTGTGTACATCAAGGGTGTGTAGAAGGGCTTCTCCTCGGTTGGTGTATTTTGGGAAATACACTGGTAAGTCGATATCCTGATTAAGGCTGAAACCACCTTAGGCAGAAACTTTGGGTTTGTCCTCAGGGATACCCTATCCTGATGGAAAACTAAAGGTTCTTTGCACATCAGTGCATGCAATTCGGAAATCCTTCTTGCCGAAGTAACCAACTAAAAACAACGTTTTCCATGACAGAAAACGTAGCTTGCAATCCGTGGCTTGTTCAAAAGGGGGCAGTGTAAGCTGCTCCAGGACGAAGGGCAAGTCCCAAGGAGGAATCGGATCCTTGATAGGCGGCCTAAGGTGCAGAACTCCCCTTAAAAAGGCACGTGTAGTATCCAACTGGGCCACCATCCGATGGCCTATGGGGGCATGGTAAGCCGAAACTGCGCAAAGGTGCACCTTAATCGAGGAGTAAGCCAGTCTGGACTGAAAGAGTGAAAGCAGGTAATCCAGAACCAGCTTTTCGGGACATTCTAATGGCGAGAAACCGCGCACTTGAGCCCACAAGCAAAATCTATGCCACTTCATGGCATACATTGCATAGGTTGCCATTTTTTTGGTGGCAGATAGTACATCTGCCACTTCTTGCGAGACCCCATATCGCAACATGGCTGTCTCTAGGAGCCAAGCGTGCAGGTTTAAAGAACGCAAGTACGGATAGACTAATGAACCCTCCTGAGACAGCAGATGGGAGCAGATTGGCAAAGGAAGTGGAGGTTCCCGGGATAGCTGATGCAGAAGCGGGAACCAAATTTGTCTGGGCCAGAAAGGCACTATCAAAAAGAGTGTCGCCTGCTCCCTGTGAAGTCTTAAGAGGAGACTCTGGATCAACGGGAAAGGAGGGAAGGCATAGAGGAATCTGCCCGACCAGGAGAGGGACAACGCGTCTCGCCAGAAAACACCAGGCCCTGGATCTAGCGAGCAAAAATTGGGTAGTTTTGCGTTGGATGGGGACGCAAAAAGGTCTAACTCTGGAGTGCCCCATGTGTGAAACAGATAATCTGCCACCTCCTGTAGAAGTTCCCACTCTTGGACTCTGGCCTGAGAGTGACTCAGGCTGTCTGCAACAGTATTGTCCACTCCGGGACGGTACTGCAATTAGGTTTGCGCCAGGCTGCACTACCCACTCCCACACTCTCATGGCCTCCCTGCAAAGCGGGTAGGAGTGAGTGCCTCCTTGTTTGTTGAGGTAATACATCACCGCAGTATTGTCTGTTTGCAACAGGAGAGTGCCCGGTGGAATCTCCGACTGGAAGGCTTGCAGAGCATAAAGAACCGCCCTCCTCTCCAAAATGTTGATGTGGAGATGAGATTCCTGGGCTGTCCATGTGCCCCGAGACCTCACCCCGTCTAGGTGTGCTCCCCACCCAAGCCCTGAGGAGTCTGTGGAGTGTGTCACAGTCGGAGATGGCGCAACAAAGGGAACCCCTGCGGAGAGGTTTCCCGGATCTAGCCACCATTGCCAATCCGAATTGCGGCATTCGTGATTCGAATTGGCTGCTGTAGATGGTCTTGCCTTTGGTCCCACTGCACCCTTAGCATCCACTGAGTTATCCACATGTGAAGCCTTGCCATCAGGACTGTTGCAATGGCCGCAGCCATGTGTCCGAGCAGGCGAAGGACCAATCTAGCCGGGACGGTCTTCACCGACAGGTCCCTGATGAGGGATCTGATGTGTTCCGCTCTGTCTGCGGGAAGAAAAGCCTTCCCTCTGACGGTGTCCAGAACTGCCCCTATAAACTGCAGTTTCTGGGATGGCACCAGGAGTGACTTCTAGTAGTTGATGAGAATACCCAGTGACCGAAAGAGGGCCTGGGTACGATGAATGGCCGTCACGAGTGCCTCCCTGGAGGGAGCCATGAGAAGCCAGTCATCCAGGTACAGGAACACGCAGTGGCCTTGTCTCCTCAGAGATGCTGCTACGACCGCCATGCACTTCGTGAAGACGCGAGGTGCTGATGACAGCCCGAAAGGAAGCACTCGGAACTGAATGACGGCTCTGAAACTAGAAGTGCAGGAACCTCCTGTGAGCTTGAGCAATTGGGATGTGCAGGTAGGCGTCCTGCATGTCTAACGACGCCAGAAAGGCGTCCCGCTTCAGCATGGGGATTAGGCCCAGAAGGGTCACCCTGCGGAAGCGTTTGTAGACTGACAGATTGAGATCGCTGAGGTCCAGAATTGGACAGAGGTCCCTTGTTTTCTTTGGAACCAGGAAGAAGTGCGAATAATAGCCTAACCCTCCCTGGTTCTCTGGAACGTGCTCCAAGGCTTCTTTCTCCAGAAGCGCGAGCACTTCCTGTTGTATAAGCAGGGCGTGCTGACCTGAGTAACGGGAAAGCAGGGGAGGCCTTGTAGGTGGGCTGCCTACGAATTCTATATAGTGGCCTTTTTCAAACAATTGCAGCACCCACCTGTCGGTGGTGATCGACCGCCACCCTGGCAGGTGACGTGCGATGCGAGCCCCGACCTTCATTTCCCATTGATCCTGAGGAGGGGCAGGGGCCAGGAAGGAGTCATGCTGTGGCAGTGTTAGATCCCGCAGGGTGGGCCGACTTTGCGACTCGGTGGCCTCTGCCTGGGGATGACTTGGCCTGGGCTTTTCGGGTCAAGGAGCCCTCTGCTGTTGGCTGGAACGTGGTTGTTGCCTTTGTGTCCGGCCACGAAAGCGAGACTGGTTCCTACGAAAGAAACTAGGTCGAGATCTGTACATGGCCTGGACAGATCTAACTGCCTTCCCTGCATCCTGAAGTTTGGTGATCACCTTCTCAGAGGCTTCACCAAAAAGGACTTCCCCGTTGTAAGGGACGTCCATAATGTTCTTCTGGATGTCCGGGGTAAAACCGGAGACGCGGAGCCAAGAATGTCTCCGGGGAGACATGCCTGAGGCTGCAGCTCTGGCCGAAGAGTCCGCAGAATCGTATGCGGCTCTGAGCACCTGGGTCCCCACATCCGAACCCGTACGGAGATTTACAAGCTCCTCTTTTTTACCACCGTCTGGCATCTTCTCAACCAGGTCCTGTACCTGTTCCCAGAGTGCGTTCTGGAATTGAACCATGTGGTTGAGGTAATTTACAGACCTGATGGCGCAAGTCGCAGCGGCGTACGTGCGCCTACCCAGGACATACAACTGCTTGGATTCTGGGTCCGGTGGCTGTGTGCTCAAGTGCCGAGGTTTCAGAGACCGGTCATGCGAGGCCGTGATGACCAGGGATTCAGCCAGAGGATGGTTCGCCAGATACTGGTCCTCCCTCTGGGCCTTGTATAAGTGGTCAGCCTTCTTCGGTACTGCCGGAGTCGAATGCGGATGCTTCCACGCAGCCTTGGTGACGTCCGCAAAGGTGTCCACCAAGGGTGGCACTACCACAGGCTTTGGGTCTTTCTGACGAAGGTAGCGGGCAAGGCGCTGTCTCTCAGGGTCCAGTTCTTCAGCATCCCACCCCATATTCTCCTGAATGTGCCTCTTGATCTCAGCGAACGACAGGTCATCCGGAGGAGACCTGGGAAGGTCGTGTGGGTCTGGGGAGGGAATGCTGATGGGAGAAGGATATCTGAGGTGTCAGATCTAGAATCCTCCGCGGACGAGGTGTACTGGCGTCATCTGGTCTCTTGGGGCTGGGTGACCCTGAAGTGGATCTTGAGGGAGGTCTTCTATCTGAGGATCTGCCCCTAGGAGGAGGTGTTGGTGACCATCCTACGGGCCCCTTGGATGGAGGAGGGGGGCATAGGCGTTGAAGGTGGAGGCGGAGCCGAAGTAGGAGGAGGGTGTGTGGCGACCACATCCTTCCTGATGGTGTCCCACCAAAAGGTGAAGAGCTCCTTCACCTCTGCCAAATTCAGGCATGACGGGCCGGGTACCGGTGGCCTGTTGCCGGGTTCCTGTGGGAGCCCGACGGTTCCGGAGTCGCCTGCCTGGTCCTTGAGCTGAGTGGTGTCCTCCTCCGATGATAACTTCCGACAAACGTCAGTAGGAGATGGTGGTGCGGTCCTCCCCTCTGGGGTAGCGGACGTCGGTCCCCTGGCCGGCGACGGGTGTCCGACTGTAGCTGGCTCCTGGGAGCGCCTGTGATGCTTGGCAGACGTCGGGTGGGCCAACTTTGGGTCTGGCGTCCGTTTCAGGGACGTCAGGTCTTTAGTCCTAAGCGGGACTGGGTCCGACCCACTTGGGAGGCTGGGACACCGACCTGGCGTCAGAGTCCCGACGGCGGGAGGAAGACTTGTGGCACTCCCCAGACTTGGACAAGGCCTTAGGAGTGGATGAAGCCAATGGCCTGGAAGTCTTGATAGGCTGCAGGGAGGAGCCGCTGGAGGGAGAGCGGTCTGACCTCGAGCCAGAGCTGCGGGAGTCCGAGGCCCTCGATGGGGACCTGGGCCTTTCCTTCTCCCGGTGTTTTGCCCGGTGCCTGTGGGTCTTCCCTGACGACTCCCCCCTGGAGGAAGGTTCCCTATCCATGGCCTTGAGTTTCTCCTCCAAGAGATACGCTTGAAGGGCCTTCCGGCAGCGGATCCTGGTGAGACTGTTGAAGCCCTGGCAGAAGGAGCAGGCCTTGGTGTCGTGTTCCAGGCCTAGACAACGCATGCAGGCTGACTGAGGATCCTTGAAGGGGATCTGTTTGCCGCAGGTACACTTCGATGGGTGACCTTCCAGAGAGGTGTTTGGAGAGGACATCAGATGAATCCAAGTTCGAATGAGAAAAAAAAAAAAGAGAACGTCATAGTTCCTAGTCATCGCACGCTAGAAAGTGACCGAGAAGCCGATGCTTGTGATGTCGACGGCGGGAAAAGAACTGGGGATTATGGGGGGACCGCCTCCTTATGTACTACGCCCAACATCGGGGGTGGGACCGATGTCGGAGGCGGTCCCCGCTGAAGACTGCTAGCTAGAAAATTTCCGTGGGGTCCTGGCGCCTCATGGCTTCAGTCCTAATGGTGTAACCTGCTGCAAGAGCTGTATCTCTAAGTAAGATTGAGCGACTTAGAAGCCTTCTCTGGGTGGATGTCAAGCGGGCGTCCGACCACGAGTCCACTCACACCAGTAGAGCGCAGCGGTGGCTGCCCTGCTGGGAATGGAGGCCTACTTTGACCTGGAGGCACCCAAAGAGCCTGAGAGCGAGCCAAATGGGTGGGTAGACACTGTCTTCAAAGTCTCCAAAACGACCAGAGCGAGCACGGTGACTCCAGCCAAAGTCGCGGTGGCCGAGGAAGAGGATTCCCGGTCTTCTCCTGGTCTTTCTTTTTGCTGTGACCCTCTGGCGAACTAGAGGCCTGACGAAGCTTCTTGAGCTCCTTTTCCATGGAGATCATTTTCTTTTTAAGGATGTGGGCCTCCAAGGACTGCTGCCTCAGTCTGCGGGTGGTGACTGAACTTCAGGCAATGCTGGCACTTCTCCACGGGGTGATCCGGGCCCAGAAAGAGGCACTTTGAATGTCAGTCCTTGTGCGTGAGTTGGGCACCGCACGAGTCACACTTATTCTTGTGCTTGGAGGGTGTAGGGGACGACATACACTGCAGAGGTAAACTGACAAAATTTGAGAAATCGAGAAAAAGACTGCAGTAAAACTACTAAGGCCAGACTGACAAGCAGCTGAACTTAACCGCGAGGCGCTTACACAAGCTAATGGCGGGAAAGAACTGTAAGGCGGGCGTGGGGGGCCACCCCTTTATATAGACGGTCACCTGACGTGGGGGCAGTCCCCCGCCAGAGACTGCTAGCTAGTAATTTTTCTGTGAGGTCCCGATGCCTGCCGGCTTCAGTCCTGTATGTAATTACCTACTGCAAGAGCCCTCGCGAAGATCTTAAGATTAGTATGCAAAGACAACTTGTCTTTGTGAAAAACCAAATAAGGCTCTTCACACTAGTCTGAAGCTCAAATCCGTCCAGCAGAAGTAACAGCAACTAAAAAGAGTGCTTTCCATGACAGAAAGCACAGCTTGCAACTCCTGGCCAGCTCAGAGTGAGGTAACATGAGTTTCTCCAACAAAAATTAAAGGTCCCACGGGAGGACCAGGCCCCAATTGGGACGTTTCAAATGCAAAATGCCCCACAGGAAAGAGACACCTCACGCCGAGCCACGGCCCTGCCCTCTATCGGTGCATGGTATGCAGAGATGGCAGAAATATTCACCTCAAGAGAGGAGTACCCCAAGCCAGAGTCAGAGAGGGAGAGAAGATACTCGAACACCTGATCCAGACAGGTGAAGGGGTCCAACTGGCACGATGCAGCCAAAAGGGGGAAGTGCTCCCATTTCATGGTGTCAGTGGCCCTGGTGGAGGGCTTCCTGGCAGCCACCAGGACATCAACGATCCTAGAGGAAAACCCAAAGTGGGTAATGGCTAAGTCCACAAGAGCCATGCATAGAGATGCAGATATTTTTGATTCGGATGGACCAGGATGCCCTGGTCCTGGGACAGCAAGCCACTGCACAGGGGTATTGGCATTTGAGGTTCCACCACCAGCTGCTGCAGCAAGGGGAACCAGATCTGACACGGCCAGAAGCGGGCTAGAAGGATCATCTCTGCCCCCCACAACCGGAGTTTGAGCAGCAGCTGCTGGAGGAGTGGGAAGGCGTACAGAAATTCCCCCCTTCCAGGAGAGACAATGTGACTTGCCAGTAAACTCCAGGCCCAGGATCAAGATAGCAAAAATGTGGCACTTCTGAGTTGAGTGGGGAGGCAAAAAAGTCCAAATCTGGCAGACCCCATCTGTCAACGAGATCTTCGACCACTGGCATCGGAAGCTCCCCACTTGTGAGCCCTGGATCAGGAGTGGCTGAGATGGTCTGTCAGAATGTTTTGGACGCCTGAACATGGATTGCAGAAAGCTCAAGACCGTGCTTGATGGCCCAATACCAGCCCCTCATCACCTCTCTTCATAGGGGGTAAGGGGGAGTCCTGTCCTCCCCACTTGTTGACACATTACACCATGTACAGTCAGTCTGCACCCAGAGCGGGCACAAAGGAGAAGAGGAGTCTGGAAGGCTTGCAGAGCATACAGAACTGCGCACATCTCCAGTACATTGATGTGGAGACCCTGTTACACATCTGTCCAGGTGCCATGAGTCCAATGAGTGTCCAAGTGAGCTTCCCAGCCCAGAACAGAGGAGTCTATCATGAGGATCTGACAAGGGGCCAAGATTTGAAAGGGACCTGACCACCCCCCAGGTTGGTTGGTTCAAGTCACCACAACAGGACTCTAAGACCATGGCCATCTGGTCCCGGTTGTCTGTGCATTGGTCTCACTGGACTCCCAGCATATGTTATGTCTGATACCCCACTGCGGCCTCTGGCATTTGTCCCAGGTGCTACTCTTGGCTTGAGGTAGCAGGTTTTGCCACTGATGTGCAGCAACCCATTCCCAGTGCCCCATTCAGAGGTCAGAAACTTTTGGGCCATGATGTAGAAGCAGCTTTGAGAAACCTTCAATCATTTGGCAAGACTAGTCTGTGAAATCCCTGTACCATACCCAAAACCTGTAATTTTCATCAATCCGCCGTCAGAGGACACCATCGGGTCTACAAGACAGGGAAGAAGTAAAGGTGTGGGGGGCCTTGCCAGTCCCTATTACAATCCCAGGTGCCCATACAAAAGTACCTAGAGGTAGTGGAGCCGGTGGCTGTGCCGCTCCCCTCCAGCTCAGCACGACTCCTGATACCCCCCCCCCCCCAATCACCATTACCTCCAGGGGTGGTGGTGGTGGGGGTGTCCGCACCCCTACCTGGATCAGTGGAGGGCAGTGACTAAAGATCACTAGGTTTTGGAGATTATAGAAAAAAAAGTCATGATCTAGAGCTTCTGAACAACCCTCTAGATCATCTAAAAGTTATAACATACCCACCAGGGCACATGACCCCGTTGCTAGTGGAAGTAAGATCCTGCTTCAAAAATGGGCTGCAGAACCAGTACCTCCAGAACAAAGGCACAAAGGTTTTTTACTCTAGATACTTCCTCATCCCAAAATGGACAGGAATTTGAGACCTATTTTGGATCCACGGGATCTAAACTCAGTCACAGAATACAGAAGTTTTGGATGGTCTCTCTAGAAGGCCTCCTTCCTCAATTGCAAACAGGGGGACTGGATTTGCTCCCTGGATATGAAGGAGGCATACCTCAATATAAAGATCCAGAAACCTCACAGGAAATATCCAATGATCTTACTTCAACGAAGCTCTTGCAGCAGGCCAGGTGCAAGGACCACTCAAACTTTCTAGCTAGCAGTTTACCATGGAGGACCGACCATTGCTAATTTCACCTTCTGACGCTGGCCTATCCTATAAAGGCACGGGTGGTCCCCCACACCCTCAGTTCTTTCCTGCCATCTACCAATGCATGTCGGACCACTGAAGCCACCACAGCTACAGTTCGCCATTACCCACATATGCTGTGCTTGATTTTTTCTGTTTTGTTTAGTTTAACATGGAGTTTTTGGTGTTGCCACCATCAAGTTTGTTGCCTCATCTTCCAACTGCTCCACAAAGTGTGCCTGTGGCAAATAAATTCCTGAAAAAGACAGTCACTCTGCTTGCATGCTGTACCTAGGCCCCAGCCACGACACCGAAGCCTACCAGATCTGCCAGAAATTTAACCAGGCCACTGAGACACTGCCTAAAAATCCTGTAAAGCCATCTGATCAAGCAGAAGCTTGTCATGCTGGAAATGGAGCTACCTGATCAAGCAGAAGCTCATCATGATGAAAATGGAGCTATAGGCCAGGAGCTCTTTGGCTTCACCAGCCAAGTCCTCCAGGGTCGCATCCTCTTAGTCCTGGGAAAAATCTAGTGGGAAGCATAAACACCAGAACAACCACCAGGACCGGGCCCGGTCTATATCCCCTCAAATCCCTCGACAGTGTCTGGGTCTTCCTCCCACAGGTGAGGAATAAACCCCTGCGGCCCTGTCTGCCCTTACTCCTGCAGGGCTACTGGAGGCCCTGCTGCCTGCCCTTATCTCAGTAATGGGTGGCGGCTCCTCAGGGCAGGGGACTGTGTCCTTCTCAGGCTGTGATGCTCAGGCCTCCAACTCCTGCGGGCTTGTCAGCCAAAAGGCTCAGCCTGTGTGGGTGTGACTGGCGTCTGCTCCTCTGCCATCGCCCCTGGCTCCAGCGCTACCTGTGTAGGTCACCTCCTTGGTGGCTGTCGCCAGTCCCTCTTGCCAGCATCCGTAGCAGGCTACCAGTGTCTACCGATTCCCCTACCAGGCTTCTTCAGGCGGCACCCATGGACCTGGTGCCAGTACTGCCTCTACTGCAGCCAGCAGGCCCAGTGCCGGCTCCACTGTCTGCGCCTGCAGGACAGACGCCGGGGTACCGTAGGCCGGCCCCGCCTGGCCTGGTGCCAGCCTAAATTTCATCCACTGGTTCATAACCACCCTGCACCAGTGGACTAAAATGCTCTCTAGTGCATGGTTGTTTTTCTTTCAGAAGCAGACCCCCACCCCCCAGGGCCCACCTCCAGCGCCACATCAGCAGCCCACTGAAGATTTACCACCCCCAGACAGAGTGCGGCTGTGTCCCAGTGCTCCATGCACTCCGGGGCACAAACCTGACACCAGTTCCGGAGTCACCCGGATGGGCATCCATCAGTTGATAGCCAGATGAGGAAGGATCAGACTATTTCAAGTCTTCCCTTTTCAGGGGGACTCATCTGAGGGCAAAGAACCCGCTAAGGTAGACCAAGTTCATTCCAATAATCCTTCCTTAATGGATATCATGAGGCACATCCAGGCCACTATGGGCTTGGAAACTGAGAAGCAAGATATGGAGCGGCATCTGCTAGCCATTCATTTGCGGCAGCCCAATGCCCTCCCCTTGGTGGTGCCTCCCTTTAGAGACCCTTATGAGGATATCACCTCTCTTCGACTCCAGCAGTGCCTAATAAAGCAGACAGGCTCTACCATGCTCTAGCTGGTAGGCCCTTTTTTGGAAGGACAGCCTAAAGCAGACTCTGGCCATCAATGTGACACATGACCAGAAACATAGAAAAGTACAGTTATGCAAAAACTTACCGTAACAGTAGATCTTAGACAGGCTCTTGTAGTAGGTATTCACATATAGGACTGACCCGCCAGGAGTCAGGACCCCTCGGAAAAACTTCTAGCTAGCAGACTCTGGCGGGGGACTGCCCCCATGTCAGGTGACCGGCGCTATACAACATCAGCATAAAGGGGTGGTCCCCCACACCCGCCTTCCAGTTCTTTCCTGCCAAGGGCCAAAAGATGCAAGGCGAGAGAGAAGAGTATATTCCCCCACCCACAATGGAAATGGAGCCAAGAAAGCTTAGTGGGATGAAGGGCGGGAAGGCAATACCTACCGCAACAGCCTCTCTAAGATTTACTGTTACGGTAAGTTCTTACGTAACTACTATCTTACTTCAAGAGGGCTCTTGCAGTAAGTATTCACATACAGGACCGAGTCCCAAGCAGTCTGGAACAAGGAAAGGCATGTGGGAGGAAGAAAGTGATCCACAGCATGGAACCTCAGGCTGAACGGGTCTCAAGAGGGGAGACATGGAAGCACAGCCAACCCAAAGCCTGCTCTACGGCGAGAGGCAATGTCCATACGGTAGTATTTCGTAAAGGTATGGACAGAAGTCCAAGTGGCGGCTGTGCAGATGTCTGCCGCCGACACATGCTTGAAACAAGCTGCAGAGGCAGCTACTCCTCTGGTGGAATGACCTCTGACTTGACCCAGCAGGGCTGTCTTGTACTTGTCTCAACAGAAGGTGATACAATGAGCCAACCATTTTGACAGGCGTATGGAAACAGCATTGCCTTTTCTTTTGTGAGCAAGAGACAAAAAGCTTATCAGTTTTCCAGAGATCCTTAGTCAGAGTGGTGTAGTATCTCAGTATTCTGTGTACATCCAAAGTATGCAAGAGGTACTCCCCTTGACTGGAGTGTTGCATAAAGAAAGCAAGAAGCTCAATGGATTGATTCAGCGTAGATTCAGCCACCATCTTAGGGTTGGTGCGTAGAGCCACACGTTCCTTGTGAAAAATCAAACATGGGATTTTGCACATCAAGGCCTGCAGCTCAGAAATCCACCGAGCGGAAGCAATGGCCACTAGGAAGTGTGTCTTCCAAGAAAGGAACTTCAAAATCAGCTGTTGCCGCCGGCTCGAAGGGAGGCAGAGTAAGCTTCTAAAGGATGAAACACAAGTCCCAAGGAGGGGCAGGAATGCGGATTGGGGGGTCTCAAATGGAGAACCCCTCCAAGGAAGGTCTTTGAGACTTCCAACTGAGCAAAAGTCCAGTCACCGAAGGGAATATAGTAGGCTGAAACAGCTGCCATGTGGACTTTCAATGAAGAATGGCCGAGGCACAGATCGAAGAGGTGAGGCATGTAGTCCAGGACTTTATTGGCTGGGAATGAGAAAGGTTCACAGGCTTTCGGAGTGGCCCAAATGGAGAACCGTTTCCACTTCATGGCGTAGGTGGACCTGGTGGAAGGCTTTCTAGCCTCCAAGATGTCCGCTACGAGCAGAGAAACTCCGAAGCGGGCTTTTGCTACGTCTGCAGGAAACACGCATATAAATGAAGGGATTTGAGACCTGGATGAACAAGGGTCCCCGATCTTGGGTCAGCAATTGCTGCGACAGAGGAAGAGGTTCCTCTGAAAACTGTTGCAGAAGAGAGAACCAAACTTGCCAGGGCCAAAAGGGAGCGATGAGAATCATTCGAGCCCCCTCCGATCAGAGTTTGTTCAGGACCCTCAGAATTAAGGGAATAGGAGAGAAGGCATAAATGAATCTGCCCCTCCAACTGAGACAGTGTCCCGCCAAAAAATATAGTGCCCTGGAGGTGGAAAGTTTGTGTTTTTATTTGGAAGCGCCAAAGATTTCTGAGGTGTTCCCCAATGCAGAAAGATGTCGTTACAACTTCTTGATCCAATTCCCATTTGTGGGCCTGGCTGAGGACCGACTGAGTTGGTCCACCAGTGCGTTTTCCACTCCTGGAACGTGAATTGCAGTCAAGTGAAGGTAGTGCTGGGTTGCCCAACTCCAGACTCTGATTGCTTCTCAGCACAGAGAGTAGGAACGTGTTCCTTCCTGCTTGTTGAGATACCAAACTATGCACATATCTGTCTGTACAAGGAGATGACCAGGAAGGATAATGGAGTGTAGAGCCTGAAGGGCATAAAGGACTGCTTAGTTCTAGCACATTTACGTGCAGGTTTTGTTCAAACTTGGACCAGCTGCCCAGAGTCCTGTGAGACCAGAGATGGGCTCCCCAGCCTTCTCCTGAGGAATCGGTCGTCAACGTCTGGGAGGGGGATTCAATACTGAAGTGAACTCCAAGGCATAGGTTCTCCTGCACCATCCACCATTGTAAGTCCCTGATCATGGGATCAGAAGCTAGTACCTCTTGGTCTAGACTGTCCAGGGTTTGGTCCCATTGAGCCGAGCACATGGGACTGTCGGAATGGCAGGTGCCATTAGCCCAAGGAGGCGAAGGACTGACCTGGCGCTGACTGGACAGAAGATGGGCTTGTGTCTGAAGGGTGTCTACCCTGTCTGGAGGCAAAAAGGCTTTGCTGATGGTAGTAGTGTCTAGAATCGCCCCTATAAACTGGAGGTGCTGGCAAAGGACCAAATGGGACTTCGCCTGGTTGTGATACCCAAGCTACTGAAAACTTGCAGGGTAAGGGAAAAAGAGTGCAGGAGTTCCTCCCTGGACGGGGCCGCCAGGAGCCAATCTGAAGAAACTCTATTGAGTGTCCTGCTGATATCAGCTGGAGCACCCAAGCATCTGACGTTATGCTCTTCCAGCCTGGCAGATGGAAGGAGAATCTCCCCCCTACTGGTTCCTCTGGAGCCTCCAGAAGCAGTGGGAGAGGCAGGGAGGTGTGGGGCAGCACAGCAGCAGAGGCTGTAGCGGCTTTTTTGCTAGGGGAGGCTTGGTTGCTGGAGGGCCCACCCCTCCCTGACGCTTGTTGGCCCGTTTGCCATATGATTTTGGTTTTTATCAGTTCAGTCTACGAAAAGGATACCGCTGTCCTTGAAGGGCCTGTACATAGAATCTACAGACGAGTGCAGTGCCCTTCTCCTGCAGGTCAGTAGGATGTCCTTGACATCACCCCCGAACAGAACCGAACACCAGAAATGAGCATCCTGGATAGCGGATTGCACTTCAGGGATCAATCCTGACACACTGAGTCAGGCATGACGCCGTAAACCCACAGCGAAAGCCCGAGCTCCTTCCAGCTGTGTCCACTGCGTTGTAATGTGCCAACTTTCAGAAAGTACAGTTACGTAAGAACTTACCGTAACAGTAGATCTTCGAGAACAGCTCTTGCAGCAGGTTACACCATTAGGACTGAAGCCATCAGGCACCAGGACCCCAGGAAAATTTTCTAGCTAGCAGTCTTCAGCGGGGACCGCCTCAGATGTCTGTCCCGTCCCCGACGTCAGGCGTAGTACATAAGGAGGCGGTCCCCCCAGAATCCCCAGTTCTCCCGCCGGAGACTCCCGGCCGCTGGATGACATCAGAAGAGGAGACAGAGGATCTGCCATCAGATGGCCAAAACTAAGACAAATTGTCCCATCTTGTAAGATGGATGTTTGGCTATGACCTACCTCCACAAGAAGGGGGAAGGTGGGCGGCAAGGTACCTGCTGCAAGAGCTGTTCTCGAAGATCTACTGTTGCGTTAAGTTCTTACGTAACTGTGCTATCTTACTTCGAGATACAGCTCTTGCAGCAGGATATACCATTAGGACTGATGCCCAAGCAATAGTGGCAATCGTATGCCACGGGAGGAGGAAAACAGGGATCACAACCCTGCTGAGCCTAAGACAGAAGTCCCTGGAGGACTGCTAGGCGAAACTGCCCTTCGCCTTGAAGCGATGTCCAGACTGTAATGCCTAATAAAGGTATGCACCGAGCTCCAGGTGGTCGAGCACAAACAGCTGAGGTGGAGACATTCCTCAGCCGCAAAGGAAGTGGCCACTCCTTCCGGTAGAATGACCCTTGACCACACCTGGCAAGGGTTTGCCGCGCTTGTCATAACAGAGAAGATACACTGGATGAGCCAACGCGATAGAGACTGTTTGGAAACAGGAGCTCCTTTCATCCTCTCAGCAAAGGAGACAAACAGTTGATCTGATTTTCGATACTGTTTGGTTCTGGTCAGATAATATCTGAGACACCTGTAAACATCAAGGGTGTGAAGCAGTGCTTCTCCTCGACTGGTGTACCTGGGAAAGTACACTGGTAAGTCGATATCTTGATTAAGGGTGAGGGCTGAGACCACCTTGGGCAGAAACTTAGGATTTGTTCTCAGGGATACCCTATCCTGATGGAAAATTAAATAAGGCTCTTTGCACATGAGTGCATGCAATTCAGAGATTCTTCTTGCCGAAGTAACTGCAACTGAAACCAACATTTTCCACGACAGAAAACGTAGCTCGCAATCCGCGGCTGGTTCGAAGGTAGCAGCGTAAGCTGCTCCAGGACAAAGGGCAAGTCCCAGGGAGAAACCGGATCCTTGGTAGGTGGCCTAAGGTGGAGGACCCCTAAAAAGGCACGAGTAGTAGTTCAATTGGGCCACCATCTGATGGCCTATGGGGCATGATAAGTCGAAATTGCGCAAAGATGCACCTTGCTCGAGAGTAAGCTAGTCCGACTGAAAAAGTGAAAGCACGATCTAGAACCAGCTTTTGGGACATTGTAACGGCGAGAAACCACACGCTTGAGCCCACAAGCAAAATCTGCGCCATTTCATGGCGTGTGTTGCTAGTTTTCAGGCGGCAGAAAGTACTTCTGCCACTTCTTGCAAGACCCCGTGTCACATCATGGCTATGTCTCTAGGAACCAAGCGTGTAGGTTCAATGAACGCAAGTCCGGATGGACCAATGAACCCTCCTCCTGAGACAACAGATGGGAGCCGATTGGCAAAGGAAGCGGAGGTTCCCGGGATAGCTGATGCAGAAGCGGGAACCAAATTTGCCTGGGCCAGAAAGGCGCTATCAAAATGAGCGTTGCTTGCTCCCTGTGAAGTTTGAGAAGAACTCTGGATCAACGGGAAAGGAGGGAACGCATAGAGGAATCTGCCCGCCCCCAGGAGAGGGACTACGCGTCTCGCCAGAAAACACCAGGCCCTGGATCTAGCGAGCAAAAATTGGGCAGTTTTGTGTTGGATGGGGACGCGAAAAGGTCCAATTCTGGAGTGTCCCATCTGTGGAACAGACCCTGTACCACCTCCTGTAAAAGCTCCCACTCGTGGACTCTGGCCTGAGAATGACTCGGGATGTCTGCAACGGTATTGTCCACCCCGGGGACGTGAACTGCAATAAGGTTTGTGCCGTGCCGTACTACCCACTCCCACACACTCATGGCCTCCCTGCAAAGGGGGTAGGAGTGAGTGCCTCCTTGTTTGTTGAGGTAATACATCACAGCAGTATTGTCTGTTTGCAACAGGAAAGTGGGTTCACTTTCAGTCCTCGGTGGGATCTCCGACTGGAAGGCTTGCAAGGCGTAAAGGACCGCCCTCATCTCCAAAATGTTGATGTGGAGATGAGATTCCTGGACTGTCCATGTGCCCTGTGAACTCACCCCGTTCAAGTGCGCTCCCCACCCGAGCCCTGAGGCGTCTGTGGAGAGTGTTACCGGAGATGGAGCTGCGAAGGGAACCCCCACGGAGAGGTTTCCTGGGTCTAGCCACCATTGCCAGTCCCGAATCACGGCCTTTGTGATTCAAACTGACTGCTGCAGATGGTCTTGCCTTTGGTCCCACTGCACCCTTAACATCCACTGGGTTACCCGCATGTGGAGTCTAGCCATCGGGACTGTTGGAATGGCCGCAGCCATGTGTCCGAGCAGGCGAAGGACCAGTCTGGCCGGGACGGTCTTCTTCACCGACAGGTCCCTTCTGAGGGATTGAATGTGTTCCGCTCTGTCCGCGGGAAGAAAAGCTTTTCCCTTAACGGTGTCCAGAACTGCTCCTGTAAACTGCAGTTTCTGGGACGGTACCAGAAAAGACTTTGTAGTTGATGAGGATACCCAGTGACTGAAAAAGGGCCTGGGTACGATGAATGGCTGTCAACAATGCTTCCTTGGAGGGAGCCATGAGAAGCCAGTCGTCCAGGTATGGGAACACGTAGTGGCCTTGTCTCCTCAGAGACGCCGCTATGACTGCCATGCACTTCGTAAAGACGCGGGGTGCCGATGACAGCCTGAAGGGAAGCGCTCGGAACTGATTATGGCTCTGAAACTCTAAGCGCAGGAACCTCCTGTGTGTCTGAGCAATAGAGATGTGCAGGTAGGCATCCTGCATGTCCAATGACGCCAAGAAGGCGTCCCTCTTCAGCATGGGGATTAGACCCGGAAGGGTCACCATGCGGAAGTGTTTGTAGACCGACAAATTGAGGTCGCTGAGGTCCAAAATTGGACGGAGGTCCCCTGTTTTCTTTGGAACCAGGAAGAAGTGCAAATAATAGCCTAACCCTCTCTGGTTCTATGGAACGTGCTCCAAAGCTTCCTTCTCCAGAAGCGCAAGCACTTCCTGCTGCATAAGCAGGGCGTGCTGACCCAAGTAGCGGGAAAGCAGAGGAGGCCTTGTAGGTGGGCTGCCTACGAATTCTATATAGTGGCCTTTTTCGACCAACTGTAGCACCCACCTGTCGGTGGTGATCGACCGCCACCCTGGCAGGTGACATGCGATGCGACCGACCTTCATTTCTTGTTGATCCAGAGGAGGGGCGAGGACCGGGAAAGAGTTATGCTGTGGCAGCATTAGATCCCGCAGGTTGGGCAGACTTTGCAAGTCGGTGGCCACTGCCCGAGGATGCCTTAGCCTGGGCTTTTCGGGTGAAGGAGACCTTTGTTGTTGGCCGGAACGTGGTTATTGCCTTTGTGTTCGGCCATGAAAACGACTCTGGTTCCTGCGAAAGGAACTAAGTCGAGACCTGTACATAGCCTGAACAGCTTTAACTGCCTTCCCGGCGTCCTGAAGTTTGGTGATCACCTTCTCCGAGGCTTCGCCAAACAGAACTTCACCATAGTAAGGGACGTCCATGATATTCTTCTGGACGTCCGGGGTTAAACCGGAGCCACGAGTGTCTCCGGAGACACACGCCCGAGGCTGCAGCTCTGGTCGAAGAGTCCGCAGAGTCGTATGCGGCTCTGAGCACCTGGGTCCCCACGTCCGAACCCGTACGGACCACCATCAGGCATTTTTTCGACCAGGTCCTGTCCCTGCTCCCACAATGCGTTCTGGAATTGAACCATGTGGGTGAGGTAATTTAGTGACCTGATGGCGTAAGTTGCAGCCGTGTACGTGCGCCTACCCAGGACATCCAACTGTTTGGATTCCGGGTCCGGTGGCTGTGTGCTCGAGTGCTGAGGTCTCTGAGACCAGTCATGTAGGCCATGATGACCAGGGAATCAGCCAGAGGATGGTTCGCCAAGTACTAGTCCTCCCTTGGGGCCTTGTACAGGCAGTCAGCCTTCTTCGGCACTGCCGGAGTCGAATGCGGATGCTTCCACGCAGCCTTGGGGACGTCCGCGAAGGTGTCCACCAAGGGTGGCACTACCACAGGCTTTGGGTCTTTCTGCCGGAGGCAGCGGCCAAGGCGTTCTCTCGGGGTCTAGTTCTTCAGCGTCCCACCCCATATTCTCCTGGATATGCCTCATGATTTCAGCAAATGAGGGGTCATCCGGAGGAGACCTGGGACGGTCGCGTGGGTCTGGAGAAGGGACGCTGATGGGAGAAGGAGATCTGGAGCGCCCTGAGGTGTTAGATCTGGAGTCCTCCGCGGACGAGGTATACCGGTGCCGTCCGGGTCTCTTAGGGCTGGGGGACCCTGAAGTGGATCTTGAGGGAGGTCTTCTATCCGAAGATCTGCCCCTAGGAGGGTGTTGGCTCCTTGGGGGGGGTCGATGACCGACATACTGACCCCTGGATGGGAGTGGGGGAGCAGGCGTTGAAGGGGTAGCCTGAGTAAGAGGAAGGTGTGTGGTGACCACATCCTTCCTGATGGTGTCCCACCAGAAGGTGAAGAGCTCCTTCACCTCTGCCAGATTCAAGCCCGACAACGGGCCAGGTACCGGCGGCCTGTCGCTGGAGTCGGACGTCGGGTCCCTGGGGGTCTCCCGCTCCGGGGAGGGTTCCTGTGGGAGCTAGACGGTTCGAGTCGCCCGCCTGGTCCTCGGACTGAGTAGTATCCTCCTTCTCAAACGCCTTCCGACCGACGTCTATAGGCGGTGGTGCGGTCCTCCCCTCTGCAATGGTTGACGTCGGTCCCCCGGCAGACGTCCTTGGCGGTGAATGCCTCACCGGCGACGGGCGTCTTACTGTAGCCGGCTCCTGGGAGTGCCTATGGTGCTTGGCAGACGCCGGGTGGGCAGACATCAGGTCCGACGTCCGCTTCAGGGATGTCAGTTCCTTAAGTCTTGCGCTGGGGTGGGACCGGCCCACGCGGCGGCTGGGAGACTGACCGGACGACGGGAGGAAGACTTGTGGTGCTCCCCTGAGCTGGACGAGGCCTTAGAAGAGTGGATGAAGCCAAAGGCCTAGAGGTCTTGATAGGTTGCAGGGAGGAGGAACCGCTGGATGATCTAACCTGAACCGGGGGAGGCTGAGAGTGAGCCCTAGAGGGAGAGCGGTCTGACCGCGAGCCGGAGCTGCGGGAGTCCGAGGCCCTGGAAGGGGATCTGTGCCTTGCCTTCTCCTGGTGTTTTTCCCGGTGCCTATGGGTCTTCCCCGACAACTCCCCCTTGGAGGAAGGTTCCCTATCCATGGCCTTGAGTTTTTCCTCGAGAAGAAAGGCCTGAAAGGCCTTCTGACGGCAGATCCTGGTGCGGCTATTGAAGCCCTGGCAGGAAGAGCAGGTCTGGGTATCATGGTCCAGGCCCAGACAACGCACGCAGGCAGAGTGAGGATCCTTGAAGGGATCTGTTTGCCGCAGGCACCACTTTGATGGGTGACCTTCCAAAGAGGTGTTTGGAGAGGACATCAGATAAATCCAGTATCTAAATGAGAAGAAAGAACGTTGAAGTTCCAAGTCGTCGCACGCTAGAAAGTGACAGAGAGGCCGATGCTGCGCTGTCGACGGCGGGAAAAGAACCAGGGATTCTGGGGGGACTGCCTCCTTATGTACTACGCCTGACGTCGGGGGTTGGACCGACGTCGGAGGCGGTACCCGCTGAAGACTGCTAGCTAGAAAATTTCCGTGGGCTCCTGGTGCCTGACTGCTTCAGTCCTAATGGTGTAACCTGCTGCAAGAGCCGTTTCTTGAAGTAAGATCAAGCAGAACGGACAAGATCTGCACTTCCTGCTTAGTCCGAGACTCAGGTAGTCCAATTTTGATTCCACCTGACTAAGAATGATTTTCTGAAAGTCCCCCATATGTGCCACATAGCTCAGGGCCCTAATACCCAGGGTAGAAGAGCAACAGATCATCTTCCCGTATAGGTCCAGAAGCCGTGACTCCTTGTCAGGTGGGGGATGAGCTGAGGTGTTTTGGGTTAGCGGAATGGATGTGAGCAGCGCTAACAACCGAATCCACCTTGGGGCGTAGGTTCAAAAAAAAAAAAAAAATCCACGCCCTCGGGAGCCTGATGTAGCCAGTCTGCCTTCCTCGGAAAGCGGGGGCCCAACGCGGAAGGTAGTTTCTGAACAGTGGAAACAAGGGCCGCGTGAGGCTCTATCCGGGGTGGAATCAGCATAGGAACAGTCTCGGGCAGATCCAAATGAGCAGCGAGCTTCTTACACTGTGGGTCTGGCTCCAGTGATTGCCACTGATTGACATCTGGAATTTTCTTCAGCAACTCCAGAAAGGAGGTATCCTCTGGAAGAGACTTTGGAGGGGTCCTTGGCCTGGGTGGATCTGGAGTTACGTGGCTCATCAGGATCAGAGCGTCCAGTCTGAGTCAGAGTCAGACATATCAGAAGAGGACAAGGAAGACTCCTCCCTGGGAGGGGAGGGACAGTCCCTTTGGGGAGTTTGAGGCACGTGTCCTCCCCAACCCGGGAACCAGACGGCTCTCCCCTGGTATTGGGTGGGGAGGAGTCTCCCATTTGTGCGTGGGGAATGCTGTAAAGTGTCCGGTGTCGGTAGCCTAGTTTCGACCTCTTTGGTGAGTTGAGCCTTGGCCTCAGCCCACCAGGAGGCCAGAGTCTCCTTAAAGTCCACCGGCGGCTGGGGAGTGGGTGGCGGCGAAGGAGGGGGATATGGATATTGAGGATATCTGTAAAAGGAGTATCCTTACCTGATGGCGGGTAACCCCATGTCAGTGTCAGTGTCAGTGGCAGAGTAGGTAGCACACTCGCCTCTGAGGCCGGGAGATCAGAGGGCTGTGGGCTCAGTTCCCACATCTGGCACTTGGGTTAATATCCCAGTACTGACACTGTAATGCAGCATGAGAGGGGTGCTGCATTTCTAAGGTGCCGTCTTTCGGATGAGACGTTAAACCGAGGTCCCATCTGCCTGGATTGGTGGTAGTTCAGGTGGATGTTAAAGATCCCATGGCACTTATCGAAAAAGAGTAGGGGAAATTCCCCGGTGTCCTGGCCAAATTTCCCTCCTTCACTAAAAATACCACCAACAGCTTAATCTGGTTCAAGGTCAGTTGGCATTCATCTGTATCCCCCTCCCCCGGGTCGTGCCTGAAAATAGGCAGGATTTGTCTAGTGCACTTACCCGGTTAACAAAAGCTAGCTAAATAAATAAGATACTGAAGCGTCGGGTACTGAGACGCTGGGTATTGTGGCACCGGATACTGAGGTGCCTAATACCTGGGAGCCAGGTGCTCTGACGGAGCAGAGGAACCTGGCAGAGACCCGGCTGGCGGGCCAAGCAGAGATAATGCTGGCCCCATGAGAGTCTGGCCTGGCATAGGTATGCTGTCTGTTAAGGGGACGTCGGCTGGAGTCTCGTACGCCAGCGTTGGGTCCCGGGAGGGGGGGGGCGGGGCCCTGACTACAGCAACCCAAGGTCCTCTATGACAATCTGTGAGGGAGGACTAGAATCCCTGGGGTCGGCAGAGGGGACACAGGGACCTCAGAAGGCAATGCAGCACATTGCAGAGAGCCTGGGGCGTCTGTGGTGTCGGCATCCGGCTGATCGGCCGAATCCAGGCAGGCATCGGAGGAGCAGACTTATCGGATTCCTTGCCAGAGGAAGGTCATGCTGGAGATGCGGCCTTGTCGGGCTAAGGTTTGGCTGCCCGCGAAGGGCAAGCACAGCAGCCTTGTCCGTCGCGGACATCTGTGGTACCGGCTTCAGACTTACGGACCCCTCAGACCTGAAAGATCGCATGGTGGAAGTGGCCTTCCGGGGTGAGCCTCCTTTTCCCCGGAGGTTCGAGGCCAAACCAGATGGGACGGTCGTGGTGGAAGCGATCCCTGGAGGACGTTACTTTGAATACTGCGACTCAGACTGAAGTTGCGGCTGTTGTGGAAGCAGTTTCCCCGCTCCCGATGCTTCTCGTCATGCTTCTTGTGGTCTTCAGGGGAAGTGGATGCCTGCATTAATTTCTTTAGCTCCTTTTCCGTAGATGACATTCTTTAGAGGGTATGGGCTTCCAGAGACTGCTGCCTTCTTCTCTGGGTAGTGGAGTTAAATTTTTGGCAGTGTTGGCACTTCTCCATGGGGTGGTCTGGGCCCAGACAGAAGAGGTACAAGGAATGGCTGTCCTTGTGTGGCAGTTAAGAGCCACACGAGTCGCAATTTTTATGCGATTCAGAGGGTGTCTGGGACCACATACAGCGAATAGACAGTTTGATAGAGGAAAAAAAAAAAAAGGTCAAAAAGTTCGAAAAATAAACAGAACGACTGACTAGCGTTGAATTCTACCATGAGGAACTTTCACAAGCCGACGGTGGGAAAGAACTGAAGGCAGGCGTGGGGGACCACCCCTTTATACGGATGCCGTATGACGCCAGTCACCTGACATGGGGGCAATCCCCCAGCACAGACTGCTAGCGAGAAATTTTTCCCGTGGGCTCCTGATGCCTGGCAGGTCAGTCCTATATGAAAATACCTACTGCAAGAGCCCTCTCTAAGTAAGATCATAGAATTTGATGGCAGATAAGGACTGCTTGGCCCACCTAGTCTGCAAATGTTCCTACCTAATGGATAAGCTGCAGATCCTAGTTAACCGACAGTCTACTTCCTCCCACCCCCCCCACTAGAATTGCCTTATGTCTGACCCATGCATTCTTGAATTCCCCCACTGTTTTTGACTCTACAACCTCCTCAGGAAGGCCATTCCATGCATCTACAACTCTCTGAAGAAATACTTCCCTGCATCACCTCTGAGCAGTCCCCCCCCATATCTTTAAATTGTGCCCCCTTGTTCTTGCACATCTTTCTGAAAGATGCTACCCTCTTGAGAGTTTGATTCCCTTGAGGTATTTCAAAGTTTCTATCATGTCCCCTCTCCCTCCTTTCCTCGAGGCTATACATCTTAAGCTCTTTTAGTCTTTCTTTATGCATCTTCTGGTGCAGACCCTGCACCATTTTGGCTGCCCTCCTCTGGACAGCCTCCCCCTGACCATGTCTTTGCGGAGATGGGGTCTCCAGAACTGTACACAGTAATCCAAATGTGGTCTCACCAACTGTCTGTACAAACGGACAACTTCCAGTTTTCTACTGGTGATGCCTCTCCCATGCATCTCTGTATCCCCCCCAGCCCTCCTTATTGCCTTCTCATAATGCTGGCCCACCTTTAGGTTGTCTAATAGGACTACCCCCAGGTCCCTTTCCATTTCTGTCGTCAGTATCTCACCCCTCATTGTGTACTCTTCCCCCGGGTTTTTGTTCCCCTGAGTTTGTTTCTCCCAGGTGCATTACTTTGCACTTCTTTGTGTTGAATCTAAGCTGCCATACATTTGGCCATTCCTCCAACCTTGCCAAGTCCCTTTTCATCCTTTCCACCCCACCTTGCGCATCAACCCTGTTGCAGATGTCTGTGCCATCTGCAAAAAGGCACTTTCCCTTTCAGTCCCTCTGCAATGTCATTTAAAGACATTAAAAAAGGACCGGCCCCAGTACTGAACCCTGCGGTACCCCACTAGTATCGCCCCTTTCTTCACTAGGGAATCAATTTACTATTACCCACTGTGTCCTGTTGTCCAGCCAGCGTTTTACCCAGGCTACCACCCTGGGACCCACTCCCAGGCTGGCTAATTTATTAAACTCCTGTGCGGGACTGTGTCAAATGCCTTGCCAAAGTCTAGATAGTCCATGTCCACAGCCCCTCCTTGGTCTACTACTTTGGTCACCCAGTCAAAGAAATCAATAGTATTTGTCTGACATTACCTTCCTGCTGTGAATCCATGCTGCTTTGAGTCCTGTGCCCCACTGGCCTCTAGGTACTGAACAATTCTTTCCTTCAGAAGTGATTCCATCATTTCCCCCACCACTGAGGTCAAACTGACAGGTCTGTGGTTTCCTGCCTCTGTCTTGATCCCACTTTTGTGAAGGGGAATCGCATCTGCTCTCCTCCAGTCCTCAGGTACTACCCCATCCTCCCATGATTAAAGAGGGCAGTCTGTGGTGTTACCAGTTCTTCCCTTAGTTTTTAGAATTCTGGGGTGAATCCCATCAGGCCCCACTGCTTTATCCACCTTCAGTTTTAAGAGTTCTTTCAGAACCCTTTCTTCTGTGAAAGGACTAATATCACCCCCCCCCCATCCAGAGTGCTTCTATTGATAGGATTAGGCATCTCCCCCTGCTTTTCCATTGTGAATACTGAGGAGAAGTATTCGTTCAGTATCCCTGCTTTTTCACTGTCGCTCTCTGCCCTTCCTCTTTATTCAGCCTCAGTATCCGTGCCTTAGTCTTTCTTTGCTCCCTAATGTACCTATAAAATATTTTCTCTCCCTTCTTAACCGAGTTGGCCATCTTTTCCTTGGTTTAGGCCTTTGCTGTTCTGACTGCCTCCCCCCCCCCTCCTGCTTTAAGTTCTGTCATGTTCCTTCTGTGCTTCCTTATACTTCCTGAATGCTATCTTTTACTCCCTTACCTTCCCCGCCACTTCTTTTGAGAACCATAGTGTTCTCTTTCCTTTCATTTTGTTTATTTGCTTCACACAAAGGCTTGTTGCCTCTATGATGGCGGTTCTGATGTTTCCCCATTGTTGCTCCACCCCACCTTCTTGCCCGTTTGCTAATGCTTTTCTGAGGCACTCCCATTTCTACAAAAATCAGTCCTCCTGAAGTCCAGTACCTTCACTTCTGTATGGCTTGACTCTACAGTTAAGTTAATAGTGAACCACACTGTTTGGTGGTCACACTAAGAAACACAAGCACTTCTGCTCTCTTCCCAGATGAGGAGTCGAGACAGCTGGAGCACCTGGGCAAGCGAGTCTTTGCTTCCTCCACCCTGGCCATCTGGGACCATTAACTATTTGACCCACATGGTCCAATACCAGAATGTCCTTTGGGACCAGGCCAGGAACTGGTTCAGGCTTTGCCTGATGACTCGTCCAAGAAACGGCTTGCCCAGTTTCTTAAGGTGGGCTCAGACGTGGGGACCCATATCCTTTGGGCTGCCTGTGATGCTACTGATGCCTCAGGCAGAAGAGCAGCCACCAGCGTAAGTCTCTGGCGCCACTCATTACTCCGGGTTTGCTTCAGAGGTGCAGTCAGTATTTTGGACACCCCCTTTTGAGTGTTTGTCCTTTTTGGAGAGGATGTTCAGGATCTAATTTCCTCCCTTCAGAAGTCGGGTTGGCCCTCCAGACCATTCACTCACTGTACCTTACCCAGCCCAAGTCTGGCCAGATGCCGCCCTTTCGCCGCTCCTCCCACAGGTAGGACCGGCTGCCCTCTAGAGGTCAGGGCAAACGCAAGGTGATGGCAACCCAATCTGCAGCCACCGCCAATGCCTCTCGAATGGCCGCCCTCAAGGCGCCTGCCCCAATTTCCCCAACTCCTTGGCCAATCCCCCCCTTCCCCGAATGGGTTCTGGGGAGGTGGTCAAAGGTCAGTTCTCCCTTCACCTCCCTGCTCACGTGCCCCTCACCTAGAAGGAAATACAAGCCCTTTGGCAAAGAAAAGGTGCCATAGAGTCCGTCCCTCCTGCTCAGTGGGGCAGGGAGTTCCTACTTCCCATCCTGGATTGGTGTCAACCAGCAAGAGACTGTCCAGATGTACTGTACTTACCTAAGTAAGAGACAAAACTGCAATCATCCAATTTAGTCTACTCAGAAAAGGCACATATACTGCTCGATACCGCATCTTTATGAAAGATGCCCCCCCCACCCCACATTTTACATCTGCAAAATACGGAATGAAACACTTGGGGGAAGATCCACCAGAATTTCAAACCTAGAGTACTCAACTAGGAGGGAAAGCCATGCTGACAAAGGGGGAAGGGGCTGTGGTGAACAAAGTATAGTTATGTAACAACTTACTGTAACAGCAGCTTGAGAGGATCTCTGGCAGCAGGCCATCACTGGTAGGACTAAGCCTCCAGGTACTAGGACCACATGGAAACCTTCTAGCTTAGCAGTCTACCAGAGGGGGCTACCCACCTCAGACATCAGCCCTTGACGTCAGCCAATCTTATAAAGGTGGGCGGCCCCATTGGTCTCCTGCAGGAGACCAAAGTGGGATGCCGAAAGAGGGAACCGAGTAAGATTCCCAGGTATCCCAAGAGCATAGAAAAATAAATGCAGAAGCTTCGTCCCTATGGAAAGGGAGAGTGACACAGAATGAAAAAAAGAAAGGAGAAGGAGGGCGGGAAAGCAGGGCCTGTGGCAAGAGATCCTCTCGAAGAGCTACTGTTATGGTAAGTTAGGCAGCTGTACCATCTCACTTTGAGGGCATCTCTTGCAGTAGGCCATCATCGGAAGGAACAGTCCCAAGCAATTCTGTCACTACAGACAAAACAGTCTGGATGGTAGACAAAAAAAAAAAAAAAAAAAAAAAAAGGCCTATGAAAGGAGGCCTTAAAGAACAGCTAGGCCGAAGTTGGCCCTATGCCCAGAGGCAACATCCACACTGTAATGGTTGGTGAAAGTGTGGACAGTGCTCCAGATGGCAACAGCCCAAGTGTCAGCAGCTGACATTCATGAAACAAGCTACAGAGGTAGCCATACCCCTAGCAGAATGGCCTTAAACCTCTCCGGGAGTTCCTTGCCATACATCTGGGAACAAAAAGACAATGCAATTGGCTAGCCACAACAAACACTGTCTGGACACCAAAATGCCCCTCTATCTCAGGACTGAACGAAAGAAACAACTGGTTAGACTTCCGGGAGTCTTTAGTCTGGTGTGTATAGTATTGTACCTCAGAATTCTATGCGCATCCAAGGTATGGAGCAATGCATCCCCTTGGAATGCTCTGGAAAATAAACACGCAGGTGGAAGGATTGTTTCAAAGTAAACTCTGACACCACCTTAAGATTAAGATACTTAGGATTGGTATGCAAGGACACCCTATCTTTGTGAAAAATCGAATAAGTCTCCTTACAAGAGGGCCTGAAGCTCGGAAATCCTTTGAGCAGAAGTAATGGCAGTTTCAGTGGCTCAGTAGGTAGCACACTTTCCTCCGTGGCCGGGAGATCAGAGGGCTGTGGGTTCAGTTCCCACATCTGGCACTTGGGTTAATATCCCAATACTGACACTGTAGTGCAGCATGAGGGGGTGCTGCACTTCTGAGGTGCCGTCTTTTGGATGAGACGTTATACTGAGGTCCCATCTGCCTGGATTGGTGGTAGTTCAGGTGGATGCTAAAGATCCTTGGCACTTATCAAAACAGTGTGGGGGAATGGGAATTTTATATAAATCAAAACAAATGCAAATCCAAATATATATAAATCAGTAATCCATTATACAAATCACACAAAAAGAAAAAATTTACAAACAAATGGGTATTGATTCATACCAAAAAAAAATTCAATCAGTATTACAGCATACAAACTTACAACATATACATTTTTCAAAATGCCAACACCCCAAATTTAATCACAACCCATTTTTCCAAACAAAAGGATTTAATTAATAAATTCAAAACCTCGCCAAAGCCTATCCCATTGTTGAACACAAATTATTTTTCTGCTTGCTTCCACTAAAGTAAATCAGCTTTCAGCATAAAAAAAAAAAAAAGATTTAAATCCAGAATATGTTGCTGCTATAGGACCAGTTAACACCTACTCATCCACAACCAATACAAAAATGTGCATATGTAACCCCCCTGTTACCCAGGGTTACTAGAATCCCAGTAAGACCTAGTGGTAGGCAGGGAAGGCAGCTTGTGAAACTCCAGTTAAATGGATTTCACACTGTCTCACTCTGTTCTCAGTCTCAGCTGAGACCGAGGGATGACATCACCATAGAACTATCGCAGCTGCATGAGCTACACTGGAATCTGCAGATGGGAGTTAGGTTAGAATGTTGGGAGTTTTTGAAAGAAGCAGTTGTGTGTGAGCAGTCCTGAAGAGAGGAGCACAGCAGTCTGTACAGGCTCTTGGAGCCTAAAGCTCTGATAGAGCTACTTTTAGGGAAAGTTGTGTGTTTCCGCCAAAAGAGGAACACAGTAAGCTGTTCTTGAAGTGGTAGAGACCGCTGTTTCTGGTCTCTGTGCCCCATCCCTGAGGGGATGGGGTAAAAGGTTTGCCTGTTATTCCAGGGGCAACCTCCGGGTTCCGGCTAGGGAAGAAGCTGCCTTATTTTCTAAAGATGTGTTGTGGCGCCAGAAGCTGTCAAGATTTGCCTGTGGGGCACCTGCAACCAAAGGGTGAGTTCTGCTCTTTCCATGGGGCCTTTGTTTCACCTGAACTGTTGTAAAGTGGGGATTGGACTGCTTAATCAGTGGGAGGTCTAGAGGACTAGGCTAAGCCAAAGTAAAAGTATGTTCAAGTCCAGCACAAGGGGAAAGCCAAGACATGTAGAGGAAATGTGCTATACATTTACCCTTTAATCTACACTGCCAAGCTTTTCAGAAAGAGATGTTTAAGTATGTTTGAGTCTAGTACAAGGGGAAAGTCAAGACAAGTAGAGGAAATGTGCTACGCATTTACCCTTTAATCTACATTGCCAAGCTTTCAAAAAGAGTTGTTTAATGTCCAGAGAAATGGCCGGGTATGGACTGTGGAAGCTAGAGGTGGGAGACCCCCCCATCTTTAGTAACCAGGTTCACCTCTACGGATTTGCTCTGTGGATCTTTTACTTTGCCTCAGGCACTTGGCCAGTGCTGAGGGAAGTACCCAGACGTGGGACTGAAAGGAAATTTCCCTTAAGGAGTCGAAGGCTCTAAGGTGGTTTAGGAAGCCACCAGGAAGATGTGTCCATTGCCAGATGGACGGGGTTTGAGTGGCCGGCAGGGGAGTCGGGCCAGGAAAAACCCAAATAGTGCACAAGTCGGGCTGTGTACCCAAAGCAGCGTGCAAGTCCGTGCTGCGTGCCTGCTCAGTTCAGAGCCTGAGGGCTGAAGTGTTGAAGAAGTGTTCTGCATCTCTTATCTGCATTACCAGGGATGTAGCCTCGTGAGGGTCAGTCTATGCTTTGTTCAGTTTGGATGTAAATAAAGCTACACTTTACAATCTCATTCCTGGTATTGGACATTAGTTATTGCTTCCTGTGTTCGGATTTACTTGGGTGCCTCTGTGCAGAGTAGCCATACCTAAGCCCTTGTTGCAGAGTAACCTAATCCTCCCCGAACCCAGTCCCCACCTGGTACTGCTGTCAGCTTCAACAGCATACCACCTGTCACTTTGCAAAAAGGCAGGGGTGAGGGGTTACACATGTAAATTTTGAAAAGTGCTACAGCTACCTAAAGTATTTAATCCTGTAAAAATACCATAACATCTGGGAGCGGGGGGATTCTTATCAACCCCTTCCATCGTTCTTTCATCACATTTATTTAAGAGTTTTATCAGGAAGGCATACTGAGCAGTGTACCACTATTCCAGATGCGCCCTGGGGGAATAAGGGATAGGCAGGATACAGTAATAGTAGAAGTTACACATGTACACGTTCAATACAATCATAATAGAGTAATCAAAATCCTTATATACAAATAGCAAATATACAGACAGGGTGGTACATGTAAGGTAGCAACACGCACAGAATTACGTATTTACCCAGCAACCAACATCACACAATAAGCAGGGTTGTCAACAATAGGGAAAAATAGCGGAGTCAAATAAACAACTGACAACAAGGCTGCAAGGACTTCAGTGGGGCAGGATACAAGAGCAAGTAGTAGAGAATTGGGTCTTAAGTAGAGCATTACGGTGTGGAGTGCAAACCCGCATATGGACATGAAAAATAGAGATGATCCATAGTTTCAAGCTGCATAATACAGTAATCTCTAGGACAATATCTATCCGGTAAAGCTTTGTTTTTGGTTCCCACGAACACTCACCCTACCATGAATTCCCTAACCATATCATATCCCCCAGTTTAGGAATTCTATCATCAGAAATACAAGCAGATATATTAATACGGTCAGAAACAGAATACTGAAAAAGGAAAATCCAAAAAAACATCGAGTTTGTATATTAATAAAGACCTTTACAAGGAAGTTTCATGACTATCATATGTCACAGTCCATATTTTATCAAAAACCTCTGTCCAATGAGTAATTAAACGTGGATTTCGTTTATTTTTATGTAAAAAACAAATAGATTTCCATTAGTTTAAAACCCCTTGTAAAACCTCAATTCTTATCTTCCCATAAATGCCATTTACGTTGCATCAGAGGTACCAAATTATGGTATAAAAAATATAAAAATAAAAAATAAAGGATTTATCATTCCTACCCCACCTTCAGCAATAGCATTGTACGGTACTGTTCTTTTAACTGGGTTTAGGCGGCTTCCCCAAAACCCATTTAAAAAAAAAAAAAAGCAATAATGTTTCTAAAGCCTTTGGTATGAAAAAAAACTGAACTTAAAGGAAAATACTGGAATTAAAATGTTTTTAATACAATAAACCCTTTTGATAAATGCCATTTGTTCCAATCCATTACCAGTAATGCCCCTTTTTGTAGGGCAACATCCCAGTTATAACTGGCCATATCTGAGCCTCCAAAAAAATATACCCAAAACACGGCAAGGGGTTCTTGCAACTGGAAAACCTCCAACCTCTTTCAAGGATGTTGGAAAACCAAGTTGTAAACATACTGTCTTATTAAGACGAGCACCAGTTATTGACCCCAATCCTTGAATTAATTTACATGCTAAATTTATAGATTCCCCATCTGGTACTACCAAACAGATATCATCTGCATAGGCCAAAACCTTACATCGTTGTCCCAAAGTTCCAAAACCTTTTTTCATACTTGGGGATCGTTGTAAAATCCTTAAAATAGGATCCTGAGCAAAATCATATAATAGGGGGCACACCTGACTGACGACTCTATGAATTCTATGAAAACCCCCCTGCCGTCCATTATCGCACAGTACTATGTCAGCCAAAGAATAGCATAACTTAAACCACTGAATTAAAGTATCAGAAATATAGGCAGATAAAAAAGACCACAAAAATGAGTGCGAGACATCAAAGGCTTTTGCCTGATCTAAACTAACCAAATATCCCTTTCTTTGGTGAACAACATTTTCTCCTTCTTGGTCCATCAATTCTCTAAGTATTAATAAAGCTTCTGTAAAACCACGACCGCGAACAGAACAAAATTGTTGGGGCATATTAGATCCATCATTACTAAACTAAGTCAGTTACTAAGAAGTTTAGCAAAGATTTTAAAATCAGTGTTCAACAATGTGAGAGGCCTCCAATTCTCAATATCAGTCGTATTTCCTTTTTTATAGAGAAATAGCACTCCTTTGTACATAGAACTAGGTAAAATAAAATGTGTAAGAAAAAATTATATAAATATAACAAAACCAGAGGCATAATATCCCATAATACTTTATAAACTTCATTTGATAATCCATCTGCTCCAGAAGATATTTAAATGAAGAGATTTAATTACTGTCCCCAATTCTAATCTAGTAAAAGGTGCAATCAAAGAATTTTGCAAAGATGGGGATAACCAAGGTAAATCGGCTGACTGTAACATCTGGGCCGTAAACAGATTCTTTAACTGGAGAACCACATTTATTATGTATATAAGAATCAAAAATCTTCATAACACCTACAGTATGTTATCAAAAACTTCTTCCCCAGAAGAATTACATAAACTATGTATTTTCATATGCCCACGACTCATTTGGCTAGCTAGAAATGGTTTAATTTGTTCAGCTTTCCCTTTAGTTCCAAACATTTGTTCTCTTCATAAAGAACAAATCCTATCATACTGAAACTGCATCATCTCGTTTCAGTTTTCTAACTTCCTCTGAAATCTATTTGTGTCTAAAAAGATAGTTGTGAAAGTAATTTCTGTAAATCATTATGACTAAATATTTTTTATAATGGGAAGAAACTTCAGAAATGCTAGAAGACAAACAAAACCTTGTAAACAAAGCTTAAAATCTTCCCACCATAGACTTATATCAAATAAAATAACTTGATAATTTATCCTGGATAACCACTTTTAAATCTCTCTCAAAATATTCTCCTGTGTCAATAGACCAGTATTTATCCTCCATACTCCTCACCCTAAGACCCTAATTGGAGGGGAAAGAAGTTCTAAACCAATTAAAGTATTGTCAGAAGATTCAATTGGTATATTCAAAACCTTATCCACTGTTAAGCTTTATGTGAAAAAATAAAATAGAAACGGGAAGATAAGGAGCCTTTATAGAACGTAGGTTTAGCTCTTTTATGTCCTATAACATGTACATATTTTAATCCTGCCTGAGAAATATCAGATTTAAGAAAAACCCAGTCACAATATTGTTTACCCGTTTCATATGGCTGAAAATTATTAAAATCTCCACAAAAAATAGCCGTTTACTAGTATATAAAAAAGTTTGTACCTTTTTTACTAAAGCGATACGTAAAGCTTTCATCTGGGGACCATACAAATGTATCAATCTACAACCAACTCCCTTAATAACCACATCCAGTAAAAGTGTACGGCCAGGTTCTACATCCAACATTCTAGATACTATAACTGTTTGGGAAAACAAAACCTACACCACTGCATCTCTCTTCCCCAAGAGACCAAAAGGAAGAGCCTCAAACCCAATCTGTAGAAGCAGCTGCTATTTCGCTCAAGGTATGCAACCTAGCATCTTGTAGGAAAACCACATCAAATTTTAAATGTTGCAACGCTTCAAAAGTGGATAAAAGTTTCCCTACTGATTTGATACTATTAACTTTGAGACTAGCTAACCTCAGGGAAACAGATCGGAGGGGTTTAAAAGTTGACCACTAGACCTCGTAATTCTTTTGGGTTTTTCAAAAGTTTTAGATTTGCCATTTAACTGACCTTCAACTCTAACAGGAGAAAAGGGCTCAGTTTTCAGGCAAATCTGTCTGATCCATAGGATGCTCCTCATCTACCTGGTCATTCCACGTAGAAAAGGGTGCAAACCGACTGGACCGTTGCAAAGGTGAAATAGGAACATCAGACACTTCAGAAATTTTAGCTGAAACAGCAGAGGCTCCTTCGTTAGAAAAGACCATTCTCTCAGGGGTGTATACCTCCCGTCTGGGTGAGTCCTGGGGAGTCACAAAGGGGGTTTCTTTTTCTGTAGAATTTAAATCGGATATAGAGGGAGAAGGCAAGTAGATTTGTTTAAGGGAGATTTGGGCAACATCTGAATTTGTAAAATCTGAATCAGATACCACAGTTCTAAGCCTATCGCATATGTAACCTCATCCTCTCCCTTTTCTCTCGCCTCTAAAGGTAGATTCCACCTCTGGATGAAAAGGGTAACCAAAAGAGTGTCTAGCTTTGGACAAAATAAATCTTGATCTGAGAGATCATCAGGACTGTGAGTGGCCCATGGGCAAGTAGAAAACCATGATCCCCTTCCCACACAGATCATATTTTGATGTGCAGCAGCATGCCCCAATACCCCACAGTGAAAACGCTTTAGTTAATTACAATCTAGGTTAAGATGAGTTAAAGATCCACACTTGTAACAGCTCTTTGGTTGTCCTGTGTAAAAAATGATACCTCTATTGCGTCCTAGAAAGAGAGCTAGGTAAATGTTGAATACCCTCATCTGTTTAAGTTGAACCGTTACTGTCCACCCTCCAGTCCAGAACCCATTATCATCCATAATAGGTTTGGGAACATCGAAGATTGTACACAGTTTTTCAAGCCAAAATAAAATATTGTCCAAGTTCACTCCTTCACTCCTAAAAAGGATAGTCACAGTTTTTATAATAGGCTTGGTTATAGGAATTGCCATAAAGTCCACCCATACTTCTGAGTTCTTTATATCGTAATATAATTTCCAAAATTTACAGAGCGAAATTCCTGTGCAAAAGCTGATGTCATAATTATGATCTCCAGGTGAGTGTATGAAAGCATATACTTCTGCTGGAGTAAATCCCATAGAATCCATCAATAATGTTTTCCCAACCCAAAGTCTATCTGGGACCACTGGTGCTAGGCCTTTGTACTGTAAATCGAACCCAAAAAAGCCTTTTAGCTGCTTCAGCCGGTTTCTTAAAAAGTCCAGCATAAGTTTTACATTGCCCAGCTTCGTCCTTATCTGTCCCCGGTTTATTAATAAGAGATCTTACCTGGGTAGGGTTCAATTTCTGAGCTAGGGGAACCGAAGGTGCAGTGGTAAAAGAATCTCCAGCCATTGCCCTTACGGTTTCATCCATCAACTTGGCGTTTGACGTTGTAACTACCTTCTCCTCCTTGCTTCTAATCGATACAGCTCGGCTCACGGAGGGAACATCCAAAATACAAGGTGATGGATTTGGAGATGGAGTAGTCAGAATTTGCAGGCATTCAGAATGTAGGATACCTAAATCATGGTCTGAAGATCCAGAAGAGGAATCGTGAGGTCGTGTGTGTGTGTGTGTGTGTGTGTGTGTGTGTGTGTGTGTGTGTGTGTGTGTGTGTGTGTGTGTGTGTGTGTGTATCTCTACCTCTACCTCCATCCATCCCACTCTGGAGAGTGCTTCCCCAGGAGTCCATTGACCAGAATTTCAGAGAGGTTCTGAAACCACAGCTATAATTTCAGGTTAATTTAAATGAAAGTATTTTTGTGCTGTTAACAGTGGTAGAGACTTCTATAGAAACCTCTGATGGAAATCTTTTATGACCTGAAGAAATAGGACTCGCTACTGAACATTTTCTTTTTTTTTTTCCTTTCCTCTTCTAATTGCTGTCAACAGGATTGAAAGCCCTGTTCAGCTACATAAATTAATTCAAGCAAATGAGACTTCTTCCAGTTCCGTTTGCAGTTCTTGCTCGGTTTCCATAGAAGTACCTTCAAGAGACAAAGTCTGCACTGTCCTCAGCATTTAAAGCCTTTCCCTGGGTTGTATTCAACAATTCACCTTCGCTATCAATAGCATATTCTGGTAAAGGCTCCTGAGGGCCATTAACACAACCTCCTCCTCCAGTGTCCGGGACATGAATGGGAACCTCCACTCTGTCGCACTAACAGCGCCACCTACAGAGAATAGGGGAATTTCCCTGGTGTCCTGGCAAAATTTCTCCCATTCTCTAAAAAATACCACCAACAGCTTAATCTGGTTCAATTTCAGTTGCTTACCATCTGGGTTGCCCCTGAAAAAGGGACGTCTAGGCCCAGTGGGCTTACTGGGTCAACAAAATTCAATAAATAAAAAGAACACTTCACAACAGAAAGCACAGCTCACAGGACATGGCCGATTCAAAGGGAAGCAGCGTAAGCTTTTCCAATACAAAATTAAGGTCCCAAGGCAGGACAGGATAATGCATTGGGCGCTTCAAATGCAGAATGCCCCTCACGAACGTGCATAACCCATCAAGTTGAGCCACAGAATGCCCATCCACAGGGTACAGGATATTCATACATGGCAGAGAGATGTACCTGGATAGAGGAATACTGTAAACCAGAGTCTGAAAGGAACAGAAGGTACACCCAGACCCGATCCACTGGACAGGTGAAGGGATCCAAATACTGCAATGCAGCCTAAAGAGCAAAGTGCTTCCATCTCATAGAGCAAGTGGCCCTGGTGGAGGGTTTCCTGGCTGCCACCAGGACATCTGCCATTTCTGGAGGGATTGGGGGCCAAATCTGGCGATGGCTTGTCCTCAGAAGTCAGGAGCCATGCACAGATATAGAGAGACTCTAGGTCCAGATGGACCAAAGTGCCCGGGACAGCAGAGGTTCCACAGCCAGCTGCTGCAGCAAGGGGAACCAGATTTGACGAGGCCAGAAGGGGGCTATAAGGATCACTGTAACCCCCTGCATCTGGAGGGTGATCAGAACTTACTGAAAGAGCATGAAGGGAGTGAAAGTGTAGAGAAACATCCCTGTCCAGGAGAGAACATTGTGTCTAAACAGAAAATTCCAGGCACTGAATCTAGCAAGCAGAAAGGCGGTCATTCGGCATTGTGTGGGGATGCAAAAAGGTCAAACCTGGGACGACCCCATCTGTCTTCTACCACTGAGGTCAGAAGTGGCTTAGATTGCCCGCCAAAACATTTTGGTCGCCGTGAACATGGATGGCTGAGAGTTACAGGTCATGCTCTATGGCCCAATACCAGACTCATCACTTCCCTGAACAGCAGATGGGCATGAGTGTGTGACAGGGAGCGCCTACCACTCGTGAGGACCTTTTCTTAAATCTGTTGCACCAGTTCTTCCACTTAGCCTTATCTATTCTTTAAGAATTTCTAGTCCATAATGCTGTCCACATGTGAGCACCCCCTTCCCTTTCTTGACTATGCTATTGTGTCCTCCAAATTTTCCTTTTTCCTCTCAGGTCCTCTTACAGGGAGGTTGTGACCTCAGAGCTGTTATACAGTCGTGGCCAAAAATATTGGTGCCCTTGCAGTTTTTTCTAATAATGCACCATTCCTTCCAAAAAATTGTTGAAATTAAAAAATATTTTGGTATCCACATATGTATCTCTTTGGTTTGCAGTGGAATACAACACAAAAAGCAGAAAAATTTACTAAGTCTTAGCTTATTCCACACGGAAATCTTTAAATGGCCCGGACAAAATTATTGTCACTTTTTAGAAGTAGTTAGAAATAATTAGATTTCAAGAAGGTGATTCTCCTTCACTTTGGAATTGAACTCACCTGTGGTGAGTTGCAGGTGCCTGCAATATAAAAATCACTCATTCAACCAGTTTGAATAGAAAAAATGACTCATTCTCCTGTTTTGTGTCACTGTGTGTACCACAATGAGCACGGAGAAAAGAAAGACAGCCAGAGAATTGTCTGAGGAGGTCAGATAGAAGATTGTAGCCAAGCACGGACAATCTGAAGGCTACAAATCAATCTCCAGAGACCTTGATGTTCCCGTTTCCACCGTACGTAATGTTATCAGGATGTTTAAGGCCCATGGCACTGTAGCCAACCTCCCTGGACGTGGCTGCAAGAGAAAACTTGATCGAAGATTGCAGCGCAGGATTGTTCGAATGGTGGAGAAAGCACCTCGATCAACTGCCAAACAGATTCAAGCTGACCTTCAGACACAAGGTACGACAGTTTCCACTTGCACCATCCGTCGCCAACTCAATGAAAAGGGGTTGTATGGTAGGAGGCCCAGGAGGACCCCACTGCTGAGAGAGAGAGAGAGACATAAGAAAGCCCGACTGGGGTTTCCCAAAACACACCTGAACAAGCCAAAATCCTTCTGGGAGAATGTCATGTGGACAGATGAGACCAAATTAGAGCTTTTTGGTAAAGCACGTCATCTCTCTGTTTACAGAAAACAAAATGAAGCCTTCAAAGAAAAGAACACCTTCCCTACAGTCAAACATGGAGGAGGTTCAGTGATGTTTTAGGTTGCTGTGCTGCCTCTGGCACTGGGTTGCCTTGAGCGTGTGCATGGCATCATGAAATCTGGAGATTACCAGGCCATTTTGGAGTGCAATGTTGAACCAGTGTCAGAAAGCAGGGTCTCCGAAGGTCATGGGTCTTCCAGCAGCACAATGACCCCAAACACACTTCAAAAAGCACCCAGGAATGGTTCAAGAAAAGACGCTGGACTATTCTGAAATGGCCAGCAATGAGTCCAGATCTAAATCCCATTGAAAACCTGTGGAGAGATCTGAAAACAGCAGCTGGGAGAAGGCACCCTTCAAAATCTGGGAGAACAGGAGCAGTTTACACAAGAGTGGGCCAAACTGCCAGTAGAGAGGTGCAGGAAGCTCACCCATGGCTATAGGAAGCGGTTGATTGCAGTTATTTTGACCAAAGGCTGTGCTACCAAATATTAAGTCTAGGGTGTCAATAATTTTGTCAATGCCATTTCTTTTCACTTTCTGATTTAAAAAGATATATTAAATTCTGAATCAAAAACAAAGGTTCTGTAATATTAACAGAGAAATAAAGAATTGTGGAGACCAAATACTGTACTGTTAATTTCAACTTATGTTTAGGGAAATTGTAAGTTATTTGAAAAAGAGCAAGGGCGCCAATATTTTTGGCCACCACTGTAAAAAAAAAAAAAAAAAAAAAAAAAACAGGTAGTGTTCCTCATTCGATTTAGTAAGCAATGGCACTATATCATAAAATACTTTAACGTATATAATTGTGTATAAAACCTGTAAATGTTGAATACCATGGCACTAGATGTTTTTGATAAAGGTAAAACATTACTAGGGGACTGTATGATAAAAATTAAGTTAGTTGTGCTATTTAAAATGCATGTAAATTGTTGTAAACTGCTCAAGTCTGAAATTTCATGGTGATTTGCATATATTTATTTAGCTTGTTTACTGGGTAAATACCATTAGCCAAAACATGACTATTTTCAGGCGTGATCCAGGAGATTTACTATAGTTAGGGTGAACAGGGGAATACAATTTGATTTGGGGTAGAGATGGTACTTTACATTATGGAAGTATGTGCAATGCTGTGTTTCTCAAACTTTACTTACTGTCAATGCTCTTTGGGGTAACCCTTGTTTCAGTGCTTCTGCATGGAGGTTCTTTGTTTTTAGCTTCTGTTTTGTTTATTTAAACCCCCACCACCCAAACAAAGCCTGCATAGTGGAGGCTGAATCTCAACTGCAAAGTTAGATCAATGAGTCAGTAGGTGCTGGCTAAGTGTAGAGGAAAGACTTGCATAGGCCGTTGCTACAAACAGATGTAATTTTGAATAAACACCACACAGAGATTGTGTGTTGAAGTTCGGTATCTGGTCAATCCGTTATCCCACAACCCCTCCAGACTCCCCCTGCTCGTTTATGTAAATGACTTACATCTGTGAATCAAAAGCAGACGCAAGGAGAGAAGAGTCAGGAAGGCCTGCAGGGTGTACAAGATGCTCGCATGTCCAGGACATTGAAGTGGAGGCCCCTTTCCACCTTGGGTCATGTCCAGTGAGTCTGGTGCCCCCTCAGAGGCTCGAGGCATCCATCACAAGGACCTGCTGAGTGGGAGGTATACAAAAAGGCCCCCCCCAACCCCCGGCTCTAGCCACCCAACAGTACCCTTTTGATTGGATCAGATACCAGCACTGGTTGATAAAGGGCATCTGCGCATTTGTTCAACTGGACCCACGGTACTCACTGAGGGATTCTGATGTGCTGCCTGGCCAAGGGAACTGTGGCAATGGCTGCAACTGTGAGGCTTAGAAGCCTCAGAAAAGCCTTCACCAGAACATGGCAGCTGGAGTAAAGACAGACAGACTTGGCCCAGATGCTCTGCTGTCTGTCTGTGGGTAAGAAGACTTTCTACTGTGTTATGTCCAGCACTGCTCCCGTGTACAGGAGGCACTGGCATGGGGTCAGAAATGGACTTTGGCATGTTTATGGTGATGCCCAAAGCCAATCATCCAGGTAAGGAAAAACATAGAACCACTACCGTCAAGCATTTGGTGACAATCCTAGGGGTGGAGGACAAACTAAAGGGCAGAGCTCTGAACTGGTAGTGCACTCCCTGAAGTGGAAACAAGAGGAATTGCTGGTGGGAGGTGAAGACCTGGATATGTAACACAAGATGCGATTACACAAGAGTTCCAATAGTATAAATATAAATGTATTTATTTAAAATTGGTGACCGGGAAAGGCACACTGAGCTGAAGCTAGTTTCCAGGTGCGACCCAGGTAATAGGACATTATAAGTTCCCAGCGCTTCAAGGGATCACCCTCTTCATCAGGGGGTCTCGATATGCAGATAGGCGGCATGCATATCCAGAGAGCAGAGTCAGTCCCCCATGTAGCGCGGGCAGCAAACCTTGAAGGGTGACCATTCTGAACAGTTTGTAATCTGGTTCAGCGTGCTTAAGTCCAGGATGGGTAGAAGAGCTTCTGTCCGCTTGGGGAAGAAGTGGAAATAGAACCCACTTCCCTGCTGAAACTGTGGGACTGGCTCTATGGCACTTTTCTGAAGGCCTGCATTTCCTCCCAGATGAGACACTTGGCCAGTAGGGCACAATGAATAGCCCGGAGGGTTTTCTGGAGGCCACTATGACTTCTAGAGTGTGGCCGTGCTCGATGAGCTGCAGCACTGAGTTGCCTATGGTCATCTCCCTCCACGTGTCCAGGTGAACGGAGAAGAGACCCCCTACAACCTCCTCCTGATGTGCTACTGGAAAAAAAAGGGGGGGGGGGTCGTCCAGCAGGGAATCAGGAGCTGGAAGCAGCTGGTTTGGGCTGCTGCAGCACCTCAGGTGCTATGGGTGACTGTGGGAGAAGGAGAGCTGCCCCACCCCCACCTTGCACTTACTCTGTGCCTTGGGAGGGGTCAAGCAGGAGGAGTGTCGAAAACAAGCCCGCTGTTCTGACTTCAGCTGGGTATGGTACATGGAATGGACTGATTTGAGAGCCATGTCCCAAGGTCTCGAGTTCGGAAAGGATATCCTTAACATCTCCCCTGAAAAGTTTGAAACCCCTGAAAGGGGCGTCCATTATATTAGACTGAGCGTCCTGGGCGCAGCCAGAGACTCTTAGCCAGAAGTGGCATCTCATACAGACTCTTACGGCCACTGCCCAACAAGAAGAGTCTACCGCATCAGGCACCAGAAAGGAAAATTACGTACCTACCGTAATTCTTGATCTTCTTGGACGAGTCTCCACCACTCATTCACACTAGTGGGATTAGCGCCGGAGGCACTAAGACCCATCAGGAGCAAACTTTTGCTGGAGAGGTGGTCTTGAGAGCGGCGCCCATGAGATGCACGGCGCCCATGACAGCAGCTGGCGAGTATGACCATCTGCGACGACCCTCCAACCGTCACAGTACCTTTTTACCAAGGAGGTGCAGCGCAACTAACGAAAGAGTAAACCCAACATTAAAACGGACATAAGATAGTCCAGTATGACCCGTGTAAGAAGGGTCAGCAAAGAACTCCTCACGGCCTAAAGATTTGAGGGAGTGAAGACCAATACAGCAGTGAGCTCGGGATGGAGGGTGGGCGTGGAATGAGTGGGGGAGACTCGTCTAAGAAGATCAAGAATTTGGAGGCATGCACTCTTCTATCTTCCTGGACATAAGTCTCACCACTCATTCACACTAGTGGGAGAGTACCAAGCTGATAATCCCCAAAAGGGCGGCAGGAGAGCCAGAGCTCACGCTGCCCAAGATAGAAGCCTATTAAGGATAGTTCTGCCAATGCGGAATGTCGCCTAGCATGAACATCCAGTGCATAGTGCTTAACGAAGGTATGCACTGAGCTCCAGGTATGCCAGCATATATCTGCAATTGGAACATTGCGACTTCCGCTAGGGATGCCGCTGATCACCTAGTAGAGTGAGCGACACTCTACCTTCTAATTTAACTTGAGCCATGGAATAGCAATGACGTAGGCATGCCACTAACCATGAAGAGATGCATCTAATAGCAACAGGTTGACCCAGCCGGGTGTCGCTGAAAGAAACGAACAGTTGCTGAGTCTTGCATAACATCCTTGGTTCTATCTAAATAGAACCGCAAGGCTCTCTTAACATCCAAGGAATGAAGAGCCTGCTCCCTTCATTTTGGAAATTAGCGAAGTAGCGGAAGTACCAGAGGTTGGTTTAGATGGAATTCTGACACAACCTTGGGAAGAAATTTAGGATGAGTAATGGAGAACTACCTTGTCTTTATGGAATACAGTATACGGAGGGTCCATGAATCAGGCATGTATCTCAGAGACCTCGGGCTGAGGTAATGGCCACCAGGAAGGCAGTCTTCCAGGTAAGAAATTTTAGCTCACAGGTAGCTAAGGGTTCGAAGGCTTCCGAGTGAGCATGTCCAGCACCAGGTTAATGTCCCAGGCTGCAACTGGACGCTTAACAGGGGTCTGGTATGGAGAATCCTCTAAGAAATCTCTTCACCATAGGTAACTGAGCCAGAGTTAAGGAAGAAACCGCTCATGGAACGCTGAGATGGCACTAAGGTGAACTTTAACTGTGGAGTACTGAAGACCTAAGTTTGACAGGTCCAAAAGATACTCCAGAACCTTGCCAGGAGGACAGGAAAAGGGATTCCAAGAGGATTTTGCACACCAGAGAGAAAAACGTTTCCATTTGGAAGCGTACGTTTTTCGGGTGGCTGGCTTCCGAGCAGCCAGAAGGATGTCTGAGACTCTACGAGAGACGTTGAACCGATTCACTTCTATCTCTTCAGGAGCCATGAAGGTGAAGTGATTTCAGGTTGGGATGGACCAACGAACCCTGAGTCAAAAGACTGATTTGCAAAGGAAGTGGTCTCGGAGAGGCTGCCAACATACTGTTGAGTAGAGGAAACCATAGTTGCCGAGGACAGGAAGGAGCAATGAGAATCATCTTGGTCCCCTGAGACTCGAACTTGAGGAGTACTCTCTGGATTAGAGGAAGCGGTGGAAAGGCGTAAAGAAAGCGTTTTGTCCACCGCAGCCTGAACGCATCCTGACAGAAATGCCAGGCCCTGGATTTCTGGAGCAGAAGAGAGCAGTTTTGTGTTGAGGGGGATGCAAAAGGTCCAGGTCTGGAGTCCCCACTCTTTGAACAGGGACCGAGCTACGGCTGGATCGAGACCACTCGTGAGGTCTGCCTCCGTTCTGCTGAGGTGATCTGCTAGGTGGTTTTGTATACTTGGCAGATAAACCGCTTGAATCAGAGACTTGTGCCCAAGCACCACTCCACACCCTCATTGCTTCCTGCAAAGGGATAAGAATGAGCACCGCCTTGCTTGTTGATGTAATACATCACTGCTTTGTTGTCCGCTTGAAGGAGAATGTTCTTGTGACAAAGGACATCCTTCAGAGCTCGGATTGCATAGAGGACCGCCTCATCTCCAGGACATTTATGTGGAGATGAGTTTCGAACTGAGTCCATACACCTTGAGTGTGGAGGGAGAGACAGTGAGCTCCCATCCCATTAGCGAGGCCTGTGGTGATGGAGATCTGATGATCCGGGGAGCAAAGGGAATCCTTCCAGGAGATTGTTTCTTGAGACCACCAGGTGGAGAGACCTTCAAGGGCTCCGCCACCTTGATGGGATAAGACTGGGGGTGAGAGGTCGGGGACCACTGAGTGGAGAGCATCCATTGGGTGGTTCTCATGTGCAGTCGGGCCAGAGGGACAGTGAAGACCGAGGACGCTATGAGACCCAACATGCGTTGCATCGAGAGCTGTAACTCATTGGTTCCTCCTGATGTAACGGGCCATTCAAGGATGTAGAGTCTTCTGTCCTCTGAAGGAAAGCTTCGCTGAAGAGGTGTCTAGAAGCGCCCCTATGAAAAGGAGCCTCTGGGAGGGTTGCAGTTCGAGATTTTTCAATTCAGCAGAACTCCCATGGACGTGAGAAGACGAGAGTCGCTTGCACGCTTCCAAAGTCCCTTGGCCGGAAGGGCTTGCTAGAAGCCAATCGTCCAGGTAGGGAAACACTCGGAGTCAGACTTTCCTGAGATGCGCCGTGAGAACTGCACAACACTCTGTAAAAACTCGCGGCGCCGAGGATAGCCCAAAGGGCAGGACTCTGCACTGATAATGCTGACCCAAAGCTACAAACCTGAGGAACTTGTGTGGTCGGGTGGACGGGGATATGCTGGTAAGCATCCTGCATATCCAGAGAGGCCAGCCAGTCGTGCTGATGCAGCAAGGGTAACAGGGTACCTAGGGAAATCATCTTGAATTTCTCCCTGGGGAGGAATTTGTTAAACTTTCTGAGGTCTAGAATGGGGCGCATCCCCCCAGATTTCTTTGGAACCAGAAAGTAATGGGAGTAGAACCCTGTGTTTCGCAGATGCGGGGGCACCAGTTCTATTGCCCTGTTGTTCAGAAGGCCCTGGATCTCCGCGGTGAGGAGGTCTGACTGAGAGGCCGACAACCTGGGTTGTCGTCTGGGAGGACAATTCGGGGGGGGTTCCAAGAAATTGAGAGAATAACCCTCGCGAATTATCCGAAGGACCCATTTGTCCGAAGTTATGGACTTCCACTGGTTGTAGAAGTACATCAGACGACCTCCCACCGGAGGAGAAAGTTCCACCTCGGGCAGAGTGGATGGAACTTGGGCCAACAACTCATAAGGTAGCGCTGGGAGCTTTAGGCCCCTGAGCTTTCTGCTGCGTCCTCTTTTGAGGTTGGGCAGGTTGGCTTTTATGGAAGCTTCCCCTGCCTCTGCCTCGAAAGGACTGACTACTATGAAACTGACGTCTGTTCACATGCCCCCGAGAGGGGGCAGGCAGAGGTCTGGCCAACTTAATGGCCGATCTAGTCTTCTGAGTGGCCTCTAAGGCTTGCTCCACCTGAGGGCCAAAAAGAAAGGAGCCATCAAAAGGCAGCGCCATCACCTGCTGCTGAGCATCATTCGCGAAGCCAGAAGCACGCAGCCAGGAATGGCGCCAGTACAAATCCTCGCTGCTGCTGAGCGAGAAGCAGTGTCGAAAGCGCCCATGGCGGCTTTGACCTGTTGGTTATTGGACCCAATACCTCTAATAACGGTCAGAAGAAGCTCTGACTTGGAACCGAATCTGGAAGAGCTTCAACCATTCTTTTCATAGAGTGCCACAGGATATACCATACTGAGAAAATAGCCTTGATAACTGGCAACACGATACTTAGAGTGGAGGCAGCAAAGACTCTCTTACCTAATGTATCAATCTTACGAGACTCTTTGTTAATAGGTCTAGCTGTAGTAGTTTGAGGAAGAACGACCTTGTCATTCTCTGCCAGGACTACAATAGGATCCGCAAAGGCTTGAGATGCCAAATGGGACGATCCTTGGGAGCTGAATACTTTTATCAATGGATTTAGCCACTGAGGAATAAGAGCAGGATTATTCCATACCATTTGAGACAGCGCCTCAAGGAAGGGCTGGATCGAGGAGTCCAATCTGTAGGGATCTCCGGCAGCATGAAGATACTGGAGTCTTAATATCTTCCCAGGATCGATGTCTGTAGTCTGGAGAGAAAGGGATCCCAGGTTCTTCAACAGAGACTTAAAGGACAGGTCCTCACCACAGGCTCTGTAGCAAAGAAAGATCCTGTTTCTCCACTTCATCACCCAACCGAAGGTCTGGGTCAGGCTCAACATCATCTCCTGATGGTCCAGAAAGGACTGTTTGGACAGGAAAGGAGGAAAATTAGAGAGGAGGAAATAGCAGAAAACAAGGAGAGTCCTAAGGCTGCCAGTGCCGAGACGGCAAAACGAGGCTGAAGAGCGGTCGAGGAGGCGACGCGCGCCGAAGAGACCTGACCTGCAGCGGCGGCGCGCGCTGCAGACGACGCCGCTTAACGGCGCCGCCTTATCAAACGGGCACCACTGGCGGCGCCAGAGACTCCGCGCGCTGCAAGACCCAGCGGCACCGAAAACGGCGCCACAAGCAACAGACTCTGCGGAAGGCGCCGAAGAGCCCCAGGAACCTGGAAAGCTAGAGAAGGAAAAACAGGAGATAAGGGCATCGGTGAGGCCCCCTGCGCCGCAGCCATGTGAGGGGGAAACACCTAAGCACGGAGTCGCTGGCACCGAAGAAGGCGCCACGCGACTAGGAAGGTCCAACCGCCCTACCTGATCGCCGGAGGGGCCCGAGGGCTCCGAGGCAACCGAGCCAGGCAGAAGAACCAACCTCCGAGCCCATTGCTCCATAAGAGCGGCCCACTGATGAAACTGCTCATCTGGAGTCCTACCTATAGGCGGGGAGGGCTCGATGTCGAGGGCGGCGATTACCGGAAGTTGGCGACTCGAAGAAGGAGACCGGCAACTAGCTAGCGATAACAGAGCGTCCGAGCGCAGACATACCAGAGGCGACTTGAGTGATGCCTTCTTTTGACCTGTGGGCGAAGAAGAGCTCGAGGCGGAACGGTGCCGAGAATGCGACAGTTTATTTTTATGCCGGCGGGGGGACCGCCCATCCCCCCGGGCATCGGACTGACCGTTGTCGGAACCCCGCTGAGAAGGAGGCTGACCGGACCCAGCCCGGCTGACTGAACAGCTTTCATACGAAGTCTCCCTACCATCACCTGACCTGCTCATGGTCGACTCCGTCCAGTAGGCCGAGACTTCTTCAAGTAAAATTTAAATATTAGAAAAATTACGAAAATAGAATAAAATTAAGCGATACTACTTATCGTGATAAAGTTACAAAAAAAACTGAAAACTATCGCTAGTTTGAAGTTTGACTCGACAAATGACGGCGTCGTCACTGAAGCGCTCTTTCGGCGGGGAAAAAGGAACTGAGGCGGTTGAGGTCGTCGCCGAGATGGTCATTACCGCTCGAGCCGCTGCTCGCGGCGCCGTGTCTCACGCCGACCCTCCAGCAAAAAGTTTGCTCCCGATGGGTCTTAGTGCCTCCGGCGCTAATCCCACTAGTGTGAATGAGTGGTGGAGACTTATGTCCAGGAAGATGAAGTGGTTACCAACATCCAAGCCCATTGGGACGATCTGCTGCTTAAGAAGGGTGATCCAGAATGGCTAGGATCACCTCCCTAGCCTGGTCCCATAGGAGATTCTAATACTGCACCATATGGGCACCACGAAGACCCATTATTTGATGACCCAAATGGCCAGAGTGGCAGAGGCGAAAGCATGCTTACCCATCTGATCCAGCTGGCGAGACTCCCAGTTGGCGGAGGGAGTAGAGGTGTTTTGGCCTCTTAGTTCAGTCATGCACCATACTAATGACTACCAAAAATCGGCCTTGGGCTGTTCAAAATATGGCTCGTCAGCTGGGGCATGGTAAAGACTCAGTCTTTTTGAACACCGCCAGACTGTTTTGGGGGGTTGGGGTGGAGATCTCCAGGCAGCCCGGGTAGCATCCTCATAGAAGCTGATTTGGGGGGGGAGACACACACCAAAGGATGAGCGTCAGGCCGACAATAGGTAAATCACCAACCAACGCCTCTCAGGGTCCTGCTCCTCTGTCTTCCACCACATAGGGACCTGAATGTGCCTCATGATGGCCATGAAAGTGGGATCATCTTGGATTTTTTGGGGATTGGGGATGTTACTCGGTGCCCTTCCCTTCTGGAGGATTCTGGACCTAGCGAGGAGACTTGCTGCTTATGCACGCCATCTGCTGCATCTGTTATAGTCATTCCCACCATTCTCAGGCTAATCAGAGTGGCCAGCTGACCTAGCGTTGGAGTGTAGGGGTGTGTGTGTGTGTGTGTGTGTGTGTGTGTGTGTGTGTGTGTGTGTGAGCACTAGGGCCTTGTTGAATAGAGGCTGGGGAAAGGGGGTCCAAAAGAGGCTCCTGAGGGATGGCTGGGGTTGTTCCTCTCACGGTGGGGACCAGAGTCTGCATAAGGACCACTAGATTGAGAGCAGATCATGGTAACTGAAGGGGAACAGCTTAAGGGAATTGTAGACCGGTGCTGGGTAAGAGTAATCCAGCACAGGTCACTCAAGTGCAGGACAGGAGTAGCAGACGCTGGACCTGCAGGTGCCAGCACAGGGTACCCAGGGTGAAGTCCTATGGGCGCAGGTTGCGGTAGGACAGGCACCGGTCCCATAGTAGCATGTCGTGGCAGGACGGGCGTTGGCTGAGGAAGGGCTCAGCAGACGCTAGCTGTGGAAGAACAACTGCAGGCCCGATGGGAGAAAAGGGAGGGCTGGCATGGGTTCCACGGGCTGCAGTGGAGGGAGAACAGGCATAGGCCTAGTGGGCGTCAGCTGGGGTAGTGCCAAAAGGGTATCCACAGGTGACAGCTGTGGGGAGACAGGCGCTAGAGTGGAGAAGACACACCCAGGCAAAGGCGGAGAACAGACCGGGCCCAATGAGGCACTGGTCCACAGAATCTGGGTCACTTCCCAAGGAGATTGGTGTCAGTTAGAGACTGGAGTCTGCTGCACCTGCCGAAAAGACTCCAGATGAGCCACATTACTGTGCCCGCTGAGAATAAGGGCTGAAAAGGCAGGGGCTGGGGACTTCCGGTGACGTTATACTCCTGATGGCTGCCTGAATTAGGAGGCTCCCACTAATGCCAGCAAAATCCTCCGTTTTACACTGTTAAACAGCAACAAACAGAATGAAGCACATACCTGGATTTGCAGAAATGTCAAAGCGAGGGGAGAAAGGCACTTAAAAACAAAAAAAAAAAAAAAACCACAATGACCGATGAGGGTGAATTTTCAGACTCCGGTAGTGAATGTTCGCAGGCCTCATCCACTTCGAGGCGGAGTAATAGGTCCAACCAGCCACCCCTGACCACGATGCAACGCCAAATGACAATGCTGCTGACGGAGCTCCGAGATTTCCGCAAAGAATTCCGCTCTACCACAACTGCCCTTAGGACTGATATTGGGAAACTTCAAGAGGCAACAGGAATCCCTGGAGCAGCATGCTACGGAGGCTGACTGCATGATCGCTCTGAGTGGGCGATCAAGCAGCTGCATCAGAACATAATATTACAAGAAAGGGCAGAAATGCAGAAAGTTAAAGTAGACGAAATAATGTGCGGATCTCGGGAATTCCGGAAGGGGAAGAGGTCACTGATATTCATAAGTTTGTGCGCCGCCTGCTGCAGCAAAACGCTTAGCCTTCCAAAGGAATCTACCCTTGAATTTAAGCGGGTTCATCGAACGCTTGGTGCCAAGCCACCCCAATGCCAGACCACATACTATTCTTGTGCGTTTCCTTCAGTTTCAGGAGAAGGAACAGGTTTTACACACTGCATGGAAGCAAGGGCAAGTTAATTACAATGACCAAAGGTTGTACTTTGAAAACGATTTTGCCCCAGAAGTGATGGCGAGGTGCAAGGCTTACATACTGGTGCTGAAATCTTTGAAAAAAAGCAAGCCTGTGTTTCCGGACCCCATATCCAGCTAAACTGACTGTCTTCCACGCACAGGGGCAATTCACTTATGGCTCGGCTGAGGAGGCGATTGAAGGCCTGCAGAAACATGGAATCTAGGTCCAGAAATCCCCTGTATACCCACTGCGAGGCACACTAGCAGTGAAACTGTCACAGTGGGCCTGGCAATCCGAGCAACGAGAGGCCAGGAAGCATCAAGGTGCGGAAGCAATCTGGAAAATTGCAGATTCGCTCCGAGAGCAGTCTCAATCAACTATCTGATCGCCATACTGACTGTGTTAAAGGCCGATTGGGATCCACTGGATTTTCTTGAACCACCGGGGACTTCACTTCCCAAATGACGAAAAGGCTGCTTTTGAAAACCCTGAACACTCTAGCGACCACTACCGAGTCTATGTATATACCATGTCCTAACTACTAAAAATTTTCAGATCAGTTCTTGCTTACTAATTATGCTTCATGTTCTTGTTTAGTCTCAGCCTATATGATGACCAATTACTTTGTCCAGTTGAACCAACACGTTTTCTCCCTCTGTACTGTCTCTCTATTCAGGAAATGCACTTACCAGCCCCAGCAGAGTGATGCGCAGTATAGAGAGGGTAAGAAACTTTAAATTGATCTAGCCCTCTCCAATCCTACACTGATTAACTACTAGCTGGTCTCCTCAACAGCCTCACTCAGACAACAGTGATAGTACGGCCCCTTAAATGATGCCAACTTCTCTCTGGAGTGTATGACTGCCAGTTATTTGAAGGCAGTGCTAGCAACTTAGCTCTCCACAAGGGTATTGGTATAAGCTATCCATTATGGGTTCGGTGTCCCATGGGCGTGTAGCAGCCCACGAGTCAACCCAATGGGGAGAGAGGTTCGAGGTTTGACAACGATTTACAGTTACTTGTGGCACCGACAGCCTTTGTCGCCTAAGAGGGTACTGTGATGCGAGTGAATTGACCCCTGCCTCAGGAAACTGCCAGTTGGGCTGTTACTCTGTCTCATCTTCCCCCCCCCCCCGGCCAAAGGCAGGACATCATGGTCGTGCACTGGAGGATTTGTTTTCAGGTTGGCCACCAAACGGGCCGCAACTGAACCCTGTTGGTTCCGCACTACTGAATTCTAACACATCTAGGAATTCGCCATAGTAGCGGCCATGATGTTGCTGCCTCTGCAAAACCTCAGTAGTTTCTCCCTGAATAACACAGTCTTACAAACTGGCTTGTGGGCAGGATTGTGACTAGCCAAAACCCTTTACTAAACCTAGGCACTACAGGTGCCATGGGTACTCTGTTTAGAGGTGCCCCCCGAGGATACCTCACTACAGGGAGTGTGGAGAGCTCCCAGAATTTGGAAGTACTTACTTGTTTATTCACCTTTACTCTTCTGGATTTTCCTCGTTAGCTGCTTACCAAACTAACTGGAGCCCTACTGGCTCTAGCATATGCCCTATCCATTCATGGACCACATGGTTTATGTTGTATGTTACTTGATACTGTATTTGAGTTGCCAGTTTAAAGACAACAAGATGTTTACTGGTGTAAGTATTACCCACTTGTCTAGAAATGTTAGGTCTGTACATTGGAAAGATTACCATAACAGCTGTTTGATATCAGTTGTATGTCGATTGTGCTTACATTGCTATGATACACAGAAGCTTATAGATTTCATTATGGGAGGCTCCAGGGAGTTTTCGCAATGCCATATCCTAAGCACACATAGCATCTGGACCCTATGATGGAGGGGACCCCTTTGATGTTACTGTCTTAATGTTAACGGTCTCACCTCCCCCATTAAACGATCTGGGGTGCTTGCCCATATTAAAAAAAAAAGTAAGGCTGACCTCATATACCTACAGGAGACCCATCTAAACAATGCAGAACACATTAAACTGCAATGGCTCTCAAAAGGGTAGATGTATAGCTCCACTTTTAGGAATGGAAGAAGAGGTGTGGCAATAGTAGTGCCACGGCACACCCCCTGGCAGTTGCAGGCTAAATGGATAGACCCTTCCGGTAGGTTGGTGCTTCTTCAGGGGTCAACTGGAGGGGCCGAGGTCACTCTGGCAAATGCGTACTTTCTCCCCCGGGACTCTTCTGTGAATGATATTCAAAGCCTGCTTGATTAAAAAAATCACACAATTCACCAAAGGTGCGGGGGACTAATATCCTACCCAACCCCGAGACTCATCAAGTATTAGGACCCCCAGGAAAACCCCGCAGAAGTTCCTAAGTAGGTTTCTTGCACAAGTGGGCTGGATGGACACCTGACGACAGTTACCCTTACACTAGGAACTACACACACACTACTTGGCAGTTCATCACACATATTCAAGAACTGACCACTGCTACACCCAAACAGAGCACCTAGACGTACTGGTGGACTCCCAGATCGGGGATATTTCCTTATCAGATCATGCCCCTATAACTACAATATGGAAAATAGGAATGCAGAGGAGGAGTACACAGTGGTGATTAAACCCCTATCATCTAAAAATCAAAAAAGTTTAGGGAATACCTTACTGAAAAGCTGACGGAGATAATTGCAGATAATTCTCGCCCGGAGACTACCCCAAGTATTTTTTGGGACACAGTAAAAATGGTGTTGCGAGGCCACCTTATAAAATACACATCCGCCCAAGCAAAATCCCGCCAGGAACACAAAGATAAGCTGGAAGAAACTTTTCAGTTTCTGCAAAATGTACACAAACAAGGAGATAGATCGGTGCTCCCACAACTTAAACCAGTTAAGCTAGATCTAGACAGGTTGGCTCAACAGCAGGCAGAAATTGCCCTAATGTTTCTGCAACAGCGTTGTCATGAGGTGGGGCCTAGAGCCGTAAGACTGCTAGCCTATTAAATCAGAAAGCAAAAGAAAACTGCCACTATAACTACTATTCGCCACCCTACAGATGGTAGGCCCCTGAACAAACTTGCAGACATAACATGCATTCACCATACTACTCCGCTCTCTATACACCAGAGCATCCAATGGCTGCGGAACACAAAGATTTCCTACAACCCCTTAACCTCCCTAGAATTAGTGAGGAACAAGGTAACCAGCTTACTCTACCGATTACAATGCAGGAACTTGTCAACACGTTAGCCCGTGCCAAGACCATGAAGGCTCCGGGGCCTGACTGCTATGGAGCCGAATTTTATAAACCATGAAAAACACCTACCCTCCTTAGGACCCTTTAATTCGGTCCTTGAAGGAGATGACCCCCCACACACCTACCTGGTCTTATGCCACTATCTCTGTCATCCCCAAACAGGGCAAAAAAAAACCAATTCTGCGACTCATATCGACCAATATCGGTCCTAAATTCAGACTATAAACTGTTTATGGGGATAATAGCCTGCAGACTAGAGATGGTCCTCCCACAGATAATACATAAAGACCAAACAGGCTTTGTTTGCGTGCGAACAACTACAGATATCAAAAGGACTTATCACATAATATGAAAAATGCGCACTAGTAATAATCCTGCAGCCCTAGATGCTGAAAAGGCTTTTGATAGGGTTCTCTGGCCATTCTTATACTCTGTTCTGGAAAAGGCTGGGATGCCTCAGTCCCTGTTCCGGGTGATCAAGCACATTTACTCTGCCCCAAGGGCATGGGTGAGGGTCTCTGGACATCATTTGCAATGTTTTCCATTCCACAAGGGCACTAGACAGGGATGCCCTCTGTCCTCCCTCCTTTTTGCCCTATTTATGGAGCCCTTGGCACAGCTTATCAGGCAAGCAGAGGGCCTCCGGGGAGTTGAAATGGGTGGAGGGGAACACCGCATAGCATTATATGCGGATGATATTCTCCTATACCTCCGAAATCCAGCGGCCTCACCTCCGAGGGTTAGGGAGCTCCTGGATGCTTTCGGGTGAGTCTCTGGATATAGAGTTAATATCTCAAAAACTGCAGTCTTGACTTTCCAATACTCCCCTACTCAGAATATTCGGAAGCAATTTCCCTGTAAATGGGATTTGGGGAAAATAAAATACCTAGGGATAAATCTGACTCGGAATCTAGAAGACTCTTATAAAACAGAACTACATCCCCTTCACCATTCGCCTTAAGGAGGACCTGGCTAGATGGAATACACTCCCCGAGTCTCTCCAGGAAAATAGATATTATCCGAATGGTAGTTCTGCCTAGGGCCCTGTATCTAACAATATCCCTATTACTCTGCCACGTTCTGTATTTCTAGATTGGGAAAAAGCTATTTCCCGCTTTATTTGGGCGGGCCGCAGGCAAAGAGTTAGGCTAAAACTCCTGGCCAAGCAGAGGGCAATGGGTGGGCTTGCCCTCCCAGACCTCTACCGGTACTACCAGGCGGCGCACCTAACACACATAGTGGCAAGACAACTATCCACAAAAGATATACATTGGACAGAGATAGAACAGGCGATTCTTTCTAATTCAGACCATTTTACTCTACTCTATCATAGACAAGTAGTACCTGACAAACCCTAATCTAACCTCGGAATTACAACACAGAGTGACAATCTGGCAACAAATCAGGAGGCAACCATCAATTTCCACCTTTATACCATTAGTATGGTCCAACTGCTGCTCTCCCAGATTTTCAGCCCAGTAAAATGGACCATGTCTTTCAACAGTGGGGCAGATACTGGTCGAATTACCTAATTCAGATTACTACTGGTGGGGTTTTGTGGTCGTTTCGGGAGATCCAAACAAAGTTTAACCTGCCAAACACACACTACTACAGATACTTCCAATTAAGACACTACTAGGAATCACTGCCTGATGAGGTACGGAATCCAGAACAGCTACCGCCGCTGATCACGAAACTGATATCTTTAATTTCTACCCCAAACCAAAGTAATTTGGTATCCACTCTATATCAGGCCTTAATGTCAAATCCCATGGTGTATATTGCAGATATTTGTGGAAGATAACAGGAACTGGACACCCCTATAGATGATAAACAGTGGGAACAGGCATGTCGGCAGGTGGCTAGCACACAGAGTTCACATCAGTGGAGGGAATTTGCATGGAAATTTCTAGTTCATTATTTTAAGACCCCAGAGGTCACAAGCCACTATTCGCCATGCCACTCAGCCTCATGCTGGCGTAATTGTGGTGAAAAGAAGGCTCACCTCACACATGTAATGTTCACTTGCCCTATGCTGGAACCATTTATTCGTTCATTACAGATTGAACTCCAAGAGCTACTGGGCAGACCCATGCAATTAACTTCACAGATATTCATTTTATTAATGTTCCCCAGGGGCTTCAGAGACCCAGACACCCGTTACCTTCTAGCCATCCTACTTACAGCAGGTAAGAAAGCCATTACTAAGTTATGGCTTACTCCTAATGTCCCAACGCTGCAGGATTGGTGGACCATTTCAAAACAAACTTACCAAATGGAGAAGATAACAGTTCGAGTGGTAGAGAGAAAGATTTGGCTCCAGATGGAATAGATGGCTTATGTACTATATGCTGAAAGATACAACTTTTGTACCATGAGACAATTAGGGCCCCCCCCTTCCCCGAGGGGTGGTTGTGTGTAGATTCCGTGGGGCTTCCCGCTACAATTTTAGACTAGTTATGCTGGATTTGATATGCCTAGAGGATCTAAAAAGCATGCCAGATGCTCATGTCAAATATTAGGATATCCTAATGATTTGGTCCGACACCCAGGGATTATTGGTGCCCTAACTAGAAGAGGGAAGGTGAACCAAATCGGACTCTTTTGAAGGTACCTGACCATCCAAGGACAATGAACGTTAACCTCCCTGTTATTAAGCTCTTTCAAATAATTGAAATCCTTGTGTATTAAGATCAGATGGACTTCTGTAAGTAAGTATCCTTTAATCTATTCCTACTCTTATTTGTTCACAATCGACCAAGTTAAAAATTGCGATAAAGAGGATATATATATAAAAAAAAAAAAAAAGGCAGGAGCTGGGGAGCAGGATACAAAGTATCCTGCCCCAAAGAGCCATCACGGGCGGGCAACTGGGCCACCAGTAGCCCTGTAGAAGCGAGTATGTGGGGCCATGGAGGTCAGTCCCCAAGGGAGAAGATGGTTTCATGGTCGAAGGCTTTTTGGGGAGAAGAGACAGAGAGAGAGGTGTGTGTGTGTGTGAGACACACACACGTACACAGAGAGAGAGGGGAAGACTACCGCGACCGGGAGGCGTAACGGTATCAGTCCTGATCCTCGTCTCTGTGCTTATGTTTCCCGGTGGCCTTATCCCGAGACTTAGAGGGCTGGGCCGGGGAACCTGAGAAACCCTTGGCCTGCAGCTCCTGTTCCATCAAGGTGACCTTCCAGTTAAGGAAGTGATTCTCTAGGATCTTCTGACAACGTTTCATGTTGGCCAGGTTGAATTTCTGGCAGGCATCGAAGGCTTAGACATCGTGATCTGGGCCTAGGCACAAGACAGGCAGAATGGCTATCCTTGTCCAGGATCTTTTTGCCATAGGCAAACTTTGTGGAGCGGTCATATGATGAAGGAGGTAGGGAAGAAACTGTCAGCAGAGTACAACAAAATTTCAACATTAGAACTACGAAAAAAATTGAAAAAACAAGGTGCTGTAAACCTGGGAAAATGGCTATCGACTGTAGCTGTGGTGGTATCAGCGGTGTGACGGGTGTTGGCAGGTAATAATGAGGGCATGGGGACCGCCCGCACAGGATTAGCCAGCGTCTGAGGTGGGCGGCGCCCTCTGGCAGACTGCTAGCTAGAAGGTTTCCATGTGTTACTAGTGCCTAGTAGCTTGCTTAGTCCTACCAGTGATGGTCTGTTGCAAGAAATACCCTTGACACAAGATCTGCCAGTTCCTGTCCTAGAAACCCACCTGGTGGGAATGCCACTGTTAAGAGGTCTCGTATACAAAAGATACCCTGTAAGGTTCAAAAACAGTCTGAAAACATTTTGGTTTACTTGCCAGTCTTGTACACAGAGGACTGGTAGTCTTGTGGCTCACCTGCTGCTCCTGTGCACAAAGCACCTAGATTCCCTTGAAGATCCAACAGATCCCACTCAGTGATTAAGCCTGTTAAAATACCTAGCAACGATAGGCGCAACCACTAGGGATGGGTTGGAAAGGAGGGGATCCAGTCCCCCTCAACATTTTAGGCACTGCAAACTTGCCAATAACATTGGCATTGGTATGAAAGTCTCAGTAGACCCATATCTGCCCCCAAACATCTTAGCTGCGGTGGCACCACTGCTAGCACTTGCTGAAAGCATTCAGGAAACCAGCCACATCACTGGCAGACTGTGGAAAGTAGTTACGCAAGAGCTTACCATAACAGTAGATCTTCAAGAAAGGTTCCTGCAGTAGGTCAGAACATGTAGGACTGCACCCTCTGGCATCAAGACTGCACGGCAAACATTTGCAAGCAATGTCTGGAGGTGGATGGCCCACCCGACGTCACAATACAGACAACAGTGTGACCCTATATAGTGGGCAGTTCCCACGACCGCCTTCCAGTTCTCTCAAAGGAGACACAAAGTGGGGGCAACAGGAGAAGCAGATTAAATCCTGGAGCCCATCCAGAAAAGCCTGCAGAAAAGCTTGGGGGGGGGGCGCCAGGAGGGAGGGGAAAAGGGGATCTACTGCTGGAACCTCTCTTGAAGATCTACTGTTACGGTAAGTTCTTATGTAACTGTACTACCTTACTTTGAGAGGGTTTCTTCACTAGGTCATAACCTGTAGGACTGAATACCAAGCAGTCACACTCAGTAAGACTAACTGAAGCAAGGGAGAAGGAAAGTCTGCATAAAGACTAGAGCATGTCTAAGAGAAGGCCCTGCAGGACAGCGAGGCCGAAACCCTCCCTATGCCTAGAGGCAATATCCAGACTGAAATGCAGATTAAAAGTGTGGACCGAACTCCAGGTTGCTGCAGCACAAATATCTGCTGCAGAAACATTCTTGAGGAAGGCCGTGGAAGCAGCCATACCCCTACTAGAGTGGCCTCGGACCTCCCCCGGAAGAAGTTTGCTGTATTTCTGTTAATGGATGCAGTTAGCCAATCATCTGGACAAGCACTGCTTAGAAACTGCCACCCCCTGGGCAAAAAAAAAAAACCTGATCCGATTTTCAAAGATCCTTGGTCCCATTAACGTAACGCAAGATCCTGCACACATCCAATGTGTGGAGAGCCTCACCCTTATTAGAATAAGTAGGGTAGTACACCGGCAGTTCAACTGTCTGGTTTAAGGTGAACTCAGAAACCACCTTGGGAAGAAACTTAGGATGTGTGCACACAACCACCCGATCTCTGTGAAAAATTAAATAAGGTTCCTTTACACACGAGGGCCTGAAGCTTAGAAATCCTCCGAGCAGAAGTAACTGCAACTAAAAAGAGCACTTTCCAGGACAAATAGCACATCTCGCAGCTTACTGCCAGCTCGGGGTGGGGGAGGCAGGCAACGTAAACTTTTCCAAAGTAAAATTCAAATCCCAAGGTGGGGCAGGATTGTGGATGGGGGGCTTCAAGTGGAGAACTCCCTTCAAAAAGGTTTTGGAGACCTCCAATTTGGTGACAGTCTTCCCATTCACCAAAGTGCGATAGGCAGAGATAGCGGACAAGTGAACTTTCAATGATGAGTAGCAGAGTCTCGAGTTAGACAGGTGCAAAAGGTATTCCATCTCCTGGGGCACCAGGCAGGAAAAGGTGTCCCATTCCTTCAAGATCACCCAAATGGAAAATCACTTCCATTTCATAGCATGCTGCAAGTTGACCTAGTGGAATGCTTCCTAGCCTCCACCAGGACTTGGACAACTCGGAGACTCCAAAGCGTGACAATGATGTCTGAAGGAGCCATGCATGAAGATGCAGGGACCAGAGGCCCGGATGCACCAGTCTGCCCTGTTCCTGCATTAGTAGGTCGTGCTGAAGAGGAAGAGGTACTGGGGGTTCCACTGCAAGCTGCTGCAGGAGTGGAAACCAGACCTGCTTGGGCCAGAGGAAGGCAATCAGCAACATTTGAGCCCCCTCTGCCTGAAGCTTCAGCAGAACAGGAAAAGGAAGGCAAGTGTACAAGCATCTCCCTGTCCAACAGAGAGATGGCACATCTAGCCAGATAACACCTGGTCCTTCAATGAGCAAGCAAAACCTGGGAATTTTTGTGCTGAATGGGGAGGTGAAGAGATTTACCTCTGGATGTCCCCAACGACAGAATAGATGTTCTGCCACTTCCTGGTAAAGTTCCCATTCGTGAGCTTGAGCTGAGGAACAGCTGAGGCTGTCCGCCAGGACATTGTGAATGCCTGGAACGTGCACGGCTGCAAGATATAAACCACGTTGGACTGCCCAGTACCAGACCCATATCACCTCTGTGCACAGGGGGTACAGTTGGGTGCCTCCCTGCTTGTTGATGTACCAGACCACACATATGTTGTCTGTACCAGCAGTGTTCCCCTAGAAAATAGGGACTGGAAGGCCTGAAGGGCGTACAGGACCACCCTCATCTCCAGAATGTTTATGCGGAGAGAGGATTTCAGATGGGACCACATCCCTTGAGTCTGGTGGTCTCCCAGATAAGCTCCCCAACCCAGATCTGATGCATCTGTGGTGAGGGTCCAAGAGGGAGGGGTGGCCTGAAAGGTGTCCCCCAAGAAAGATTTAGAGGATCCTGCAACAAGAGGTCCCTCGAGTGCGTTGGATACCAGGATAGCACGATCCAGGTTGTCCATACACTGATCCCACTGGACCCTTAACATCAACTGGATGACCCTCATGTGCAGCCTGGCAAAGGGGACAGCAAGGATTGCTGCTGCCATCAAGCCGAGGAGGTGTAAAAACACCTTGGCTGGGGCACCATGCTGGAGGAGGCTACCTGTCTGGCCTGCTCCTGCAAAGTATCCGCCCTGTCTGATGGGAGGAAGGCCTTGCCCTGGACCATGTCAAATACTGCTGCAATGAACTGGAGGCGTTGGGAAGGGACCAGAAATAGCTTGGGGTAACGGACAGCAATACCCAGTCATGCAAAAAGGTACAGGGTGGAGGAGAGTACTCCAGGCTGCTCCTGAATGGAGCTGCTAAGAGTCAATCGTCCAGGTACGAGAACACGTAGATACCCTGTCGGCAGAGTGCCACAGAGAGGCCAAAAGGGAGGGCTTTGAATTGGAAGTGCTCCCCTTGGAAGAAAAACCGCAGGAAGCGGCGGTGACTGGGGAAAACTGGAATGTGCAGGTAAGCAGCCTGCATGTCCAGTGCAAAGAGCCAGTGGTCTGTCTGGAGCAAGGGAAAGAGTCCCTGGATAGTCAGCATGGAGAACCTTTTGTATTCTACATAAAAGTTCAGCTGGCTGAGGTCCAGTATGGGTCCAAGGTCACCAGCCTTTTTGGGGAAGAGGAAGAAATGGGAGTAGAATCCTTTTCCTCTCTGCCCAAGGTAGTGGTTCTATGGCAGATTTCTGCATTAGAGCCAGTGTCTCGTCCCTTACCAGAAGAACCTGGTTTGAGGGATAATGAGATCGTCCTGGAGGAGAGTCTGGAGGCCTTTCCAGAAACTCGATGGTGTGACCTTTTGCTACTAGTTGCATCACACATGAGTCAGACGTGATGCCCTGCCATTCTGCGAGGTGAAGGGCAACCCCCCCGCTGGCTCCACACTACTGGGAGGTGGGGGGGGGGGGAGGAGAGAGAGAGAGAGAGAGAAGAAGACTGCACGAGTCAGGAGGTGGAGGAGAGGTAGGGAAGGTTTCCTCCCTCTGCTCGCTGAGCCTTGGAGGCAGGGGGAGGTGATAGTGGACCCCGATGCTCTCCTTTTGGTCCGACGCCTGGAGAAGGGTTGCTTGTTCTGCTGCTTCTGCTGGTGCCAAAAAGGCTGTTTAGACTTGAAGACCACTTTATACATAGACTTGACAGATCTAAGGGCCTGTCCGCTGTCCTGTAGACCTGTAATATCATCTTTAATGTCTCCCCTGAAGAGGGCTGAAACTTGAAAGGAGACATCCTGAATTGCTGCCTGCACGTCTGGAGAAAGCCCAGAAATACAAAGCCAGGCATGACACTAGGCACACTGCCGTGGCGGTGGAGCGAGTCACTGCATCTATGGAATCGTAGGTGGCTCTCAGTGCATGTCTGCAAGAGATCTTGGACAAGCACAAGGCCTTAGTGAGTTCAGTCTTGAGGTCCGAATCCTCCACTGTCTCAACTCTAGCCTCGAGTTTAGCCATAGTGGGCTTTTGATAGGACATCATGTGTGCTATGTAGTTCAAAGAACACAGAGCACACGTAGAAGAGGCATAGACCTTGTGCCCAAACTGATCCAACTGCCTCGACTCCTTATGAGGAGAGGTGCTCATATGTTTGGGCCTAGCAGTACGATCGTGAGACGCAGCTATCGCGACAGAATCAGCCTTGGGTTCACAGCAAAGATGGGACATAGCCTCTGGCGTGTGACAGATCCAGTCCGCCTTTTTGGGGACGGCCGGGAAAGAGTGAGGCAACTGCCAAATGGTAGAGCAGAGATCCTAATGGGGCAGTCCAAGGAGGAATCTGAATGGGAGACACCTCTCATGTCTAGATGTTCCGCTTGACGTTTGGGGTCTTGTTCCTCTGCATTCCATCTGTTGGTCTGCTGGAGGATACGGAGAGTGCTGTGAAGGAGGGATCTTCTGGAGGAGACCTGGGAGACTTCTTATCCCTAGCCCCCATGGTTCCAGATAGATCTCACGAAGAAGAGGCGGAAGAGTCCGCACTGGACTCTGAGGATTCCTTTCTAGTCAGATGTTCTAACTCCTGTTAAAATGACCTCCCGAATGGCCCCTCCTGAAATGTGCACAGTGGCCAAATGGTGAGAACCCACATCTGAAAGAGCGAGGGGGGGGTAGGGTAAGCACCGGGGCCAGCAGTCTTGTTCAGGTCAGATACCAACTGTGCTCTGGCCTCCTGCCACCAGGTCTGGAACATGGCCTGGAGGACCTGTTGAGGTGGAGGCTGGTAGTAAGGGGGCCCCCCCCATCCCCAAATGAGGGGGAGGGTGCCCTGGTCCCTGAAAAGACGGCAGTGCATAGAGCGGTGCCTAATATCCCAGGTAGTAACTGTGGGCATAAGGCGCAGACATCGGGCCTGTCAGGTAACCAGACGTCAGAAAGCCTGGGTAATGTGGGTAGCTAAAAGGGGGAATCTTGGGGAACGCCATGCTGGTCCAGGGGAGGTCAGAGGCCTTGAAGGGCCTGAAAAGGGACCAGGCACCGGAGAAGCTGGTGTCAGGGGTGTCCGTAGGGGCCCTGAAAGCAGCTCTGACAGTAGCTGATCTAAAAAGTCAGGCAGAGCATCAGTCGTCTGAAGCATGAAGTCTGACGGAGGAACCTCTGGTGTCTGAGCGAAGGTAGGGCCAGACAGGAGAGGAAGGTCCCTAGGAGTCTGCATGAGGGTTCCCAGGGAGAGGACCCGCAGGATCGGGGTGAGGGGTAACTTTCAAGTACCTCAAGGGAATCAAAGTCCAAAATGGTAGCATCTTTCAGAAAGATATGTGCAAGAACAAGGGGACACAATTTGAAGATAGAAGGGGGAACAGCTCGGGGGCAATGTGAAGAAATACAGGTTACTCACCTGTAACAGGAGTTCTAGGAATGGTATATGTTGTTCATCCACACTTACTGGCAGGTTCCTTGCCGCTTTAAATCTTGCCGGAAGGTCTTCAAGCTGGCTCCTCCCACCCACCCGGGTGGTAAAACTCTCGGCTCCGCCCCATGACGCCAGATCTGGCCCGCTGGAAGCTCAGGTTGTGCGTCGAAGCCTGGGAGGTCGGGTGGGTCGTGTGGATGAACAACATATACCATTCCTAGAACTCCTGTTACAGGTGAGTAACCTGTATTTCTAGGGACATGGATATGTTGTTCATCCACACTTACTGGCAGACTCCTAGCAGTTCTCCGGGAGGAGGGAGGCAAGGCGCACACCCCCTACTTAGGAAATAAAGACAGGAGAACCGAGGCCCCAAAACCAGCATCCCGGCGTGACTCAAGGTCGATGTGGTAAAGGGTAATTAAGGTGTGTGCTGACTTCCAGGTAGCAGCCCTGCAGATTTCCTGGATAGGGACGTCCCTGGAAGCAGCCACCGATGCAGCAGTATGGCGGGTAGAATGAGCTCTTATCCTCTGGGAGGCTCCATGCCCGCCAACTTATAGCAGAGATCTATGCAGGAGGTGACCCATCTGCTTATCATCCGGCTTGGCTGCAGGTCTGCCAGGTGGCGGCTTCAGCGTGGTGACAAACGGCTGGCTGAACCTCTCCCCAATTTCAGCCCGTGGCTCCCTTATAATAAGCGAAGCCCTTCGCTAGGTCCAAAGTATGGAGCCTATATTCGGCCTCCGAGGTGTGATTGGGGTAGAACACCAGCAGAGTCAACACCTGGTTAAGGTGAAACTCCGACACCACCTTCGGAAGGAATTTCGGGTGGGGGCACAGGACAACCTTGTCCCTGTGGAAGACCAGGTAAGGAGACTCAACGCTAAGCGCCTGGAGTTCTCCCATCCTTCTGGCTGACGTGATAGCCACCAAGAAGGCGGTCTTCCACGACAGGTGGGAGAGATCACACCTGTGCATTGGTTTGAATGGCTTGCCCATGAGCTTTGCCAGTACCAGCAGTAAATCTCACGGAGGTGGGGGTTCCCGCACTGGAGGGGAAATGTGATGAAGGCCTTTGAAAAAGTGCCCGACCACCTTCTCCTGCGCCACCGACTGCTCCCCGGCCCGCGCCTGGTAAGCAGAGATGGCTGCCAGGTGCACCTTTAGGGTCGTCGACCTAAGCCCTTGACTAGATAGGGACCATAGATAGTCCAAAATGCTGGCCACAGAACAGGAGGAAGGGTCCAAACCCTTGCCTCGACACCAAATGGAAAATCTTTTCCATTTGAAGGCGTAGCATTTTCTGGTCGACTCCTTACGGGACGCCTCAACGACGTTGAGGACCTCGTCGGAAAGACCCAAGGCCTGGAACTCTAGCCGCTCAGGAACCAGGCCGTCAGGTGCAGGGATTGAAGGTCCGGATGGAACACCTTCCCCTGATTGACCGAGAGCAGGTCCGGGCGAGCTGGAAGCTGCCTCGGGAGCCTGGAGCCGAGGCTGAGGAGATCTGGGTACCAGAACTGGCGGGGCCAGTCTGGGGCTATCAGAATCACCTGCGCCTTGTCCCTCCTCGCCTTGAGAAGCACCTTGTGAATAAAGGGAAATGGGGGAAAGGTGTAGAAGAGGCCCGGGGTCCACAGCCTCGAGAAGGCATCCCCCTGCAGCGAGCCCTGCTGAGGGGGGCAGGCATGAAACAGCCTCTGCTTCGCGTTCTCCCTGGAGGCAAACAGGTCCACCTGAGGTGTGCCCCAGAGGGAGAACAGATCTTGTACTACCTCCGGCAGGAGAGACCACTCGTGAGATGCAGCCCCTATCCGGCTCAGGGCATCGGCCAGGGTGTTGGAGGCTCCTGCCACATGAATGGCTAGGAGATCCGCCTCCAGGCTGCGCACGAGTGACCAAATGCGGAGAGCTTCCTTGCATAGAAGCAGGGAGCGCGTCCCGCCCTGGCGGTTTAGGTAGTACATGGTCGTGGTATTGTCCGTCTGGACTCGGACCACTTGACCCCGGAGAAACGGAGCAAAGGCGGTGAGAGCTAGGTGGACCGCTCGGAGCTCCAGCAGGTTGATGTGGCATCGGGACTCCCGCGGGGACCAGAGGCCGTGCACTCGGTGTTCCCCCAGATGGGCACCCCAACCCATCAGAGAGGCATCGGTCGACAGAGACCGCCGGCTCGGGCGGAAACGGATGCCCTCCTGCAGATGGGATGGAACGTCCACCACTGGAGAGCTGCTCCACATCTCCTGGGTCACTATCACTAGCTGGTCCAATGGATCGCAGCGCTAGACCACTGGCTGGCCAGCCCCACTGAAGGGGCGATGCCAGCGTGCTCCACGACCACGCTGGTACAGGCCGCCATGAGACCCAGGAGGCGAGGAAGTCCCGGCAGGGCGCGATTGCCCAACCAGAAATGATTGGGCAAAGGAGGCAAGAACTCGGCCCTGTCCGCCGGGAGCCGGCTCTGGCTCGTAGAGTCTCGAGCTCTGCCCCAATGAACAGGATCACCTGCTTCGGCTCGAGTTCCGATTTGGCCTCGTTGATAAGAAGGCCTACCCGAGAGCAAACCTGGAGGGCCAGATCTCTGGACCGCTCCACCTCCTGTCTGGAGGGGGCTGCTATCAGCCAATCGTCCAGGTAAGGGTACACCCGGAACCCTCGGCGCTGCAGGAAAGCTGTCACCACTGCCATGCATTTGGTGAAGACCCTGGGAGCTAGAGATAAGCCGAAGGGCATGGCTTGGAACTCGAAGAGGGATCCCTCCGCTTGAAGCGGAGGAATCTCGAGCGACGGATGGATAGGGACGGAAAGAACGCGTCCTGAAAGTCCAGAGAGCAGAACCACACGCCGTGTTCCAGAGATGGTATTATCTGAGCCAGAGTGACCATTCTGAAGGTTCGAGACCTTAGGAACTTGTTTAGGTCGTGTAGGTCGAGAATGGGGCGCCAGCCCCCCGTCCGTTTCGGGACCAGGAAATACCTGGACACGAACCCCAGTTCTGAGGGAGGGTCCTCCACCTCTCTTATCACCTCCTTCTGGAGGAGGAGAGCGATGTCGGCTCGACGAGCCGCCAGTGAGGCTGGGGACCCCGAAGCCCCCCGAGGGGCGACGGCTCTGTAGGGCAGGGCCTGCTCGAACTCTAGAGGAAGGCCTCTTCCCACCATCTCCAGTACCCACCTGTCCGTGGTAACAGCGGACCAGGCAGAAAGGAAGTGCCGGAGCCGTCCCCCCACTGGGGAACCAGGGTTGAGGTGACGGGAATGGGGGCGACACCCCTCAGCCCATCACTGAGCAGGCTTAGAAGAGGGACCGGCCGAGGGACCTCCTGGGCCTTTTCCTCCCTGCTTCCTGTTGGAGGAAGCAGACTGCTTGGGTTTGGGGTACCAAGGCCAAGCCTGCTGGCCCTGACGTTGCTGGGCCGGGCGCGCCGTGGGCACAGAAGGACGAAAAGGTTTAGGCTGAGGCTTACGGCCTTTGTCCTTCTGCGCGGAAGAGACAGAGTCCAAAGTAGCATTGGACTTTTCGATCCTCTGCAGGTGACCTTCCACCCCAGGGCCGAAGAGATCAGTCCCCAAAAAGGGAACATCCGCCAACTTGTGCTGGGTATCCGAGGTGAAGGTGGATATCCTCAGCCATGCCCGCCGACGCATGGCCACTGCGGTCGCCACTGATCTGGCACATGAGTCTCCAATGTCAAGAGCAGTCTGGAGCTGCTGCTTCGCACTGCCCTGGTCCGCACCTGCCGGACCGTAGTCTGCAGGTCCGGGGAGATGGGGAACAACCTCATCCAGGGAGCCCAACAGGGCATGAGAAAAATGTGCCATAAGGGCGGCCGACTGGCCTGGCCGAAGGCCGGAGAGGGCACGCAGCGTAGACTTTCCGCCGGGCAGAATCCAATTTCTTGGATTCCTTGTCGGGAGGTTTGTCAACATCCCTGGCGTTCCTGGCGCGCCGGAAAACGCTGTCGGTAACCAGCTCCTCCGCAGAGGGGTGTTCCGAAAAACCGGACAGGGAACCGGTATGGACCGCATACTTCCTGGCCATCCTGGCCGAAGGCGCAGGGCAGGAAGCAGGACGCTGCCATAGTTCCAAGGCCGGACCAACAATGGCTTCGGCCACCGGAAAGGCCTCCGTAGGAGAATCCCTCGTTCCAGAATCTCCGTGAGGGATATCTGGCCGCTTAGAAACGGGTTCGAAGCCATCCCAGTGGACTCGAGATGAGCTGGCAGCCTAGAAAGCGACGGGGGCTATCGTCCACTGACTGCCCTCCTGAGGACTCCCAAGTCCATGCGCTTGGAGAACAGGGAGGAGTCATCTTCGGACTCTGAAGAGTCTTCGAAGAGCTGCCTCGAGCCTGAGACACCCTTCACCTGCCGAGGTTTATCGGGAGTGAGAGTGACAGACAGCCTATGGGGCAGTCCCTGAGCCGACCGAGAATTTTTGGTAGGAGCCCCAACTAACTGCTGAGGAGGCGGAGGTTCCACCAAAATCGGTGGGGCAGCTGGAATAGGCCGAGCAACCGGCCTGGGAACAGGCTCCTTGACCACCGCGAGGGGTTGTTTCGGCCGCTCCGGTGACAGCCACTTAATGGCCGGTGAAGACGACTGGGTCGGCTTATTCCTGGCCAAAAGCAGCTGTTGCCACATAAGCTCCTCGTATTTACGGCGCAGCTTGCGCCCAAGCCTCCCCTCGTCCGAGGAGGAGGAAGAGCGGCGGCGCCGCTTACCGTGGTGCCGAGACCGCCTATGACGGCGGGATCGGCTGGACCGCGAGGAGGTCAGAGACAGAGACCGAGAATCTCGGCTAGGCCGGTGAGGTGGGGTGCCGAGGATTGGCACTCCCTTCGGCTCGGAAGATTCCACTGACGGCTCCGGAACCGGAGGCACAGTCGAGCCGACGGGATCCTCAACTCTCGCCGGGGGAACCGGGGAGAAGGGAATATCAGCTTCACCAGCCGACAACCAGTCTAACAGGTCGAGAAAAATCTTGACCGCGTTGTCGGGGTCTCGGTCAACTGGCCTGACGGGGACACCGTGAAGCCAGTGGCCGGAGCTGGGGGTTCGACCGAAGTCGACTGTTGACCAGGGGAGGGAGATCTTTCCCGCTCTCAAGAGCGTCAACGATGGGACTTACCTTGCTCTTTTTTGACAGAGAAAATGGTCCAGAAGAGGTTGGACCCTCGCCTCTAGTCGAGAGGGTCAGACAGAGCTCCTTGAAAGAAGCAGAGTAAGAGGCGCCGAGAGGGAGCGGGACGAATGCCACGGCCGAAGATGGAGCAGCCTGCGCCACCTCCTCTTCGAGGGCGATCATCTGCTCGAGCTGTTCCGCTGAGCCCGCAGCCGCAGACACCGCCAATCTGGCCTCCTTCGACTTGACCGGTGGAAATCTTCTCGGGACGCCCCAGCTGCAAACGGGCAGCACGATCTTCGAGGACACAGGCCGAAAAGGAAGAGCATAGATCGCAAGCTCGCGGTCGTGCTCAAGGCCTAAACAGAAGACGCACGTGGAGTGCGGGTCCGTCGACATTTTCTGATTCGCAGGGCATCTCCGAAACCCGGAGTCGATGCATCCATCGCAGTCACAGGAGAAGAAGACCAAAGTCTTTTAGAAATCTAGACGAACTTTTGAAGTTTGAAGAGTTAGGAACCAGTCTTAATCGCAGAGCATTAAGGAGGGAACCTGAGCTTCCAAGCGGTAAGGAAGATCTGGCGTCATGGGGCGGAGCCGAGAGTTTTACCACCCGGGTGGGTGGGAGGAGCCAGCTTGAAGACCTTCCGGCAAGATTTAAAAACGGCAAGGAACCTGCCAGTAAGTGTGGATGAACAACATATCCATGTCCCTAGAAGTATTTTTTCCACAGAGAGTGGACGATGAATGGAACGGCCTTCCTGTGGTCGTGGGGTCAAAAACAGTGGGGGAATTCAAGAATGCATGGGACAGACATAAGGCAATTCTGGTGGTGGGGGGAGGGGGGTAGAAAGTAGGCTGTTTTTCAACTTGGACCTGCAGCTTATCCAATAGGTAGGGAAATGGGCAGACTAGGTGGGCCAAGCGGTCCTCATCTGCCATCAAAGTCTGTTTCTATGTAACCTGTAGTGGAGTGGAGGAGGAATGCACCACATCCAGAGGACCCACTTCCACCTCCATCCTGGATTGAAGGTTGGGTACAGGAGGTTCCACTTGGGAAGGTGGAGGGGAAGTTTCTTACCCAGGAGGGACCTGGCAAGAGGGCTGGCCAAGAGAGGTCAGAGAGCTCGACCGGGCATCAGGTAATCCGGTGTCAGCCCCTGATGGGCGAGCTTCGACTGGGTGGTTGCCGGAGTCCCGAGTGGCAGACTTATCGGTTGAGGAAGAAGAAGAAAGCACCATGCAGGCAGAGGGCAAGCCTTCGACAGACTTTTCGGCTAGTGCTGGGCGGATTCCCTCACGGCGTGAATCAGTCTTACTGAAGACTGGGCGGGCTCCAGAAGAACCAGAGTTCGGCTCACTGGTGGAGACCGTGCGATTGCCGAGGATCTTGACATGCAACTTAAACGGTCAAAGACCCAGGTTTGGAGCCAATCCTGTTGGGCTTGAAAGTTTAGGAGATACCTGGAGAACCTGGACGAAGAAGAAGCCTGGACTGTCACCAGGGAAATTGGTGTGGGAGTGGCCTTGTCAGACGGGGAGACCGTGGTCTTGGGGCTGGCGGCCTTAGTGGAGGAGACCCACTCCCGGTCCTCCAGATGCTCCTGGTGCTTTTTTTCGTTTTTCTGCTCCGGAGAGGGGGAAGAAGCGGATTCCCTCAGCTTTTGCATCTCCTGCTCCAAGGAGGCCATCCTGGATTTCAGAAGATGGGCTTCCAGGGCTTGCTGCCTGTGTTTGCGTGTGGCCTGGTTAAAAAGCTTGCAGTCTGGGGCAGGCCTCGGTGTCGTGACCCAGGCCTAGGCAGAAGAGGCAGAGTTTATGGCCGTCCTTGCGAGGAATCTGTGTGCCGGACTGTCATGGGTGGAGAAGACAAAAGATGAATTAAGCAAACTCTTTCGAGAAAATAAGAAAAGGACTAGAACAAAACAGCAATCAACTGCAACAATGTTTACGGAGAGGTTCTTGCGCAGGTCGAAGGCTAGAAAGAACTAGAAGGTGGGTGCGGGGACCACCCCACTATATAGGGTCACGCTGATGTCGGGGTTGGCAGTCCCCCGCTAGACATCGCTAGCAAAAGTTTGCCATGCGGTACTGACACCAGAGGGCGCAGCCCTACATGTTAATGACCTACTACAGGAGCCCTCTTAAAGATTTCCCAAAACTGTGGTACACCCCTACCTAAGAAAGTGTCCCACAGTAGTCACTGTGCTTGGGACAGCAAAATGAAAAAGGCACGCAAACTGGCTGTACACGTGTGTACCCTACACCAACTAAAGTATGTGAAGAGAGAAATAGCTAGATATGCTACACCAAAAGATCTAGATGATGCCGCAAATGGTAGTACAGTACTTGCACAATTGTTGATGTCTTGGTTCCTGTATCAGAGCGGCTCACTCATAAACCCTCCTTCCCCAACAGTGGCTATATTTCACAATGCTGCTCCTGCTCTCATCTAAGTAGTCTGTGCTATCTGGTGATCAGAGATGTTTAGAGAGCAAATAAAGCACCCTCCCCTGGTGGTGTAGGGAGTTGCAGCAGGCTTGTCCAGCCCCTAGCCATCTATCAATTATCAGCTGCCATGTTGAGTCTGCTTCCACTCCAGGCAGTTGGAGCATCCAAGAACCATACCCACAGCATGGTACAAGAAAAATTAAAAACAAAAACTAGGTGCCTAGAAATGTCCAGTAGAGGGGACCAGGGAGTTGCATGGTCAAAGGACATTACCCACAGAGAGGTTCTACAGTGCTGGCCCAACCGTATGTTTACCAGGCTGGGCCTTTTTTAAGCATTGTATGACAGAACCCAAACGACAGAATACATCCAGACACTGTTTTAGCCAGCAAACACTATGTTGTACATGGGCAACGGACATGGCGAGAACAAGCTGCTGATCAGACCGTCTACTTGAGTCCCACCTTTTCTGAGCCTTCCTGCAAAAAACATTCTACATTGCAAAGAAGCACCAAACAATCTATTAATCAAATATGTTTTGGTGTCCAGCAATTCACTCCCACTTACAGCATAAGGCAACTGACAGGGAGTGAGGCCTGACTGGATTCACCCCAGAATCCTAAAAGTAGTAAGGGGGGGACCTAGTGACACCACTGACCACGCTTTAACAAATCATGGCAGGATGGGGTGGTACCCGAGGACTGGAGGAGGACAGATGTGATTCCCCTTCACAAAAGTGGGAGCAAGGCAGAAGCTGGAAACTACAGACCTGTAAGTTTGACCTCAGTGGTAGGGAAAATGATGGAATCACTTCTGAAAGAAAGAACTGTTGAATACTAGAGGCCAGCGGGGCACAGGACCCAAAGCAGCATGGAGTTCCAGCAGGAAGGTCATGTCAGACGAATCTAATTGATTTCTTTGACTGGGTGACCAAAGTAATAGACCAGGGAGGGACTGTGGATACAGCCTACCTAGACTTTAGCAAGGCATTTGACACAGTCCCGCACAAAAGATTAATAATCAAGTTGCCAGCCTGGGAGTGGGTCCCAGGGTGGTTGCTTGGGTAGCAAACTGGCTGCTCAACAGGACACAGAAGGTAATAGTGAATGGAACACATTCCGAAGAAAAGGGGGTCACTAGTGGAGTACCTCAGGGCTCAGTACTGGGTCCAGTCCTCTAACATCTTTATAGGTGATATTGCAGAGGGTCTGGAGGGAAAGGTATGCCTCTTTGCAGAGGACACAAAGATCTGTAACAGAGTTGATACACAAGAGGGGGTAGAAAAGATGAGAAGGGACCTGGCAAGGTTGGAGGAATGGTCAGACATATGGCAACTTAGATTCAATGCAAAGTACAACAAAGTAATGCACCTGGGAAACAAAAACCCAAGAGAAGAGTACACAACAGCAGGGGAGGTACTAACAACAAAAAAAATGGAAAGGGACCTGGGGTAGTCATATCAGATGACCTAAAGGCGGGTAAGCAATGTGAGAAGTCGGTAAGGAGAGCCGGGGGATACTGGGATGCATAGAAGGGGCATCACAGGTAGAAAAAGGGAAAGTGGTTATCCCTCTATACAGTCAGTTGGTGAGACCCCATCTGGAGTACTGTGTGCAGTTTTGGAGACCTCATCTACGCAAGGACATAGACAGGATGGAAGCAGCCCACAGGAGGGCAACTAAAATGGTGCAGGGTCTGCAGCAGAAACCATATGAAGAGAGACAGAGAGCTTAATATGTATACCCTTGATAAAAGGAGGGACGGGGGGGGAACATGATAGAAACTTTCAAGTACCTCAAGGGAATCAACAAAGTCCAGGAAGGTAGCATCTTTCAGAAAAAGATGTGTAAGAACAAGGGGGCACAATTTAAAGATAAAGATAGAGGGGGGACGGCTCAGCGGTAATGTGAGGAATCCCCCCCCCCCACGGAGAGAGTGGTGGAAACATGGAACCGCCTTCCTGAGGAGGTTGTTGGGTCCAACAGTTGGGGAATTCAAACATGCATGGGACAGACATAAGGCAATTATAGTGTGTGTGTGTGTGTGTGTGTGTGTGTGGGGGGTTTGCAGGAAGTAGGCTATTGGTTAACTAGAATCTGCAGCTTATCCAGTAGGTAGGGAAATGGGCAGACTGGATGGGCCAAGTGGTCCTTATCCTCCAAAGTCTATGTTTGTTATGTTTCTATGAGTTCAGGCCTACCACTCTGGTTAGGACAAAGGGGGACTTCGACAGTTTGTGTGCCTTAACATTGCAGCCTCTTGCAGCAAGATTTTGCATCAAGCTCCACAGCCCTTTTCATTAGGTTAATTTCGATAATCATAACATTCATTACATTGCAACACAAAAAGAGAAAGAAAGAAATTAATCCAGAATGAATAGATTAGAAACAATATATTTGAGGTTAAAACAAAAACTGGTAAATAAAACCATAGCTTATTGTGTCTTCTGAAGAAAATGTGAGACCTCAAACTGCATTAAAGAGTGTATGCACAAGAAATTTTCTAATATTGCTCGACAGGGAAGTTAGAGTACAGAACCCAATAAACACACTGTACTGTAAACTTAACTACAGAAGTTGTCTGTTCAAAACACTTGGGAAAAGAATCCAAACTGAATTAAACAACTCAGGTTTGTCTACTACTTTATAGCTGGTCTTTTCATTAATAGCGGTACTACTCATATTTGTACCAGTCTTCCAAAGAAGGTGTGACAGCTGTTTTCCAGTTCAAAAGAATTAACCATTTAACACCCAGTGAAGCTAATATCCAGCTTCTTTGGTTTTTGTTTAGATAAGTACTGTCTGGTATTATGCCCAAATCAGAGAAATGCTGCATTTGGTTTGGGGGGAGGGGGGGGGGAGAGAGATTGTTTGATTTAACACTGTGGAGCATACATCTAAACACAGAGTTCTAAAACTGGTCAATTTTAGGACACCAGAGCAGGAGCGAGGTTAGCATACGGAGAACATCTCCAGCACTTGCCTCCTGGCAAAAATGCCATATTTTGAAGTCAGGGTTAGGGGATAAGAAAAAATTACTCACCATAGTAATTGTGTTTCTTCTAATGGGGTCTTGCTGTATTCAGACATATGCGGTTAACCCCAGCACTTGAACTGCTCCAGAGAGGAAAAAGTTAAATTTTATGCAGAGCATAGAACGTTGAGCTTGAGCTCAAATCTCTGCTGCACTCTGAAGTGTAACCGTCAGATTCTTATGAACTAATACTAACTTACCCAACTATGTGGAAATTGTAAGAGTTTACTAGCCAAAAAGGCAACCACATATTTTGGATCCCTCAAAGACTCAAGTTGAGAAATCCAAAACAAAAACTAGGTAGTGAACAAATAATTACCAAATTATAACAACCCACTCCCCTTGATAAGTACACCCCCAAGGTGCAACACTGCGCCTGCCCACCCACTTCCCAAAAAACAGGTTCTGAGAGGGAGGTCAGAATACAGCAAGACTCCATTAGAAGAAACACAATTACCAAGATGAATAATTTTTTCTTCTAACATGAAGTCTTACTATATTCTGACACATGCAGACTACCAAGCAGTACACCTCTATAGAAGAGGGATCAAGCCTATTTTGGGAATAGGCTCTGCAGTACTGCTGTACCAAACCGAGCACTACTCTTAGCCTGGATATCCAGAGAGTAATGCTTGGTGAATGTATGGATCGTTTTCCAGGCGGCTGCTTTGCATCTCTCTAGTAAGGGCACATCTCTGGCAGCAGCTGTACCTCTGGTCAAATGAGATCTCAGGCCTGAGGGTGGTGTTTTGCCTAGCTTTTCATAGCAGAATTGTGTACAAGAGAATCCACCTGGCAATAGTTCTTAGTGGCAGGTTTGCCCTTTCCCACTTCCCTGTAAGTGAGGAACAACTGGAGGGAGTCAAACCAGAGTGCCTTAGTACGCTCAATGTAGTAGCTAAGGGCCCTTTTAACATCCAAACTGTGTAATCTCTTCTGAAGAATGATTAGTGAAGAAAACGGAGAGACATGGATTGGTTCAGATGAAAGTCTGAAACCACTTTGGGTAAGAACCTCCTGTTGGTTCCAAGGACCACCTTAGCTCTATGGAATGAGATAAAAATCAGGCTCCACTGACAGAGCTTGCAATTCACCGATACATCTGGCAGAGAGAATAGCTAGCAGGAACAGTTTTCCAAGTCAAGTACTTAAGCTCTGCTAAAGACAAAGGCTCAAAAGGGGATTGCATAAGCTGAGCAATGCAAACATTAACTCATTCAGGCCTAGAGACGTCTGTAGGCGGCATCTGAAAGCATAGCCACTCGGGACAATAACGCCTGTAGATGTACTCAACTGACTTTCACTCAGGCATAGAAATGTCTGAGGAAGTCAGCAGTTTTTACCCAACTATTAAACAAACCGAATTGCTTAGAATTGAATGCATAGCACCATTAGAAAGGTAATTTTGCTGCAGATACTTTGTGTCTATCATGTATACTTTAGGAGTTATTCATATTTGTTTAAGGTATGGTGTGCATGGCTAACATTTGTCTCAAGCCTCACCTAAGCACCTTGAATAAATCTGAGAAAAAAAAAGTTTGGTATTTCAGCTACTATAAAATAAAAACTAAATTGATTACAATTGATTGCATAGCACCATTAGAAAGGTTATTTTGTGCTGAACAATTTTGCCACTGATACTTTGTGTCTACCACATGTACTTTAGGAGTTATTTGCATTTGTTTAAGGTATGGTGTACATGGCTGACATTTGTCTCATGCGCCACTTAAGCACCTTGAAAAATATCAGAAAAAAAATCAGTTTAGTATTTTAGCTAGTATAAAATAAAAACTAAATTGATTACACCCGATTGCATAGCACCATTGGACAGGTAACGCTGTGCTGAACTGCCACTCATACTCTGTGTGTAGCACTTACGGTTCAAGGGGTAGTCACATTTGTTTGTGGCATGCTAATTATGGCTTGGTTTTGCTTAGAAAGGCCCAGGATGCAGTGCTAAGAGTACACAGGGCACAAGTGGTGGAAGTCTCAAACAGCTCTTGTGGTGTGAATAAGTTAAGGTCCCAAGCAGGAGTAGGATCCCTAAAGGGGGGATTGGTATGAAGCAATCCCTTGAAAAATTACAGAAAACAGGATGAGATGCCAGTGAGGAGGGCTTTCCTACTGACAGAAAAGCAGAAACAGCTGACAAGTGTACTTTGAGGGTAGCTGGTCTGAGACCTAGGCCATTAAGATGAACCATGTAATCCAGAACTGTAGACAAGTCAGCAGTATCTGGGGATATATGGTTCTTGGAACACCAAATACTGAACCTTTTCCATTTGGTGTTATAAGTTTTTTCTGGTGGCAGGTTTTAGAGAGGCTTTGACAATGTCCAGAACCCCCTGAGACAGGTGCAACCCTGCATATTCTAACTCTTCAAGAGCCATACCTTGAGATTGAGAGACCAAAGGTTGGGATACCAGATCCTCCCCTGACAGAAGGTTAACAAGTTGTGATTCCTGGGAAGAGATGGGGGAATATGGACCGCTAGGGACAGCAACATGGGATATCAAGGCTGCCTGGCCCAATCTGGAGCGATCAGGATCACTTTGCAAGATTGTGCCCTTATCTTGGCCAGGACCTTTAACAGTAGAGGAAAAGGAGGGAAGGCATACAGAAATGTCCCTTCCCAATCCAGAATCAGAGCATCCAGAGGGACTGAGCCCAAGACTGGGAGTCTGCGACAGAAGAGGAAGTTGGTGATTGTCTGGGGCTGCAAAGAGATCTCTGGAGTGCCCCACCTTGAAAAATCACTTTTAAACACTAGGGGATCCAGGGACCATTCGTGATGGTCCTGGGAAATCCTGCTCAATGCATCTGCTAGCACATTGTCCTTTCCTGGGAGGTGGACTGCAGCCAGAGAGGTCTGTAGAGAATAAGCCAGGGGCCATACTTCATGGCTTCCGTGCACGAGGCCATAGACAGAGTGCCTCCCTGCTTGTTGATATACCACATTGTGGTGGTGTCTGTCCCGACCTGAACCACCTTGTTCTGTACCGATTCCGAGAAGGCTTGCAGGGCCAGGTAAACTGCCCTGAGCTCCAGAAGACTGATGAGGAGACTAGACTCCTGAGTGGACCACACTCCCTGGGCTGTTAAGAGTCCCCAGGTGAGCTCCCCACCCCAGGAGAGAAGCATCTGTGGTTAGGACCACAAAATGGGACTGAGTGATAAATGGGATCCCTTGCCTGAGATTGTCCTGCTCCTGCCACCATTGAAGAGCCTGGATCAGGGTCTGAGTCACTGGTATGAGTTTGGTTGCAGGATCTTTTTTCTGAGACCAAAAGGCTCTCAGGTGAAACTGAATGTCCCTCATCTGAAATCTTGCCCCTTGGACCACTGCAGTGGGAGCTGCCATGTGGCCAAGAAGCTGAAGGAAGTGCCTTGCTCGTCGAGAAACCAGAAGGTGTTAAGAAGCAGCCAGCTCTATGATGGCCCTTACCAAGGGGAGAAATGCTCTTGCTTTGACAGTATCCAGCTCTACCCCTATGAAGGTCAGAAGCTGTACTGGCTCGAGAACGGACTTGGGAAGACTGATAAGAAATACTAGAGAAGTGAGCACTTGCTGGGTCACTTGTAGATCTGACTTTACTTGGTCTGGAGACTGACCCACAATGAGTCAGTCATCTGGATACGGGAATATGGAGATATTTTTTCTCCTTAAAAAAGCTACTACTACTGCTAGGCATTTTGTGAACACCCTTGGAGCCGATGTTAGGCCAAAGGGCATTGCTCTGAACTGGTAATGGCCCGAGGTACTTTCTGTGGGAGCACCTGCTGGGAATGTGAAAGTAGGCATCCTTTAGGTCCAGGGAGGCTAGCCAGTCCCCTGGCCTTAGAGAGGGAAGGATTATTCTGAGTCACCATTTTGAACTTTGGCTTCAATAGATGTGTGTTCAGGTATCTTAAGTCTAGGATGGGCAGCCACCCCCCAACCCCCATTCTCTCCTCTTCCTTCGGGTAAGGAAGTATCTGGAGTACAGATCTTTGCCCATGTGAACTGTAAGGACTCACTCTGTGGCCCTTAAGGCCAGTGGAGATTAAACCTCTGCCTCTAGGTCAATGGTTTCGGAGATGTTTGCAGGTGGAAAAGATCTGGCTCTCAGCTTTGGGAATTTTTTTGAAGCAGAAAGCCAGTCCCTGGCTTACTACCTCCAGGACCCATTTGTCTGAGGTAACAGACTTCCAGTTCTGGAAGTAGTAAGCCAGCCTGCCTCCTACAGGAATTGGGGAATCGACCCAGGCTGACACATCAGGGTGTCTGCTTGGCAGGAGCCTTAGGTTGAGAGGCGGATGCAGCCCTGCTCATCCCCCTTTTACCTCTCCCTCTGAAGAACCCCCTCTGGGGAAAAAGGAGAGGAGGCCTGTGCTTGGTAGAAAGGCCTATGAAAAGGTCCGCCACTAGCTTGCTGCCTCTGAGGAGCTGCCTGCATTTCCTTGGCCTGTGCACTCCTATAGGTGGTCCTGTATTCATCCATCTTCTTCATATACCGTATATCTTCGATCTGAAGCCGCCCTCTATTACAAACCGCCCTCGAACTTGACGCAGCTTTAAACAGAATAATCCAACATAAGCCATCCTCCATCATTAGCCGCTATCGCAGAGTGAACGCACAGTGATCAACAGAGGTACGAGTTTGCACGCAGTAACTCCCATTACCTGACTCTACTCTCGACTCCATGTTTTGCTGTGATGTCACACGTCAGCAAGAAACAGTGCCTAGCAACGACCTTATCCTGGCAACCACTAGCAACCGCTATTAATTGGGTAATGAGTACCGTAACAATAAACGAGCTGGGCAGAGATGTTAGTTGGAAATAGTTTTTTTTTTTTTTAAATCGAAAATCACAAGCAGATAAAAATTAAGACTGTTCGCAACAGAATACAGCAGTTCAATTTCATCCGAGCGTGTTAGTTCACCCTCTGAACTGTCAGGCTCACAGTTCTCCTGTCTCTGCTGGATCAGTTAATCGCTACAACATTGGTTCAAGCCCCCCTCTGCGGTTTTCTTGATGAACTCCTCTCGCATCTTGCAGTAGTCCTCCCTCTTTTAGGCAGCCAATAATATCTGGATTACAACTTGTAATAGTGCAAACCTACAAAAACACACTAAATTGGTCGAACGCTCATTCACTTTTTGTTTTGTTATTAGGTTACAGGCTGACACACGTACCTGGAATGATTTAATGATAATTTCCTTCGAAACACTGCCAAGCAGTTTTTATCCATTTTAAGATTTTTTCTTTTCCCGGAGCCCATGGGTTTCCACCCTTTGTTAGCTCCCTTTCTTCATTGGCAATCCAGTTATCATAGCACTCCCTATATGCTGCCTTAAAGGGTGCATTCCAGCTGACATCTGCTGGTTGAAGAACTTTTGTGCATCCACCAGGGATGACAGAGATTATAGTCTGCGATTTAGCGCGAGTTTTCAATGAAGGGCAAATGTGGCAGCGGAAGGCGTCCCATACTAACAGTTTTCCGAATGCCATTGACCCCCAGACCTTGTCAAGCCACTGAATTGATGGATTCATCCATCCAGCCATTGTGTGACATGGCAACCACTACACCACTAATGCCTAATGTCTCTTTGGGCACCCTCTTCCCCTTGATAACCACTAAAGTTGGCAGCTTACGCCCGGCCACTGCAGCAAGACATACGGTCACCCGCTGTTTTTCCTGACCCGTTATGAGAGGGACATATTTGGACCCGATAAGATCTACAGTTCTATTTCCAGTCATATCAGCCCAGATTGCAGTCTCATCCATATTGCCCATCGTGATGGAGTGAGGTCAGAGGCAGCAATCTGTCACTTGCAGTAACATGCAAATTCTATTATTTTGGGCACAAAATCTTTTGTCTGTCTCTGCCCAGCTTTTAAACGGATAGTGAAGCCCCATTTCCACAAAAACTTGTCCACCCAACCTCGGCTGGCAGAAAAATGATGGATCCTGAACTATCGACATCGCTTTTAAAGCAATGGCTTTTCTAGTTACCCTGTAGTGCTGCTCCCTTTGTTCTGTAATCCATGCAGCAAGAATTTATTCGCTTTCAGGGTGCTTGGGTCGCCAACCGCCACCATCAAGCCATCGTCTTAAGATTGGAGCCCATGTACCCAGACAGTCCGTTTCTCTTCGAGAGAAGGCAGTTTCTTCCTCCAGTCCCGCAACTGCTTCTCATCGATATGCAGTGCAGCTGCAACTGGGCAATTTCCTTCTTTTTCCACTCTTCGAGCAGCTGCAACTTTAAATTCTAGGTCAAAAGACTTGCGCTTTGACATTGCAACTGTTGCATGCTACTAACAGGCAAAGAAACTGTAGTTTTTCAGACAATGATCATATCTGGATATGTAAATTGATCAATTGATTACAGAACGCGCTTGATAATTAGCCACCCTCGAACATAAACTGTAAGCGCAAGCAACAATTAGCACTATTAATCGCGGTTTTAAATCTAAGAGATAATTACTGTATCTCTTAGATTTAAAACCCAATAGCAATTGTTGCTTGTCGCCACGGCTTATGTTCGAGTGCGCTAATTATCAAGGGGCGCTCTGTAATCAATTGGTCCAAAGAACTAAGAGGTGGTGGCTGAACCTCTGGCTATCCTGTTTAGCCAATCACTGGAAACAGGGGAGGTACCCAAAGACTGGAGGACAGCAGATGTAGTCCCCTTATACAAAAGCTGGAACAAAGAGGAAGCAGGGAACTACAGACCAGTCAGCCTCACCTCGGTAGTGGGAAAGATCATGGAAGCACTACTGAAGGAGAGATTGGTGGAACATCTGGTTGTCAATGGACTACAGGACCCAAGGCAGCATGGTTTCACCAGGGGAGGTCATGTCAGACCAACCTCATTGAATTTTTGACTGGGTGACTAGGAAGTGGATCAGGGGAGGCAGTGGACATGGCCTATCTGGACTTCAGCAAGGCCTTTGACACTGTGCCACATAGAAGACTATTACACAAACTGGGGAATATGGGTGTGGGCAGGACACTAGTGTGGTGGGTAGGTAACTGGCTGGGTGGCAGGACACAGAGGGTGGTGGTAAATGGCTGTCACTCCACAGAGGAACAGTGACCAGTGGGGTACCACAGGGATCAGTCCTATTCAACATCTTCATCAGTGACATTGCGCAGGATCTAGAAGGCAGAATTTCACTGTTCGCTGATGACACAAAGCTCTGTAACAGAGTAGACACACCAGAGGTGTAGACAGAATGAGAAGGACCTGCAGAAACTTGAAGAATGGTCAAGGGTTTGGCAGTTGAAATTCAATGCAAAGAAGTGCAAGATAATGCATATGGGCACAAAAACCCGGCACAATATATCAGTTGGGGGTGAGGCTATAGCATGCACCAAGCAGGAAAGGGATCTTGGGGTTGTCATCTCTGATGACCTCAAGGTAGGAAACAGTGTGACAAGGCAGCAGGTAAAGCAAATAGGATGCTGGGATGTATAGGCAGGGGCATCACCAGCAGGAAAAGGGAGGTCATAATTCCGCTATACAAGACACTAGTGAGGCCCCACCTGGAGTACAGTGTATAGTTCTGGAGACCATACCTACGTAAGGACAGACAGGGTAGAGAAGGTTCAGAGGAGGGCAACAAAGATGGTGCATGGATTGCATAACAAGTCCTATGAAGACAGGTTGAAGGAACTGAACATGTACTCCCTGGAGGAGAGGAGGGAGAGAGGGGATATGATAGACATACAAGTATCTTACAGGGAGGAACAGGGTGCAGGAAAACACTATTTTTAAGCTGAAAAAGATGTTCCAGGACTAGAGGCATGGATGAAGTTGAGGGAGGACGATTCAGAGGAAACATGAGAAAGAATTTCTTCACAGAACGGGTGGTGGACAAGTGGAACACCCTGCCAGAGGAAGTGGTGGGGGCTGAAACAATCACGGGATTTAAGAATGCATGGGATAGACATAAAGGAATTCTAGAGGTCAGGGGTAAGGGGAAACAGACTTCTAGGAAAACAAACTGAACTTACAAGCTCAAATGGGCAGACTGGGTGGGCCATAGGCCCTTATCTGCCGACACTGTCTATGTATCTATGTAGACAATTATTAACAGGGAAATCCATAGCCTTAGCATGGGAATCGCTGCATTGCTGGTACAAGTACCCTGTACCCGAGCCTAACAGCATGCATCTCTTGTCCATCCATCTGTCCACAGGAGGTAAAGAATTTGGAGTTAATTTTTGTGTCCATTTCCCAAAAGACTTATGAAGCGAAATAGACAACCTTTTGGACTCTGGGATGTCCATCATCTCTACATAGTCAGGCTCCTCAGCTTCTTCCATAGGGAGCTGGAGGGTTTCTGCCACTTTCTTGTAGAACATAAAGTGGGAAGGGACTCAAAGCCTAAGAGAGGAAACACCAGAAGGCCTGTTCTGGCGGGTCCGTCTATAGGCTCATCCAGACCTATTACAACTACATCATCCCTCCAAGTCCAGTTCATAAAATCTTCAGGGGCATAATCTTGAACCGGAGGAACCGACCGAACCGAACGCCTGCCAGAAGGCGCCAGATCAGTCTGAACCTAACAAAGCGATTCCACTATGCTAATCGCTCGGGCAATTTCCTTGGTGGTCTGATGATGCAGTTCTGGATCCGAATCAGCAGATTTCCCTGACCGAACCGATCCCTCTGAATCGGCTCTCCTTTTGCCCGAAGGAGTATCACCCTGGTCAGAGGGCAATCCTGGTTCAGTCAGAACCGAACTGGGCTGGCCATCCAGGTCAGTGGACTTCTCGGCCTCCTTTTCCCTAAGCCTGCCCAATCTTTTATCCAGGGTGGCTTTAGTGAAATTCTTGCAAATCTGGCAGTCTGAATCAAGGTGGTCAAACCTCCAGACAATAAACCAGTGGTGTGGGAATCAGCCTTAGCAAAGGCCTTCTCACACTCTCTGCAGTGTTGAAACCCAGTGGGCCCGGTTTTTCTTTTGGGTTTTTCAGACGCAGCTATACTTAACAGAAAACTTACCCTTTACTCTGCTTTAGCCAGGCAAGACCCCCTTATTGGTTTCTAACAGTGTTACGGGTATTTGGGGGAAAAAAAAACAAACAAACAAAAAAAAAAAAAACACACACTTTTTTTAAAACCAATAAGGCCGGTACCACACATTAAATTCAAGGAAAAAAAAAAAAAAACAACACTTTACACAGCAACTGGTTCAGCCGAACTGGTTGAAAACTTAAATTTTGCAATTTCCACAAGTTTTTCAAAGCTAGTCCATTACCTACATACTTACTGTACCACAGACAGGGATCTGAAACAAGAAAACTATTAAATAAAATCTGTAAAAACAGACGCCTTTAACAGACCAAGAACTGTTAGCAAAGGAGAAATCTCTGGAGCGACTGTTCAGTTAGGCGGAGTAAAGAATCCGATGGTTACACTTCAAAGTGCAGCAGACAGAGGTTTGAACAGAGCTCGAGCTCGACGTTCTATGCTTGGCATAGAATTTAACTCTATCCTCTCTGGAGCAGTTGAAGTGCTGGGGCTAACTGCATATGTCAGAATACAGCAAGACTTCATGTTGTTTAAACACTAACATTTTGTACCGAATTAGTCTCCTTTGCATTTCTCTACTACATGTCTCATTTCCCATGCTTTCTCCCAATCCTCAGGAGAGGCTGAGATATCAAGTTCATGTTCCCACTTGTCTTTAAATGTGCATCAGGCTGCGAGAGTACTTTCCATGCCAATCTCTGTAGAAACTACTGTTGCCACTCGACGCTACAGATAAAGTCTGGGAGTAATCATTCCTGAAGGATGGCCATGCAGACAAAAGGACTGCTGGTATAGGGTGACACTAGTCGAGCAGTGATTGAGGAAAAGATCAACAGATCCTGTGCATCTGCAGTCTCAGCAATTTGTATCCTGTAGCTGTCAGACTCAAGGTCAGAAGACTGGCACAAGCAAGCAAGCAGATGGTCTGTGCTACTCGGTCAAAATCTTCATCCAGTCTATGAAAGCGCAAGAGGGAAGATCCCAGTGGTCTGAAGCCTTGTGACTGCAGAGAGAGAGAGAGAGAGAGAGACAGAATGTGGCGTTGTGAACACCAGGCAGCCTACGCCCACACCCTCCACTTAGGTCTGGTTTGTTTCAGTTCATTCACCAACATGCTCAGCCCCCAAGGAGAGCATAATGCTCTGTATCATTAGGCTGGCCTTAAGTAAACCTTTTTCAAAATAAAGGGTCGATTCAGAAAGATGAAGCAGATGAGCACCTAAGGTATGTATTTGGGCTAAGTTGCTCCACAACTGTGGAGTACCATACTTGTGATAGTATTCGCGACACACAGCCTCTTTTTTCCACCATTTAGATAGTGTACAATTCTCTACCTGTACGGCTCGAAAAAAAAAGGTACATGCTGTACCAGATTTCTAAGCTCATGACATGCAATTTATCTGATGTGTATTGTTGAGTCTAATTACTGTAACAGTTTTATTATTTGCACTTGACTACAATCACCTACATAAACGGGTACTGTGTGTTCATAGGCCCTTATTTTTAAATAAACTGAAACGGTACACTACATGCATAGAAGGAGCACAAAAAGGGGCTGGGTGCACGTCTGGGGTGGAGTGGGACCAGAAAGCAGACATCCAATTAGATGTCCAGGCTGGCACTAGAGTGGATCCCTGCTCTACACAGAGCACACATTTTTGGGATACGGCAGTCTTCCATGGACGGCAATCTGTGCAAGTGACAAGCAGCATTTCTTAAACCACCATTTAGATTTTGCTTTAATGAAGCCCCCCTTCCTAAAAAAGCTGGAGCTACAAAACATGCAGGTGTTTCCTTGATACTTCTTCCCCTTCTGCCAGTATGGTACTGCTGCATTTAATCAGCTCTTTAGTCATGTCAGCAGCCCCTCAGAAGAGAAAAGTGCTGAACCAGTTATGTTATCTCCCCACCCCCAAAAAGGCTTTTTTCAAATGCTGGTTTCCATTCTGCTATTGTTCCATCTTCATTTGCCTTTTACTAAACTCAAGCACCATTTTAGAATGGTAAGATGCACTTTATGTCCCTTTCAGCCACAGTGTTACCCAGTAAAACATGAATACATTATGTAACCAAAGAGCTGAATGAGGATAAGCCATGTCGCACAGTTCTTAGACTCCATCTTTACCACCAGTGTGAAGAAAAATGGTACTCCCCCAAAGTAGCTAAAAGAGATAAAGCCATAACAGATTGTTAACCAGTATTTTAAAAGCAGCTTCTACAAAAATGCAGGCTTAGTTTCAACGTAGTTCACCTTCAAGGTTAGGTCAAATCAGCCCCGTTTGCTTACCCGCAGCTGACCCACCACCATGCTCAAGACACAGCTATCTGGCGTTGGATGATGGTCCTGGGCAGTGATGCTGTGCTGAATTTTCTGAAATGGAAGGCTCTGGAAAAAACAAAGTGAAAATCAAAACCAACAGCATTTTGCATTCATCTCAACCATCACACAACAGAATGCAAATGTGGAACTAATCAAAATACTGTATTACTTAAGACCATGTACAAGTATTACAAAATAAACAATGCTAACAGTTAATGAAGCATCATGGTGGAGAAGACCCATGGAAAGCACCACCTAGTAACAGATTCTGATCTCAAGCAATGAAACAGCAAGTAAGCCTACCATCACACAACAGAATCTGCTCATTACAAATTCACCGACGTATTCCTTTGCTAACCATGGGAAATGCAACTCAAGATTAAGTTACTTACTGTAAACTTGTATGTCTTCTACAGTATCCCCTCCATCAAGCTCCTCTCTTTGGTCTTGGCACCAGGACCCTGGAGACAGAACTTTGGGTCTTTTGAAGCCAGTGCACAGCATGAATGAATGGTGACATGCAAGTCCCTGCAGCATATAAAGCAGTGGCAGCCCCAACCACCTCAATAATACATGCACATACATACACAGTGTGTAGAGAGTCTGGTAAATGGTGGGTGACAGAGTGTGACCCTATGGAACAGCTAACTCTGACAAGGTTACAGTAAGTAACTGTCTACAAACTCTTTCACAGAAGCACACTCCTCAGTCAAGTGACCATCTGCAATAAATCCCCTGGCTAGATAAGTTGCAGATAGGAGGACTCCTGAAGACCAAAATACCCTGTCGTATAGCCAACCTGAAACCACGGTTTCTAGATGAACACTTAGGGAATAGCATTTCATTAACATTTTCAGACAACTTCCAGTTCTGTCCCTACATATCTTTACGATAGGGACTTGCTGTGTTGGCGAGACAAAGGTCAGGAAGCATAGGCAAACCAGGAGCAATTGTAAAATTTGCAAGCAGCACTTTTTTTTGGATCAATAACAGTAAAATAAAAAAAAATTGTTCTGGACAGAGATTCACAAAGGCAGTACAAAGAAAAAGTAATCTGAGGGTCTCTCTAATTCTGCATTTCCATCTTGCCCTCCCTCCTACAAAAGACTGATCTCTATTTTATAAAGGTCTTTGCCTGGCAATACATTTCTTCATCCTAAACTTGAGACATCCCGTTTCTCACAAAATGCATCAGAACTTTGTCAGTTTCTTTCCTTGCAGGTGCAACAAAACAGAATATGGCATCTCAGAACTAATCTCCTCTGCAAATGAGCTTGTGCTGCATCTCAAGATTAACCCACTGAATTCTAGATCGCTTTTTGCAATCTTTTGCAATCATTTCAACAATGCAATTATATACACTGGCAACCAAAAAAAGCTGTTTCCACATACAGATTCACACAGATTTTTATAACCACAGATAAGCAAAAAAGAAACAGCAAGTGAAGGTAGGGAGATAGCCATAGAAGGGGACGGTGGTGGTGGTGGTCGCAAGACCGTCTCAGTGATCATTTTGGGTCTCAAGACAATTTGATCGCACTATCTATCGGACAAGAGAGACAAAGAGGACGGAACAGATCACTGCTTTAAACTTTCTGCACAATAAATGGGAAAGGGTCCGATTCAACCCTGTCAGAGTGATACCATGATATGGCCACGGCTCAAGAACTGTAACAGAACCTTCCAACTGCTTCCCTGTCAGGGAGTAACACTGCTGAAGGTACCTGATAATCAAGTTGGAAACATACAGTTTGGAAATTGGGACTCTTATTTGGATCAAGGGAGACAAACCTTTGATCGCCACCAGAGACAGCAACGGGGTCTGAGGGCAGCTCTGCTGTTTTCTGCCCTCCCCCTGCCTTGAGAATTTGAATTCAATTTTTGGACATAACTTTCCATCTCAGGTGACCTGCTTCTGAACAGACAGCGGTGGGAGCAGACCTGAGCCAGCCAATTAGGAGGAGCAGCAAAAGACACCAGATTTAAATCTTTTGGGGGGCTTACCTCTGCAGCTTGCTCACTCCCTTCCCAGACTGCCACCAGAGAACAGCAACGGGGTTCTGAGGGCAGTTGTTCTGTGCTCCCCCTGCATCAAGAATTTTTGAGTTCCATTTGGCTGCCATCGGCGAGCTAGGAGCAGGAGTCTCAGCAGCACTGGGGATGAGAGGGCAGTGGAGTGTGTAGTGTGCACTACCAATCTCCTTGTTTTAACAAGGGGGATGAGGACTTGGAGAGACACCATCTGAAGCTTTCTGTATTTGATGTACTCCTTCTGATCCCCGAGGTCTAACACAGGGTGCAAGTCTCCCATCCATTTTGGTAGCAGAACAAAACCCTCCGTTTAGCTCCAAGGCAGGAACAAGCTCTATGGCCCTTTTATAAAGTAATGACTAGACTTCTGATTTTGGAAGAGGCAACTGGTTTGAAGCGTAACTGACAGGGCTGGGTAGAATGCACTGGAGGGACAAAAAAGTTCAGAATAGCCCCATTTTAGAATCTAGAACAACTTGTCTATAGTGGTCTCCCTCCATTCTGAAAGGAAACCGGAGATCCTGTCCCCCACCTATATTTGCAGAGACTGTGGTGGAGGGGAAGGCAGTGGAGTCGTAAGGTACCAGGGCAGCAGAAGCACCACCCTAACTGATATCAGGCACTGCCACAATGCCTGACATCAGTGTTTTCCACAGGCTATTTTGGTACCTGGTCACGAAAGCCTGGTCGTTAGCAAGAAAAAATTACTCACCTTAGTAATGTTGTTTCTTCTAATGGAGTCTTGCTGTATTCTGACTATTGCAGTGATATCCAACCTTTGAACTGCCCCGGAGAGGAAAGAGTTAACTTTCCATGCAAGGCATGGAACGCTGAGCTCGAGCTCGGTTGAGACCGTCTGTTTGAACCCAAACCACCAGATCTTTACGAACTATACTCACTGGGCGTCCTGTGTGGAAACTGTAAACTCACACTAGCCAACTGGCAACTAAATTTAATAAAAAGATTTTTGTTTCCAAGGCAAAGACTCAAGTCAGGAAACCCAAAAACACAAAACGCAACACACACACAAAATAAGAGGGTGAGAAAAAGGGGGCACCTCTAGGGTGCCAACACTACTGCTACCCACATCCCAAAACCCAGGTTCTGAGAGGGAGGCGGGGTCAGAATACAGCAAGACTCCATTAGAAGAAACAACATTACTAAGGTGAGTAATTTTTCTTCAAAACATGAAGTCTTGCTGTATTCTGACTATTGCAGACTACCAAGCAGTACCTCCATGGAGGAGGGACAGAACCTACTTTGGGAACAGGCTCTGAAGCACTGTTGTGTTAAACCGAGCATCACTCCTAGCCTGGATATCCAAGAGTAATGCTTGGTGAAAGTATGTACTGTTTTCCAGGTGGCTGCTTGACAAATCTCTAAGATAGGAATATCCCTGGCAGCAGCCAGGGAAGCAGCTGTACCTCTAGTAGAGTGAGCCCTCAGGCCTGAGGGTGGGATTCTACCTAATTTTTCATAGCACAATTGTATACAAGAGACAATCCACCTGGCAATAGATCTCTTAGTGGCAGGTTTTCCCTTACCAACCTAACCATAAGTGAGGAACAATTGGAGGGAGTCAAACCTGTGACCCTTGGTGCGCTCTATGTAGTAGCTAAGGGCCCTTTTCACATCCAGGCTGTGTAGCCTCCTCTCGCCAGAGGAGGAATGGTCAGTGAAGAAAACAGGAAGAGAGAGACTGATTAAGGTGGAAATCTGAAACCACCTTAGGCAAAAACTTCCTATTAGTCCTGAGGACCACCTTATCTCTATGGAAAGAGAAAAATCAGGCTCCACTGACAGGGCCTGTAACTCACTTATGCGTCTGGCAGAAGTAATGGCTACCGAGAACACAGTTTTCCAAGTCAAGTACTTAAGCTCTGCTGAGGACAAAGGCTCAAAAGGGGGTTGCATAAGCTGAGCAATGCAAACATTAAGGTCCCAAGCAGGGGCAGGGGCCCTGAAGGGAGGATTGGTATGCAGCAATCCCTTGAAGAATTTACAGAACACAGGATGAGCTGAAAGGGAAGAGGGCTTGCCTGCTGACAAGAAGGCAGAGACAGCTGCCAGATGCACTCTTAAGTGTAGCTGGTCTGAGTCCCAAGCTATTGAGATGAACCATATAGTCCAGGACTGTAGGCAACCCAGCAGACTCTGGAGAAATATGCTTACCAGAGCACCAAATAGTAAACCTTTTCCATTTGGAGTTGTAAGTCTTTCTAGTGGAAGGCTTTCGAGAAGCTTTTAGAATATCCAGAACACCTTGATAGAGATGCAAATCAGCAAACTAACTCTTCAAGAGCCAGGCCTTGAGATTGAGAGATTTGAGATTCGGATACCAAACCCTTCCCTGAGAGCATGTTAACAGGTTGTAATTCCTGGGGAGAGATAGGGGGAGGTGGACCGCTAAGGACAGCAAGAGAGGGTACCAGGTCTCTCTGGCCCAGTCTGGAGCAATCAGAATCACTTTGCAGGGTTGAGACCTGATTCTGACTAGTACCTTGAACAGGAGAGGGAAGGGGGGGAAAAGCATACAGGAATTTCCCTTCCCAATTGAGGACTAGAGCATCCAGGAGGACTGAGCCCAACACTGGGGGTCTGCAGCATAAAAGAGGAAGTTGGTGATTGTCTGGGGCTGCAAAAAGATCTATCTGCGGAGTGCCCCATCTGTAGAATATCACCTTCAAAAATTAGGGGATCCAGGGACCATTCGTGATGGCCCTGAGATATTCTGCTGAGAGCATCTGCCAGGACATTGTCCTTCCCTGGGAGGTGCACCGCTATCAGAGAGATATTCAGGGAATAGGCCAGAGACCACAACTTCATTGCTTCTGTGCACAAGGCCATAGACCGACTGCCCCCTTGCTTACTGATGTACCACACTGTGGTGGTATTGTCTGTCCTGATCTGAACTAGTTTGTTCTAAACAGACTTGGAAAAAACTTGAAGTGCTAGAAACACTGCTCTGAGTTCTAAGAGACTGATGTGAAGCAGAGATTCTTGAGGTGACCACAACCCTTGGGTGGTCAGATCCCCCAAGTGGGCTCCCCAGCCCAAGAGGGAGGTATCTGGTAAGGATTACAGAATGAGATTGAGTGACAAAGGGAACTCCTTGCCTTAGGTTGTCCTGATCCTGCCACCATTGCAAAGCCTGGATCAGGGTTCGAGTCACTGGGATTAGCTTGGTCAGAGAATCCTTTTCTGGGACCAGAAGGCTCTTAAATGGAACTGAATGTCCCTCATCTGAAATCTTGCTCCTTGGACCACTGCCGTAGAGGCAGCCATGTGGCCCAGGAGCTGCAGAAAATGCCTTGCTGGTCGAGACACCTGAAGGGTGAATGAAGAGGCCAGTGACAAAAGGGTCCTTGCCCTGTCCAGGGGAAGAAAGGCTCTTGCCCTTATTGTATCCAGCTCCGCCCCAATGAAGGTGAGGAGCTGCACTGGCTCTAGAACTGACTTTGAAAGATTTAGGAGGAATCCTAGAGAAGTGAGCAGTTGCTGAGTTATCTGTAGGTGTGACTTGACTTGGTCTGGAGACTGACCCACTATGAGCCAGTCGTCCAGGTATGGAAAGATGGAGATCTTTTTTCTCCTTAGGAAAGCAACAACTACTGCCAGGCATTTTGTGGACACCCTTGGAGCTGATGTTAGGCCAAAGGGCACTGCTCTGAATTGATAAAGGCCTGAGGGCAACTCGAGCCTGAGGTACTTTCTGTGGGAGCATCTGATGAGAATGTGGAAATAGGCATCCTTGAGGTCCAGGGAGACTAGCCAGTCCCCTGGCCTTAGAGAAGGTAGAATTATTCCCAGAGTCACCATTTTGAATTTTGGTTTTAAAAGGTGCTTGTTTAAATATCAGATCCAGGATGGGCCGCCATTCTCCTGTCTTTTTGGGGGTTAGGAAGTACCTGAAATACAATCCTTTTCCCCTGTGTAGGCGGGGAACCCTTTCTATGGCTCTGAGAGCCAAGAGGGAAGAGACCTCTGCCTCTAGGGCAAGGGCCTCTGAAGGATTTGCAGGTGGAAAGGATCTGGTTCTCATCTTGGGAAATTGTTTGAAGCGGAGAACCAGTCCTTGGCTTACTACTTCCAGGACCCATTTGTCTGATGTTAAAGACATCCAGTCCTGGACAAAGTAAGCCAGTCTGCCCCCTACGGGTAGTGGAGAATCGGCCCGGGCAAACCCATCAGGGTGCCTGTTTGGCAGGGGCTTTAGGCTGAGGGGTGGTAGCAGGCCTGCTTATACCCTGTCTGCCTCTCCCTCTGAAGAACCCCCTCTGAGCAAAGGCGGAAGAGGAGGCCTGGGCTTGGTAGAAAGGCCTATGAAAAGGCCTGCCCCTTGAATGCTGCCTCTGGGGAGCGGCTTGCCTTTCCTTGGCCTGAGCACTCCTATAGGTGGTCCTGTACTCATCCATTTTCTTCATGTAGTTATCTGTCTACTCCCCAAACAGAGAATTACCAATAACGGGAAAATCCATGGCCTTAGTCTGGGTATCCTGTGACAGGCTAGTACATCTGAGCCAAGCCATCCTACGAAGGGCCACAGATGTAGCCATGTCTCCAGATGAAACATCATTGGAGTCCACTACAGCATGAAATTGCACCTTGGATGCCTCAATACCATCTGCAGCCACCTGCTCCAGCTCCTTGGCAAGCTGGTCAGTGACCTGTTTAGCTAGAGCCATGACAGTGTCCCATCTAGACTTCTGGTATCTAGCTGTGTAGGCCATATAATTAGCCTGCCTGAGTACCAAAGATGCTGCCATGTACTGTTTCTTTGCCATGGCATCAATCCTCCTGGAGTCCTTATCTGGGGGTGTGTGAAGCCAAGGGTATATTTGCCTTATCACAGGCAGCAGCCTGCACTACCCCAACATGGCTGCATTGCTGGGAAAGGAACTCCGTATCTGAGCCTGAAAGAGTATACCTCTTGTCCATTCTTCTGTCCACAGGAGGTATGGAATTAGGAGTCTAAGATTTTAAATGTCTGTTTCCCAAAAGACTTTTGGAGGGGAATAGAGAGTCTCCTGGACTCTGGGATGTCCATCATCTCAAAATAATCAGGCTCCTCCTGATCCTCTACTGCTTCCTCCATAGGAAGCTGGAGAGTTTCAGCCACTTTTTTGTAAAACAAAGTGGGAAGGGAACTCAGAAAGCCTAGGAGGAGAAACACCTGAAGGTCTGTCTGGGGAGATGTCTGGGTCAATGGGCACATCCAGACTTTCATAATCACCATCACTATCCTCATACTCTCCCTCCTCCTCCTCCGTTCATAAAAACTCTCTAAATTATAATCCAGAACCGGTGAATGCATCAACCGAGCCCCCTAACGATGGTGCCGGTTCGGTAGGAACCGTTAGCGACTGAACAATCCTTATCGTTTTGGCTATTTCATCAGTGGTCGGAGAAAGAACTTGTGGATCCGAACTGGCTGACTTATCCCTTTTTCTTTTAACCGGAACCTACTCCTCCGAGTCTGTTCTCCTTTTGCCCGAAGAAGTTTCGCCCTGGTCAGAGGGCACTCCTTCTGGTTTGGTTGGAACCGAACCGGGCTTGCCATCCGGGTCAGCAGACTTCTTGGCCTCCCTTTCCCTCATCCTACCTACTCTTTTCCAAGGTAGCTGTGAGAAAACTTTTGCAAATCTGGCAGTCTGAATCAAGGTGGTCAAACCCCAGACAATAAACACAGGTGGTGTGGGGGTCAGCCTTAGCAAAGGCTTCCCCACACACACATACTACAGTGTTGAAACCCAGTGGGCCCGGTTTTTTTCTTAGGTTTCTCAGACATGGCCAGTCCTAACCAAACTTACCCTTTTTTCGGCAATCCGCTAGGCAAGACACCCCTATCGGTTCCTGACTGATACGGGTTGTGGAAAAAAACGTAATAAAATCCATTTTTTTTTTTTTTAGAACTGATAAGGACCGGTAACCACACACTCAAAAGCAGAACAAACTTTTTTTTACAAACCTGATCGGTTCAAACCGAACCGATCCGATGTTTACAAGTTCCACACAGAAACTAATAATAAACCTATCTAGTACTCACGGTACCACAGACAGAGACTGAACCGACAGGTCAGAAGAAGAAATTCGGTTGAACAGAGAGAAAAAAACGACACTTTAACAGACTAAATTGAACCGAGCGAAGGAGAAATCTCCGGAGCGACTGTTCAGTGAGGCGGAGTAAAGAATCTGGCGGTTTGGGTTCAAACAACAGACAGAGTCTCAACCGAGCTCGAGCTCAGCGTTCCATGCCTTGCATGGAAAGTTAACTCTTTCCTCTCCGCGGCAGTTCAAAGGTTGGATATCACTGCAATAGTCAGAATACAGCAAGACTTAATGAATAACGAGTCTTCGAGAGGCAGAAGCACAAATCCTCTTCCCTATAACATCTAGTTTTCTAGATTCCTTATCAGGGGCAAGGAACTCATGTTCCTTGGAGCAGGCCTGTGTGCCACAACACCTTGAATCTTGATGGCTTCCTCACCAAGGAAAGGAGTGGGGAAGAGTCTCCCATATCCAAAACTCCTAAATCATAGGAAGTTATGGTAGTCAACGGGGTGGGGGTCCAAGGAGCACGAGTGTCCTTGACTGGGTAGACCCCGCTGTGAGGCCTAATCCCAGTCTGACAATGAAGCCAATGCCAGCACTGACAGGGGAACCAACACGAGCACAGTTACCGCTTCCAGAGTTTACACCATGTGCAGTGGCAGCAATACTAGAATCCCCGTAGGTACTTACTGCAGTACAGATGCTTGCCTTGATACAGATATCAACCTCAACACTGGTGTTCGTGACAGAAGTCAGCACCAACCCGTCAGCACTCAAACTGGTACTCTCAGAATCGGCACTGCACACTGTGCTAATTCCAGCAACACCAATGGTCAATGTTGCCAGAAAAGTGACAAAGACCATAGGTGTGGGTCCCGACTCTGGGGTGGCCTGCTGCCAAAGGCAAATGGGCCATGGTGGGTTCCCTCCCTGTGTCCCAGAAGGTGCACAAGGTCTCCCCCCGCATCACCACCAGAGACTCCATAAGGACACCAGCATGGTGTTTTTTTTGGGCGACACTCAGCAAACCCAAGGAGTGGTAAGAGACCTAGAGAACAGTCCAGAGACCTACTTTGAGATCTCCTGGTCCCATGCCTGCTGCCAAAGGTACAGCAACCCAGCTTCAAGCATTCTCAAGTGTCCCAGCAGTCAACACAAATCAGGTGTCACAGGAGTCTATGGGTCCTCCCCAAGGCCATACATACGGAATATCTGTCTTTGAGAAATGTTCTTGCAGAGACAATGCCGAAAAGGAGCCTCCCCTTTTTAGACGGAACGGACATTTCAGAGGACAGAATAATAAAAATAAGAAATTTCAAAAGACTGTCGAACTGAGGTATGACAACTTGCTCCCACTGTGCGCACTTGATGGCAGGAAACCAGAACGGAAGCAAGTATGGGTGTCAGCAACAGTTGCTGGTAAGCGTGCCACCATGCTGTGTCATGCATGTGCTGTCAATGGCTGGTGCTGTGTCCTGGCTAAAAGGAGTTGCCCCTGCTGGGTTCCAGCACCTCCGGCTCCAAGACAAACAGTGGGACACTGGGAGAAGATGGAGTTCTGGAAGATTTTAGAACCACAAGAGATCCAAGAATTGTACATAGAAACAATACAAATCATGTTGTAGACTTTTGTTTCAATGAACTGAATTTAAAATTAAGATGCTTTATTTTACAGATTAGAAAATCTGTTTTATGGGAAATTGACTGTGCTAACTGAACTTCAGACTTTTAGAACTATGTGCATGACATACCCTCCAACGATTATAAAATTAACTACAATGCTTACTGATAACCAAAAATGATGTCATGATTTTTAGTTTCCTATTAATATCCTGATTACAGAATTTCATACAGAATGAGTGGAAACCACTCTCTGAAGTAACATCTACCCAAAGCAGGTGTGCAAGAAGGTAGTACTATCACTCACTTCAAGAGAAACTCAGGGCAGATGGGGGTGACGGGTGGAAAGTCTAACATCCCGATACGTTATGGTGGGAGCCACTGAGATAGTACAACAATAACCATATGTTATGGTGGGAGCACAGGATCCCCTCTCCACTGACATAGTACAACAGTATCCACGTTATGGTGGGAGCGCAGGGTCCTTAGGACCCAACCCTCCATTGAAATAGTATAACAGTATCTTTATTTGAGCCCAAATCTTCAACATAGCCTTTCTGACCTCACATGTACCTAGCACAGAAAATTTTCAAATCCCCACCAAAATGTAATTCTGTGCAACTAATGCCATTCTATGTCACAGGTGTAAAATCACGTTTTGGACAGGATTTTAGAAATTACAGCTGTGACACATGAGGTGGAGTAAGAGTATGTTGAAAATATGGGGTAAAAACATTGAAAATGTCAACAGCTGCGAACGTGCATAGTGATAGCATAGTGATGTTTCACTGAACGCCCGTAATGCAGCAATTTTTCAAAATTTGGACCTCAAATTTTCAACATAGTCTTCTTATGACCCCACCTAATGAACAATACAACTGTTACGCAAAGCCCACCAGCGAAACCACCTTTCCACCGAGAGTTGCCCAATGACAGTCATATTGTACATGAGATGGGATCCACAAAAGGCCATATTGAAAATTTGGGGCCAAAATGTTAAAAAATGGCAGAGTTATGGTGAAAAGGTGAAACTCCCCCATTGAAATACATAGGGCCGCATTTAGCTTTCTTCACACTGAACTCGCTGGTTCCTGCAGCAAGACGAGTCTTCGATCGGTGGACAGACTCTCAAACATGGGACCTCCCGAGGCGAGTGGCAGTTGGGAGGGTGCACAGTGGGTGATCAGGTGTGGGAGTGGGCGGCGATGGACAGTTTTTCTACTTCCAGTTAAGGGGCAGCACAAGACATTGAGGGAATTTTTTTCTTCTGGCCACCTGGTCGTCCAAATTCACGACCAGATGGCCAGACCGGGAATCCTTGTCAGTCATCAGATTTACTTGTCCGCCATGACAGACATGGCAATTTTTCTGACTGACAAGGTTTCCCCTATGATCGTCCAAAATTTCATGACCAGACTAGGAATCCTTGTCAGTCATGGCGGACAAAGACTGACTGACAAGGAACTTACTGAGTGATGGACAAGGATTTAAATTAAAAAAAAAAAATCTGTATGCATACAAAAGCAACAGGCCACACCACACAGTTCATCAGCTCCCGATGAGCAAAAAATAAATTTCATACAGTCTGACAAACATGTCCTTGGGCAGAGTTATTCATAGATTCTTAGACATGCGATGGCAGAAAAGGACCTTCCTGACCTATTGAGTCTGCCATTCCCCCCCTCTACTTGACCACCCTCCAAGATCCCTTGACAACCCCTTATGTTTGTCCCAGGCCTTCTTGAAACCCTCTGTTGTACTGGCCCTCACCACCTTCTGACAGTCCATTCCAGGACTCAACCACTTCATGAAGTAATACTTCCTAATGTTGCCCCCTAAACCTTCCCTCTCCTTCAGTCCATGCTCCCTAGTTCTTGTATCTGCCTTCCCTGAAAATAAGCTCTCACCCACTTTGTTGATCCCCTTCACATACTTAAATGTTTTGATCATTTCCCCTTCTCTCCCATCTTTTGTCTAGAGAATACAAATCCAGCTCGCATCAACCTCTGATGTCATCCCACTTAATCCATCAACTTCTCCTCATATGTCATCCCATTTAAACTATGCACCATTTGAGTGGTGCTTCTCTGCACCCTTTCCATGCCACCTATGTCTTTTCGTAGATGGTGACTACAGAACTGCACCCCATACTCCAGATGTGACCTACACAGTAACATACATAGAAACATAGAATTTGACAGCAGATAAGGACCGCTTGGCCCACCCAGTCTGCCCATTTCCCTACCTAATGGATAAGCTGCAGATCCTAGTTAACCAGCAGCCTACTTCTTTCTACCCCCAACCCCAGAATTGTCTTATGGCTGTCCCATGCATGCTTGAATTCAACCACTGTTTTTGACTCCACAACCTCCTCCGAAGGCTGCCATGCATCCACAACCCTCCCTGTGAAAAAACACTTCCTTTCATTACCTCTGAACTGCCCCCCAATCTTCAAATTGTGCCCGCTTGTTCTTGCACACCTCTTTTTTTGAAAGATGCTACCCTCTTGGACTTTGTTGATTCCCTTGAGGTACTTGAAAGTTTCTACCATGTCCCCCCTCTCCCTCCTTTCCTCGAGGCTATACATATTAGGCTCCTTTAGTCTCTCTTCACATGTCTTCTGGTGCAGACCCTGCACCATTTTAGTTGCCCTCCTCTGGACAGCTCCCATCTTGTCTATGTCCTTGCGGAGATTGGGTCTCCAGAACTGCACACAGTACTCCAGATGGGGTCTCACCAGCTGTCTGTACAGAGGGATAACAACTTCCTGTTTTCTACTGGTGATGCCTCTCCCTATGCATCCCAGTATCCCCCCAGCCCTCCTTACTGCCCTCTCACATTGCTTGCCCACCTTTAAGTCATCTGATCTAACTACCCCCAGGTCCCTTTCCATTTTTGTTGTTAGTATTTCACCCCCCATTGTGTACTCTTCCCCTTGGTTTCTGTTTCCCAGGTGCATTACCTTGCACTTCTTAGCATTAAATCTAAGCTGCCATACATTTGACCATTCCTCTAACCTTGCCAAGTCCCTTCTCATCCTTTCCACCCCACCTTGTGCATCAACTTTGTTGCAGATTTTTGTGTCATCTGCAAAGAGACGTACTTTTCCTTCCAGTCCCTCTGCAATGTCGCTTAAAGACATTGAAGAGGACCAGTCCTAATACTGAACCATGCAACACCCCACTAGTAACCCCCCTTTCTTCAGAGTGGACTCCATTTACTATTACTCTCTGTGTCCTATTCTCCAGCCAATTCTTTACCCAGGCTATCATCTTGGGACCTACTCCCAGGCTGGCTAACTTGTATATTAATCTTTTGTGTGGACTGAGTCAAATGCCTTGCTAAAGTCTAGGTAGGCCATGTCCACAGCCCTCCCTGATCTACTACTTTGGTCACCCAGTCAAAGAAATCTATTAGATTCGTCTGGCATGACCTTCCCGCTGAGAATCCATGCTGCCTTGGGTCCTGTGCCCTCTGGCCTCTAGGTACTGACAATTCTTTCCTTCAGAAGTGATTCCATCATTTTCCTATCACTGAGGTTAAACTAACAGGTCTGTAGTTTCCTGCTTCTGCCCTGCTCCCACTTTTGTGAAGGGAATCACATCTGCCCTCCTCCAGTCCTCAGGTACCAACCCATCCTCCCATGATTTGTTAAACAGGGTAGTCAGTGGTGTCACTAGTTCTACCCTTAGTTCTTTTAGAATTCTGGGATGAATCCCATCAGGCCCCATTGCTTTGTCCACCTTCAGTTTTAAGCATACTTTCAGAACCCTTTTTTCTGTAAATGGGCTGGTATCTACTTCTGTATCCAGAGTGTTTCTATTGTTTGTTTTAGGTACCTCACCCTCTTCATTTGTAAATACTGAGCAAAAATATTTGTTTAGTATCTCCGCCTTTTCACAGTCACCCTCTGCCCACCCCCCTCCCCTTTATTAAGCCTCACTATCCCTCTTCCTTAGCTCCCTGATGTACCTAAAAAAGAAGGTTTTATCCCCCTTCTTAACTGAGTTTGCTATCTTTTCCTCAGTGCGGGCCTTTGCTGTTCCGACTGCCTTCCCAGCTTCCTTTTGCTTTAACTGATACAATTCTCTGTCCTGCTCCTTCTGCAATTCCTTGTACTTTCTGAAGGCTTTCTTTTTCTCTTGAACCTTCACTGCCACCTCCTTTGAGAACCATAGTGGTTTCTTACATAGTTTCGTTTTGAAGCTGTAGAGTGGCATCAGCACCTCCCTCCTTCTACTGGTTATTCCTCTCCCTATGCACGCCAGCGTTCTGTTAGCTTTGCCCACTGCCTTGCTGCTCCGAGTCCCCACCCTAAGGTTAGTGATTATAACTCTTAGATCCTTCTCCTGCCTGGTTGCAGCCATTATCTCCCCCTAATGTGTACGTGGTATTTGGATTCCTCCTCCCCAAGTGCATCACTGCATTTCGCGGCACAGAATTTCAGCTGCCTTTTTTCCGACCACTCTTCCAGTCATCTTAGATCATTCTTCATTGCCTCCACCCTTCCCCCCCCGGGGTGTTCACCCTGCTGCTGGGTTGTGTGTCATTCGCGAAAAGTCAGATCTTCCCCTGAAGCCCCTCTGCTAAGTCGCAGACGTAAATGTTAAACAGAATTGGTCCCAGCACCAACCCCTGGGGGACCCCACTTGTCACCCTTGTCTCCCCAGAGTGCACCCCACTGATCACCAACCTTTGGCTTCTACCTGCCAGCCAGCTCTCCACCCATGTTATTTTCTGCCCCACCCTAGACTACCCAACTGGTTTACCAATCTTTTGTGGAGCACTGTGTCAAAGGCCTTCCCGATGTCCAGGTAGGCCACGTCCATTGCCCCATTCTGATAAACCACCCTCATCACCTCAGTGAAGAATTCGATCAGTTTGTCCGACATGATCGTCCCAGAGTGAATCCTTGCTGCCGAATGTCCTGCAGTCCCCCCTCCTCCAAATAATTAACCACCCTTTGTTTCAGTATTGTCTCCATTACTTTACCCACCACCAATGCAAGGCTGACCAGGCAATAATTGCCCACCTCCTCTCTGCTGCCACTTTTATGAAGTGGCCCCACGGCTGCCTTCTTCCAGTCCTCTGGTACCCACCCTGTATCCAGGGACAAGTTAAGAAACCCTGCCAGTGGATCAGACAGTACACACCCCTCAATTCACTGAGCACCCTTGTGTGTAGGCCATCTGGGCCCATGGCCTTGTCCACCCCTCAACTTACCCAATTCCTTCCTTACCTCTTCCACACTGATTGAGCTAGGATCCACCTCCCCTCTCACTTAGCACTGGTCCCTTCCTTCCCCGTCACGAAAACAGTTGAAATAACCATTCAGCAATTCAGCTTTCTTGAAATCCCCTTACACCTGCAATCCCCTCTCACCCTTAATCTTACTATTCCCTGCCTTACACCTTCCTCCTTTTCCCTATGAACCGAAAGAATGTCTTGTCTCCCTATTTGGCCTGCCTAGCAATTCTCTCAGTTTCTGCTTTATCCTTCCTAATCTTCCACCCTGTCAACCCTCTGCTCCTCTTTGTAAAGTTTCCCTATCCTCCTTCCCCTGCATCCTCATATTCCCTGAATGCCCTTTTCTTCTCCCCTATTGCCCCCCACCCCCAACTTCCCTACTGAACCACAACGGCCTTCTCCTCCTCTTGTTCTTCCTTACACATCCCTCTGTTGCTTTAATGAGGCCCCCACTTGATCTTTTTCCACAGATCCTCCGCCTCCCTCCATCACCTCCCACCCCCTACTTCCTCCCCAAGTATCTCACTCATCCTGGGAAAATCTGTCCATCTGAAGTCTAGGACCTTTGTGGTGGTTTGACTAGCCTCATCCTGCTCTGACCTTAAAGAGTACTGTGCTATGGTCACCATCTCCCAGGCTGGCCCCCACCCCCACTTCCTCCACTCCATCTCCGTTGGTTAAGATCACATCAAGTATGTTTCCCTTCTTTCTGGGCTCCCTGACCAGCTGCTGCAGGAAGGTGCCCTGGAGTGACCCTAGGATCTCCCCACTCCTAGCAGACCTTGCCGATGGGATATCCCAGTCTGTATCTGGGAGGTTTAGATCTCCCACCAGCAGAAAATCCCCCTTCACAGCCAATCTTTGAAATTCCTGCAGCATCTGCATGTCAGTTTCCTCACTGTGTAGGGGTCTGTATACCACCCCTAGCCTTAATGCTGTCCCAGTCTTCCTCTCCAGCGTGACCCATATGCTTTCCACACTTCTCCCTGCTTCTCCATCCCTTCTGTGACCTCAACTCCCCTCACTAATGTACAGCGCTTCTCCTCCGCCCTTCCTATTTATCCTATCCATCCTGAATAACCTGTAGCCCAGGACCCCCACTTCCCTGTCTTGGTGCTCGAACCACCAGGTAGAAAAAGGGAAGTGGTTATCCCTCTGTACAGACAGTTGGCGAGATCTCATCTGGAGTACCGCGTGCAGTTTTGGAGACCCCATCTACGCAAGGACATAGACAGGATGGAAGCAGTCCAGAGGAGGGCAACTAAAATGCTGCAGGGTCTGCAGACACCATATGAAGAGAGCTGCAAGAGCTTAATATGTATACCCTTGATGAGAGGAGGGGAGGGGGACATGATAGAAACTTTCAAGTACCTCAAAGGGAATCAAAGTGTAGGAGGTAGCATCTTTCAGAAAAGATGTGCAAGAACAAGGGGGCACAATTTAAAGAGGGGGGGACGACTCAGGGGTAATGTGAGGAAATTCTCTCACAGAGAGGGTGGCAGACGCATGGAACTGCCTCCCTGAGGAGGTTGTGGGGTCTAAAACAGTGGAGGAAATCAAACATGCATGGGACAGACATAAGGCAGTTATAGTGGGGGGTTGCTGGAAGTAGGCTGTTGATTAACTAGAATCTGCAGCTTATCCAATAAGTAGGGAAATGGGCAGACTGGGTGGACCAAGTGGTCCTCATCTGCCGTCAAAGTTTATGTTTCTCTGTTACAGCTACAATATCAAATCCCTCCCTCTCCATTAGTGCTTCTAAATCTACCATCTTATTCCCCAGGCTTCTGGCATTTGTGGGAAGTTCCTTCCACCAATTACCCTCCCCGTCCCCCCTACCCTTAGGCATGTTTTTTTCAAACATTTTTCACTTTCGGGGATTGAATCTCAATGCCAGACACTCCTGTCTCTTGGTGTGTCATTTCCCATTCCCCCAAAAAACCTTATATTGCTCTATGAATTCCTTCAATTTGATTCCCAGTACTGCCTTTCCCTCCCGTTTAGGTGCAGACTGTCCTGGGCATGTAGGTTTCATCCTCCTATGCCGTCCCCCAATCCCTCACCAACCCACAGCTGCTCTGCCTGCACTATCCATCTAGCCATTGGTTGAACTCCCTGATCATTTGTTTCCTTTCAGTGCTCACTTTAGGCACAGGCAACACTTCAAAAAAAAAAAAAAAAAAAAAAGCACAGGCCGCTACAAAACCTAGCAAGCGCTGTGAATCTCGCCTGTACTTCCACCAGGCTGTTCCCATCCAAATCATTTGTTCTCAAGTGGAAAATCAGGTGTTCTCATCCTGGAGTTTGCCCCATGAAGGAATATGATGAACTGCCTCTAATGCAGTCATACTCTGCATGCACTCCATCCAAACCGCTCTACCCTTGCGCGCCCCTGCCCCCACATTTTAAAACGGAGTCCCTTATGAGTAGGATCCTGCCCCTCTTTGGCTTTTGGTTATTAATTTCCTTCCCCTTTCTCCTAGTTCTAGGCGTCCCTTTTACCTCCCTTCTCCCCAAGTCCTTTGATTCCCTCTGAGCCCTGCCCCCATACTCCTCCCCCTTGCATTGCCCTGTTCTCCACTCACCCTGCCTCTCTTGCATCAATTACTATCTCCTTTTGTCCTGCTGTTGCCAGTGCTCCTTCATCTTTTCTCATTGAATTGGTAACCCTTCCATTCACCTCCTCTGTTTTTGCCCTCTAGGTACTTGCCAAACTTGAGCCTCTTACACCTTCTGGCTTCCTTTCAGCTACCCCCTTCTCCCTTATCCTCCTTTACACTGCCTCTCTCCTCCTCCTGCAAACTCAACCCCTTCCACGCCCAGCTCTACCCCTTCCCCTGCTACCGCCATCCCCCTTGTGTTTCCCCGCTCTCTTCCCTTCTGTTTACCAATTTTTCCTGGGCCACAACCGTTGCTCCCCCTGGTATGTTTAGCACTCCCTCCCAAGTTTGCCTGCTAGAGGAGAGTACCTGTTGGACACTAATACTCTTCCCATCTTGTGGTTCCCTTCCCCCTACTGCAGAGCTATGCAGCTTTCCTTGGAGGCCCCCTTCTAGTATTTACTTCTTGCCAGGCACATCTCCCCTCACCTCCTGATCCTGGACCCCCCCCCCCCAAAAAAAAAAATCCTGCCCCGTGTCCCCACTGCCGTCAAAGTCAATGTTTCTCCGTTACAGCTACAATATCCAAACCCTCCCTCTTCATTAGTGCTTCTAAATCTACCATCTTATTCCCCAGGCTTCTGGCATTTGTGGGAAGTTCCTTCCACTGCACTGTCTACTTCTGCAGCCCAACCCCCCTGTGCCCTTACCATTCCTTCCTTCCTCGGCGAATGGATCTCCACCTCCAGTTGCATCAATCTAATACATTTCGGGCAACACCCCATCCTCCACAGAGTTTCCATAAACACAGCTGACCCACATCCATTGCACCCCACTATCCTGCCCATGCCCTCTCTTGTAGTCCCCTCCTCATCTAAGAAGACCCCTGTCCCTGCCTTCTTGAAGCCCCCTCCTCCAAGAAAACTCAGGGCCCTGCCCTCTCCACCATCCTAAGTAACTAATTCTGTCCTTTTTAGAGAACCTCTCCTCACCTTCCCCGAATGTCTCTGCTCTATGAAAAATTGGTATACTTCTGCCCTAATGCCCTGTTTGCAGCTTATAATCCTTGTATTTGCTTCAGCATTACTTTAAGCCTGCATTACTGTCACAATCTATACTTCTCCATTAGTATTACTTTTTTGTTTTAACTTTCTATTTTCGGCCCCCGTTGCCACGTTCAGCCCCTCTTTCGGGCTCCCAATGCACCACCCAGGCTGCGCCACTCTTAGGACCAGGGATTGCTCCGTTAAGTGCCCCGCTCCATGACATCTAGAGGCCAGGATAACCCCATCGGGTGGGGCGGAGGAGGCTCTTCCCTTACCCCCTCCAAATTTCAGGGAAGGGTACACCTGGAGTTCCCCCCCCGGATCCTCTGCGTTTGCTATTTCAGTGCGGGAGCCAGTTGCCTGGCCCTGATAGGGAGAGACATCACCAATAGAAACCAGGAAGCTGCTGACCCTCTGTACAGACACTTGATAAGACAACATCTGGAGTACTGTTTACAGTTCTGGAGACCCCATCTCCGCAAAAGACTGACAGGGTGGAGGCTGTCCAGAGGAGGGCAACCAAAATGGTGCAGGGTCTGCACCAGAAGACATATGAAAAAAGACTAAAGGAGCTTAAGATGTATAGCCTTGAGGAAAGGAGGGAGAAGAAGGGAACACAACAAACTTTCAAATACCTCAAGGAAATCAACAAAGTCCAAGAGGATAGCATCTTTCACAAAAAGATGTGCAAGAACAAGGGGGCACAATTTGAAGATAGAGGGGGGACGGCTCAGAGGTAATGTGAGGAAGCATATCTTCACAGAGAGGGTTGTAGATGCATAGAACAGCCTTCCTGAGGAGGCTGTAGAGTCAAAAACAGTGGGGGAATTCAAGAATGCATGGGTCAGACATAAGGCAATTCCATTTGGGGCGGAGAATAGGAGGAAGTAGGCTGTTGGTTAACTAGGATATGCAGCTTATCCATTAGGGTAATGGGAAGACTAGGTGGGCCAAGCGGTCCTTATCTGCCATCAGATATGTTTCTATGTTTTTCCTTGTTCTGGTCCCCGCACCCTGCAGACAGCACTCTGGGAGGAACAATGAGTTGGAGGCGCACAGAGACACTTCCGCTCTGGTCCTCAGCCAATGCCAGCCCCTCTCTAATGTTCTGCCTCCTCAGCTGCTCCAGCACCACCCATGATCACCCAGGTGGTAGCGTTATTGCAGCAAGGAGAGCAGACCGTCGGGCTCTCGATTATTCTCCCCACAGCCAGCCCTCTGACAACCCTGGCTTGCCACATAACCCGGATCCCTGGTGTCGCAAGCTGTAGCGCTACCGCTGCTACATACATTCTCTCCATTGTCAATACAAGACACTACACATTCATTTCTTGCCATTTCAAAATCTCATCATCCTCCTCAGCCCAATCTTCGCAAGAAGCGATTAGCCCTTTCTTGACTAACTCCACATCTGCTCTAAGTCCATCCCTCTAGAGGGTGGCACCCTCCTCTGATCTTTCCCAGGCTCGAGTCACCTTGGAGATGGTTCCGCCTCCTTCCCTGGGCATTAGAGAGGTCAGTGTGGTCAGGTGGGACAAAAAATCCGCTGCAGTCACTCTGGTCTGGCCCCCTGCAAGACAGTGCAATATCCCTTCTGCTGGTTGCTGCGACCACCTGGTTCCCTGAATCCTCCTCCTCCACTCTTTGTGAAAGCAGTGGCCAGCGGTCCTTTTAAAGCCAGCCAGCCACTCAAGCGTGGCGCTCTCTCTGGGGTGGCTCTTCTGGGAGCCGATCACCAGCAGTCCTGCTGTGGGACTGGCTTGTGACTTAGCCCCAGGATTGGATCCACCAGGAGCTGAGAGGTATCAGCTCTTTGTCTTGAGAGTAAAAAACCCGCTGCAGTCACTCTCTGGTCTGGCCTCCTGAGACAGTGCTGCACCCCCTCTACTGGTTGCTGCAGCTACAGCCGCCTGATTCCCTAAATCCTCCTTCACTCCTTTTGTTAGGACAGTTTCTCAGCCAAAAAAAAAAAAACAAAAAAAAACAAAAACACACCACAAGATGGCGGCTCAGACAAAACATTTTGTGTGATGTGACTGGCAAGGATTAGCCCCTTATAGGCAAGGATCCTTATTCGTACCATGCAGCTATCCTGAAAAATAAAAATCCCATTGAAAATAATGGAAACTTAAAAATGCTATAACTTTTGAATGGATTAATATTTTTTCACCAAATAAATCCTGGCCTGTTCTGTGACCCAAGCTATTTCTACCATAAATATTTCAGACCAAAACTCCACACCATTTATGTGCAGTGCAAGGGGAGACACTGCTTAAAGTAGCGAATTTTAAGGTTCTCACTATACACATCTCAACTCTGCAAACCCAACGAACGAAACTTGGCATATACACCAAGAAACCACACATGCAAAATTTCGTGCAAATCTGTTGAACAGTTGCAAAGTTATTAAACTGCAAAATTTGAGGTTCAACATAGAAAGTGCACACACAATCTATATATTTATTTTAGAGGCAAAAAACTCCGTTTACTGCATTAGTTAGGGTTGTTTCACAGCGACAAAAGTGAGGAAATTCAGTGTTAGGGTTGAAAGCCGCCCCCCGGACCCCCCCCCAGCTGGCATCGGGGTGCGCATTGGGGTTGTCTGCCCCCAACTCTCACCCATCACCGTCTGAAGAAGCAGAGGTATAAGAGAGAATGGAGGTGAGAGTTAGGACAATTACCCCAATGCATACCAACTCTGCATCTGATGAGGTGGGCTGGGGGGTCAAAGGGGCTTTCAATCAACACTCAATTCTCTCACTTTTGTCGCTTAGGAACAACCCTAACTAATGCATTAAATGGAGTTTTTTACCTCCAATTTCCCTTCTTTGAGGACGACGGCAACAAGAAAAAATTACTCACCTTAGTAATGTTGTTTCTTCTAATGGAGTCTTGCTATATTATGACATATGCAGCGAGTCCCAACCTTCCAACTGCTCCGGAGGTGAAAGAGTTAACTTTCCATGCCAGGCATGGAACTTTGAGCGTGAGCTCGGTTGAAAACTCTGTTCTTTAAACTCAAACTGTCAGATCTTTACGAGCAAAACTCACCAAGGTTGTGTGTGGAAGCCGTAAACCTACACTAGCCAACTAGCTACTAAATATAAGAACACATTTTTCTTGGTCCCAAAACAAAGACTCAAGTCAGGGGATCCAAAAAAAAAAATTAAAAAACATAACACCCAAACACCCCAAAAAGGAGGGGTGAAAAATAAGGTGGGCATCTACTAAGTGCCAACACTGCACTGCCCACCCACATCCCAAAAGTAGAGGTTCTGAGAGGGGCAGGCAGGGAGGGAGGTCGTAATATAGCAAGACTCCATTAGAAGAAACAACATTACTAAGGTGAGTAATTTTTTCTTCAAACAACATGAAGTCTTGCTATATTATGACATATGCAGACTACACAGCAGTACCTCTATGGAGGAGGGACAGAACCTACTTCGGAAATAGGCTCTGAAGCACAGCTGTGCCAAACCAGCATCACTCCTAGCCTGGATGTCCAGGGAGTAATGCTTGGTAAAAGTGTGAACTGTTTTCCAGGTAGTTTGACATATCTCTAAGATAGGGATGTCCCTGGCAGCAGCCAGAGACGCAGCTGTACCTCTGGTAGAGTGAGCCCTCAGGCCTGAGGGAGGAACCTTACCCAGTTTTTCATAGCAAAATTGGATACAAGAGACAATCCACCTGGCAATGGATCTTTTAGTGGCAGGTTTCCCTTTACCAACTTCACCATAAGTGAGGAACAGTTGGAGGGAGTCAAACCTGTGACCCTTGGTAGGTTCTATGTAGTAACTAAGGGCTCTTTTGACATCTAAACTGTGCAGCCTCCTCTCGCCAGAGGAGGAATGGTCAGTGACGTACACAGGGAGAGACAGATTGATTAAGGTGGAAGTCTGAAACCACCTTAGGCAAGAACTTTGTTAGTCCTGAGGACCACCTTATCTCTATGAAAGGAGATAAAATCAGGTTCCACTGACAATGCTTGTAATTCACTTATGCGCCTGGCAGAAGTGATGGCTACCAAAAATACAGGTTACTCACCTGTAACAGGAGTTCTAGGAATAGTATATGTTGTTCATCCACACTTACTGGCAGGTTCCTTGCGCTTTAAATCTTGCCGGAAGGTCTTCAAGCTGGCTCCTCCCACCCACCCGGGTGGTAAAACTCTCGGCTCCGCCCCATGACGCCAGATCTGGCCCGCTGGAAGCTCAGGTTGTGCGTCGAAGCCGGGAGGTCGGGTGGGTCGTGTGGATGAACATATACCATTCCTAGAACTCCTATTACAGGAAGTATCTTATTCTAGGGACATGGATATGTTGTTCATCCACACTTACTGGCAGACTCCTAGCAGTTCTCCGGGAGGAGGGAGGCAAGGCGCACACCCCCTACTTAGGGAATAAAGACTGGAGAACCGAGGCCCCAAAACCAGCATCCCGGCGTGACTCAAGGTCGATGTGGTAATGGGTAAGGTGTGTGCTGACTTCCAGGTAGCAGCCCTGCAGATTTCCTGGATAGGGACGTCCCTGGAAGCAGCCACCGATGCAGCAGTATGGCGGGTAGAATGAGCTCTCATCCCTCTGGGAGGCTCCATGCCCGCAAACTTATAGCAGAGATCTATGCAGGAGGTGACCCATCTGCTTATCGTCCGCTTGGCTGCAGGTCTGCCAGGTGCGGCTTCAGCGTAGGTGACAAACAGCTGGCGAACCTCTCCCCGAATTTCAGCCGTGCGCTCCTTATAATAAGCGAGCGCCCTTCTAGGGTTCAAAGTATGGAGCCTATATTCGGCCTCCAAGGTGTGATTGGGGTAGAACACCGGCAGAGTCAACACCTGGTTAAGGTGAAACTCCGACACCACCTTCGGAAGGAATTTCGGGTGGGGGCGCAGGACAACCTTGTCCCTGTGGAAGACCAGGTAAGGAGACTCAATGCTAAGCGCCTGGAGTTCTCCCATCCTTCTGGCTGACGTGATAGCCACCAAGAAGGCGGTCTTCCACGACAGGTGGGAGAGATCACACCTGTGCATTGGTTCGAATGGCTTGCCCATGAGCTTTGCCAGTACCAGCAGTAAATCCCACGGAGGTGGGGGTTCCCGCACTGGAGGGGAAATGTGATCAAGGCCTTTGACGCCAGACCACCTTCTCCTGCGCACCGACTGCTCCCGCCCGCCTGGTAAGCAGAGATGGCTGCCAGGTACACCTTTAGGGTAATGCGACCTAAGCCCTTGACTAGAAAGGGACCATAAATAGTCCAAAATGCTTGCCACAGAACAGGAGGAAGGGTCCAAGCCCTTGCCCTGACACCAAATGGAGAATCTCTTCCATTTGAAGGCGTAGCATTTTCTGAGTGGAACTCTACGGGATGCCTCAACAACACTGAGGACCTCGTCGGAAAGACCCAAGGCCTGGAACTCTGGCAGCTCAGGAACCAGGCCGTCAGGTGCAGGGATTGAAGGTCGGATGGAACACCTTCCCCTGATTGACTGAGAGCAGGTCCGGGCGAGCTGGAAGCTGCCTCGGGAGCCTGGAGCTGAGGCTGAGGAGATCTGGGTACCAGAACTGGCGGGGCCAGTCTGGGGCTATCAGAATCACCTGCGCCTTGTCCCTCCTGCCTTGAGAAGCACCTTGTGAATCAAGGGAAATGGGGGAAAGGCGTAGAAGAGGCCCGGGGTTCACAGCCTCGAGAAGGCATCCCCCTGCAGCGAGCCCTGCTGAGGGGGGCGGGCATGAAACAGCCTCAGCTTAGCGTTCTCCCTGGAGGCAAACAGGTCCACCTGAGGTGTGCCCCAGAGGAGAACAGATCTTGTACTACCTCCGGCAGGAGAGACCACTCGTGAGATGCAGCCCCTATCCGGCTCAGGGCATCGGCCAGGGTGTTGGAGGCTCCTGCCACATGAATGGCTAGGAGATCCGCCTCCAGGCTGCGCACGAGTGACCAAATGCGGAGAGCTTCCTTGCATAGAAGCATGGAGCGCGTCCCGCCCTGGCGGTTTAGGTAGTACATGGTCGTGGTATTGTCCGTCTGGACTCTGACCACTTGACCCCGGAGAAACGGAGCAAAGGCGGTGAGAGCTAGGCGGACCGCTCGGAGCTCCAGCAGGTTGATGTGGCATCGGGACTCCCGCGGGGACCAGAGGCCGTGCACTCGGTGTTCCCCCAGATGGGCACCCCAACCCATCAGAGAGGCATCGGTCGAAAGAGAGACCGTCGGCTCGGGGCGGACAAACGGGATGCCCTCCTGCAGATGGGATGGAACGGTCCACCACTGGAGAGCGTTCCACATCTCCTGAGTCATCATCACTAGCTGGTCCAAGGGATCGCAGCGTTGTGACCACTGGCTGGCCAGCCCCCACTGAAGGGGGCGCATGTGCCAGCGTGCCCAACGGACCACGCTGGTACAGGCCGCCATGAGACCCAGGAGGCGCAGGAAGTCCCGGGCAGGGCGCGATTGCCCAACCAGAAATGATTGGGCAAAGGAGGTAAGAACCTCGGCCCTGTCCGCCGGGAGCCGTGCTCTGGCTCGAGAGTCGAGCTCTGCCCCGATGAACAGAATCACCTGCTTCGGCTCGAGTTCCGACTTGGCCTCGTTGATGAGAAGGCCGACCTGAGAGCAAACCTGGAGGGCCAGATCTCTGGACCACTCCACCTCCTGTCTGGAGGGGCTGCTATCAGCCAATCGTCCAGGTAAGGGTACACCTGGACCCCTCGGCGCCGCAGGAAGCTGTCACCACTGCCATGCATTTGGTGAAGACCCTGGGAGCTAGAGATAAGCCGAAGGGCATGGCTTGGAACTCGAAGAGGGATCCCTCCGCTCGGAGCGGAGGAATCTCCGATGTGACGGACGGATAGGGACGTGAAAAAACGCGTCCTGAAAGTCCAGAGAGCAGAACCACACGCCGTGTTCCAGAGATGGTATTATCTGAGCCAGAGTGACCATTCCTGAAGGTTCGAGACCTTAGGAACTTGTTTGGTCGTGTGGAGTAGAGAATGGGCGCCAGCCCCGTCCGTTCGGGACCAGGAAATACCTGGACACAAACCCAGGGTCTGAGGAGGGTCCTCCACCTCTCTATCACCTCCTTCTGGAGGAGGAGGCGATGTCGGCTCGACGAGCCGCCAGTGAGCTGGGGACCCCGAAGCCCCGAGGGCGGCGGCTCTGAGGCGGGGCCTGCTCGAACTCTAGAGGCAGGCCTCTTCCCACCACCTCCAGTACCCACCTGTCCGTGGTAACAGCGGACCAGGTGGAAAGAAGTGCCGGAGCGTCCCCCAGGGAACCAGGTGGTGGCGAGATGGGGCGACACCCCTCAGCCCGTCACTGAGCAGGCTTGGAGGAGGGACCGCCGAGGGACCTCCTGGAGCCTTCCTCCCTGCTTCCTGTTGGGAAGCGCCAGCTTAGGTTTGGGGTACCAAGGCCGAGCCTGCTGGCCTGACGTTGCTGGGCGGGGCGCTCAGGAGCAAGAGGACCAAAAAGGTTTAAGGCTGGGGCTTACGGACCTTGTCCTTCTGGCGGAAGAGACAGAGTCCAAGGTAGCATTGGACTTTTCGATCCTCTGCAGGTGACCTTCCACCCCAGGGCGAAGGGTCAGTCCCAAAGGAACATCCGCCAACTTGTGCTGGGTATCCGAGGTAAGGTGGATATCCTCAGCCAAGCCCATGACACATAGCCACTGCGGTCGCCACTGATCTGGCACATGAGTCTCCAATGTCAAAAGCAGTCTGGAGCTGCTGTCGCTACTGCCCTGCCCTGGTCCCGCACCTGCCTGACCGTAGTCTGCAGATCCGCGGGGAAGATGAGGACGACCTCATCCAGGGAGCCCAACAGGGCATGAGAAAAATGTGCCATGAGGGCGGCCGAACTGGCCTGGCGAACCGAGAGAGAAGGGGCCATAGCGTAGACTTTCCGCCCGGCATAATCAATTTCTTGGATTCCTTGTCGGGAGGTTTGTCCACATCCCTGGCGTTCGGCGTGCGGCAGCTGTCGGTAACCAACCCCTCAGCAGAGGTGTTCGAAAAAACCGGACAGGGAACGGTAGGGACCGCATACTTCCTGGCCATCCTGGCCGGCGCAGGGCGAGGAAGCAGGGCGCTGCCAAAGTTCCAGGCGGACCAACAATGGCCTCGGCCACGGAAGAAGCCTCCGTGGAGAATCCCTCGGTCCAGAATCTCCGTGAGGGGATATCTGGCCCGTTTGAAAGCAGGTTCGAGCTTCATCCCAGTGGACTCCGAGATGAGCGAGTAGCCCTAGAGAAGGATGAAGGGCTATCGTCCACTGACTGACCTCCTGAGGACTCCAAGTCCATGCGCTTGGAGAAAGGGAGGATCATCTTCGGACTCGGAAGAGTCCTCGAAGAGCTGCCTCGAGCCTGAGCCACCCTTCACCTGCCGAGGTTTATCGGGAGTGAGGTGACAGACAGCCTATGGGGCAGTCCCTGAGCCGACCGAGAATCTTTGGTGGAGCCCCAACTAACGGCTGTGAGGGGAGGTTCCACCAAAATCGGTGGGGCAGCTGGAATTGGCGAACAACCGGCCTGGGAACAGGCTCCTCGACCACCAGCGAGGGTTGTTCGGCCACTCGGTGACAACCACTTAATGGCGGTGAAGGCGACTGGGTGGCTTATTCCGACAAAAGCAGCTGTTGCCACATAAACTCCTCGTATTCTAGGCACGACTAGCGAAGCCTCCCCTAATCGAGGAGGAGGAAGAAGCGGCTGCCGCTGCTGGACCGTGGGGAGGTCCGAGACCGAGAATCTCGGCTAGGCCGAGGTCGGTGAGGTGGGGTGCCGAGGATCAGCACTCCCTTCGGCTCCGGAACCGGAGGCACAGTCGAGCCGACGGGATCCTCAACTCTCGCCGGGGGAACCGGGGAGAGGGGAATATCAGCTTCACCAGCCGACAACCAGTCTAACGGGTCGAGAAAAATCTCGACCGCGTCGTCGGATGTCTCGGTCAACTGGCCCGGCCGGGGACACCGTGAAGCCAGTGGCCGAAGCTGAGGGTTCGACCGAAGTCGACTGTCGACCAGGGGAAGGAGATCTTTCCCGCTCCCAAGAGCGTCGACGATGGGACTTACCCTTGCTCTTTTTTGACGAGAAAACGGTCCAGAAGAGGTTGGACCCTCGCCTCTAGTCTGAGAGGGTCAGACAGAGCTCCTTGAAAGAAGCTGAGTCAGGCGCGAGAGCGGGGCAGATGCAGCGACCGAAGATGAGGCGGCCGCGCGCCGCCTCTCTTCGAGGCGATCATCTGCTCGAGCTGTTCCGCACAGAGCCCGCAGCCTGGACACTGCCAGGCCTCCTTCGACTTGACGGTGGAAATCTTTTCTCGGGACGCCCCAGCTGCAAACGGGCAGCACGATCTTCGAGGACATAGGCCGAAAAGGAAGAGCATAGATCGCAAGCCTGCGGGTCGTGCTCAAGGCCTAAACAGCAGACGCACGTGGAGTGCGGGTCCGTTCGGGACATTTTCTGCCCGCAGGGGCATCTCCGAAACCCCGGAGTCGATTTATCCATCGCAGCCGCGAGGAGAAGAAGACCAAAGTCTTTTTAGAAATCTAGACGAACTTTTTGAAGTTTGAAGAGTTAGGAACCAGTCTTAATGCATGAAGCGTTAGGAGGAACCTGAGCTTCCAAGCGGTAAGGAAGATCAGGCGTCATGGGGCGGAGCCGAGAGTTTTACCACCCGGGTGGGTGGGAGGAGCCAGCTTGAAGACCTTCCGGCAAGATTTAAAGCGGCAAGGAACCTGCCAGTAAGTGTGGATGAACAATATATCCATGTCCCTAGAAAGGCTGTTGGTTAAATAGGATCTGCAGCTTATCCTCTAGGTAGGGAAATGGGCAGACTAGGTGGGCCAAGCGGTCCTTATCTGCCGTCAAAGTCTATGTTTCTAGGTACGTATATACACACACACACACACACACACACACACACACACACACACACACACACACACACTTACACTTCATCCATGCATATACTAACATACTAAAATGCCAGAATAGGCCCAACGGTCTCTCGAGTCTGCTCGATTTTCAGCACTCACACGGAGGGCAGATTTTGGTGTTCCTCCCCTCTCTCTTGGGTTATACTGTCCCCAGTCCCAGATGTTCCACCTGTATTGTGCCTGGTCAGATTTACCCTCCCCTGTACCTGTCCCACCCCCTCTTAAACCCGTGCACAGTCTCCATCTCTACCAGCTCCCTGGGCAGTGCATTCCATGGCTCCAACATCCTTTCAGTGAAATAAGATCTCCTCTCCCCTCTGAGCCTGCCCCCTTCCAGCTTACACCCGTGACCTCTTGCTGTCCCACCCTCCTTCCTTTGGAGCACCCTGACTTGGCCTTCTTTATTGATCCCTTCAATGTACTTAAAGACCTCCATCAGGTGACATGTACACCCTGTTCCTCCTTTCCTCCAGGGTGTACATGTCAAGCTCCTTGAGCTTCTCCACATAGGTCCTCTCCCTCAGGTCACAGATCATTTTGGTTGCCCTCCTTTGGACCCTCTCTAAATGTGGTCTCCAAAATTGTACACAATACTCGAGGTGTGGTCTAACCAAGCAGTTGTACAGTGGAAGGATCACTTCTGTCTTTCGAGGTAATCCCCCTGGCGATGCATCCCAGAATCCTATTTGCCCTTGCCACTGGCCTCCTACAGGTCTCAGTTGTTCATTTTGACATCTACCACCAACCCCAGGTCCCTCTCACCCTCCGTAACTTGAATCATGTCTCCTCTCAGGGTATACCCCTGGCCTGGATTTCTGACTCCCAGGTGCAGAACCTTGCACTTCCCCACACTGAACTTTAGTTTGCATTTTCCCGACCACCTTTCCAGAGCCTCCACGTCCTCCTGCAAGACCACCCTCCCCTCCTCCCCATCCACCACTACACCTAGCTTTGAGTCTTCTGCAAAGATATTTATCTCACTCCAGATCCCCCTCCTGATGTCTGAGACATAGGCGTTTAACAGGAGTGGCCCAGCACTGACCCCTGGGGAATCCCACTAGTAACCCACCTTGGCGATGAGGCCAACCCTCCAACCACCACCTTCTGAGTACTCCAGAGCCAATTCCTATCCATCTTAACAACAACTCCCCTACTCCATTTCCTTTCAGCTAGTCACAGAATCCCAACAAGGTTTGTCTGGCAGTATCTTCCTGTGACAAAGCCTATGCTGTCATCGGCCCAAGTACCCAGTTTGCTCCAGTAACCCCCTAGCCTTTCCTTGACAATGCCCTCCATCACCTTGCCTACCACCGATGTCAGGCTAACAGGCCTGTAATTTCCTACCTCCTCTCTTGATCCCCTCTTGTGGATCGGCACAACATGGGCCACCCTCCAGTCTTGGGGCAGCCACCCAGTCCTCAGAGAGATGTTGAAAAGCTCCACTAGAGGGACTGCCAGGACATCTGCCAGTTCCCTCAGCACCCTGGGATGCATCTCATCTGGCCCAGGTGCTTTCTCCGTCCGAAGGGACCCAAGGGCTTCCTTTACTCTCTCTACGGGGATTTCAGCCTCGTTCTCCCGTTTCACCATGCACTGCTGGGCCCCCACCTGTCTGTGCTGGCCATTCCTTTTCCCCAGACCCATCAGGGCCCTAGGTCTCTACCGGTCTCACCCCTTGCTCTGGTTTGCCCCCACTCCCCTCAAGACCTAGCCCTTCCATCCCCCTGGTATAAACTGAGGCAAAGTACTCATTTAGGACTTCTGCCTGTTCCCCCGCTTCCTGTGCCCAACCATCCCCTACCCTTATCTTGCTGATCTGCCCTTTATTCCCCCCATGTATCTAAATAACCCTCGTCCCCCGGATCCCACTAGCAAAGGACTGCTCCTTTTTGCCTTAGCTGCTCTCACCACCCTGGTGACTCTCTTGGCTGTCAGCTCATGTTCCTCCTGATCCCTTTCACTCCTTGACCACTTGAGGCGTCTATAGACCTCCTTTTCCCCTCACCACCTCCTGTACCTCCCGGGTCCACCAGCAGGGTTTTCTGGCCTTACTGAACTTACACCTTTCCCTTGCGCAGGATCTGAACCTCCTGTATTCCCCTCCTAATGATCCCTCACCTGCTCTTAGCATACATATCCGGCCTTCTGTCTAGATGATCTTTAAGGATCCTTCCCATCTCCCTGAAGTCTACACCCCTAAAGTCTGTTACTACCGTCCTTGTTAGAGACTTTCCTCCCCCCCAGGTCCAGGCATATGCATACATACTACAGGGACAAGATAGTGCCCCTATATTAGGGTTCAACGATCACTTATGCTAAACACAAAAGTTTGCACTGTAATAACTTTACAACCATTTGACAGATTTGCATGAAATTTTGCATGCGCTATTGGGGACCAAAGATCTCCATGTTTCATTCCAGTCTGATATGCTAGTGCGGAGATGTGGAGTGTTACAAAAGTTGAAAATGACCATTTTTGTGCAAATCCTTTGTCACACTTTCTCAGAAACTAATTGAGGGTTTAATCCGACATTTGCCGGGTATATGGGGTTTGGGTCAGAGATGTGCATTTTGAAGGTTTGGTAAAATAATATTAATCCGTTCAAAAGTTATTAAAGTTTAAAGTTTCCCCATTATTTCCTACAGGAAAAATTAGATGTCTTGATTGCTGAAGTACTTTGGTACCTGAAGCTGATTCAGCTTTGCAAATACAGAATGTATGAGATTTCGCCATCTTGTTTTCCGTTAGTGATGCGGAAACATTGAAAAAAAAAAAAAAAACACTGCCTCGTGGTAAACACAAACACTTGTGTTTACCTAATTGGGGCCCTAACAATCTGATTTTGTGGTAACTTTGCCCCCAAATTGTTCAGAAATGTGTTTATTTTAATCATGCAGTTTTTACTGTCGCAAACTGCAGCAGTATTGCTGCAATTTATGAAAAGTACTACCGCCAAAGTCTTTAGTTACTGCCACAAATTAAGACACGGTTTCACGAAATTCCAGGTGATTTTGCCGCAAATTGCAGCACTATTTTGCAAAAGTACTGGGGGTTTTGCCACAATTTGCGGCACTACTTTAAAAGTGTGCGTCACTTGACTGCAAAGAAATGGTTTGCACCCATGGGCTGAAATTTTCTGGGTACAAAAGGCTTGCCCCACTGATGTGCCTTTTGCTGGTTTGGTGAGAAAATGTTCATCTGCACCATAGTTATAAGAATTGGAAGTTTATCAATTTCCCATAGGATAACACAATGGTCAGGGTCCCTTTCGGCAGCTTTATCTCTAAAACCCTTCGAGATACGGACTCGCGGAGACTCGCAGCGCAGTACTCCTTAGTGTACTAGCTATAATGCACGCCAGAATGTTGTCATCTGTCAAAATATAGCAGTTACGCAAGAACTTACCATAACAGCAGATCTTCAAGAGAGTTCCTGCAGTAAGTCTGCACCCCTGGCATCAGGACCACATGGCAAATTTGTAGCTAGCAATCAGAGGGACTGCCCCGGCATCAGCAAACAGGACGTCCAACATGACTATAAATAGGGCGCCCCCACCCCTCTCACCAGAGACCTCTAAAGAGGAAGCAGGAAAGAAAAGAGTGGAAACTCCTGGGATCCTGAGCCCTGGATAAAACAAAGTCCTGGGAAGGGAACAGAGAGGAAAAACTCAGCAGCTGGGGGAAGGTGGGTGGGAAATCAAGACCTACTGCAGGAACCTCTCTCGAAGACCTACTGTTAAGGTAAATTCTTATACAACTGCTATATCTTACTTTGAGAGGGTTCCTGCAGTAGGTCTTCACAAGTAGGACTGAATACCAAGCACTCAGCTAAATAGAAGACGTCAGAGACTAGGTTCCAGGAGTAGGAAAACGTCTGCCAGCGACAGTCTGCTCATGACAGAAGTCCTTGCAGGACTGTTAGACCAAATCCAGCCCTGCGCCTATCAACAATGTTAGGGCTGTAATGTTTCGTGAAAGTGTGGACGGAGGACCAAGTGGCCGCTGCACATATGTCTGCAGTTGATATTTCTGAAAAAGGCAGTAGAAGTAGCCACTCCCCTAGTCGAGTGGCCCTTGGCCGACCCCGGAAGGGGCTCCTCGTACTTCTGTTAATGTAATGAATACAATTTGCCAGCCACCTAGACAAAGTCTGATTAGAAATAGCCTTGCCCTGGCACTTGGGGGCAAAGGCTATGAAGAGTTGATCAGACTTGTGAACCTCCTTAGTCCTCGAGACAATATCTCAAATTCCCGTGCACGTCAAGAATGTGCAGGAGATACTCCCCCCTGTTGGAGTGCTCTGGGTAAAAAAAATAAATGGCAGTGCAACATTCTGATTCAAGGTGAATTCCGAAACTACCTTCGGAAGAAAGGAAGGATTAGTCTGCAGAGCCACCCGGTCTTTGGAAAACTAATTAAGGCTCTCTACAGACTACAGCCTGAATCTCAAACCTTTGAGCTGAAGTGATAGCAACTAAAAAGAGCTTTTTCCACGACAGGTAACGCATATCACTACTTGATGCTGGCTCAAAGGAGCGAAGTAACTTTTTCTAAAATAAAATTAAGATCCCGGGAGGGGGAAGAGGATTCCAGACTGGAGGTTTGAGGTGAAGGATCCCCTTCAGAAAGGTTCTGGAAACCTCCAGCTGAGCTAGGGTTTTGCCCTCCACTGGAAGGTGACCGGCTGAAACTGCAGAGAGATGGACCTTCAGAGAGGAATAACTGAGGCCAAACTCTGACAGGTGCAAGAGGTACTCTAGGACCTGGGAAGCAAAGCAGGAAAACTGTTCTAGGCCTTCTGCTATGGCCCAGATAGAAAATATTTTCCACTTCATGGCATATGGATCTAGTGGAGGGTTTCCTGGCCTCCACTAAGACCTGAGTGACTCTGGAGGACACGCCACAACGAGAAACTGATGTCCAAAGGTGCCACACATGAAGGTGGAGGGATTTGAGGCTCAGGTGTACCAGCGTGCCCTGCTCCTGGGACAGAAGGTCGTGAGAGAGAGGAAGAGGTACTGGGGGTTTCAACACTTGCTACTGTAGCAGTGGGAACCATATCTGCCTGGGCAATGAGGATCATGTGTGCCCACTCTGCCTGTAGCTTCAGCAGAACATTCTGCAGAATTAAGAAAGGGAGAGAAAGTGTACAGAAATCTCCCTGTCCAAGATGGAGACTTGCCAAAAAACACCACACCCAGAACGAGCGAGCAAAAGCTGGGTAGTTTTGCATTGGATGGGGAGGTGAAGAGGTCCATTTTTGGCTGATACCACTGAAGGAAGAGATCTTCCACTACCTCCTGCTTTAATTCCCACTTGTGAGCCCCGGCGACCAAGCAGCTGAGACTGTCCGCCAGAATGTTGTGAACACCTGGAACATGGACTGCTGTCAAGGATAGGCAGTGTTTAACAGCCCAGTACCACACCTGCATCGCCTCCCTGCAAAGGGGGTATGAACTGGTGCCTCCCTGTTTGTTGATGCATCAGACCATTGCCATGTTGTCGGTCTGGATGAGAAGTGTTCCCTGAACGAAGAGAGACCAAAATGCTTGGAGAGCATAAAGCACTGCTCTTATTTCCAGAATACTGACGTGAAGATTCTCCTCCACAGGGGACCATGTCTGCAGAGTTTGATGGTCTCCCAGGTGGGCCCCCCATTCAAGGTTCAAGGCATCTGACGTGAGAGTCACTGAGGGGGATAGGGAGTGGAATAGGACCCCCACCGAGAGGTTGGAAGGGTCCTGTCACCAGAGGAGATCCCTCTGCAAGCTGTTGGAGACTAGCACCTTCTGGTCCATGTCATCCAAACGTTGATCCCATTGAACTCTAAGAGACCACTGGGTCACCCTCATGTGCAGTCTGGCCAATGGAACTGTGGTTATGGCAGCCGCCATCAGGCCCAGCAGTCGTAAAACAAGAGCACGCTGGGGTCAAACGAGAGGAGGCCACCAGTGCAGCCTGTAGCTTAAGGGTCTCTGCCCTGTCCACAGGAAGGAAGGCCCTGCCCTGGACCATGTCCAGCACTGCTCCTAGGAATTGGAGGCACTGGGAGGGTGACAGTGGAGACTCTGGATAATTTACCAGGATGCCAATCCTGGAAAAAAGGTCCAGGGTGAAGGAAAGGGAATCCTTCAGACTGTCCTAGGATGGTGCTAAGAACAGACAATCATCCAGGTATGGGAACACAAATGCCCTTGTGACGCAGGGTCGCCGCTACCACCGCTAGGCACTTGGTGAAAACCAGAGGTGCCAAAGAAAGGCCGAAGGGGTGGGCCCTGCCTGAACTGAAAATGCTCCTCCTGGAAGGAGAATCTCAAAGCAGCGGTGGGCCAGTAGAATGGAGATATGTAGGTAGGCATCCTGCATATCCAGGGAACACAGCCAATAGTCTGGTTGGAGCAGAGGAAAGAGTCCCTGGAGGGTCAACATGCGGAACTTGTATTCTACAAAGAGGCAGAGCATGTTGAGATCTAGGATGGGCCCGAGATCTCCAGTCTTTTTGCGTACTAGGAGAAAGTGGAAATAAAATCCCCCTCCTATTTGCTCTGCTCTGTTGGAACTCGCTCTATGGTGGATTTTTGCAGTACAGCTTGGATTTCCTGTAGGACCACACTGTTGACCTGACTGGTAATGAGACCAGCCCAGATGGTTATTCAGTGGTGTCTCCAGAAACTATCAAGTGACCTCTTGCGACTATCGGACCCACGCGTCTGTGGTTACAGCTTTCCACCCTTCCAGGTGGAGGCCGAATCTTCCTCCCACTGGTTCTTCTGCGGGGAGGGGAGGTACCGGGGGGCCCACAAGTCAGGACGCTGAGGGGAGGGGTGCCTTGCCCCCAGTGACCATCTTTGGGAACTTAGCCTGGGGGGGCTTGAGCAACGGAGCCAGATGCTTGTTTTGTCATCTGCCCTGGTTCTGTTTGTGGCGTTTAGGCCCCTGGCAAAGGATGCACTGCGAGTGGGCGTCCCCATGCGGGATCTGTGCGCCGCACTTAGAAGTACTTTTTCTTGGGCTGATGTGAAGACATGCAACGTTAGAGAGGAGGAAAGAAAATTAACTGTACTTATCGCAAAAATGGCAGGCGACTGAAGCTGTTTCACCATGAGGTCAGACGATTCAGGTAGACGGCGAGCAGGGAATCACCCCTATTTATAGTCACGCTGACGTCAGCCATCAGACGCTGGGGGCGGTCCCCGCTGATGACTGCTAGCTACAAGTTTGCCACGCGGTCCTGACACCAGGAGGTGCAGTACTACTTGTGAATACCTACTGCAGGAACCCTCCCGAAGAGAGATCCATCTTTTACCAAGGTAGTCATACCATCGATGTCACATTACTTTGTTAACCAGTACCATCGAAGGGTTAACAGGGATCGTTCTGCACATGTGTGCTTCACGAAGTGACAGCCTCCCTCAAACGGCTGCGGCACTGAGAACTTTACACATAACAGCGGTGACAGAAATAACCTAAAAATAAGGTACCTGCTTCCTTTTTTCACCATTTATGGGACCATACACTATAAAGAATGTATGGGTTCCTCTATCAGCAACCAGTTTGTCTAACCATTTCGAGGCTGCCATGGCGACAAACCTCTTTAGGTTTAAACTGTTGCCATGGCAACCTCTCAATGGTTAAACCAGTTACCAATAGATTATCCTCTTATGCATGTTTCCAGGCCTTCTTTACAGCTGCAGGGGAAATTTTAATGAATGGGGCTACGGTGACAGATACTGTGCCATTCATTCACAACGTGACATGTTTACTGCTTTGCCTACACATAAATGAAGTACACTTACAATATGCATCTATATAACATTATGGACTGATGGACCCTGTGTTACCACAGGGAAATGAGTGTTCATTACAATCTCTAAGCTTATGGATAGATGGGAGCGCAGGGCAGAGGGCCCTGCACTCCCATAACTAAGACTACGATTATACTCTCAAAAAAGGAAATTTTATGCAAAACAACAACTTTGTTGATGCACCATTAGGGTTCCTTATGAACACACTTTCTCAAGAAGTAGGGACATTCCACTAGGGAATGAACCATCTGGGTTCCAGCATCAAAGGTTGGGAAATGAAATCATTCTGAACCCATCTTTGCTTACTCCTGGAATGGGGTAAGCATTAGTGTTTGCAACCCCAAAGCACACCTCTCACACCTGTTCCTGCATGCAGGCGGGGGGGGGGTGTCTTAGGGTTGAGAACCCCAAGATCTTATTTCCCAACTTTTGACACTGGAACCCTAATGATGCATTAACAGTTTTTTGATATACATTTTATTCATTTATTTATTTTTTTATTATAGAGGCACGGTCGCACCCTTATAGTTAGGGTTGTATAGACAGTTCTATGTTAAAAATCAGAATTCTGTACCTTAACTTTGGCACTTTTTGATGAAATAAGCCTGAAATTTGTCATGGGTGGTCACCCTGTAAATATCTTAAGAACTGGAATGTTTTGTGAAGGTCTCTCGTATGGTTTTTAACCCTTACACTGCCAACAGAATTAGAACGCATAGGAATTCTGGACTGATAGTCCATGGCACAGCAAGGATTAAGATATAAAGAGGTAAACAGAAGAAAAAAAAATACCACCATCTACAGATCAGATGGAATAAAACTTACCTGATATTTTCAGGAATGATGGGGCAATGCCAAGGGTGTGCCTTTGGATAGTTCAGTGAAAAGAAATGTCACTTTTTTTTTTTTTTTTTTTTTTTTTTTTTTTAAACTAGTGGGGTACCACAGGGTTCGGTACTGGGACCAGTCCTCTTTAATGTCTTTATAAGTGACACTGGAGAGCAACTAGAAGGAAAGGTATGTCTCTTTGCAGATGACAAAGATCTGCAACAGGATCGATACAAAAGGTGGGGTGGAAAGGATGAAAAGGGACTTTGCAAGGTTGGAGGAATGGTCAGATATGTGGCAGCTCAGATTCAATGCAAAGTGCAAGGTAATGCATCTGGGAAACAAAACCCAGGGAAGAGTACACAGTGGGGAGCGAGTTAAAATCGAAAGAGACCGAGTAATTATATCAGATGACCTAAAGGTGGGCAAGTAATGTGAGAAGGCAGTAAGGGGAGATACTGGGATGCATAGGAGAGGCATCAACAGTAGAAAACAGGAAGTCGTTATCCCTCTGTACAGACAGTTGGTGAGACCCCATCTGGAGTACTGTGTGCAATTCTGGAGACCCCATCTCCACAAAGACAGAGTGGATGCTGTGCAGAGTAAGGCAACCAAAATAGTGCAGGGTCTGCACCAGAAGACATACGAGGAGAGACTAAAGCAGCTTAATATGTATACCTTTGAGGATAAGAGGGAGAGGGAGGACGTGGGAGAGGGAGGACATGATAGAAACTTTCAAGTATCTCAAGGGAATTAAAGTACAAGAGGGTAGCATCTTTCAGAAGAAGAGATGTGCAAGAACAAGGGGGCACAATTTGAAGAGAGGGGGATGGCTCAGAGGTAATATTAGAAAGTATTTTTTCCACAGGTAGGGTTGTGGATGCATGGAACAGCCTTCCTGAGGAGGTTGTGGAGTCAGGAACAGTGGGAGAATTCAAGAATGCATGGGACAGGCATAAGGCAATTCTAGTGGGGGGTAGGAGAAAGTAAGCTGTTTAACTAGAATCGGCAGCTTATCCATCAGGTAGGGAAATGGGCAGACTAGGTGGGCCAAGCGGTCCTTATCTGCTGTCAAATACATTTCTATGTTGTTTTTTTTAATGGGATTTCTAAAGAAATCCTACTTGGTTAGGAATGACCAAGAGCTGTATTTAGGTCTTAGTCACATGCTTGGCAACATTCTATTTAGACTTTAACAGGTGAAATATGTTTTTTTTTCCAGGCGAGCATCATATCACCGCCCACTCGCTTAATTAAGGATCAATCAGAATATAACCACTCTAAGTTCTTTACAGTTCAGACTTTACTGTTCGAACTGTAAAGACTTGGAACAGTAAAGGCCTAAGACAGCTCGAACGATAATATCTCCCTGGTAGTCTAGTGGTCCCTCCCAGTTATGTTCAGATTCTTAAATAAAAAAAAATTAAAAATGCCCCTGGTAGTCTAGTGCAGTGCCAGCATCAGAGGGGTTGCAAGGGACGCAACTGTACCTGGGCCCTTGTTTTATGGGGGTCCTTTTAGAACGAGCAGCTGTCTTCTGTGCACAGCATTAACTTCCCCCCTTCTGTGCTCATCTGTAAGCAAGAGTCTCTGAAGGATTTTGGGGGAGTTAGTGACCTGAGCCATGTATGTAGACACGAGTCAGCTGTAAACCCCTTTACCCACCCTGCTCAAACTGCTCTCTGACAATACTTTTTTCCTAAGTCCCTCTGCCCCTGGATTTTGGTGCCATGCATCAAGTGGCTGAGTTCTGATCGGATAGTCTGTAATTCATGTATCAGAGTGCCACTTTCATGTTGTCGAGCTTGTCTAGAGTCAGAGGTGAAATCTGAAATGGGAACCAGGGTGGTTTGGTCAGAGCCCAAGAGAGAAAAAAGATCCCCTTCTCAGTCAAGCTTTGCAGGCTGAAGTCGGCTTGGTAGGACTAAGCATAAAGAGAGAAAGAGGCAAAAATGACTTTCTATATGGTACACCAACCAGGAACTTGAACCGTTCTACAGACTTTTAAATAACTAGTTACGTGTTAATATACTCGAAAGAGACAACGCAGCAATTAGTAGTTATACCTTTCAACCTCCTGCCACGTAAAAATCTGGGACAAGGCTTCAAGAAATTAATGACAAAGGACCAATCTGGGGACACGTCAAGCGATTTCCTCTCAGGAGGCTGGTAGAAAACAATTGGTTGGTGTAAAATGCAGTTTATACAAAAAAAAAAAAAAACACACGGCATATCTGCAATGCTAATGCTTAACATTTTATTTATTGGTAACCAGGTAGGTGCACTAGGCAAACTGCCCATTTTCAGGCACGAACCGTGAGAGTACAAGTCAAAAATATAGTGGTATCAAATACAGATACACTGCAGTACAGACAGTGTTAACAGATTAGAGATGCAAATTACTTAGCACATAAGTGGAGGGTAAATATCCTATGGTGTTAGAGAGAACACTAGGCAATAAAGGTACAGTAGGGGGATTGAAACAGAGAAACCCAGTGATTATCTGTATCTTGTAAAGAAAGGGGGAGGGTTAGAGTAGGCGGCTCGGAGTTATAAGTACAGGACAAGGGTGATTTCATGAGTCTAAGAACATTTACATGCATAGAGGGAAGCAAGGTAACAGGAGAGGACTTTCTTGAAGGCAGAGTGGGATTTGGAATGTCTGGTCAGGTAGTTCCAGAATTCTGTGGCGCAGTAGGAGAAAGCCAATTCACCCATCCTGGTGGAACATTTGGGGACGGAGAGCAGATCTAAAGTTGTGCTTAGAAACCCCTCACCAACATTACAGAAAACAATTTGAGGCAAAATCTAGTGGCCCTTTCCCAATGTTTCGATCACTGTCCCCTTCACAGAATAAATACCCCTGGTAGTCTAGTGGGCCCCAATGTTCTGATCACCATCCCCTTAATAAATGATAGCCCACCCGGTGGTACAGACTGTTGAAGTACTGGGCGCGCGTAAAATACGACCCAGGTTAGGAACAAGTCGGAGAGCTGGGAGATGGATTGAGCGGCCGCCGAGCTGCCCTACTCTCTCGGGTTGGGACCCAGTCATGATCTCTGCAAGGCTGCCCCCGGGTGGGGACCCAAGGGCACTGCAGACGAGAACAGCTCAAACAGGAAGGGTGCTGTGGATTGCTGCGTACACATGCCTCCACACATGCTCGGGTGCCCACGGCAAAAGAGGGGAAGGGAGCCTAGCTAGCCCCATCATATCCATAAATTTCACTTCTCCCCAGTTTCATAAGAGGGGATGCTAAGGGTGCTCACCATTTGCCCGAAATAGTATGAGATATAATCCAGACCTAGTAGGGGAAGAAAACTCTTGCTCAGGTCAATCATCTGGTTCTACAATGTCACCTTCCTCCTCCTCATAATAATGGGGCAATAATTTCCTTGGAAAAATGGCAGAAAAGGGCGAGGTGTTACTGGTAGGGGACTTCAATCTACCAGATTTAGACTGGAGCCTCCCTGCTGCAGTATCAGTTAAAAATAGAGACATCCTGTACTTCCTTGCAGGGGGCATTCCCCAGGCAATTTAGCGAACCCACTCATGGTGGGGCTATACTGGACCTGGTGCTTACAAACTGGGACAGTGTTGCAGACATCAGGAAGGGGAGCCATCTTGGGACCAGTGATCATTGTACAGTGCGGCTCAACATTAGAACTGCTGAATCCAACCACACACAGACAAGGGTCCTGAACTTCACAAGGGCCGATTTTACTAAGATGGGTGAATGCCTCGTGAATGAGCAGACAAGGGAGGGCGGCCAATGGGTGGGAGAAAGAGATTGGTCCAGACAAAAAAAAAAAAAAGAGGGCATTGTGAAGGAAACTGTTTCACAGAAGACCACTATGGTTCTCATAAAAAAAAAAAAAAAAAAAAAAACATTCAGAAGACACAAGGACACCCAGAAAGAAGGACAGGGAAAACAGCGAGAGGCAAGCAAAACGGCAAGGAGAGCAAAAACGCAAACTTATAAAAAAAGTTGATACCCCTGACCTATTCTTTTCTGTTGAAGAAAAAAGGAAGACAAAGGGAGGATCATACAGTTTTTTTTGGGGGGGGAGAAGACTGTAGAGGAGGATCAAGAAAAGGCAAACATGAACAAATACTTCTGTTCAGTTTTCTCAGGACGAGGATTGAAGGGACCACAGAAAGGCACCATAAGCTTTGAGAAGAGGAAAATGAACAGGGGACAGTTTTCAGTGGGGAGAGTCCAGAAAGCACTTGACAGCCTGAATGTAGATAAAGCTATGCAGCCAGACAGGGTATATCCAAGGGAACTTAGGGAGGTAATAGCTGCACCACTGACAGACCCTTTTAACAAATCACAGGGGACTGGTGTGGTCCCAGAGGACAGGAGAAGGGCAGATGTATTCCACTACATTGAAGTGGTAGCAAGTAAGAGGCAAGCAATTATAAGGTCTGTTAGCCTGACACTGGTGGTGGGTAAGAATGGAAACACTAGTAAAGGGAAGAACAGTGGAATATCTTGCATCAAATGGATTGCAGGACCTAAGGCAGCGTAGTTTCACAGAGAAGGTCATGCCAAACAGACTTGTTTGACTGGGTGACCAAACAGCTAGCTCAGGGAGGTGCGGTGGATGTGGTTTACCCAGATTTCCACAAGGTGTTCGACACAGTTCCACATAGAAGATCAGTGAGCAAGTTGGTTAACTTGGAGGTACATAAAAAGGCGGTAACCTGTATTAGAAACTGGTTAGTGGAGAGGACACAGAGGGTGGTGGTGAATTGAGTCTGCATCAAGGAAGGGAGGCTGACCAAGGATCAGTGTTGAGACAGTTCCTTTTCAATATCTTTATAAGCATCATAGTAGAAGAACTGTAAGAGAAGGTCTGCCTCTCTGCGAATGTTACCAAGATCTGTAAGAGTGGACACAGCCAGCAGGGAGAGATGTACAGGGATGTAAAGAGACTGGAAGAGTGGTCTAGGGTATGGCAGCTGGGTTTTAATGCAAAAATAATGCATTTAGACCGTAGGAACCAGGGAGCAGAGTACAAAATGGACAGAGTGATACAGACTTAGACCGAACAGGAAAAATACCTAGGGGTAATCAAATCAGATGACCTACATGTAGCCAAGGCAGTCTGAACAGCTACAGGGATGTTGGGATGCATAGGTGGGGGGATCTAGTAGGAAGGAAGGAGGTTCTGCCTTGGATGATTTTAGGTGGCCTATATAAACTGCTGGCGAGACCTCACCCCAAGTACTGTGTACAGTTCAGAAAGAACGAGAGTTGGGGCAGTCCAGAGAAGGGCCATCAAAATGGTGCAGGGTCTACAACAAAAGCCTTATGAGGAAAGGCTAGAGGAGTTAAAATGTGTACACTCTGGGGTGGGGAGAGGAGGTGGGACAGAAACCTTTAAATACCTTACAGGGGTTAATAAGGTACAAGAGGAGATTACTGTTCAGAGAAAAGGTGCTCTTTAACAAGGGGCATAATATGAAGCTGGATGAAGGTAAGTTCATGAGGGATGAGAGGAAAGAAAAAATTATTCACCTTAGTAATGTTGTTTCTTCTAATGGAGTCTTGCTATATTATAGACATTAGCAGTTTGATCCAGCTCTAGAACTGCCCCGGAGTGAAATGGTTAAAAACCATTCCAAAATAGAATTTTGGCAGGAGAGCAGCTCTATCTGTGTCATTTCAAACTTGAACTGTCAGATCTTTACAGCCAAACTCACTAAGGTCTTGTGTGGAAGCTGTAACCTACACTAGCCAAATGGCTACCTAAATAATAACCATTGATGGTCTCAACACCCAAGACTCAAGTCAGGGGACCAGAAATACTAACACCATTCTAATAATATGAAAATGGAACATAAGTATAATAAAACACACACAGCGTACACATACACACCCCAAAGTCCCAAAGGGGACAAAATGCTAACAGGACATAAGTAGTGCCCACACTAAGTTGCCACACCCCACCAAGTAGAGGTTCTGAGAGGGGCAGGTTGGGGAGGTTATAATATAGCAAGACTCCATTAGAAGAAACAACATTACTAAGGTGAGTAATTTTTCTTTCAAACAACAACATGAAGTCTTGCTATATTATAGACATTAGCAGAATACACAGCAGTACCTCCATGGAGGAGGGGCAGAACCTACTTAGGGAATAGGTTCTGGAAGAACAGCTGTGCCAAACCGAGCATCTCTCCTGGCCTGGACATCCAGGGAGTAATGCTTGGTAAAAGTGTGTACCGTTTTCCAAGTAGCAGCCTGGCAAATCTCTAATAAAGGGATATCTCTGGCAGCAGCTAGAGACGCAGCTGTACCCCTGGTAGAATGAGCCCTCAAACCGGGGCTCTGCCCACTTTCTGATAACAAAATTGGATACAAGAGACAATCCACCTGGCTATTGATCTCTTAGTGGCAGGTTTGCCTTTCCCAACTTCACCATAGGTAAGGAAAAGTTGGAGGATTCGAGACCTGTGAGCCTTTGAGTGCGCTCTATATAATAACTAAGAGCTCTCTTAACATCCAGGCTGTGCAACCTCCTCTCACCCGAAGAGCAGTGATCAGTGAAAATACTGGAAGGAGATAGATTGATTAAGATGGAAATCTGAAACCACCCTAGGCAAAACTTCCTATTAGTCCTAAGGACTACCTTATCCCTGTGGAAAGAAATAAAGTCAGTCTCCACTGACAAGGCTTGCAATTCACTTATCGTCTGGCAGAGTGATAGCCACTAGAAAAACAGTTTTCCAAGTTAGGAACTTAAGCTCTGCAGAAGACAGAGGTTCAAAGGGGTTGCATTAACTGGGCAATGCAAACATTAAGGTCCCAAGCAGGGGCGGTTCCCGAAAAGGAGGATTAGTATGGAGTAATCCTTAAAAAACTTGGAAAACACAGAATGAGAGGAAAGAGGGGATGACTTTCCTGCTGACACAAAAGCAGACAGCTGCCAAATGAACTCTCAGGGTAGCTGGTCTGAGACCCAAGGAATTAAGATGTACCATGTAATCTAACAAAATGGGCAATTCAGCGGATTCTGGGGAAATATTTTTCCCAGCACACCAAATGGAAAACCTTTTCCATTTAGAACTATAAGTAGCCCTAGTGGAAGGCATTCTGGAAGCCTTTAGGATCTCAAGAACGACCTGAGAGAGGTGTAAATCAGCAAACTCTAACTCCTCAGAGCCAGGCCTTGAGGTTGAGGGATCTGAAGTCCGGATACCAAACCCTTCCCTGGGCACAAGTCAACAGATTGTGATTCCTGGGAGGCACAGGGAAGATGGACTGTCAGAGACAGAAGGAGTGGGTACCAGGGCTGCCTGGCCCAATCCGGGCAATCAGAATCACCCTGCAAGGCTGAGATCTGATTTTGACTAGTACTTTGAATAGGAGAGGAAAGGGAAGCATAGAGGAACTTCCCTCCCAATCCAGAAAGGGCATCCAGGGGAACTGAGCCCAGCACTGGAGGCCTGCAACAGAACAGAGGAAGTTTGTGATTGTCTGGGGCTGCAAAAGATCTATCTGAGGGATGCCCCACCTGGCAAAACTATCCCCAGCACTTGAGGATCAAGGACCATTCGTGATGGCCCTGGGAAATCCTGCTGAGGGCATCCGCTAGGACATTGTCCTTCCCTGGAAGATGAACTGCTATGAGGGAAGTGTTCAGGGAATAGGCCAGAGACCACAACTTCATTGCCTCGGTGCACAAGGCCAAAGACCGAGTGCCCCCCTGTTTGTTGATGTACCACATTGTTGTGGTGTTGTCTGTTCTGACTTGTATCACCTTGTCGTGGACGGATGCAGAAAAAGCTTGAAGAGCTAAAAAGACAGCTCTGAGTTCCAGCAAATTGATGTGGAGCAGAGATTCCTGGGGGGAACAAACTCCCTGAGTGGAAAGGTCGCCCATGTGGGCTCCCCAACCCAGAAGGGAAGCATCTGTAGTGAGAGTCAAGTTGTGAGAAGGGGAAATGAAGGGGAACCCCGCTCTTAAATTGCTCTGATCCTGCCACCACTGGAGAGCTAGGATCAAGGTTCGAGTCACTGGGACCAACTTGGAAAAGGGGTCTCTTCTCTGAGACCAAAAGGTTCTCAAGTGAAACTGAATGTCTCATCTGAAATCTGGCTCCCTGCACAACAGCTGTGGATGCAGCCATGTGCCCCAGGAGCTGCAGAAAGTGTCTTGCTGGTCGAGAGACCTGCAGAGTGAAGGAAGAGGCCAGAGCCACTAAATTCCTTACCCTTTCTGGGGGAAGAAAGGCTCTGGCTAGCTTTGTGTCCAATTCTGCCCCTATAAAGGTGAGTACCTGGACTGGTTCCAGAACCGACTTTGGTAGGTTTAGCAGAAAACCCAGGGAGGTGAGAAGCTGCTGGGTGACCTGCAGGTGAGATTTTACCTGTTCTGGGGACTGGCCTACAATGAGCCAGTCGTCTAGATAGGAAAAACAGCAATCCTCTGCCTCCTTAAGTGGGCCACTGCCACTGCTAGACACTTTGTGAATACCCTTGGAGCAGAGGTAAGGCAAGGGCATTGCTCTGAACTGGTAATGACCTGAGGGCAGTTGAATCCGAGGTACTTTCGATGGGATCTTCTGATTAGGACATGAAATAGGCATCCTTGAGGTCCAGGGAGGCTAGCCAGTCCCTGGCCTTAGGGAAGGTAAAATCATTGCCAGAGTTACCATTTTGAACTTTGGTTTCAAAAGATGCTTGTTCAGTTATCCGAGATCTAAAATGGGCCGCCACTCTCCTGTCTTTTTTGGGGTAAGGAAGTATCTGGAATACAGACCCCTGCCCTGATGCAGGGGAGGAACCCTTTCTACTGCTCTGAGAGCTAACAGGGATAAGACCTCTGTTTCCAGAGCGAGGGTCTCTGAAGCACTTGCAGGTAGAAAAAGTCAGCTTCTCAACTTGGGAAACTTTTTGAAGCCGAGAACCAGACCCTGGCTTACTACTTCCAGAACCCACTTGTCTGAGGTTAAAGAAGCCCAATTCTGACTGAAGGAAGCCAGCCTGCCCCCCACTGGTACAGGAGAATCGGCCCTGGGCACCCCATCAGGGTGCCTGTTTCTCAGGAGCTTTAGGCTGGGGGGTGAGAGCAGGTCTGCCCACCCTCATCTGCCCCTGCCTCTGAAGAAGCCCCTCTGAGCATAGGCAGAGGAGGCCCGAGTCTGGTAGAAAGGCCTGTGAAAAGGCCTACCCCTACCCCTGGGGGCATGCCTTTGAGGAGTGGCTTGCTGCTCCTTAGCCTGGGCACTCTTGTAAGTAGTCCTATATTCATCCATCTTCTTCATGTAATTCTCTGTCTGCTCTCCAAACAGAGAATTTCCCACCACAGGAAAATCCATAGCCTTAGTCTGGGTATCCTGTGACAAACTAGTACACCTGAGCCAGGCCAACCTCTGAAAAGCTACAGATGTGGCCATGACCCTAGAGGAAACATCATTAACATCCACAGCAGCATTAAACTGAACCTTAGAGGCTTCAATGCCATCAGCAGCCACCTGTTCTAGTTCACTAGCCAGCTGGCCATGGGCCTGCTTGGCCAATTGCATAACAGTATCCCATCTAGATTTCTGATACCTAGCTACATAAGCCATATAATTTGCTTGCCTGAGTCCCAGAGAGGCTGCCATATACTGTTTTTTTGCCATGGCATCAATCTTCCTGGAATCCTTGTCAGGAGGATGTGAAGCCAAGGAATATTAGCTTTATCACAGGCAGCAGCCTGAACTACCCAACATGACTGCATTGCTGAGAAGGAATTCTGTATCAGGGCCTGACAATGTATACCTTCTGTCCATCTTTTTATCTACAGGAGGCACAGAATTAGGAGCTTTTAAAATTTTAATTGTTTGTTTCCTAAAAGACTTATGTAAAGGAATAGACAATCTCCTAGACTCTGGAATATCCATCATTTCTACAAAATCAGGCTCCTCTTGCTCATCCACAGCCTCTTCTAAAGGAAGCTGGAGGGTTTCAGCAACTTTTTTATAAAACATAAAATGAGATGGGGACTCAAGACAGCATAGGGGGAGATTCTAAAGGTCTGTCTGGGGAGATGTCCAGTTCAATGGGCACACCCAGACCTTCCCAGCCACATTGATACTGTTCATAATCCTCCTCTGGTTCATAAAATTCCTCAATATCATAATCCTGAACCACTGGGACCGGACGAACCGACCTTTTACCAGATAGTGGTGGTTCGGACGGACCCTGAGACAGTGACTGGACAATTTGTATGGCTTTTGCTATCTCTGCAGCAGTTGGAGAAGGAATTTTGGACTCCAGACCTGCTGATTTTCTTGTTTTCTTTACTGGAATTGGTTCCTCAGAACCAGCTTTTCTTTTGGCCGAGGAAGTCTGGCCCTGGTCAGAGGCACTCCCTCTGGTTCGGTTGGCACCGAACCGGGCTGGCCATCCGGTCAGCGGACTTTGCCTCCTCGCCCTGAGCCTGCCCAATCTTTTTCCAGGGTGGCTGCAGGGAAATTCTTACATACCTGGCAGTCTGACTGGAGGTGGTCAAACCCCAGACAATAAACACATGGTGTGTGGGTCAGCCTTGCAAAGACTTCCCACAAACATCACAGTGTTGAAACCCAGTGGGCCGGTTTTCTTTTGGGTTTCTCAGACATAATGCCAGCCTAACCCAAAACTTGCCCTTTACTTGGCAGTGCCAGGCAAGACACCCTTGCTCGGTTCCTAACCGTGTCACAGGTATTGGAAAAAACGTAATAACCGTTTTTTTTTTTTTAGAACCGATAAGAACCGGAACCGCACTCTAAAATAGTAACTTTAGTTTTAAATGAGTTTTAAACCCACTGATCGGTTCAAAACCGAACCGATAACTTACAAGTTCCACACAGACAAAACCTTCATTTACTTACGGTTACCACAGATAGAGCTTGAACCGAACGGGTTTGCGGTTAAAATAAAACTATTCTCGGTTAAATCCAACCGAGAAAACACTTTTTAAACCGAGAAATGAACCGAGCAGAAGGAGAAATCTCCGGAGCGACTGTTCACTGAGGCGGAGTAAAGAATCTGACAGTTCAAGTTTGAAATGACACAGATAGAGCTGCTCCCGTGCCAAAATTCTATTTTGGAATGGTTTTAACCATTTCACTCCGGGGCAGTTCTAGAGCTGGATCAAACTGCTAATGTCTATAATATAGCAAGACTTCATGTTTGAATACTTTTTCACAGACAGAGTAGTGGATATCTGGAATAACATTCCGGAGGAGGTAGTGGGGGCAGAAAACAGTAGCTGGGTCCAAATAAATGCCTGGAATAGCACAAGGGAATTGTGGGGGTAGGGTAGAGAGGGGGAGAGGGAAGAGATTATGATGTGGGCTAAGAAGGGTCTTCAAATTTTATGTAGCTATGCAATATACTGGCAGGATGGTCTGCATCTGTCCAGGAAGGGAACAAGTCTTTTGAGCAATTGGTTTAAATGCATCATTGGCAAGCTTTTAAACTAGTCAAGGGGGGAGGCACTGATAAGCTGCAGGAAAATCCCAGCCTCTCCCTACAAAACAGGGTACTAAATGAGAAAAAGACCAAGGTAGAAAGGTCAGTGGGGGATGCCGCAAAAGAAGGTAAAGCCATCAAAAAATGGAGAGCAATGAGTACCAATGCCCGTAGTCTGAGTAACAAGCTTCCTGAATTATTAGCCTTGATGGAGGAGGAACATCTGGATATCATGGCAGTCATAGAAACATGGTACACACAAAACCATGACTGGGACATAAACATACCAGGATACACTATCTACAGGAGGGACAGGGAGGGTAAAAGAGGAGGAAGAGTAGCTCTTTACATAAGGGAAGGAATCAAAGCAACAGAACAAAAGGGAAGACAGGGAGGAGAAGAAGCACTGTGGGTAAATTTGGAGACCGGCAATGGCACCACAATCTGCACAGGGGTTGTATACAGACCCCCTTCTCAGGGGGAAGAAATGGACAAGGAAATGATAGAAAGAATACTTAGAATGGCAGAAAAGGGGGAGATATTGCTGATGGGTGATCTGAATGCGCCAGATGTTAACTGGAGTGCAGTTGCAGCAGCAACTTTGAAGAGTGGGTTATTCTAGATGCCCTACAGGGGCATGCCTTAGACAACTAGTATTGGAGCCCACTCAGGAGAGCAATCTTAGACCTGGTTCTCTCAAATGGAGATGGAGAGGATCACAGATGTAGAAGTGGGTAGCCATCTGGCAACTAGCGACCATCGAACAGTATGGTTCACAATAAACACAGCAATAGAGTCAAAGCCATACAAAGGCAAAGTACTGGACTTTAGGAGGGCTGACTGCGTAAAATGGGTGAGTGCCTAAGGAATGCACTAGCAAATGGGCAGGAAGGAGGTGGAAGAAAAATGGAATAATAAAACTGCCATCACAGAGGTAACAAGCCTCTGTGTGAAGCAAACAAACAGCAAGATGTAAGAAACCACTATGGTTCTCAAAGGAAGTGGCAGTGAAGGTTCAAGAGAAAAAGCATTCAGGAAGTACAAGGAATCACAGAAGGAGCAGGACAGAGAACTGTATCAGTTAAAGCAAAAGGAAGCTGGGAAGGCAGTCAGAACAGCAAAGGCCCAAACCGAGGAAGAGATAGCCAACTCAGTTAAGAGGGATAAAACCTTTTATAGGTGCAGGGAGCGAAGGAAGACCAAGGGAGGATTAGTGAGGCTTAATAAAGGGAGAGAGGGTGGGCAGAGGGTGACTGTAAAAGGCAGAGATACTAAACAAATATTTTTGCTCAGTATTTACAAATGAAGAGGGGGAGGTACCTAAAACAAACAATAGAAACACTCTGGATACAGAAGTTGATACCAGTCCATTTACAGAAGAAAGGGCTCTGAAAGAACTCTTAAAACTGAAGGCGGACAAAGCAATGGGGCCTGATGGGATACATCCCAGAATTCTAAAAGAACTAAGGGTAGAAATAGTGACACCACTGACTACCCTCTAACAAATCATGGGAGCATGGGGTGGTACCTGAGGACTGGAGGAGAGCAGATGTGATTCCCCTTCACAAAAGTGGAGCAAGGCAGAAGCAGGAAACTACAGACCTGTTAGTTTAACCTCAGTGGTAGGGAAAATGATGGAATCACTTCTGAAGGAAAGAACTGTCGAGTATCTAGAGGCCAGAGGGGCACAGGACCCAAGGCAGCATGGATTCACAGCAGGGAAGGTCAAGCCAGGCAGAATCTGATAGATTTCTTTGACTGGGTGACCAAAGTAGTAGATCAGGGAGCGGCTGTGGACATGGCCTACCTAGACTTTAGCAAGGCATTTGAAACAGTCCCACACAAAAGATTAATATACAAGTTAGCCAGCCTGGGGTGGGTCCCAATATGACAGCCTGGGTGAAGGAATTGGCTGGAGAATAGGACACAGAGGTAATAGTAAATGGAGTCCACTCTGAAGAAAGGGGGTTACTAGTGAAAGTTACCGTGAGGTTCAGTATTAGAGACCCGGTCTCTTCAATGTCTTTATAAGCGACATTGCAGAGGACTGGAAGAAAAGTATGTCTCTTTGCAGATGACTCAAAGATCTGCAACAGAGTTGATCACAAGTGGGGTGGAAAGGATGAGAAGGGACTTGGCAGGTTAGAGGAATGGTCAAATGTATGGCAGCTTAGATTCAATGCTAAGAAGTGCAAGGTAATGCACCTGGGAAACAAAAACCCAGTGGAAGAGTACACAATGGGGGGTGAGATACTAACAACAACAAAAATGGAAAGGGACCTGGGGGTAGTCATATCAGATGACCCAAAGGTGGGCAAGCAATGTGAGAGGGCAGCAAGGAGGGCTGGGGGGATACTGGGATGCATAGGAAGGGGCATCACAGGTAGAAAAAGGGAAGTGGTTATCCCTCTAGACAGACAATTGGTGAGACCCCATCTGGAGTAGTATGTGCAGTTTTGGAGACCTCATCTACGCAAGGACATAGACCGGATGGAAGCAGTCCAGAGGAGGGCAATTAAAATGGTGCAGGGTCTGCAGCAGAAGCCATATGAAGAGACAGAGAGCTTAATATGTATACCCTGGATGAAAAAGGAGGGGCGGAGGAGGAAGAGAGAGATATCAGAAACTTCAAGTACCTCAAGGGAATCAAAGTCCAGGAAGGTAGCACCTTTCGGAAAAAGATGTGTAAGAACAAGGGGGGACGGTTCGGGGGTAATGTGAGGAAGTATTTTTTTCATGGAGAGAGTGGTGGATACATGGAACCGCCTTCCCGGGGAGGTCGTTGGGTCAAACAGTGGGGGAATTCAAACATGCATGGGACAGACATAAAGCAATTATAGTGGGGGGGTTGCAGGAAGTAGTCTGTTAACTAGAATCTGCAGCTCATCCAGTAGGTAGGGAAATGGGCAGACTGGGTGGGCCACGTGGTCCTTATCTGCCGTCGAAGTCTATGTAAGGCCAATTTCGTTGCGTGTTTAGGTGTAGTGTTATAAACTCAGGATGTCCTTTATAGAAATTTTGTTATAAACGGTTGTGGTTTTCCATCTTATTGCCAGGTACTTATAAAATTGAGAGCTTTAAACATAACAAAAGGCATAACAGTAAGGTTCCTAAGAGTGGTTTAGCAGGATATCTTTTCCTTTGTACAGGATACAGAGTTCGACATCTTGAGGACTTTTGATATGGACTACATTATGCAGCTCATTTTTTCCCCCCCAAGCAGCACTGAATGTCTAAATTTATTCATGGTTTAAAATGTGTTTACCGATTCCCCCTCTAGGGCATATCTAATTGAAGCTTTTTAAACCACTCGTATTGAGGGGTGGCGCCCTCATGTGGGCTAATTTATCTTATTTACTATCTCCAGAGAATTGACCATATGTCTACTGTTATAACAAACAGAACATTTAAAAAAAAAAAAAAAAAAAACACTCATTTGTCCTGTGGTAAGATTCAAACCTTGATCGCCCACTTCCTACTTAGATCGGCTGTACCAAAGATCTATATTCAAGTCACTGGCATGCAGTGTGGACAAGTCAAAAACCTATGAAGCAGGCAATGAGAGTTCTAAATCTACGAGCGGATTAACCTAGTTGAATCATGTACTTTCTATATTCCATAAGGCTGTTAGTTGAACACTGGGTTCATTTTTTTTTTTTTTTTTTTTTTTAATTTAATCAGAAGTCCATTTAAAGTATTAACAGAAAAAACTAAAGACCTGTGTGGCATGCACCCCCATGCTCTCTTTACACAGACGTCAAATGTCAGAATGCATCTGTGGAGCTGGCTAACTGGGGGCACGGAAGGGATCACATGATCAATTCGTCGGGAAAATTACCATTGCTTCCCAAGGGACTCATGCATGCAATGGGTAAAGCACCATTAACACATAGTTAAAAACCAAACTGTGCAATTTACTTGCAAATTGAAATGTTTACATAATATAGTTGTACACTTACAGCCAGTTTTTCCATGATTGCCTCTTTTCCTTGGAAGTTAAGCCCTTCCCATGTCAAAACTGATCCATCAGTCTAAAAAAAAAAAATAGAGGAAAGAAAATGTTTAGTGAACTGAAATTGTGATAAGTACTAAGCAGTCAGCCACGACAAGACGTGTCATCTTGATAACATCGGGCTTCACTTGCAGTGTGAAACATGAGGCAAAACACAGTGCCTTCAATGACCAGAGAAGTTTACGTGTAACCAATGCAACACACATTCTAATACAACACGGATGGGGGTGGGGGTGGGGACGGAAAATTTCTTTTGACTCTCCACTGGCCCAAGCCACTGGCATGTGGCTGGTTCCCCCTCCTGGGCTAAGGCTACAGCTGTGGCACACAGCGTCCCAACAAGACAGCAATATGCATCTGTGGTTGGATGTTTACAAATTTTGCTGAATTATTTGGCATCATACAATCCTACTTAAAGCCAAGCACCAGGCCAGACTGATTTGGAGGGAGATTTTCATATGACTACCAGTAACAAGTGCAACAGATGGGCTTAACTGTAAATACAGGTTACTCACCTGTAACAGGAGTTCTAGGAATGGTATATGTTGTTCATCCACACTGTCTGGCAGGTTCCTTGCCGCTTTAAATCTTGCTGAAAGGTCTTCAAGCTGGCTTCTCCCACCCACCCGGGTGGTAAAACTCTGCTCCCCCCCATGACGCCAGATCTAGCCCGCTGGAAGCCAGTCAGTCAAGGCCGGGAGGTCGGGTTGGTCGTGGTGGATGAACATATACCATTCCTAGAAAGTACAGTTACGTAAGAACTCACCGTAACAGTAGATCTTCGAGAGACTCTTGCAGGTAATTACATATAGGACCGACGCTCGCCGCGCCAGGACCCCACGGAAAAATTTCTAGCTAGCAGTCCCTGGCGAGGGACCGCCCCACGCCAGGTGACCGGGCCATACAATGTCGGTATAGGGGCGGTCCCGCTGCACGCTTTCCAGTCCTTTTTCCGCCACAGGCCAGGAAGGCCCAGACGAGAGAGAAGCGGATGATTCCATTCCTGGAAAAGGAGCTGAAAAAGCCTAGGGGGATGGAGGGCTGGAAGGTATTATCTACTGCAAGAGCCTCTCTCCAAGATCTACTGTTACGGTAAGTTCTTACATAACTGTACTATCTTACTTAGAGAGCACTCTTGCAGTAGGTAATTACATATAGGACTGAATCCCAAGCAGTCTGGAACAAAGTATAGCACTAGTCAAACCTACAAACCAGACATACTAGCAGTCTCGGAGACTTGGCTAAAGCCCCACATTCTGGATCACGAGGTAGCTGCCTCTGGATACGCCTTCTACAGAAAGGACAGACCCTCGAGAAGAGGGGGTTGGGTTCTGGTATATGTAAGGAACACAATTACATCCTCCCTCGTTAGCATGCCTCAAGGCATGACCCCGGACATAGAAGCAATCCTTATACGGCTCATTCTAGGTGGGGCTAAGCACCTCACAATAGGCTGCGCATATAGCCCCCCCACCAATGCGCTCGGTTCTCTGGATGCGCTCCTGAAGAACCTAGCAGTAGAATCTGCTTCTGAGCTTATCTTACTGGGCGACTTCAACCTAAACTGGCCCTTGAGGAGAAGTCTGCCATCAATGATATATTAAATGACCCCGACCACCCAAGTCATCTCCCTACCGACCAGAATGAACCATGCATCAGGAAAGCATACCATAATCGACTGGGTCCCAGCCTTCACCCCCAGCAATGTAAAATGGCAGGGACCTTGGCGATGCCTTGAGCGACCACTGGCCGGTATTTGCCATCTGGAAGAACTGTGGAATAAAGTCCCGCCTAGGATTATTACTACTAGGGACTTATCTAACTTCCTCCCTGACCAATTCATTGGGTACCTAAATGGGATCGACTGGAGCAATATATGACACCTTCCTAACCTGGAGGATGCCGTTAAATTTTTCCAGACATCCCTCGCTAGAATTATTGACCTCTTAGCTCCTATGAAAACCCACAGAGTAAAGGGAAGCTGCTATAAGTGGATCTTGCCTCCTCTAAAAGCTCTGATGTCCACCCGGGACAAGGCCTGGAAAAAGTACAGGAAATCAATGCTACCGGGGGACTTAGCCAGTTACAGGGCCCTTAGAAACCAATGCAAAAAGGCCATAAAGTTAGCTAAAAAAGACCATCACCAGCCTTCAAAAAACTAACCTAGGCAATCCCAGGCTCTTCTGGTCGCACATTAATGAACTCCTCAAAGGGAGCAAAAAAACTACACCCAGCCCAATCTTGGCTAATGGGCAATTAATCGATGGGGGATCTCTCATTGCTGAGTCCCTTAACAGTTACTTCACGAACCTGGATGCTTACAAGACGGGACCCCCTGACAGGAGTAGTGAGCCGAATGCTCAACAGCCCCCAGACCTTGACCGCCCTTTGTTTCACCTGAGGCTGGTCAGGGAAAAGGAGGTTTTGATCATCCTTAAATCCTCTACACTCGAGAGGATCTGGGGCCCATGGGATCCAAACCAGAATCCTCAAGGAGGGGTCCAGCTTTAGCTAAGCCCCTAACCTGGCTGATAAACCGTCTATTATGGAGGGGTCTGTACCCAAGCTTTGGAAACAGGCCCTAGTGATTCCTATACACAAGGGAGGGCCAACTGAGCCCATTGAGAACTACAGGCCCATCTCTTTGTTGTGTGTCATTGCAAAAGTACAGGAGAAGCTAGTCTACTCCCAACTCCGAGAATACCTAGAAATCCACCGGGCAATCTCACTATCACAGCATGGCTTCAGAGCCAAGCATGGGACGGATACTGCGCTAACTAAACTCTCAGCAGATGTACTGAGCAATAATGACGAGGGGTCAGCACAGGGCGGTCTTTATTGACCTATCTAAAGCATTCGACTTGGTAAACCACAACCTCCTACTACAAAAAATCGCTCACTTGGCCTTGACACCCATTCACTGGGTTGGTTCAAGAGTTCTCTGACGCACCCAGAGGGTCAAGTGGAGGATAAAGTCTCCAAGCTAGCTCCACTCAAAGAAGGGGTACCTCAAGGTTCAATCTCGGCCCCTTCTTTCACTGTTCATAAATGATCTGCATACACACTGCGGGAGCAGTAGCTATCCAGCACGCTGGATGATGCGGTCATTTACAGAGCTTCCCCACTCTACCTGAGTTGGAGACAGCCCTCCAAGAAGACATCCTTCAGATGGAGAACTGGCTCACTCTGAACAAAATGGTTTTAAACACCAACAAAACAAAGGTAATGCTCTTTGGTCCTAGATCCCTGGGATCTGAGAGGTCACATCTTCTACAACTCCAGTCCGGGGGTGTGTGTAAAACTTGAGGTGGTCACCTCCACCAAATACCTTGGCCTTACCCTGGACCAAGGCCTCACACTAAAAAAAAATCACGTAGACCAAATCACCAAAGCCATCCATGGGAAACTTGGAATCCTTTATAGACTAAGGGACCAGATTATCCCTGAAGCTAGGGTAGCCATTGCCGCTAGCGTACTCCTCCCAAAGCTCACCTACGCGGCCCCGATTCTCCAGGGCGTGGCCGTGACGGAGTTAGGGAGGCTGCAGACCTTGTACAACAAGATAATCCGCTTTGCCACTATGTCACACCCGAGGACTCACCACTGCGAGGCCCAATCTAGGCTCAGGTGGCAGTCTTTGGATGCTCGCCTCTCCTACCCAACCCTCTGCCTTACATTCAAGCTACTGGGTCCCACACCTCCCCCCCCAGCCTGAATGGTCTCGTTAGGGTGAAACCCAACCCACGGTGCCTGCGCTCATCAGGCCAAACTCTCCTCGTGGTTCCCAAGACTAGGACTAAAGCCGGGTCCAGGTCCTTTGCATACACCGCCCCTTCCACCTGGAACAACCTCCCCTTGGAGGTACGGGAGGCTGTGTCAGTCTCCAGCTTCCGGACAAAGCTCAAGGGACACCTGCTCGACAGGAGCACGTCTTTGTTACAGGACCTGACCATATACAGCCATCCTGGTAGCTCATTAGACCCGACCTTGCATAGCCATCCTGGTTGCATAACGGACCTCCCCCTAAAGATGTGGTGCACTTTTGTCCCTCTTATCCCCCTTCCAATATGCCCACAAAGAAGCTAACCCCAGGTCTTTAGCTACTGCTTGCCTACCAGAGCACTCTCAACCTAATCACTAACTTGGGATGTAAAACGGTCTCATTATGTGTAACCTCTATGTCCTTACTGCCTGCATGTCTTACACTACTTGCCGCCTGTAAACCTATGTATTCTTATTGTTAAATACTTTACAATTACATGACTGTACTGATCTGTTACCTGTAATTTGTTGTCTCACCCGGGTCGCCCCTGAAAAAGGGACCTCCGAGGCCCAGTGGGCCTACCCGGTCATCAAAATTCAATAAATCAATAAATAAATAATAAATATATAGTCTATAGACTATAGTCTGAAGCAGTATAGCACAGTGGTCTAAGGCTCTGAGCTGCAAATCTGGTGACATCCAGCAGACCAGACCTAGGTTTGAATCCCACAGCTTCCACTTGCATCCTGTGTGACCCTAAGCAAGTCATTTAACCTCCTTGTGCTCCCAGGTTGCTCCTGTAAAAAAGCTTTCAGCTTAGTGTGCTATACCTGGTTAAACAACTAACTAAATAAATAAATAAAAAGAAAAGGTACCGGGAGGAGGAAACTACTTCAAGAAGCTGTTCTAGCCGTGCAAGCCTCAAGACAGGAGGCCTTGCAAAACAGCCAGACCGAAGCCTGCTCTACGGCGAGAGGCAATGTCCAAACTGTAGTGTTTCGTAAAGGTACGGACGGAAGTCCAGGTGGCAGCAGCGCGTATGTCTGCTGCAGACATTCTTGAAACAGGTCGCAAGAGGCAGCTACTCCTCTTGTGGGGTGGCCTCTGACTTGACCCGGGAGGGTCTTTTTGTACTTGTCATAACAGAAAGTAATGCAATGAGCCAACCACTTAGACAGGCATTGCTTGGAAACAGCATTGCCTTCCCTTTTGTGAGCAAAAAAGACGAACAACTGATCAGTCTTTGAGATCCTTCGTCCTGTCGGTGTAGTATCTCAGAATCCAGTGAACATCCATAGTATGGAGTAAATATTCCCCCTGGTTAGAGTACTGCGTAAAAAAGGCAGGTAGCTCTATGGACTGATTTAAGGTAGACTCTGCTACTACTTTAGGTAGAAACTTAGGATTTGTGCGAAGAGTAACTCGTTCTTTGTGAAAAATCAAGTAGGGGATTTTGCACATCAGGGCCTGAAGCTCGGAGATTCGAGCCGAAGTAATGGCCACCAAGAAGAGCGTCTTCCACGAAAGAAATTTCAAATCTGCAGAAGCTGCAGGTTCGAAGGGAGGAAGAGTAAGTTTCTCGAGGACAAAATTCAAGTCCCAAGGGGGGGGCAGGAGTACGGTTGGGGGGCCTCAGATGGAGGACCCCTCTGAGAAAGGTCTTGGAGACCTCCAGTTGAGCGATAGCTTCATCTGCGAAGGGAACATGGTAGGCTGAGATAGCCGCCATGTGAACCTTCAAGGAGGAATGGCAGAGACCCAGATCGAACAGATGATGCAAGTACTCCAGCAGAAAGGCCACTGAACAGGAGAAAGGCTCCACGTTCTTGGAGGCTGCCCAAATAGAGAATCTTCCATTTCATGGCATAAGTGGACCTGGTGGATGGCTTTCCAGCCTCCACTAAAATCTCCACCACTTTTGGAGAGACTCCAAAACGGGATTGGGCTAGGTCTGCAGGAGCCATGCATGGAGTTGAAGGGATCGGAGTCCTGGATGCACCAGGGTCCCCTGGTCCTGGGTCAGCAAACCTCGAGATAGAGGAAGAGGAGGATCCTCTGAATATTGTTGTAGAAGACAGAACCAGATTTGCCTGGGCCAGAAAGGAGCGATCAGAATCATTCTCACTCCTTCTAAGGCTAGTTTCTGCAATACTAGTGGGATCGGAGGAATTGGGGGGGAAAAGCATAGACGAATCTGTCCTTCCAATTTAGAGACAGAGCGTCGCTCCAAAAAGCGCCTCGATCTGGAACAAGCGAGCAAAAGATGGGAAGTTTTGCGTTTTGGGGAGAGGCGAACAGGTCTACCTGTGGAGTTCCCCAAAGCTGAAAAAATATCATCTAGTACCCCTTGGTCCAGTTCCCACTCGTGTGCCTGAGCAGAAGAGCGGCTTAGCTTGTCTGCCAGAGTGTTGTTGACTCCTGGAACATGAATCGCTGTTAGGTGAAGGTCGTGTTGTGTTGCCCAATCCCTAACCCTCATTGCCTCCCTTCGTAGAGGGTAGGACTGAGTTCCCCAGTTTGTTGATGTACCACACTATGCACATTATGTCCGTCTGGACGGCTAGGTGGCCGGGAAGGATGTACTGGTGAAGGGCTTGAGGCGTACAACACTGCCTGAGCTCGAGGCACATTGATGGAGAGGCTTGCTCCAGCCTCGACCAGGAGCCCTGGGTCCGATGAGGGACCCAAATGGGCTCCCCAACCTTTGCCTGAGCGTCTGTAATCAGAGTCTTGGGGAGAATGAAAGAAAGGACCCCTGAAACAGGTTCTCTCGAACCATCCACCATTGCAAGTCTCGCACCATCGGCGATGAGATCAGAACTAATTGATGTAGGTCGTCCAGAAGTTGATCCCACTCAGAGCGAAGAGTCCACTGAGAGATCCTCATGTGGAGTAGAGCTCGGGGGACTGTCGAAATAGCGGCCGCCATGAGTCCCAGAAGATGAAGGGCCGACCTCGCAGAGACCCTCCTGCGATCTGATAGCAGGGAAATCTGAGTTTGAAGAGAGGCCGCTCTGTCCGGAGGCAGGAAGGCCTTGCTCACTGTCATATCGAGGATGGCCCCAATGAACTGTAGTCTCTGGGAAGGATCCAGATGAAACTTGGAATGGTTGATGGTAATACTCAGGCAAGTGAAAACCTGCTGGGTGAGGGAGAGAAAACGCAGGAGTTCCTCCCCCTGGACGAGGCCGCCAGGAGCCAATCGTCCGGGTAAGGGAACACCTGTACTCCCACAGCCAGGCATTTGGTAAATACTCCGGGGTCCCCCCGAGGATAGGCCAAAAGGGAGCGCCTTGAATTGGTAGTGGTCCCCCCGAAATGCAAAACGAAGGTACCTGTGATGAGAAAGGCAAATGGGTATGTGCAGATAGGCATCCTGCATATCCAGTGCACAAAGCCATTGACCCGGCCGAAGGAGGGGCAGAAGGCTCTGTAGGGAGAGCATCCTGAACCTTTTGCATTCGACATAAAGATTCAGGGAACTGAGATCTAGAATAGGTCCGAGATCTCCAGTCTTCTTTGGGACCAGGAAGAAATGGGAATAGTAACCCGTCCCTTGAAGATGAAGAGGGACGGGTTCTATCGCCTGCTTCGAGAGAAGGGCATAGATTTCTTCCCGGACTAAAGGAAGGTGTTCCCTTGAATAAGACTATTTCAGAGGTGGGTGGCGGGGTGGTTTCTGAAGAAACTCTATGGAATGCCCTTCCGCTATAAGCTGGAGCACTCAAGAATCCGTGATTATCCTCTCCCAACCCGGAAGGTGGAGTGAAAACCTCCCTCCTACCGGTTCCTGTGGGAAGTCCAGAGGTGGTGGGAAAGAAAAGTAGTCAGGTGGTGTGGGGCAGCGCCGCAGCTGAAGCACCTGCTGCTTTTTTGGGCGGGGGGCTTAGCAGCTCCGGGGGCCAGATGTTTGGTGGCCCGCCTTCCCCGAGGTTTCACCTTTGGCCAACTTAGTCTGCGAAAGGGACGGTACATGGAATTCACAGATTTCAGAGCCGTCCCCTTCTCCTGCAAGTCGGTGATGATGTCCTTGACATCACCCCCAAAAAGCACTGACCCCCGGAAAGGTGCTTCCTGAATAGTGGATTGCACCTCGGAACAATCCTGACCGTGGAGCCAGGCATGGCGCGCACCCGCAACGGCGAAAGCGGAGCTCCACCAGGCAGTGTCCACTGCATCGTATGTCGCCCGAAAAATGTGGCGACTGGCCGAATGGACGAGGTCAGCTAACTCCTGTTTGACTTGGGAGTCAGGCAAGGAGTCCAGCTTGGATTCCACCTGGGTAAGGACAGCCTTCTGGTAATCCCCCATGTGGGTGACGTAGTTCAGGGCTCGAATTCTCAGTGTGGAGGAGGCGTAAATCTTTCTTTCATACTGGTCCAGAAGGCAAGATTCCTTATCAGGAGGGACGAGCTCAAGATGTTTTGGGTGTGCCTTCCACGACCTTGGCGGCACTAATACTAACCAAGTTGGCCGAGTGAGAGTCCAGGTAGTCAACACCCTCGGGAGCCTGATAAAGCCTGTTTGACTTCCTAGGAAGTGGGGCTAACGCCGACGGCTGTTTCCAAATCGTGGTAACAAGGTCGGCGTGAGGCTCTATCCAGGGTGGCATTAATGTAGGAGCTGTCACGGGCAGATCCAGATGTTCAGCAAGTTTTAGTCGCCGAGGATCCGGTTCCAGAGAGTGCCACTGATTTACTTCCTGGATTTTTCTAAGCAACTCTGTGAAAGATGGATCCTCCGGAGGAGTCCTCGTCGGGGTTTCGACGGACAGCGGGGCTCGTCGTCTCTCTCGGAAGAGTCCGAGGGATCAGACAGTGGAGGTGGAGGAGGAGGAGGACGAGGAGAAGACGACTCCCTTACTCAACTCGGGGGAAGAACAGGTTCCTTGGGTGGTACCCGTAAACGCGTGTCCTGCTCCTCTCTGGACCCAGAGGGGGAGAGCTCTGAAGTCTGGAGGTGGTAAGGGAGTGTGCCGCCTCGGATGTATGGCAGCCTGGGGCGGCACCGTCGTCGTAAGGCGGCTCTCAACCTCCTTGGTGAGCTGAGCCTTGGCCTCGGCCCACCAGGAGACCAGAGTCTCCTGCAGATCCACCGGCGGCCGTGGGGGCAGTGGAGGAGGAGGGGGAAAAGTGTATGGGTTATACCCGTATGGCGAGTATCCGAAACCCGGCTGCAGGAAACCTGGCGTCTGGTACTGTGGCGTCGGGTACCCGGGAGCCGGCCAGCGCAGACAGCCCGGTCGGCAGCCTCATGGGCGGGTCCACATTGGGGGGCCCAGAAAGCGTAGGGCCCGGAGGGAACATCCGAAGCAGGATGTCTCCTGGAGCTGGCAGAACTAGCGTCGGAGGTACGGCATCCGGGGCAGGCGTCAGATCCGGTTCCAGCGGTGGAGGGTCTGGACGGAGAGAAAGATCCCGCATCGTCCGGGATGGAGGAGAAATCCCGGGGTCAGGCTGGGGTGACTGGCTCCCCAGGCGGCAGCGAGGCTGCGGGGAACCGGGTACAACAGACATGGGAGGTTCCGTCGCCCACCAAGCATCAGAGGAGCCGACGTGCGGTTTAGGGGCGAGCTCCCAGCGGGCGCTGGAGGAGCCGGTGTCCAACTTATGGGAGCCATCACCGGAGACAGGCTGAGGAGAAGGATCGGCCGGGTCCGGTGGGGTAGAGGTCGTGTGCCGCCCTGAAGGGTCGGGCGTCTTATCGACCCTCTCCATGCGGAAGTCGGAGGAGCAGACGCCCGATTTAGGAGTCGCCCATGCCAGTAGGACGCAAGCCTGAGGCTGAACCAGGGGCGGAGGCCTCCATTAACCTGGAGGTGCCCGCAAGGCCCGAGTGCGAGCCAGACGGGCGGGCCGACGCCGCCTCTGAAACCTTGGAGGCGGCAGTCGAGCGGTTACCCTAGTCCCAGCGTCTCCAGCGGGAGACGCGGTAGAGGAGGTCTTCTCCCGGTGCCTTTCCTTGTCCTTCGGGGGAAGTGGATGCCTGCCTCAGTTTTTTCAACTCCTTTTCCATAGAAGACATCTTTTTCTTGAGGAGATGGGCTCCCAGGGACTGTTGGCGCCGTTTATGGGTAGCCGCGTTGAAGTTGAGGCAGTGCTGGCACTTCGACCAGGTGATCGGGGCCTAGGCAGAAAAGCACAGGGAATGGCCGTCCTTGTGTGGCAGTTAGGCGCCCATGCAGTCGCTGTTTTTGTGCTCTGAGGGTGTGAGGGGCGACATACACCGACGATGACCGGACGTTATAATGGAAAAAAACAACTAATTTTCGGTAAAACCGGCGAAAGATAGGGCTGACGAAGCACGAACTTTACCGTGAGGCCCTGCACGAGCTAACGGCAGGAAAGAACTGGAAGGCAGGAGTCCGGGACCGCCCCTTTATACCGACGTCGTATGACGCCAGTCACCCGACGTGTGGGCGGTCCCTCGCCAGGGACTGCTAGCTAGAAATTTTTCCGTGGGGTCCTGCCGCCATGCCAGTCCTATATGTAATTACCTACTGCAAGAGCCCTCTCGAAGTAAGATCTCCTGTTACAGGTGAGTAACCTGTATTTCTAGGGACATGGATATGTTGTTCATCCACACTGTCTGGCAGACTCCTAGCAGTTCTCCGGGAGGAGGGAGGCAAGGCGCACACCCCCTACTTGGGAATAAAGACTGGAGAACCGAGGCCCCAAAACCAGCATCCTGGCGTGACTCAAGGTCGATGTGGTAGTGGGTGATGAAGGTGTGTGCTGACTTCCAGGTAGCAACCCTGCAGATTTTCTGGATGGGCGTCCCTGGAAGCAGCAGTATGTCGAGTAGAATGAGCCCTTATCCTCTGGGAGGCTCCATGCCTGCCAACCTATAGCAGAGATTTATGCAGGAGGTGACCCACCTGCCTATCGTCCGCTTGGCTGCAGGTCTGCCAGGTGCGGCTTCAGCGTAGGTGACAAACAGCTGGCGAACCTCTCCCGAACTTCAGCCGTCCGCTCCTTATAATAAGCGCTCTTCTAGGGTCAAAGTATGGAGCCTATATTCAGCCTCGAGTGCGACTGGGTAGGAACACCGCAGAGTCAACACCTGGTTAAGGTGAAACTCAGACACCACCTTCGGAAGGAATTTCGGGTGGGGGCACAGGACAACCTTGTCCCTGTGGAAGACCAGATAAGGAGACTCGATGGAAAGCACCTGGAGCTCTCCCATCCTTCTGGCTGACGTGATAGCCACCAAGAAGGTGTTCTTCTACGACAGATGAGATGTCACACCTGTGCATCAGTTCGAATGGCCTGCCCATGAGCTTAGCCAATACCAGCAGTAGATCCCACGGAGGTGGAGGTTCTCGCACCAGAGGGGATATGTGATCAAGGCCTTTGAAAAAGTGCCCGACCACCTTCTCCTGCACCACCGACTGCTTCCCGGTCCACGCCCGGTAAGCAGAGATGGCTGCCAGGTGCACCTTAAGGGTAGTCTACCGAAGACCTAGCTGAGAAAGGGACCACAGGTAGTCCAGAATGCTTGCCAAGGAACAGGAGGATGGGTCCAGGCCCTTGCCCTGACACCAAATGGAGAATCTCTTCCATTTGAAGGTGTAGCATTTTCTGATCGACTCCTTACGGGACGCCTCAACGACGCTGAGGACCTTGTCGGAAAGACCCAAGGCCTGGAACTCTAGCCGCTCAGGAACCAGGCCGTCAGGTGCGGGGATTGAAGGTCCAGATGGAATACCTTCCCCTGATTGACTGAGATCAGGTCTAGGTGGGCTGGAAGACGCCTCGGGAGCCTGGAGCTGAGACTGAGGAGATCTGGATACCAGAACTGATGGGGCCAGTCTGGGGCTACCAGAATCACCTGCGCCTTGTCCCTCCTCGCCTTGAGAAGCACCTTGTGGATCAAGGGAAGTGGGGGAAAGGCATAGAAGAGGCCCGGGGTCCACGGCCTTGAGAAGGCATCCCCCTGCAGCGAGCCCTGCTGAGGGGGGCGGGCATAAACCATGTCTCAGCTTCGCATTCTCCCTGGAGACAAAGAGGTCCGTCTGAGGCATGCCCCAATGGGAGAAGAGATCTTGTACTATCACCGGCAGGAGAGACCACTCGTGAGACGCAGCCCCTATCAGGCTTAGGGCATTGGCCAGGGTGTTGGAGGCTCCTGCCACGTGAATTGCGAGGAGATCCACCTCCAGGCTGCGCATGAGAGACCAAATGCAGAGAGCTTCCCTGCATAGAGGCATGGAGCGCGTCCCGCCCTGAAAGTTTAGGTAGAACATGGTCGTGGCATTGTCCGTCTGGACCTGAACCACTTGACCCCGTAGAAATGGAGCGAAGGCGGTGAGGGCTAGACGAACCACTCGAAGCTACAGCAGACTGATGTGGCATCGGGACTCCAGAGGGGACCAGAGGCCATGCGCTCTGTGCTCCCCCAGATGGACACCCCAACCCATTAGAGAGGCATCGGTCGACAGAGAGACAGACAGACAGTCTGCTAGGGGCGGACAAACGGGATGCCCTCCTGCAGATGTGCCAGAATAGTCCACCACTGGAAGCGTCCCACATCTCCTGGGTCACTGTCACTAGCTGATCCAGCGGATCGAAGCACGTGAGCCACTGGCAGCCAGTCCCATTGAAGGGGACGACTGTGTCAGCGAGCTAATGACCACATTGGTGCAGGCCGCCGCCAGGCCCCAGGAGGCGCAGGGAGTCCCAGGCCGGGTGACTGCCCAGAAAATGATTGGGCAAGAGGAAAGAACCTCGGCCCTGTCCACGGGAGCCGTGTTCTGGCGAAGAGAGTCAAGCTCTGCCCGATGAAATGTATCACCTGCTTTGGCACGAGTTCCGACTTGGCCTCGTTGATGAGGAGGCCAATCTGAGAAGCAAACTGGAGGGAGATATCTGGTACGCTCCACCTCCGCTCTGGAGGGGCTGCAATCAACCAGTCGTCCAGGTAGGGGTACCGGACCCTTCAGTGCCACAGGAATGCTGTCACCACTGCCATGCATTTGGTGAAGACCCTGGGAGCTAGGGGAGGAGGCTGAAGGGCAGCCGGAACTCATAAAGGGATCCCTCCGCTCTGAGCGGAGAATCTCTGATGAGGCAGACGGATTGGGGACGTGAAAGACGCGTCCTGGAGGTCCAGGAACAGAACCCTGCGCCTCGTTCCAAGGATGGAATTATCTGAGCCAGAGTGACCATCCTGAAGGTCCGAGACCTAGGAACCTGTGCAGGTAGAGAAATGGGCGCCAGCCCGTCCGTTTGGGACCAGGAAATACCTGGACACAAACCCTGGGTCTGGAGGAGGATCCGCCACCTTCCTGATCACCTCGTTTTCGAGGAGCAGGGCAATATCAGCTCGGCGGGCAGACAGCGAGGCTGCGGACTCCGTGGCCCCCCCCGAGGGAAGACGGCTCGAAAGGGTGGGGTCTGCTCGAACGCCAGAGGCAGGCCCTTTCCTACCACCTCCAACACCCAGCGGTCCATGGTGATAGCGGACCAGGCGGAAAGGAAGTGGCGGAGCCATCCCCCCACGGAGGAAACCGGGGGGGGGAGGCTGGGGGTGACACCCCTCAACCCATCACTGGGCAGGCTTGGAGGAGGGACCGGCCGAGGGACGTCCTGGGCCTTTACCTCCCTGCTTCCTGTTGGAGGAAGCCGCAGGCTTGGGTTTGGGATGCCAAGCGCGAGCCTGCTGGCCCTGATGCTGGTGCTGGTGGGCCAGACGTGCCGCAGGCGCAGAAGGATGAAAGGGCTTGTACTGCTGCTGATGGCGGCCTTTGTCCTTCTGGGCGGAGGTGACAGAGTCCAGAGTGGCACTGGACTTTGATCCGCTGGAGGCGACCTTCCACTCCAGGGCCAAAGAGGTCAGTCCCCAAGAAGGGGACGTCTGACAATTTGTGCTGGGTATCCGCCGTGAAGGTGGATATCCTCCATCATGCTCTGCGGCGCATGGCCACCGCGGCCACAACCGATCTGGCGCAGGAGTCCCCTATGTCTAGAGCTGCTGTTTTGCCACCGCCCTACCCTGGTCCCGAACCTGCCGGACCGTGGTCTGGAAGTTGGCCGGGAGATGAGGGATCACCTCATCCAGGGAGCCCATGAGGGCGTGGGAGAAGTGTGCCATCAGCACGGCCGAGCTGGCCTGGCGGAGGCAAAGGGAGGACGCAGCGTACACCTTGCGCCTGGCGTAGTCCAGCTTTTTGGACTCCTTGTCAGGGGGCTTGTCCACGTCCCTAGCGTTCCTGGAACGCCGGAAAACTCTGTCGGTGACCAACCCCTCGGCAGAGGGGTGCTCCGAAAACCCAGGCAAAGAGCCGGTAGGGACCGCATACTTCCTGGCCATCCTGGCTGAGGGCGCAGGACAGGAAGCAGGCCACTGCCAAAGCTCCAAGGCTAGTCCGACAATGGCCTCAGCCACAGGAAGGGCCTCCGTGGGAGAATCCCCTCGGTCCAGTATCTCCATCAGGGGATACTTGGCCCATTTGGATACGGGCTCGAGCTGCATCCCGGTGGACTCAGATGAGCCGAAGCAGACCCATGAAGGACGATGGGCTTTCGTCCAGAGACAGGCCCCGGAGGACTCCAGGTCAACCTGCCTGGAGAACAGGGGGGGAGGAGTCCGAAGAGCTGCCTAGGGCCTCAGCCACCCTCCACCTGCCGAGGACGGTCGGGAGTGAGGGTGACCGACAACCTGTGGGGCAGGCCGTGACCCGACCGAGAGTCCTTGGTCGGTGCCCCCGATTTCGGTTGTGGAGGCGGAGGTTCCACTACAATTGGTGGGGCAGCAAGTTTCGGCCGAACAACCGGCCCAGACTTGAGCATCTCTACTGCGGCGAGAGGTTGCTTCAGCCGTTCGGGTGACAGCCACTTGATGGTCGGGGAAGACATCGGTGTCTACTTGCTCCTGGATAAAAGTAACTGCTGCCACATCAGTTCCTCGTAGCATCGACGCAATTTGCGCCGAAGCCTCTCCCCTTCCGAGGAGGAAGAAGAGGACCAGCGGCGTCACCGCTTACCTCGGTGCCAAGACAGAGACCGCCGATGTCGGCAGGATCGGCTGGACCGAGAAGAAGTCAGAGACCGAGATCCTTGGTGTATCAGAGAACAGGCCTGGGAAGGAGTGGGGGACACCCGATCTTCCCTCGGCTCGGACACTTTAACCGGGGACTGCTGCACCGAGGGCGCAGGCAGATCCTCTGTCTCCACCGGGGGGAACCGGCGAAGAAGGGTTGTCTGCTTCACCAGTTGACAACCCATCCGATGGGTAGAGAAAAATCTCGACTGCGTCGACGGGTGTCTTGGCTGACTGCCCTGACAGGGATGCCATGAAGCCAGCGGCCTTAGCTGCAACATCGACCGAAGTAGACAGTCGGCTGTCTGGGGAAGGGGACCTCTCCTGCTCCCACGAACACCGACAATGGGACTTACCCTTGGAATCCTTTTTGGACCGAGAGGAATGTCCCAATGGCCCCTCTCCCTTCGTGGAAAGGGAATGGCAAAGCTCCTTGAACGAAGCAGAATACGAGGTACCCAAAGAGCAGGATAAATGCCGCGACAGAGGAGGAGTAGGAGGAGAAAGATGCGGCCTGGGCACGCCTCTCGGGGCGATCATCTGCTCGAACTGCTCAACCGGAGCCAACCGCCAGTCACCGCCAGAGCCCTCTTCCGACTTTACCGTCGGGTAGCGCTTCTTGGGGCACCCAAGCTCAACCGAGCTGCGCAGATCTTCCAAGGCGTTGGCGAGCGTACAGCAAGACTCGTGAGGCCTGCGGGTAGTGTTCTAGGCAGAGGCAGTAGACACATGTGGAGTGCGGATCCGTCCTGGACATCTTCTGCCCACAAGGGCACCGCCGAAAACCGGGAGTCGATTTGTCCATCGCAGCCACGAGGGAAAAGGAAGACCGAAGTCTTGAAAATTTTAAAACGAGTTTCAGACGAACCGGAGAGTTAGGATCCAGTCTATCACAGAGAGCGCTAAGGAGGGAACCTGAGCTTCCAAGCGGTAAGGAAGATCTGGGGTCATGGGGCGGAGCCGGGAGTTTTACTGCCCGGGTGGGTGGGAGGAGCCAGCTTGAAGACCTTCCAGACAGTGTGGATGAACAACATATCCATGTCCCCAGAACACCCATTTTCTTTGTAAACTATCACAGTTGATGTGGGAGGTACATAGAAAATGAGATTAGTGCATGTCCTTTAAAGGCTTTGTTTTGGGACAGAAAACAGGCTCATGTTGTGTCTGTAAACAAAGCCTTAGCAGAGTAAGAAGTTTCTTGCTGTGCAGATGTGCATGACAGCAATAGGACAGCCTGAACACACACCAGTATCAACCAGTTCTGGGGTACAGAAGGTCCACATAGTTCAAAAGGGACATCCAGGCTAGGATATCAGATCACTAGGGCCAAAGATGCAAGTGAACAAGCTTGTGTGGCTATTCTGACCATGCATCTCTGATGAAAGTCCACTGTGTTGGAACACTGAACATGCAACATGTGCAAGTCTGCTATAACTCACAAGATCCCTGTTGGGGTTCAGTTTCTACTGCTTAGAAATTTAGCGAGCTACCTTTACAAATCTGTATTTCTCTTGTGCATTCTATTCCCATATTCTTTGTAAGCAATAATACCCAACAGGGTGGGCGATATTGGGCTATACTGGACTGCCCAGGGGCGTAATGAGGCCCGATGCCGCAGGCAGAGGGCCTTAAAGCTCCTGGAAGGGCCGGTATAGCCTATATGCCCACCCTGGAGGGTATTACTGCACTTAGAAAATGGGTTAAGTGTGATATTTTAACATGGAATTTAATGCAACAGTTTATAAAATAGTGTAAAGATGAAGTCTTTATGCTGAAAGTAGTCCCAAAAAGAACCACTCTGACTACTACTACCACCACCACACACACACACACACACACACACACACACACACACACACACACACACACACCCCAGATCAAGATGTGGAGTTTTTGTACAACTGTCTCCATTGTTAGTGTTAACAAAAGAACAATCGTTTTCCATCAGTCCTGGAGAGTCCTTTTTGCTCCTTGGAAGCTGAGGCGTTGCCAACCAATTTATTTATAGTAGTCAGTCAATATTTTTACCCCCAAAAAAAAAAAAAAAAAACACACACTTTGGCAGAGCAAGCTAATGATCACAGTAAAGTGCCATGGAGTTCTTGTGGCTATGAGATGGCACAGAGAACTACATGACGAGACAACAGCCCTAAGGGGACTCGCTCGCTTAACAATTCAGTATGTAATTTTATCTCAAAATCACATACTGAGATGAGTGAGCAAGAGACTGAAAGAGAAAACCAGCCCTGCGGCTGGAGTTTTTTTCCCCCATAAAATAATTATGTTCAAAAAATATTGTTTTGTGGGGCAGGAGTGGAGCCAGGGTGATTCAGGGGCTTCACGGAAGTGTCAGTTATAGGGCTGGCACGTGGTGTGTTAGTTTTGTAATTTAAAAAAGAAAACTTTTTGGTGACAGACGTGGCAGATTGTGGGGGGAACAGAGCAGGAGCGCAGCCTCAAAAAAACCTACTGGAAGACAGAGAGTGTTAATACAGTAGGTGGCTTTTGAGATGAGCGAGCCATTAGGGACGCACCTGGAAAACATCTACCATTGCAACTGTGTGCCATACGAGTGACAGTAGGCAGAGTGCCCCATTTGAGCTTCTTTGTGCTGCTCTGGTCCAGATGGAGTGAAGAGATGCTGATGCAGTTACACGTTATGCTGTTTTTTTTTTTGTTTTTTATATAAACACTACACAAAACTGGGTATTGTATCACTCTGGCCAAGGACTGAATGGGGAGGTGGTCTCTCGCTAAGCTAAGGAAACAATGGTGGTGATTTCAAATTGAAATTAGCAGTTTTATCTAATTAGGAAGCAGGGTGGACACTTTAATACTTCAGTGGATGAAGGGGCTCTGTAGGCTGGTGTTTTTTATTTCCTGGACATCTATTGAAAGTTAATGTACCCCTCTAGCAAGGGTACCAGCCAATCTGATGCCAGGAAATAAGTCAATTTTCTAAAGTGTACACAATTTCTTTAACATATGTAATTGTCACGGAGTATTAAATGTTTTTTTATATGCTTTCTGCAGCTGAGTTTTTAAGGTATAATACAGACATCATGGGTAATTGTAAAGTCTCATCAGTTTCTGAAGAGACTGGTTACTAAGCTACAGTTTGCTGTGACAAAAGGGGTGGGTCATTTGCCCCTTCAGGAAAGATCACTGTATTAATGTAAGCAGTGGCTCTGGTGGGATTCTGACACAATGACATCCCGAGTAAGTCAAGTTGGGTGGTAGCAGCTTACTAAGGTAACCATGCAAGCATCTGATGGGTTGTTAAGCCTAGTAGCAACGTGGACCAAGTCCGGACAGAGAATCAGTAACACTACAACTTAAAGCAACAGATAGCCTACGCATGCTCTGACCCAGAATCAGCAGCCTGAACCAATTTAAGCACGGATTGCACATCCCCCAGACCCTAAACTGTCAGATCATTAAGCAGTCAGGACCAACAGTTCTGAAATAAAACACCAACACCTGTATGTTTGAAAAGAATATAACATTTTGAACTACGAATCAGACTTCTAGGCACCCGGTTTAATCCCTTGCGACTTGCCTCCCTTCCATTCTATACCACACCAGCCTTGGATTTAACGTCAACTCAAATTACAATCTGCAGAAATATTTATTCTGGTTTAACCATGCAAAATTTGAAATGCATTTTAACCATATTTATAATAATTTTAAATATAATTTCAAAATGGTTAAGCAGATTACATCAGAGCCCAATCATGGCAGTCTGTCCAACCCATAACCAGTAAGGCCACAGATCGCCATAAAAAGATGGCACCTTCCAACACACCAGCACCGCACAGAGGTGACAGGCAAGACCCAATCCTTACACTCTTCCCAGTCAGGAAGGGGGACCACCCCCCCCCCCTTCACCAGCCAGCTGCTGTACACACTTTGGGCAGGTGGACATCTGAATTTGTCCTATCATGAAACCCTAAGGTACTCCACACCACAGGAAAGGAAGAACAATTCTTTGTGTCCTCCCCCACCATCATTACAGATGACCCAACCTAATCCCAGACAAGTCTCTCAAGCAGGTCTATAGGTCCAAGTTACAGGCATCGGACCTGATACAAGGACAGCCAAGTTAAACCTCCTCATGAGGCACCACTGACCCTACTTTAAAGTCATCTACTTCCCAGTTCAATTTCCAACCGGCCCTCTCAATCCATGGAGAGGAGATCTAGCAGGATCCAACAGATTCTACAGTGCAACAAGTTCTTGGTGGTGTGGCTTCATGATAGGAGGTGGGAACAAGCAATTCCAGTGATCTCTGTGGACTTTTAACAGTCTTCATAAAATGGCAATAGCTGGCAATTAAGGGGATGTTGTTGGGGTGCCATCTTCTGTTGTCAGTTTGGCATCACTCCAAGGACCCACATGTAGCTGGCCCCTCAAAATTAAACATTTTATGGCTCTGCCACTTTACAAGGAACACAGTGGTTATATATACACACTTATTGCTAGCTAACTGCAACTCATCGTCAGGAGCTTAATTTCGGCTTCAAACTTGTTAGTTGAACTGGCTTGCCCAGCTCATACCTTATTTGTCATCTTGTGCGTTCTGGCACTCCAGTCTTACTAAAATTTCTGAGTGTCTGGAGATGCAGCCTGCCCCCCCCACCACCACAGACTGTCAAACAGGCTGCACCTCCAGACACAGAATTCAAGGCTGGAATACTAGAGAACTAACAGCAAAGAATTAAGGTGAGTTAGGTAAGCCAATTATACGTGGCAACAAGACTAAGGCAGAGATCAACTAAGACAAGTACATACAGCATACCACCACTCAATTCCTGATGAAATGGTGGAGCCATGAAATGTATTTATAAGGTGAATGAATACATTTTACACAATACAGATCATACAAGAACAGAGTATTTTTTTGTAATATCTTTATCAAGTTAATAAACTTACAAACATTAGCTCACAACTGATGTATATCTGGCACAGACAGGATACTTGCGGCAGAAAACGCAATGCATCAGCCCAGTTAAAGTCACAAGTAGGAGAAACAACCATAGAGAAACATGTGGTCCTGATCATAACAGTTCATAGACGCTGCATATCAGGTTACTACAGCCAACCTTGAGGTTCAAGAGTAATAAGCATACAACAAACTGAAGTGTTCATTCCCTCTCCCAACAGAACATTCATAAATTTTTTTTTTTTTTTTTTTTTTTTTTTTTTTACACCTGCAGCAACAAGATATATTTATTTAAATTTTGATAACCGAGTAAGCCCACTGGGCCCCAAAGGTCCCTTTTTCAGGGGCGACCTGGGAAATTACATGGACTACTACATGAGGTAGCATACAGCACAGGTACATTGCACTAGACAGCGAGGAACATAAACTTATAGCAGTGACCAATTTGAAAAGGAGAAAAAAGGAATAAAAGTCTCCACAATAAATTTACACATTTAGTACTCATAAGTACGGCTGCATACGAACTTACCGTAACAGATCTTCCAGAGCATCTCTTGCAGCAGGTCATAACACATGAGATATCAGCCGCAGGCGTATTTTCCTCCAGATGACGACTTCTCAGCAATTGACCCTTGGACCTCTCCCTAACGTTACCACGTGGTGACAGTATGGCATGTATAAAAGGGGGTGGTCCCAAATACTCAGTTCTTTTCCATCCAAGCGACCGAATGAGAAACCATGTCTCAGGCCTCAGAGAGCCCGAATTCCAGCCAGAGACCTGAAGCATCTTTGATCCGACACACACACACACACACACACACCCACCAAACAATCAACCTAAGAGTAAAGTACGGTTGCATAAGAACTTACCGTAACAGTAGATCTTCGAGAGCATCTCTTGCAGCAGGTAATGTGTGGGATTCAGCCACAGGTGTCACTTCCTCCGGATGACTTTTATCAGCAGTCAACCCTGGGACATCCCCCCCAGAGCACCACCATGTGGTGTTCACCTAGCAGGTATAAAGGGGGAGGTCCCAGCTACTCAGTTCTTTTCCATCCTGGCAATCGAATGTGTAAACATCTCAGGCCTCCGATGTGAACAGAGGAGGGAAATAAGGCAGCAGTTCATGGAGCTGTAGAAAGACAGGAGCAAGGCACCCTTCTGAAGTAGCGGCAAGGGGGAAGGCAGGCAGGGCAGCATGACCTGCTGCAAGAGATGCTCTCAAAGATCTACTGTTATGGTAAGTTCTTACGCAACCATACTATCTTCAAGCCAATCTCTTGCAGGAGGTCATAACACACGGGAAGATTCCCTAGCAGTTATGGCAAGGGGAACCAGAAACAAACCCTTCAAACAACATGAAGTCTTGCTATATTATGACATATGCAGTGAGTCCCAACCTTCGAACTGCTCCGGAGGTGAAAGAGTTAACTTTCCATGCCAGGCATGGAACGTTGAGCTCGATTGAAACTGTCTGTTCTTCAAACTCAAACCGTCAGATTCTTTACTCCGCCTCACTGAACAGTCGCTCCGGAGATTTCTCCTTCTGCTCTGTTCATTTTGTCTGTTAAAGTATTGTTTTTCTCGATTTTCGACCGAATTTAAACCGCAACCGGTCGGTTCTTGAGTACTAGATAGGTTTTACATTAATTTCTATTCTGTGTGGAACTTGTAAACGGTTTATCAGTTCTGTTTGAACCGATCAGGTTGTTTAAAATATATTAATCTGTCATTTAGAGTGTGGTTACCGGTTCTTATCGGTTCTAAAAAAAAAAAAAAAAAAAAGGATTTTATTACAGTTTTTTCCACGACCTGTGACACGGTTGGGAACCGATAAGAGGGTCTTACCTGGTAGATTGCCATAAACGGGTACGTTTGGTTAGGACCTATGTTCCCTCTAAGGTGTGCGCATGTGCACCCGCACAGCAGTCAGAAGTAACCCGCACACTGCTTCAGTAGTAGCGCACAAAGCAGCTGACAGGGATCCTCATGTTCATGAAGTATTGACAACAGTCATCACTCAGATAGCAGGACATGAAAGTGAATGGGAAAGAAACATTGTATGCCCACCCCCCAAGGCCAGAACCCATTAATTTTAACATGCCAGCAGTTAACAAGCCAGACATCTCACTCTCGCTCCACTTACTGAACAAAGGAACTAATCGGCAAAATTCCAACCAATCGGCTTTGCAGTTACAGCAATATTTTCAGCTTGACACCTCTTTTCAGTAAGACAGTACTTGATAATGAACAGTATTCCCCTGCTGTTCACGGAAATGGCATGTTTTATTTGTTCGGTAGATGCCCCCCAACAAAGCAATGCAAGAGATTCTCTGACATAAGGTGTATATTATATTGTTTCAGTTTTAAAGTTGCATAACTTCAGTGTAATCTGCCTCCTCCCCAAGCAGTAGATGCCCCCAAACAAAGCAATGCGAGAGATTCTCTGACATAGGGTGTATATTATATTGTTTCAGTTTTAAAGTTGCTTAACATCAGTGTAATCTGCCTCCTCTCCCAGCAGCGTCTCACATAAAAAAAAAAATGTGTTTATAATGGATTTAAAGCCTCACCGTTGTAAGCATGGTAATTTTTTTTTCAGTATAAAAAAGTGGGAAAACTATAGTTTTTGTTTACAATAAAAGCATCAAAGCAACCTGTCTATTTCTGTGTAATTTTGGTATGTATTTGTTGGGGGCCGGAATGGGTATAACCTTCTCAATTAGCAGGCTGAGACATTGACTGTACATATGTCTAGAGAGACGAGATTGCACTTCTCTAAAAAACGGGGTCTCATATTATATATGCATTTGAGATTCAATGAATCAGTGCTTGTAAAAGGTTGCCCATGTTGGCTACACAGAGATAGTAATTCTAAAGTGGACAGGCAAGAAATGTAAGTGCAAAAAATGTTTTCATTTAATTTCATAAATTCAGACTATGCTTAGTATGGATCAGGAATGCAAGAGAAACACAGTTTGCATCTCCTCTCATATCACACTGACTCACTCACTACATTGCAAATACACATTTTAAAACCCTCACTGAGCTTGACAATACCCAGCATTCTCGTTGTAAACCATACCTAGGGTAAATGACATCACATATAATTATGCATGCATCCATCAAAGACCCATTGTTAAGTACTGCTTTAAGAAGCTGTCCAACCCTGAATACCACATTGCCATAACAGTATTAAAGTATGTACTTTTGGAGTTGGCAGAGTTGTCCAAGATGTTTCAGAAAAGTGGTCTGACAACAGTTGAAGCTGTACAGATTGCTAGGGCAAAAATAAAAAAGATCAGAAGCCAGTACCTGGGTGAAACTGTCTACTGGAGCCAACCTGTAAAACTGCTTTTGGCTAACTGCACAGCAGAAGTAAGCACAACAGCAATTTTGCAATTCATTGGTCTGTTATGTGACCCTCTGGATAGCCAATTTCCTGCAGGTGAACTTTGACTGATCTTCCTTTGATTTTGCAGCAATGCCACATTGCAGCTTTGAGTTTGTTTTATCCAATATTGAGAGACTATACAGCAATTATCAGGACTATTTATTTTCATCAGCGAACCAAGCAGAAATTGCTAGCCAGTAAAATGACTTCAAAGTTATAGGTGCTGAAAAAATAAAGGGAGTATAATTAAAATCCTTTACTGACATGATCCTCTTTGCTTTGACTAACGTGCAGTACAGCACGGTGGCTAAACTTACTGATGTATGTGCTACATTCCAAGCTAAACATGAAGCTATCATGTATAGAGGTTCCTACACAGTCTTAGCCTTCCCCAGAAGAGAGTCTCCATAGAGAGGTGCAGAGTGAGAAGGATACGATAGCACAGAGAAAAATCTTGGGAGCGATAGAGGATCATATACTGAAGCAGAGAGAAGAATGGCCGAGTAGGACCATAACTATCTTTGGGTGGAAGGTTTTACTCAAGGATTCTCATAGGACAGTTAGGCAAGATTTGTTGCTGCTCTTGGAAAGAGTATTAGGATTTTATATCTCCAGAAACATGGTGGAGTCCATAAAGTTATAGAGATCCTGAGCCCACAACACAGATTGATATTACATTTAAAAATCCTCATACAGCTGGCAGCTTGCTTTCTCTGGCCAGCAAGCTGGATTACTTGGGAATACATTTAGTTAACACATTAGACTTGGGCGAAGTGTTTTCCAGGTTGACACAGACTAAGGATAGTCCAGAATCAATCTTCGAGGCAGATAACTCCCTGATTGACTTTGAAAACCTAATTGACCCTAATACCTACTTGCCGACAGTTATTGATTCAGCATGACAAATGTAGCCTATAGATAATATCAAACAAATGAACTCCAAATGCCAGCTAGATTTAGATAAGGAAGCTGGGGATCGAGACGTGGATCCCCTTTCTATACTTTCATGGAATATTAAGGGCATACATCTTAAAATAATTGACCCTGAAGTAATGAGATTTCTGGATAATTTTGATATTATTGGACTACAAGAAACATGGTGTACAGAAAATGTAACTCCCAAATTGGCTGGATATTCTGTCTTTACTCTGCCAGCAACTAAAGATAAAATGTTTGGAAGGTTTAAAGGGGGTATTTCCTTTTTTAACAAAACTTTGCTAAATGTTCAGATCACTAACATTTCTACTAAGTCAGAGGGTATTTTGGATCTAGTGATTAGCGAGGGACAAGAGAAGATCATTCTCTGCAATACATAATTTCCCCCTCGCATTAGAACTACTGATCCTGCTGACCTTTTCATACAGGATCTGAAAATGGCACTTGAATTGTCAGATAAGAGTATATCTTGTCCAACAATTATTTTGGGAGACTAATGCCAGAATTCCTTCTTGTTTCTTGGAGGATGTATATTCAGATACGATCCATACAATATCTATAATTAATCCAAATAGCTCATATACTAGGACTGCTCAGGATCTAAAATCTAACCTCAGAGGTAGGGAATTGCTAGCGGGCTTGGCCAGTAGAAATGTCTGCATTTTAAATGGGAGAACTCATGGAGATCTAGTTGGATCCTTAACGTATAGAGGACCTACTGGCTCTTCAACCCCTGATCAGGTTTGGACCAATTTGGAAGCAGTAAAGCTGATTCAAAAGTTAGAGGTCATGGAGAGATTAGAATCAGCACACTGTGTCATTGTAATTAACATCAAATGCCCTTTTGGGACTTTAAGGAGTGAGGCACAACAGGAAGAGAGTCTGGAAGTCATAAACAAAAGAAGGATTAGATGGGGGCCAATTCATCAAGCTAGTTTCACAGAAATTCTTAGTACAGGAGTCTTGGGTGATATACACGAGTTGGTCCTGGACAAAAGTAAGGCCTTTAATATTTTGGAGAACTGGGAAACTATTCATTCTTTATTTGGACCTAGATGTAAAACAACGTACCATCCTAGGTCCCTTAAAAAAAGTCTTAGTTTAATTCAGCATGCCTACAGGCAAAGAAAGAGTTTGGAGGAAAACTAAGACAGCATAAGAAAAAGAGAAATAAATATGCATCAGATTTTAAATTGCAAAAGACAGAGAAAAATACAGGAAAATTCTCTAATGGGAGAGACAAACATATTCAGGGACTTTGGGAAAAACTGAGGCAGGCTGTTTTGGATAGGGATGGAAGGCGAGTTTGGAATATTGTTGCCCAGGGATATAATAAATATGCCAATAGGATTGAAGCCTATATTACACCTGAAGTTTGGGCATCTCATTTCTTCAAGCTCTATTATTCTCATGAAGAATAAGAGACACCTGATGCTTTCAAAATACAGGAGGATGACTTTTTTCCAAGACCTATCCTGATCATAGAGGACCAAATGTGGATGGCACTGATTGGGCTTAAGGCAAATAAAGCATCAGGGCCGGATGGGATCCTAGGTGATCTCTAAGCTTTTTCCCAACTGGTGGATTCCTTTTCTTCTTTTGCCGTTTAATGGCCTAGTTCAGGGGTACTCTTGCCCTGCCGGTTGGGCAGGTAGTGTCATCTTCCTAATTTTTAAAAAAGAGGATCCGAATGACCCATGGATGTACAGGCCTATTAGTTTGATAGATGTTTCACAGAAGATTTTCTCTAGGATAATTCTGGGCAGATTGCTGTCGTGGGTCGAGGAGAACTCAGTATTGAATGAAGCACAGAATGGTTTCCAGAAGGACCGTTCTACAGTACAACACTCTTATGTGCTTCAGCACCTGATCTGGAAGTATACTAAAGTGAGAAAAAACAGATTATATTGCTGTTTTGGGGACTTCTGCTCGGCCTTCAACAGCATTAGTAGAAAAATCCTTTGGGCTACATTAAGGGATCTGAAGTTGGAGGCCTCACTTCTTGATGTTATTAGACTCTTTGAAAATACATGGGCAATGGTCCAGTATAATCATTATGGTCATCTGATAGATTTGAGACAAACGTGTGGGTCAGATAGAGGCGTATTTTGGCCCCCACTCTCTAACATTTACATTAATACAGTCTTGGATCAGCTTGGTAACCCATATTTTCATACTCCAAAAATTAATGATCAAAGGATTAAATGTTTAGCATAAGCAGACAATTTAGTCTTGCTCTCTACTTCAGTCCTAGGTCTTAAAAGAAAATTGGCTGACTTTGAATCTCTGTTCTCAAAAGGAAACAGATAATCTCAGCAAGACCAACATTGTAGTTTTTGGCTCTCAAACCAAGAATATGATAGGCTTTAGGCTAAACGGTAACCATATAGACACTGTTAAGTGTTATGACTATTTAGGTGCCCATTTTGCCTCTAGCATGTCTTGGACCAAACATTTGGAGGCTATTAGATTTAAAATGGGATCTTCAGTAAATGCCCAAAAATATTTAGCAGCAAGATGGGGAAGTCATTGGTCAGAGGGGTATTAAGAGTTGTTAATGGCAAAATAAGAATGAGCACGTTATATGCCTCTGAAATCTGGGGTTATATTAAGGTTAGAGAATTACAAATAATTCTGAAAAAAATCTATAGATACATCTTAATGTTGTTAAATGGAACTCCAAGCTGTATTCTTACCTTGGAGTTAGGACAACGTTCCTTGACTTCTCTCATCTGTGAACAACATTCTCTTTCTGTTGAAACTTTTTCTTTTGCCTCAACAAAGATATCCCAGAATGTGTGTCGAGGAAGCCGTCAAATTGGCCAACATAGGATATGTACATCCCTTTATTCAACTTAAGAAAACAATAATGCTGGCCAGATTGGCCCACCTCTTATATAAAATTTACACTAGACCATTTGAGGAGATTAGGCAGGATGTCAATTTGAGGCTTATTGACTTAGGGCATACATTCTTGCTATGTTCAACTCTCCAAGCTTAAGCTATATGGGTTTTATAAAAAAGTAAAGATTTCATGGGGATATGAGCACTATCTCTCTTTTTTAACCTGTCATAAACAAAGGAGAATCTATACAAGATTCAGAACTGAAAACTATAATGCTCAATGCATTCATTTCAGACAAAAAAAGAGAGAAGCGGGTACTATCTCCATATTGTAAATGTGGAGTGGGGACTATAGACGATCTTAAACATGTGGTACTCTTGTGTCCTAGGTATGAATCAACTAGGAAAAAACTGCTGGGTGGATTGTTAGGGTATCTCAGCCTCCCCCGGAGGATCTTTTGGAATATTTGTTTACCATGAAAGAGAAGAACATGGTAGAGATATTTGCAAGATTTTTAATTTCAACTCATTTGTAAAGTTTATTAGGGGGACTTGAAGTCCTGTGGAGGTTTTTTATGTGGAAAGGTACTCAAGGGGACACTGTTAAATTGAATTGCACTGTAAAGAGATTTAAGTTCCTTGTTGATTTATTTATTGTCTGTTTATATTTACTATGTATTCTTTCCTGATTTTAGCATATTGTAACTGTTTTATGCTGAAAAATAGATTATACTACTACTACTTTCCAAACTTCTAGTGCTGACTGTGAAAGAGGCTTCGACTTCATGAACTGCATTAAGAGCAAAGAATCCGATTGGAAGAAAGCCATTTATGTATTCTGATGCAAAGAAAATTGTTTTTAGCATCTGATGGAAAAATGGATCTTAATAAAATATACGTCCACTGGAAGAATGGGAAAGACAGGAGAGAAAAACAGTAAATGCTGATTTCTTAGCAATGCATCATCAGCAGCACCCCTTTCAGATGCATGCAAGACTCTTTAAAATGTACATAGTTTATGCATGTTAACAGTTCATACTGTTATGGTGCACAATGCACATCCAAGCTTCGTACTGTCAGAATGTATGTTTATACTTTGCATTGAGTATTTGAGTGTTCGGTTATGTATTCTACTGTTTATTGGCAATAAAATATATCACTTCTTTGGGCCACCCAATTTGCACACATGAATCAATTTTTTTTGCACAAAGTGCCGCACACACATATCAGTTGCCCACCCACAAAGACTAAAAATTAGAGGGAACATTGGTTAGGACTGGCACTATGTCTGAGAAACCCAAAAGAAAAACCGGGCCCCACTGGGTTTTAACACTGCAGTGTCTGTGGGGAAGTCTTTGCCAAGGCTGACCCCCACACCACCTGCGTTTATTGTCTGGGGTTTGACCACCTCAATGCAGACTGCCAGATTTGTAAAAATTTTCCTGCAGCTACCCTGGAAAAGAGAGTTGGTAGGCTCAGGGAAAGGGAGGCCAAAAAGTCCACTGAACTGGATGGCCAGCCCGGTTCGGTTCCAACCGAACCGGAGGGAGTGCCCTCTGACCAGGGCGAGACTTCCTCGGGCAAAAGGAGATCCGACTCTGAGGAGTCGGTTCCAGCAAAAAGGACTAGGAAATCAGCTGGTGTGGAGCCAAAACTTTCCTCTCCAACCGCTGAAGAAATAGCCAAAGCGATTAAAATTGTCCAGTCGCTTTTCCCGGTTCCGACCGAACCGGCACCATCAGGTAAGCGTCCGGTTCGGCCGGTTCAAGAGTATGATTTAGAGAAATATTATGAACCGGAGGAGGGGGAAGAGGAGTATGCGGAGAGTGAATGTGGATTTGAAAGTCTGGATGTGCCCATTGACCCAGACATCTCCCCAGACAGACCTTCAGGAGCGTCTCCTCCTAGGCTTTCTGAGTCCCCTTTTCATATTATGTTTTATAAGAAAGTGGCTGAAACCCTCCAGCTCCCTATGGAGGAAGCTGTGGATGATCAAGAGGAGCCTGACTATGTGGAAATGATGGATATCCCAGAGTCTAGGAGACAGTCTATTCCTTTGCATAAATCTTTTGAGAAACGGACAGTTAAAATTCTAAAAACTCCTCACATTATACCTCCTGTGGATAAAAAAATGGACAAGAGCTACACACTGTCAGGCTCTGATACGGAGTTCCTTACACAACAATGCAGCCATGTTGGGGGAGTGCAGGCTGCAGCCTGTGACTAGGCAAATTATATGGCTTATGATGCTAGATATCAGAAATCCAGATGGGCTACTGTTATGGCTCTAGCAAAACAGGTCCCTGGCCAGCTTGCCAAGGAGCTGGAGCAGGTGGCTGCTGATGGTATTGAGGCATCCAAGGTGCAATTCCATGCTGCAGTGGACTCTAATGATGTGTCATCAAAGTCATGGCTACATCTCTGGCACTTCGCAGAATGGCTTGGCTCAGATGTACTAGCCTGTCTGGGATACCCAGACTAAGGCCATGGATTTTCCTGTTGTGGGTAATTCTCTGTTTGGGGAGCAGACAGAGAATTACATGAAGAAAATGGATGAGTATAGGACCACCTATAGGAGTGCACAGGCCAAGGAAAGGCAGGCCACTCCTCGAAGGCAGCTTTCCAGGGGCAGGGGCAGGCCCTTTCATGGCCTTTTTACCAAGCCCAGGCCTCCTCTTCTGCTTATGCCCAGAGGGGGTTCTTTAGAGGGAGAGGCAGACAGGGTACAAGCAGGCCTACTTCCACACCTCAGCCCAAAGCCCCTGCCAAGCAGGCACCCTGATGGGGTTGCCATGGCCGATTCTCAGCTACCTGTAGGGGGCAGGCTGGCTTACTTTGTCCAGGACTGAAGTCTCTGACATCAGACAAGTGGGTCCTGGAAGTAGTAAGCCAGGGACTGTTCTCAGCTTCAAAAATTTCAAAGATGAGAACCAGATCCTTTCCACCTGCAAATCCACCAGAGCACTTGCCCTAGAGGCAGAGGTCTCTTCCTCCTGGCTCTCAGAGCTGTGGAAGGGTTCCACCCTACACCAGGGCAAGGGTTGTACTCCAGGTACTTCCTTACCCCAAAAAGACAGGAGAATGGCAGCCCATCCTGGATCTCAGATATTTAAACAAGCACCTTTTAAAACCAAAATTCAAAATGGTGACTCTGGGAATTATTCTACCTCTCTAAGGCCAGGGGACTGGCTAGCGTCCCTGGACCTCAAGGATGCCTACTTCATATTCTCATCAGAAGCTCCCATCAAAGTACCTCAGGTTCGAGCTGCCCTCAGGCCATTACCAGTTCAGAGCAATGCCCTTTGACCTCACCTCTGCTCCAGGGTATTCACAAAATGCCTGGCAGTAGCAGTTGCTTCCCTAAGGCGGCAAAAAATTGCTATCTTCCCTTACCTGGACGACTGGCTCATAGTAGGCCAGTCTTCAGACCAAGTCAAGTTACATCTACAGATAACTCAGCAACTGCTCACCTCTCTAGGTTTCCTTCTGAATCTTTCAAAGTCAGTTCTAGAGCCTGTCCAGCTCCTCACCTTCATAGGCACAGAGCTGAACATGGAGAAAGCCAGAGCCTTCCTTCCTTTGGACAGGGCAAGGACCCTGGTCTCTCTGGCCTCCTCCTTCACCCTGCAGGTCTCTCGACCAGCAAGGCATTTTCTACAGCTCCTGGGGCACATGGCTGCTTCCACAGCAGTAGTACAGGGAGCAAGATTTCAGATGAGGGACATCCAGTTCCATTTGAGAGCCTTTTGGTCTCAAAGGAAAGACCCTCTAACCAAATTGATCCCAGTGACTCGAACCCTGATCCAGGCCCTACAGTGGTGGCAGGATCAGAGCAATCTGAGACAAGGGGTCCCCTTTGTCACTCAGTCTCACTCCTTAATCCTTACTACAGATGCATCCCTCTTGGGGTGGGGAGCTCACATGGGCGACCTCACTACCCAGGGATTGTGGTCCCCTCAGGAATCTCTGCTCCACATCAATCTGTTGGAACTCAGAGCAGTTTTTCTAGCACTTCAAGTTTTTTCCAAATCTGTTCAGAACAAAGTTGTACAGGTCAGAACAGACAACACCACCACAATGTGGTACATCAACAAACAAGGAGGCACTTTGGTCGGGCCTTGTGCACCGAAGCAATGAAGTTGTGGTCTCTGGCATACTCCTGAACACCTCCCTTACGGCAGTTCACCTCCCAGGCAAGGACAATGTCCTGGCAGATGCTCTCAGCAGGATTTCCCAGGGCCATCACGAATGGTCACTGGACCCTCTGGTCTTGGAGGTGATATCTGCCAGATGGGGCACCCCAGATAGATCTTTTTGCAGCCCCAGACAATCACCAACTTCCCCTTTTTTGCTGCAGGCCCCCAGTGTTGGGCTCAGTCCCTCTGGATGCCTTAGTTCTCAATTGGGAAGGGAAGTTTCTCTATGCTTTCCCTCTCCTGTTCAAAGTGCTAATCAAAAATCAGATCTCAACCCTGCAAGATGAGCCTGATTGCTCCAGATTGGGCCAGACAGCCCTGGTATCCACTCCTATTGTCCTTAGCAGTCGTCCTTCCCCTATGTCTTCCCAGAAATCACAGCCTGTTAACCTGTACTCAGGGGAGGGTTTGGTACCCGAACCTCAAATCTCTCAACCTCAAGGCTTGGCTCTTGAAGAGTTAGAGTTTGCCGATCTACACCTCTCCCAAGGTGTAATGGATATACTGAAGGCTTCTAGGAACCCTTCCACCAGGGCTACCTATAATTCCAAATGGAAGAGGTTTTCCATATGGTGCTCTGGGAAGCATATTTCCCCAGAATCTGTGGATTTACCCACAGTCCTGGATTATATGGTCCATTTAAATACCTTGGGGCTGAGACCAGCTACCCTAAAAGTACATTTGGCAGCTGTGTCTGCTTTTATTTCAGCACGTAAACTCTCTTCTCTTTCAGCTCATCCTGTTTTCTCCAAGTTTTTTTAAGGGATTGCTTCACACCAATCCTCCATTCAGGGACCCTGCCCCTGCCTGAGATCTTAATGTTTGCATTGCTCAGCTTATGCAACCTCCCTTTGAGCCTTTGTCTTCAGCAGAGCTTAAGTACTTGACTTGGAAGACTGTTTCTGGTAGCCATCACTTCTGCCAGACACATAAGTGAATTACAAGCTTTGTCAGTGGAGCCTGATTTTATCTCCTTTCATAGAGATAAGGTGGTCCTCGGTACTAACAGGAAATTCTTGCCCAAGATGGTTTCAGATTTCCACCTTAAATCAATCTCTCTCTCTCCCAGTGTACTTCACTGACCATTCCTCCTCTGGCGAGAGGAGGCTGCACAGCTTAGATGTGAAGAGAGCCCGTAGTTACTACACAGATCGTACCAAGGGTCATAGGTTTGACTCCCTCCAACTGTTCCTCACTTATGGTGAGGTTGGTAAAGGGAAACCTGCCACTAAAAGATCCCTTGCCAGGTGGATTGTCTCTTGTATCCAATTCTGTTATGAAAAGCTGGGTAGGTTCCTCCTCAGGCCTGAGGGCTCACTCTACCAGAGGTACAGCTGCTTCCTGGCTGCTGCCAGGGACATCCCTATTCTAGAGATATGTCAAGCAGCTACCTGGAAAACAGTTCACACTTTTACCAAGCATTACTCCCTGGACATCCAGGCTAGGAGTGATGCTCGGTTTAACACAGCTGTGCTTCACAGCCTATTTCTAAGTAGGTTCTGTCCCTCCTCCATGGAGGTACTGCTGTGTAGTCTCGTATGTCATAATATAGCAAGACTTCATGTTGTTTGAAGAAAAATTACTCACCTTAGTAATGTTGTTTCTTCTAATGGAGTCTTGCTATTGACCTCCCCCCCTGCCTGCCCCTCTCAGAACCTCTGTTTTTGGGACGTGGGTGGGTAGTGCAGTGTTGGCACTTAGTAGATGCTCACCTTGTTTTCACCCTTCTTTTTTGGGGTGACTTGGTGTTATGTTTTTCATTTTTTGGGTCTCCTGACTCGAGTCTGTTTTGGGACCAAAAAATGTGTTCTTATGTTTAGTAGCCAGTTGACTAGTGTAGGTTTACAGCTTCCACACAGGACCTCAGTGAGTTTAGCTCGTAAAGATCTAACGGTTTGAGTTTGAAGAACAGAGAGTTTCAACCGAGCTCGAGCTCAGCGTTCCATGCCTGGCATGGAAAGTTAACTTTCACCTCCGGAGCATTTCGAAGGTTGGGACTCACTGCATATGTCATAATATAGCAAGACTCCATTAGAAGAAACAACAACATTACGAAGGTGAGTAATTTTTTCTTATAGGACAGGAGGTCTTGTAGAATGGCCTGTTCAAAAGAGGCCCACTTTTTGGAAGCAATGTCTAGACACTAATATTTCGTGAATGTATGTACAGTAGATCACGTGGCAGCTTCGCAAATTTCTAAGGCAGACACGCCCTGGAAACACACCACAGAGGCGGCCACACCTCTGGTAGAATGGGGTTTCACATCCCCTGTGAGAGGTTTGTCGTATTTTGTATAGATAAACTAAATGCAGTTGGCCAACCATGTGGACAAGCATTGCTTTGAAATCCAAACGCCTTGGTTTACAGGGGGGAAAGACAAAATGTTGCTCAGTTTTTCGCAACTATGAAGTGCGAAGATAAATTCTCAATGTTCTATGCACATCAGAAGTATGAAGCAGGGATTCCCCTAGATTTGTAGGCTCCACATAGTACACTGATAAGTGGATAGCCAGATTTAAATAAATTCAGAAACAACCTTTGGCAAAAACGACGGGTTGGTGCGTAACGATACCCCATTATGAAACTGCAGGTAGGGAGGCTTGCATATTAGTGCCTGTAACTCTGAAATAAGACTTCCCGATGTAATGGCAACTAAAAATATCGTTTTCCAAGAAAGATGAGAGTTGACTGGATTCAGCAGGCTCAAAAGGACTGTCAATTTTTCAAGCACAACATTTAAATCCCACACAGAGACTGGATCCCATATAGGGAGATAAAGGTGCAAAATCTCTTAAAAAGGTATGACTTAAAGGCAACTGGGACAATGGTTTGTTGTCCACATGCAAATGATATGCGGCAAAGGCTGAAACATGGACTTTTATAGAGGAATAGTTCCGTTCACCCTCTGACAAGGAGAGCAAATAATCTAAGACGATCTAAGGGGAACACTCATAAGTGTCCAAAGTCTCGTGTAGATGCCCAAATGGAGAAGCATTTCCACTTCACTGAATAGTGATAGCATGTAGGAGGCAGCCCGGAGGACTTCCACCACCTTTGGAAACACACTGAAGCACAAGAGGACTATGTACTCAGGAGTCAGGCGTGCAGATGGAGGGAGTGAAGGTCTGGGTGTAGCAGAGAGCCTTGCAGCTGGGACAACAGCCCGGCAAAAATCAGCAGAGATATGGGATCCAGGCCAGAGAGCTGTAGAAGCAGAGGGAACCAAATCTGTCTTGGCTAGAACGGTCAGACACCCCATCCCGGACCAGTTTGATTAGTACACTCTGAACGAGAGGAAAGGGAGGGAAGGTGTACAGAAATCTTCCTGTCAAGGAAAGAGATACTTATCCCACCACACCGTTCCAGGACCTCACTCAAGAGCGCAATAAAGAGCCAGTTTTGCAGAGAGGCAAATGGGTCCAACTAGGTCAGCCCCACTGGGTGGGTGGGGGTCATTTAGGGACGTCTGGTAGAATTTCCCCACTCGTGGGCCAGGGCAGTGGATCTGCTCAGGGCATCCGCCAGGGTGTGGACACTCCTGTGATGTGGACTGCCAGAAGATGGATACTTCTCTGGATTGCCCAATACCAGACCCACATCGATTCTCTGCAGAAAGGGTATGAATGGGTGCCTACTTGCTTGTTTAAGCAGTGAACTACCACAGAATTGTCTGAATGCACCTGAAGGCAACTCAGAGGAAGGAGTCTCTCTAACGTCTGTAAGGCGTAGAGGACTGCTCTCCTCTCCAAGACTGATGTGGAGATGTCAAGATCCTTGGGACTGGACGTGTAGGAGAGAAGATCCCCACCCTGTCAAGGTGGTGTCTAGTCAAAATGAGACAGGACAGGAGAGCGAAATTTCATGCCTCACAGTAAGTTGTCCGTGGACTTCCACCATTGTAGGGTGGAAGAGCCAGGAAGACATCAGGACCAAAGCATCGAAATGGTCCTCCTGCTGGTCCCATTGGACTCTCAGGGACCGCTGAAGGACCCTCATTTCAGCCTGGCGTGGTGGACCAGAATCATGGCCGCCAGATGACCCAGGAGACTCAGGCAGTCTTGTTTCAAGACCAATCTGCAGGACTCTAGTCTGCGCATCAAAACAATCAGGGCGTCCACCCAAGTCTGGGGCAAAAATACCATCCCCAAGGAGGCGTCGCGTGAGGTCCATCTTGGCATTCAGAAAGTTTACAGCGATCCCCACCCTGGCGAACAACTGAAGGGTTTGAGAAAGCATGAACAGCAGCTGCTGGCAGGAAGACTCCTTCAGAAGCCAGTCATCTAGGTAAGAAAAGACATACAGGCCTTCCCTGTAGAGAAACAGTCTGAGTAGGGTACATCTGGATATGGAGGTCTGCGTCCTTCATATCGAGAGCAGAGCCAGTCTCCTGTGTTCAATAAGGGCAGACATGTCGTGAGACATTCTGAACTTTTGGTATTTGATATAGAGGTTCCGACACCTCAGACTCAAAATGGCATGCAAGTCCCCCATCCATTTGGGAACCAGGAACAAATGGGAGTAAAATCCCGCACCCTTCTGTGGAAGGGGAACTGGTTCGATGGCATGTTTTGTGAGCAAAGCATCAATTTTGTTCTGTAAGACCAATGCTCGGTCTAGAGGTAATGAGAGACTCTTTGTGGCAGAGCAGCGAGAATCTCTGAACTCCAGTGTGTGTCCCGATTCGATCAGCTGCAGTAGCCACAGGTCGGAGGAGATGGCCTGCCACCTTTGTAGGTGTATGAAAACCTGCTGCTGACGGCCGTGGGAAGAGTCTCCGGTCCCACGACCAGAGAAGCCATTTAGGCCAAAGGCTGGCCCTGCGGGGGAGCAGCAGGGACACAACAGGAGGTTTTGGAGCATTTCGAGGACTAGGCAATGTCAACTGAGGCTTACACTTGTTGGCAGGTGGTCTGAGTGTCGGAACGTGACCTGTAGGGGCGGTCCCTAGTGGACCCCCTGTAGGTCAGTTTTGCCTTTGCACGGTACAGGGTATGGACCGATTGAAGGGTACAACCAGATTCCTGCAAATCCTTAAACGTTTCTTGGGTCTGTGGCCCAGAAAGCTCATCACCCTTAAAAGGAGAATTAAGGATAGATTGCTGCATTTTCTGTGAAAATCCAGACACCTAAACCAGACGTGATATCTCGTACAAACTCCTGCAAAGCATGTACGAGCCGCAATGTCCACTGCATCATAGGTGGCCCTAAGCAGGTGGCGGCAAACAGCCGCAGCAGTAGATATCTTGGCCATCAGATCTTCCTCAGTAGAACCCACATAGAGGGACTGGACTGTTGCCTGGGAGACTTAGGATTTCCTCCCGATATTTCAGGTGACCCATGTAATTGCATATATGGAGAGACATGGTGGCCGAGGCATAAACTAATTTCCCCACAACATCCAATTTCTTGGATTCTTTATCCGGGGGCTTAGAACTCATGAGTTGAGAACCTATCGCGAGCAGCACTGATCACCACAGAATCTGCCCGAGGCGGAGACAAAGTAGGGGTGGTCAACCGGGGCTTGATAAAGCCCAGTCTTATGAGGACTACAGGGAATTTTAAAGGATTGTTTCCAAGCAGCCCAAATACCCTTTTCAAAGGTGTCAACAAAAGAAAAGGGGCGGCGTAAGAACATAAGACCAGAGTGGGGCATTCCGGTACACCCAAATACTGAGCCAGCTTTTTTCTCCAAGCATCTTGCTCAGTACCCTGGAACTGAAACGTTTTCTGGAGATGAATCATAATGTCTGAAAACATGGGATCATCAGGTGGAGAACATGGTAGTTTAGAGGCATGTTCACCCTGCAACGACAAGGTGGCTGAGAAGACTGTGGGGACTCCTCCAGGTCCATTTCTTCATCCACATCCAGGTCAGCCAAATCCCAGTCCTGCAGGAAAGGGTCATCAAAGTCCACATCCGAAGTAGGGCAGACTGGGAAGAGCTGGCCATCCTCTGGGTCAAAGAAGGCTGAGAGGAAGCAGAGACTGAAGCCAACCCTTCATTTGGGGGGTGCTATGAGAGGATCTTCATAAGGTCCAGAATAGTATTTTGTAGGTCCTGGACATCAATCATGGCCATCTGCCCAACGGAAATAGCTGGGGTAGAATGGACTGAATGAATAGAAACCACTGATGGGAGTAAAGAGGGCGGTGGAACCAAGTGAGTAGCCATAGATGTGGGGTGTGTATAAGACCCCAGGAGAGTAGACAAGGGCGCTAGCATAGAGCCCTGCGAGGAAAGGCCGGATGTAGATGACAGAATTAGACAGGCCAGAAGCCATCGTCGGCGGACGATTGCTAGAAACCATAGAGGGGGAAGGCAGCGATGAAAGCTGCAAATTCACCCTGGAACCCACTGTCTGGAGAGCTGTTGAAGGAAGAGAAGAGCCCACAATCGACAGTGTAGAAGACTATGTTATAGTGACACTTCTCAGTACTTACTTTTGTGTATTGATCGGAGTACATGTCAGACTATGGCGCAGCAGAAACTTGCTTCATTTTGCTGGCATGTTTCGTACCAGGACCATGTCCTGTCGACGAAGAACGCTCACCCGCACAGTGGTGAGACCCAGAGGAGGACGTGGAAGACTCCCTGGGCTTAGAGCACTGCTGCTGCTCCAGAAGGGCAACCTTTTGCTCCATGAGAAACTTACGATGCTGCTGAAACCTTCGACATTTTGTGGCCTTGTTGAACCAGTTAGAGGAGCAATCCCTGGTGTTGTGTTCAGGACCAAAGCACCAAACAGACACGTCGTGGATGTCCTCTGTAGTGATTCTGTGACCTCAAGTACACATTCGGAATAAGCATTACACCAAAGTTATTCCACTGGATCCAAAGACATCAATAGATTAACCAGTTTAGAATGCATGTTTGGTCGGTAGAACTCGTCAACAACTGGTAAGCAGAGCTCCAGAGGACTTGTTGCATGCAGGTCACAGCTGAAAAGAACCAAGGTGTAGCCAAGACCTCCCCCATTTATACGTGCCATACTGACACCACGTGGTAACGTTAGAGGGAGGTCCCAGGGTCGACTGCTGAGAAGTCATCCGGAGGAAATGATGCCTACAGCTGAGATCCCATGTGTTATGATCTACTGCAAGAGATTGGCTCAAAGAAGATCTGCCTTAACAAAACACATCTGGCAGTTACCTAGAACCACGAAAGAGACCATGTTCCAGATACCCAAGGCCCCAGAAATTCTGTGGATCTGCAGCCACATAATTTTCTGCAGAATTCGCGTCACACCACAGAATATATTCAGTGCCACAAATTCTTAGTTTTTGGTGACGTTTCATAGCGCTGGTCCCCCATCCCTATCTCGTTTATCCTGAAACATAGAAACAGAATTTGATGGCAGATAATGACCTCTTGGCCTACCTAGTCTGCCCATTTCCCTACCCAACGGATAGATCCTAGTTAACCAACAGCCTACTTCCTCCTACCCCCCCCCCCCAACACTAGAATTGCCTTGTATGTCCCATGCATTCTTGAATTCCCGCACTGTTTTTTGACTATGACCTCCTCAGGAAGGCTGTTCCATGCATCTACCACCCTCTCTGAGAAGAAATACTTCCTCACATTACCTCCAAGGCGTTTCCCCTCTATCTTCAAATTATGCCCCTTGTTCTTGCACTTTTTTTTTTTTTTTTTTTTTTTTTTTTTTAAGATGCTACCCTCTTGGACTTTGTTGATTCCTTGAGGTATTTGAATGTTTCTATCATGTCCCCCCACCTCCCTTCTTTCCTCGAGGCTATACATCTTAAGCTCCTTTAGTCTTTCTTCATATGTCTTCTGGTGCAGACCCTGCACCATTTTGGATGCCCTCCTCTGGACAGCCTCCACCCTGTCTATGTCTTTGCAGAGATGGGGACTACAGATGTCGAGTTACCAACCGTCTGCACAGAGGGCCAACAACTTCCTGTTTTCTACTGGTGATGCCTCTCCCTATGCATCCCAGTATTCCCCCAGCCCTCCTTACTGCCATCTCACACTGCTGGCCCACCTTTAGGTCGTCTAATATGACTACCCCCAGGTCGTTTCCATTTTTGTTGTCAGTATCTCACCCCCCATTGCGTACTCTTCCCCTGGGTTTTTGTTTACCAGGTGCATTACTTTGCACTTCTTTGCGTTGAATCTAAGCTGCCATACATTTGGCCATTCCTCCAACTTTGTGTTGAATCTAAGCTGCCATACATTTGGCCATTCCTCATACCTTGCCCAGTCCCTTTTCATCCTTTCCACCCCACCTTGCATATGAACCCTGTTGCAGATCTTTGTGTCATCTGCAAAGAGACATACCTTCCCCTTCAGACCCTCCGCAATGTCACTTAAAGACATTAAAAAGGACCAGCCCCAGTACTGAACCCTGTGGTACCCCACTAGTAACCCTCCTTCACTGTGGACTCCATTTACTATTACCCGCTGTGTCCTGTTGTCCAGCCAGTGTTTTACCCAGGCTACTATCCTGGGACCCACTCCCAGGCTGGCTAATTTGTTTATTAATCCTTTGTGCGGGACTGTGTCAAATGGCTTGCTAAAGTCTAGGTAGGCCATATCCACAGCCCCTCCCTGGTCTACTTTGGTCACCCAGTTAAAGAAATAAATTAGATTTGTTTGACATGATCTTCCAGCTGTGAATCCAAGCTGCCTTGGGTCCTGTGCCCACTGGGCTCTAGGTACTCAACAATTCTTTCCTTCAGAAGTGATTCCATCATTTTCCCTACCACTGAGGTCAAACTGACATGTCTGTAGTTTGCGGCCTCTGTCTTGCTTCCACTTTTATTAAGGGGAATCACATCTGCCTTTCTCCAGTTCTCAGGTACCACACCATCCTCCCATGATTAAAAAGGGAGGTCAGTGGTGTTACATAGAAACATAGAATTTGACGGCAGATAAGGACCGCTTGGCCCACCCAGTCTGCCCATTTCCCTACCTAATGGATAAGCTGCAGATCCTAGTTAACCAGCAGCCTACTTCTTCCTACCCCCACCCCCTAGAATTGCCTTATGACTGTCCCATGCATGCTTGAATTCCACCACTGTTTTGACTCACAACCTCCTCCAGAAGGCCGTCCATGCATCCACAACCCTCTGTGAAAAAAATACTTCCTTAAATTACCTCTGAGCTGCGCCCTCCTCCATCTTCAAATTGTGCCCCCTTGTTCTTGCACACCTCTTTTTTTGAAAGATGCTGCCCTCTTGGACTTTGTCGATTCCCTTGAAGTACTTGAAAGTTTCTATCATGTCCCCCCTCTCCCTCCTTTCCTCGAGGCTATACATATTAGGCTCCTTAAGTCTCTCCTCATGTGTCTTCCGGTGCAGACCCTGCACCATTTTAGTTGCCCTCCTCTGGACAGCTTCCATCCTGTCTATGTCTTTGCGGAGATTGGGTCTCCAGAACTGCACGCAGTACTCCAGATGGGGTCTCACCAGCTGTCTGTACAGAGGGATAACTTCTTCCTGTTTTCTACTGGTGATGCCTCTCCCTATGCATCCCAGTATCCCCCCAGCCCTCCTTGCTGCCCTCTCACATTGCTTGCTCACCTTTTGGTCATCTGATATGACTACCCCCAGGTCCCTTTCCATTTGTTGTTGTTGTTGTTAGTATCTCACCCCCCCCTTGTGTACTCCTCTTCCCCTGGGTTTTTGTTTTCTAGGTGCATTACCTTGCACTTCTTAGCACTGAATCTAAGCTGCCATACATTTGACCATTCCTGTAACCTTGCCAAGTCCCTTCTCATCCTTTCCACCCCACCTTGTGCATCAACTCTGTCATCTGCAAAGAGACGCTTTCTTCCAGTTCCTCTGCAATGTCGCTTATAAAGACACTGAAGAGGACCGGTCCTAATACTAAACCCTGCGGTACCCCGCTAGTAACCCCCCTTTCTTCAGAGTGGACTCCATTTACTATTACTCTCTGTGTCCTATTCTCCAGCCAATTCTTTACCCAGGCTGTCATCTTGGGACCCACTCCCAGGCTGGCTAACCTGCATATTAATCTTTTGTGTGGGACTGTGTCAAATGCCTTGCTAAAGTCTAGGTAGGCCATGTCCACAGACCCTCCCTGATCTACTACTTTAGTCACCCAAAGAAATCTATTAGATTCGTCTGGCATAACCTTCCCACTATGAATCCATGCTGCGTTGGGTCCTGTGCCCCTCTGGCCTCTAGATACTCAACAATTCTTTCCTTCAGAAGTGATTCCATTATTTTCCCCATCACTGAGGTTAAACTAACAGGTCTGTAGTTTCCTGCTTCTGCCTTGCTCCCACTTTTGTGAAGGGGAAATCACATCTGCCCTCCTCCAGTCCTCGGGTACCACCCCATGCTCCCATGATTTGTTAAACAGGGTAGTCAGTGGTGTCACTAGTTCTACCCTTAGTTCTTTTAGAATTCTGGGATGTATCCCATCAGGCCCCATTGCTTTGTCCACCTTCAGTTTTAAGAGTTCTTTCAGAACCCTTTCGTCTGTAAATGGGCTGGTATCAACTTCTGTATCCAGAGTGTTTCTATTGTTTGTTTTAGGTACCTCCCCCTCATTTGTAAATACTGAGCAAAAATAATTTAGTCTCTCTGCCTTTTCACAGTCACCCTCTGCCCACCCCCCTTCCCTTTAATAAGGCTCACTATCCCTCTCTTGGTCTTCCTTCGCTCCCTGATGTACCTATAAAATGTTTTATCCCCCTTAACTGAGTTGGCTATCTTTTCCTCTGTTTGGGCCTTTGCTGTTCTGACTGCCTTCCCAGCTTCCTTTTGCTTTAACTGACAGTTCTCTGTCCTGCTCATTCTGTGATTCCTTGTACTTCCTGAATGCTTTCTTTTTTTCTCTTGAACCTTCACTGCCACTTCCTTTGAGAACTACTAGTTCTTCGCCTAGTTCTTTTAGAATTCTGGGGTGAATCCCATCAGGCCACATTGCTTTATCCACCTTCAGTTTTAAGAGTTCTTTTAGAACTCTCTTCTGTGAAAGGACCAATATCAACCCCCTTATCCAGAGTGCTTCTACCGACTGCATTAGGCCCTCCTCTATGCTCAACATGTGATGTCGATGAGATCCCATCATATTTTAACCAATGGCAGGACTGTATTCTGCCACTTAAATGGAAAACAAAACAAAAAGGAAAAACACATGCAGCAGAAATCAGGAAATGCTGCTGCAGAAGCCTCAGAACCTTGCTGCAGAAACCAAACTCTGTCCATAGGGACCACCAAGAATATCCCCGAAACAGTAAATACTGTACCCCTTTTGGCACATGAGCTGTAATCCTACTTTGTACTCTCCAGCTGAGCAAGTCCCAACACTAACTCAGCTTGGCACCATCTCTGGTTATACAGACGAACAATCAGCACTGCTATACAACCATGTGTCTGAACAAAGTAGGCACTGTTTTACCACCCAATCTCCCTTCAGCTCAACCACTACTTACGAATAATGCTTAGCATAAGAGACAAACAATCCTCCTCTGGCTAGTTTGAGGTTTCCAAAGTGCTGATCAGCCTCGATTCACTTACTTTCGTTCCCAGCATCCTTAGGATCCACGAATATGTACCGATAACCATACCATAGAGATGGCCAACTCTGTTAAGAAGGGGGATAAAACCTTTTACAGGTATATTAGGGAGCGAAGAAAGACCAAGGGAGGGCTACAGAGACTTAAAGAGTACCTAAATGAGCAGTTTTTTTAAAACTGCAAACTCCAAAATCTGGCTTCATAGCGAGATAAAGTAAAGGCTGCTGTTTACATTTATGCTAAAACTGCATTTATGTAAACAACAAATGTAGTTTCATAGCTTTTGAAAAATGTAAATATCCTTTCACTTTCAAAAAACAGCCTTGGTTTCTCCCTAAGATGTCTGCCAAGTATGTTAAGTGATGAGTCATGATGACATCATCGGAGCCAGAGCCCCACATATATTTCTATAGTGCTAACTAGTTCTTTCCTTCGTTGTTTTGAATTGTTGTACCAGAATAATCAACGCCATGTATTAACTCTTGGATTATTTTGATCAGTAATCATGTTAGGCTATGATTTTATTTTAATTACTTTAACTTGTGGAAAATGTTTTGCAATCCAGCAGACTTTTTCCTTGGCAAACTGCACTACAGTACAACACTTCAAATACCTGATCTAGTGGTTATGTGATGCACCAAATTTTGTTTTTTGTTAAATCAGGAGAGAGACACTAAGCTGAAAGCTTGTTTACAGGTGTGGCCTGGGAGCACAAGGAAGTTTAATGACTTGCTTAGGGTCACAGCAAAGTACCGGTCTGGTCCAGTTCCAAAGCTCATGCTTTCTTGTTAATCCACAAATAAGGCTTTCTTTTTCCATGTGAACCCCATGCATCTAGCCTGCCTTCTGTTGAACACCCCACCATCCATACCCTGTCCTTAGTACTGCCTGGTACTGCATATGTGCCTACGGTCTCATGAAGATAATTATCACACCTCAGATTGTAATCTTGTACCTCAGAGTTGTGCACACCTATACCAATATGCATCATCAGCTGGCACTGTTAACAAATGCCTCCCAAATCACTCTCCAGTCCACATTCTCCATCTTTGACTTCTGCTCCCACAGTAAACATTGAGTGGATCACCACCCTTTTTCCACAGTGAAGGTAGTATGTACAGTTCCCCTGTTGTGTTTTTTCCCCCGCCTCATTAACCAACAACTAGGTCCTTCCTGGAAGGCCAAGCAATAAGCATCATGACCCATCAGAAAAACTGATGTTCATGCCCTCATAAGGGCTGCACTTACAAAGGATAACAATATTATTAGCAGGAGAGGCATACTAATACCTTGCGCGAATCCACCCAACTTCCAGTGTCCGTCTACTCCTTTACCTGTGATCTGCAGAACCCCACAGGACAGTTCCTAGCAATTCTTCTCCAGTACTTTTCTGTGCTCTACTCCACAATGCGAGTTGGCTGGCTACCACCCTTCCAAATCTTGGATGAGCTATACATAACTCCTTCAATACTGTCCTAACAAACGTCAACACCCACCATCACCACCCAAGGGTAATCTCCCTACACTGAATTCAAGTAACAGTTAGGTGCAGCCCTGCCACTTTGAGTATTTGTCATTGCTGGCTACTCTCATCCACAGTCAGGTAGTGATCACGATGTTGGCAGCCCTTTATTTCAGATCTCCGTGATCTGCTCAACGTCCTTCATATCTTCAACTAACCTGAATATAGCTGTACTCTGCTGGAATGGCCTCTTCAGTCCCTCTCTGGCATTCATTCATTCTTCTCACCTGCTCCCCATATCAAAAATTGGTGAGTTCACTACTCTTCTGCATCATGAATGTGGTTAGTACAGTCTCCCATGTTATTTTTACATATTAATAATAAACATGATCTTCTGGTAAGCCAGGCTGATAGCTGCACTGCACAAGTGGAAAAATAGGCTTTCCTACCCATTACGATCTAAGCCACCTATAATTAGGCACTATTAAATGACGTGCATAATGATGTGCACACCCAAAATTTAGCAGTGCCTAACCAAAGGTAGCCTAGATCTTTTAAGGATAGGAAAGCCCAACATTCCCCTTGTTCCCTGCTGCTATCAGCATGACTTAGTGGAAAGATGTTTATATTTGATATGTCAAAACAACAACAGGGACTGTACTACTTGCATTCATGTTGCAAAAAGGCGATGAGCTCACCAGTTTTCGGGGTGAGGAGGAATAGTGAAGAATGAATACCAGAGGGGGACTGAAAGCCACTCTTGCAAGGTATTGCTATATTCAGGGAAGGGGGAGACAGAAGGAGAGAAATATGAGCAGATTACCATGAGAAATAAGATGTGGGCTGCCAGCACCTTGACCACTACCTGACCCTGTTGTCCTAGCCAACATTACCCTTCCCATAAAACCAGTTCATGCAGTTGTCCAAGGCTGCGTGTGGATATTAATGTATGAAAATGGCTGCCACTACATGTTCAGTCACTTCACAACCAGTCTAGTATTGCTTGTAAAGCACTTTGGGATACAATGTGTATGAAAACCCTATATAAAAATTGTGGATTCTTATTATTTCCCCATGGAAAAAGACTAGACAAGCATATATTTGAGTTTTGAGAAACTATGAACTCTAACATTGGACTGCACAAGAACTTCGCTACAAAAAAGTGGTGGCTCTAGGGGGCGGTGAAGGGAGTGGCTACAGCCCCCCCCCCCCACACACACACACACACATAATAATGTACTTGCTTGCTGCTGCTGCTGCATTTCACTTTGTTGAAGTCCGATTTGATTGTACAGAGGTTTACATTCAAACTATGGATTACATTTGTAGGTTGTCAAAAACGTACTAGAAAAGAATAGCAGAAAATATAACGGTTTACTGAAAAAAAAAAAAAAATGTTAAAGTGCATATTAAGCATGCACACCACCTCAGCACCCCCACTGTAGCATCTTGGATCCACCATAACCACTAGGTTACTCAAGATTTGTACTGCACTGTGGTTTGTCACAGAAAGAGTCGGTTGGATTAAAACACAATTTCAGCATGTTAAAATAAACAAACCAGAAAAAAAAAGAACTAGTTAGCACTATAGAGAGCCATATATCTCTGACTTTGGCTCCAATTATGTCATCACACAACACATTCAGCGGCCATTTTAGGAATCAGGTAAGACCGTTCTTTTGAAATCAGAAGGCTGATTTTACAATATTCAAATGCTCTGGAACCACATATACATGTAGTTTTAGCATTAATGACTACAGCAGCCTTTCCTTTAGTTACCTATGGAGTCGGATTTTTGAATAGTTTGTTGTCAAAATGTTGTTTAGGTATCCTTTAATAAAGGGGAAGGAATGTGGGCAGAGGGCGACAGTGAAAAGGCAGGGATACTGAATGAAATTAATATTTCTGCTCAGTATTCACAAGGGAAGAGGAGAGAGTGGTACCTAAACCAAACAAGAAAAACTCTGAATTTGGGGGTTCGATACCAGTCCATTCAAAGAAAGGGTTTGAAAGAACTCTTGAAACCGAGGGTAGACAAAGCAATGGGGCCTAATGGGATTCACCCAAGAATTCTAAAAGAACTAAGGACAGAACTAGTAATACCACTGACTACTCTCAGTAAATCATGTGAGGATGGGGTGGTACCTTAGGACTGGAGGGGGGCAAATGTGATTCCACTTCACTAAAGTGGGAGCAAGACAGAGGCAGGAAACTACAGACCAGTTAGTTTGACTTCAGTGGTAGAGAAAATGATGGAATCACTTCTGAAGGAAAGAACTGTCGAGTATCTAGAGGCCAGTGGGGCATAGGACCCAACGCAGCATGGTTTCACAACAGGAAGGTCATGTCAGACAAATCTAATAGATTTCTTTGACTTGGTGACCAAAGCAGTAGACCAGGGAGGGGCTGTGGATATGGCATACCTAGACTTTAGCAAGGCATTTGACAGTCCCACACAAAAGATTAATAATCAAGTTAGCCAGCCTTTGAGTGGGTCCCAAGGTGGTAGCCTGGATAAAAAAACTGGCTGGACAACAGGACGCAAAGGGTAACAGTAAATGGAGTCCACAGTGAAGAAAGGAGGGTAACTAGCAGGGCACTGCAGGATTCGGTACTGGGACTGGACCTCTTTAACGTCTTTATAAGGGACGTTGGAGAGCACCTGGAAGGAAAGGTATGTCTCTTTGCAGATGACACAAAGATCTGCAGCAGGGTTGAAACACAAGGTGAGGTGGAAAGGATGAAAAGGGACTTGTCAAGGTTGGAGGAATGGTCAAATATGTGGCAGCTCAGATTCAATGCAAGAAGTGCAAGGTAATTCATCTGGGAAACAAAATCCAGGGAAGAGTTAAAAAAAAAAAAAAAAAAAAAAAAAAAATAGAAAGGACCTAGGTAGTAACATATCAGATGGCCTAAAGGTGGGCAAGCAATGTGAGAAGGCAGTAAGGAGGGCTGGGAGCATACTGGAAGGCATAGGGAGAGGCATCAACAGTGGAAAACAGAAGTTTTTATTCCTCTGTACAGACAGTGAGACCCCATCTGGAGTACTGCGTGCAATTCTGGAGACCCCATTTCCACACAGACAGAGTGGAGGCTGTTCAGAGGAGAGCAACCAAAATGTGCAGGGTCTGCACCAGAAGACATGAGGAGAGACTAAAGCAGCTTAATATGTATACCCTTTAAGAAAGGGGGCGGGGGGACGTGATAGAAACTTTCAAGTATCGCAAGGGAATTAAAGTACAAGACGGTAGCATCTTTCATAAAAAGATGTGCAAGAGCAAGGGGGCACAATTTGAAGATAGAGAGGGGACGGCTCAGAGGTAATGTTAGAAAGTATTTTTTCCACAGAGGATTGTGGATGCATGGAACAGCCTTTCTGAGGAGGTTGTGGAGTCAGGAACAGTGGGAGAATTCAAGAATGCATGGGGGAGGCATAAGGCAATTCTAGTGGGGGGGTAGGGGGAAGCAGGCTGTTGGTTAACTAGAATCTGTAGCTTATCCATCAGGTAGGGAAATGGGCAGATTAGGTGGGCCAAGCGGTCCTTATCTGCCGTCAAATTCTATGTTTCTATGTTTGATTTAGTACCCCACAGTTACCTGCTGACTAAGCTGAAAGAAATGGGGATAGGGAGACAGTTATGATGGACAGGAAATTAGCTCCAAGCGTACTCAGAAGGTGGTGGTTGAAGGGTTAGCTTCATCCCCAACGTGGGTTACTAGTGGGTTCCCCAGGGGTCAGTGCTGGGGCCACTCCTGTTCAACTCTTATGTCTCAGACATCAGGAAGGGGATCAGGAGTGAGAAGAGTCTTCGCAGAGGATTCAAAGCTGGGTACAGTGGAGGAGGAGGAGGAGGGTGGCCTTGCAGGAGGACCTGGAGGCTCTGAAAAGGTGGTCAGGAAAATGGAAACTAAAATTCAATGCGGGGGAAGTGCAAGGTTCTGCACCTGGGAGTCAGAAATCCAGGCCAGGGGTATAACCCTGGGAGGAGACATGATTCAAGTCACAGACGGTGAGAGGGACCTGGGGTAGTGGTAAACACCTGTAGAAGGGCAGCAGCAAGGGCAAATAGGATGCTTCGCCAGGGGGATTACCTCCAGAAAGGCAGACTTGATCTTTCCACTGTACAACTGCTTAGTTAGGCCACACCTCGAGTATTATGTGCAGTTTTGGAGACCACATTTAAAAAGAGGGCCATTACAAACCTAGAGAGGATCCAAAGGAGGGCAACCAAAATGACCTGGGACCTGGGGGAGAGGCTCTATGAGGAGAGGCTTAAGGGGCTTGACAAGTACATCCTGGAGAAGAGTAGGGACAGAGGTGACATGATAGCAGTCTTTAAGTACATGAAAGGGATCAATAAGGGAGGCCCAGTCAGGGTGCTCCAAAGGAAGGAGCGTAGGGCAACAAGGTCATTGGTGTAAGCTGGAAAGGGGCAGGCTCAGAGGGGACAGGAGGAGATGTTATTTCACTGAAAGGGTGGTGGAGCCATGGAATGCACTGCCCAGGGAGCTGATAGAGGTGGAGACTGGACGGGACAGGTACATGGGAAGGTAAATCTGACAAGGCCGAATAAAGGTGGAACATCTGGGACTGGGGACAATATAACCCAAGGGGGAAGGAAGGACACCTAAATCGGCCCTCAGTGCGGGTGCTGAAAATCTAGCAGACTCGAGAGACAGTTAGGCCTATTCTGCTGGCATTTTAGTATGTTAGTATGTAACATTAGCATCTTCAACCTGTAGTATACCCCAGCCAATATTGTTAACAGACTCTGCTGTATCAATACAAAAAAAGTCCCTTCAGCCTCATATGCTTCTTCTTGGACTCTTCAACCCCCAACACAATATCACCACGCACAGTCTTACCTGGGGTCTCACACTCAAGTTTCATACTTACATCTCCAGCCTCCAACAGGTAACATCTTGGGAACAAAGGAATATCCTGCTCAGTCAGGAGGTCATCTTCCAGCCGAGCCCACGAAAAATCCTCAGATTCTTTATCCAAACTCTCTGGCAGGGACCTCTCGAGCACCTGGCACTGGTGTTCCGCCTCTCTGCGTAGTCAGCCTGCCTCGCCCCACAGCAGTTCCTCATCCCTTTGTATCTCTTAGTCGTCTTAAGGCTTGACCTTCCTCAGAGCTCCCAGATCCAGTCCAGGGAGCAGCTTCTCAGTCTGTCAGCCATGGTTCTGGTCAGAACTCCACAAACTTTCTTCTCTGGGTTCTCCTCTGGCAACTCCTGGTGCATCAGTCCACCTGGGATATCTGGGCGATATCCCTCTTAGGACAATCCAGACATTTCCAGCAAGTTACCCACTTCTCACACCAAGTCTGTGGAGGGGTTGTGGGATAACAGATGGACCAGACACCGAACTTCAGTTTCAGCACACAATCTGTATGATTGTCATTCAAAATACAGCAGATAACCTTCAGCAATAGCACATTCCTTCAATACATCAGTTTGCAGTAACAGACTATGTACGTCCTTCCTCTGCACTTGTCAGCACCTACTCACTGATCTAAATTTTTCAGTGAAAACCCTTCATCCCTATGGTTGCCTTGTTTGCTTGGGTGGTGAGGGCTCAAAAAGAAAAACCGAAACAAGCTACAGGCAAAATCTCTGTGCAGAAGCACTAAACAATGGTTACCACAAAGGGCACTGACAATAAGCCAAGTTTCAAAAGAACACATCACCACACATACTTCCATAATGCAAAGCATCATGGGATATATGCAAATCATAAATTTCAGATTGGCTCACTTTACAGCAGAAATGCATAGTACCAATTTACATGCATTTAGCACAACCAACTTAATTTCTATAAAATTAAGTCACCTAGTACTGTTTCTCCATCAAAAACACCTAGTGCCATGGCATTGTCAACATAAACAAAGTACATACATTAAGGTATTTTATGACAGTGCTATTACATACAAAATCCAGCAACGACAAAGACTGTTTTGCAGAAGTTCAGAGGTCACCACAATAACCTCCCTGTATGAGGACCTAAGAGGGAAAGGAAACTTAGAGGACACTATAGTATAGTCAAGAAAGGGGAGGAGGGCCAATAGGTGGCCAACCTTATGGACTAAAACACTGTAAAGGCTAGACTAGACTAAGAAACAGAATAACTACTGCAATAGATTTAAGAAAGGTCAGCCCTCAAGAGTGGCAGGATCTCCCTGTCGCACACTGCAACCAGGAATATGGTTTCACATTCAAGTTTCATACTACATGGTTTTCCAGGTGACTTGCGTCAGGCCAGCAATTTTCACAGGCTTGTCAAAAAGAGCCTCTATAAGCTAGGTAAGGCATATACCGAAGTCCTAAGATGAGACAAGGTCTCTCACTGTTGGATACAAATGGTAGAGGTCTTTCAAAAAAAAAAAAAATAAAATACACCTTCTGAAAATGGGCTGAGAGGCCAAAGGCTTTCTGTTGCCAGCAGCCATGTATGCAGATACGGCTGCTAAGAGCACCTTTAAAGCTGAAGGGGCCATAGGCCTAATTATTCTAGGTGTTTCAGGTATTCCAGAATTATAGGCAACCCTGTTTCTATTGCTCTGGGGGTACACCAAAAAGAAACTTTTTCCACTTAGAGGAATAGGCTTTCCTGGTACTGGGTTTACATGAAACCCAAAGTACCTTCTGGAATTTCTCTGAAAGATCCAATCCACAAAATTTCGAATTCCTCAAGAACCATGCCCTCAGGCGTAGGGTCCTGAGGTCCAGGAATGTATTCTGCCCTGGGACAAAGTCAGAGTTTTAATGGGGGCAAGCTGATAGGATTCTTGCTGGACAGGACTAGGAAAAATTTATTTATTTTAAAAAAAGTCTTACAAGGAAAGTCATACTGAGCTGGCATCAGCTCATTTCCAGCAGCGTCCCAGGAGAGAGAAAACAGAACAGATATAAAGTATAATGTATAAAATACAATAATACAGAAATAAACAAAAATTCATTGCAAAAATCTCTATTAATGCATTACTTAGGGTCGATTCCACATAGACAAAAGTATGGAAATTAGACATTAGGGTTGCCAACCCTACAACCCCACACACCACCAAGTGTCGGGGTTGTCTGACCCAACTCTCATCCCATTCTGCGATACTGCATCACCTCAGCTTCTTTACACATAAAATGAGGCGAGAATTAGGGCCAATAATCCCAATGCACACCCCACCTGTTGGTGTGTGGAGGGTGGGGTGGTAGGGTCAGTAACCCTAACATCTAATTGCCACACTTTTGTCAGTGAGGAATCGACTCCAACGATTCCATTTCCCTTCTTTGAGAAAGTGTTACTCATGCGGAATCCATAGGTGGGAGCACGGGGCCCCATGCTCCCACCCACCCATACCTATGTCATCAGGTTTGCAAAACTGTATCCATACAAGGGAGTGCGGGCCCTCTGGGCCCTGTGCTTCTACCCACGAGTGCAAAGGCATAGCATAGAAGAGCACAGTGCTCAAAGTTTAGCATAAACCGTATGCTTAGGTGGGAGCACAGGGCCTGCGCTACAGACAGCACAGGCCTAGAGTCAGTCCAAGCAACCCTGGTAATGTTTTAGTTGGCAGTCTTAGTAACCGTAGCAACTGCAAAAAAAATCTGCAGTTGTATTCACGACCTAGCCACCTCCACGCATGCTTGGTACACTTGGGTGTACCAAGCTGTGCATAGTGACAAATCCATATCTCGAACTGTTTTGCGATATAAGTGCCGAAAGGCACCGCAGCTGCCACAATGTAATCCTATGGGAAAATTTACAACTTTGGAGTGCTGTAGCTCTGCAACCAGTGTAAGGTTTTCCACCAAACAAGCAAAAAGCACATCTGTGATGCAAGGGCTTGCCACCCTGCAAATGTCGGCCCAAAAGCCCAAACCGTGTAGTGGCAGTGAGGTGACAAAGAAATCATGACTTGGGGGAAAAAGAGTACTGTCACAAATTGAAAAAGTACTTTGTAACACATTAGCAAATTTACGAAAGTGTCATGCTTGTATTTGTGACAGTATAAATGGACCGATCCAAAAACACCTATCTGGGTCTTAGACACACACACACACACACACACACACACACACAGAAGCACGGTGCTGTTCTTAGGACCCCGTTTACGTAAACACAACAGTTGGTGTTTACACCTAGGGGCACTATTTTTTTTTTTTAATTCTAAAATTTTTCCTCCACCGCTAACTGAAAACAAGATGGCGCCAGCACGACACTACTGAGAGCATTTGTGACAGAAAAAAGGTACTTTCACAACACTACAAGTGGCTTTCATGCGGAACATACATTCTTTCCCCATAGGATATAATGGGGAACAAACTTTAACAACATTTAAATGGAATAATATTTTTTTCAACAAACCTTCAAAAGGCACTTCCCTCACCCAATCCCCATATACTCTGAAAAATTTCGGACCAGATGGAAAAACCGTTTGGGCTGTAGAGACAAGCAAAGAATTCACAAAAGTTGAGGATGTCGCACTGATGCTCCGGGACCGTAGCTCCGCAACCGCAAATCCGACCAGAACGAAAATTTCCAGATCTAGAGATATACTGTACGACAACGCACATATTAAATTTCAGGCGAATCAGATGAACGGTGCAAACTTATTAAAGTTAAACTTACTGGGTTGAACATATAAGTTACCGTGCAACCCTAACTAAATCTGCCAGTAAATTGTGGAACAGGCAAACGAACATTAACAATAAGCAATAAAACAAAATGGAGAAAGGATACGAGGGGAGTGGAGCAATGCTGGCGTTATAACTGGGTGTGCTGAAACTGAACAGCAGTCCACCCCAATATCAGAAGCAACCGCAAGAGTGAACACTCAGAAAAGAGCTTTCAGAGCAGAAAAGGATGGAGCAGAGCAAATGGAAGTGAGAAGAGAACCACATGTTACCAGAGTTCAATATGGGGCAATCGGCTATTCAGGTGGAGAAACTCAGCAATGGCCAGAGTGAAGCACAGATGCAGAGTTTGAAAGTACATTCCAAATTCTAAAATTTGCATAGTTTCCATGTCTGGGGCATCACTCAGCTGAGATGAATGTATAAGGTGTAAACACTATGCGATTCCTGCTATAAGAAAAATTTTAAGCTGGCTTACAAGTAGAAAATATTTTAAAAATGTTCCACTGGACAGAGCAGACAGGAAAGCATGTCTAACCCCAGTGATGGCGCCCGAGGAAATTCAGATTTTATTTTTAAACAGATTAGCTTGGTGCCAACATACATCTAATATTTCTTCCGAACTACAAGATACAAGTCAGTCTAGGGTGAAGAGCAACCTGGATACTCCTTGTGGCAGGGTCACAATGTAGTCTGTTAGCAGTGCTGATGTGTTTTAGGGGACCTTGTTCCAGAGTGTACAACTTTAGTTAACATAACAGAAATGCATCAAGAGTTTTTATTCTTGCATCCAAAGGACTGTGCTGGAGTGTTGCTCACTCAGAAGTAAATGGCAACAGCAAAGTGAAATATTAGACATAGTGGAACTACACACAAGCAACAGCATACCCCCAGACAAAGAGTACACCTGGGTCCATGCCCTGCATCCAGGGTTCTGACTGGCACTTAACTCATAGAGTCCTGGTGGCCATTTTGGGTCAGGTTCTGTAATGGAGGTTCCGACACCATATGGTGTCTACTGGACTCAAGGATCATCATAGAATGTTAGAGACCGCAGCTGGGGGGGGGGGAGGCACCTCTCAGGACTGCGTAATATTTATATGGCAGTGGAGACCCATCCCCAAAAGAGAGAAGGGTGTGTACAACACTATGAAAGAACAGAATTCCATCTTACCTAAATATAGTCATGTGAAAAGAACATTATGCGCACAACAAACGTAGGGGAGGCAATACAGCCTTGAAGGTTAAACCACAGAATCTACAGACCTGGGTTTCATACCCACAACCACCAATTCCAAACCATGTGACCCTAAACATTTCACTCAGCCTCCCTGTACTCATGGGATGCACCTGGAATGGAGTTTCAGCTCAATGTGTCTTTCCCAAAGTGTTTTTTTTTTTTTTTTTTAAATCTCGTGAGTGCGTATCGGCATTCTACTCGTGGAATACTGCAGAATTTTGAATTCAATGGAAAACAAACTACGTAATTAACAAACCATGCATCAAATGTATAGAAAAACAGACAAGACCATTGCAAATTACCTATGAAGCAACAATTTCACATTTTTAGCAATACAATAATGTATGGGTATCTCTTTATGGACCCATTTTATCAGCGCAGTAATATTTAGACATTCGGAAAACACCTTTGAGCACATGTGCTCATTTACAAAGGTTCTACATCTGAGAGAAGAGAAGATAGGCAACTATGAATATAGAAACTAACAGCAGCTCCAGCCGAGCGTAGTCAGCAGCAAGCAACAGGAAGATTTGGGTGCAAACAGATACCAATACACTTTGGGGCACTGGTTTTGCTGGTTTCACCAAACTTCCTGGGGCTGAAGACTCACTGCCTGCAGCCTCATTCATGCCTTGCTACATCCCTGCATGCACAGTTCACATGAAGTCCTGCTGTTTGGGGGTGCTCTGTTCTCCATGGTTGTTTTTGGAGGGTACAGTTTGTGACTTCAGCCATCTCTACTATGCAGAACATGGAGCCAGTAATTTCCCTGCATACATGTACCCCCACAGGCTTGGTAAGGACGCTGCTCCCTGGGCTGGCCAACGTATGAATCCAACCCCAGTATGCCACACCAAGTCTAGTGCACAAACTGGTCCACAGTTACACCCCTCCTTACCTTACCGAACTTTTTCAGCTTCGGCAAACACCACGTGCTCCTAGATCCATTTCACTCCCTCTTCTCGTACTGCCCAAACCTTGGTTCACAATGGCCGCCTCAGTGGTGTCTAGCTGGAACTCACCACACTACCTTATCCTGCATCTCTCACCAAGTTCCAATCCTCCCAGTTACACTACCTCAATGCCTCATCACTTTGCTCCTGCTTCCGTCGACTCTTGGTCCGGCTTCCATAATGCTATGCATAACTTTTCACTGATCCTCAAATGTATAAAACAATCCCCGCTCATTGACCCCTCCTATTTATGCAAATATTTAATATAAATATCTGTAAATGGTGCATTTTGAAAATCTGTGAACAATGTAAATATAACCACTCACTGCCATGTCTTAAACTGTAAATGTTTAATCTGTGAATGTTTCTGTAAACAATGAATTTTGGTAAATCAGTGAACACTGTAAACATTTCCACTACTACAGCCATGTCATCGTCTGTTCTGCACTTTCCGTGTCGCCCCTGAAAAAGGGACCAATGTCTCAGCGGGCTCACCCAGTAACCAAAATTCAAATAAATAAATGTCTGCTTCCTTGCATGCTTCACGTACATCTGTGAATGGGAACATTGCCTGGGTGTATGGTACAACCAGCACAACTAAACACCCAGTCATGTCTTACCATTTACAAAACTGACACCCAGCAGAGGCCAACATATAGTACAGTGCAAATTAAGATGAGGCGGTTATGAGGTGCTGGATGACATCATGACTTGAGCCACGCCAGCGAACCAGGTTGAGCATCCGGAGGACTGCTCTCCTGTCCTGGGAAGGATGGGGTCCAGATCCTGGACTCCAGGTGACTCCTGGTGGTGACTGGGGACGAAGCAAGCCCATGGATCCTCTGAAGGGGTATTGGCTGTGGCAGCAACCCTGCGTTCATGCGCAGGAAGCATGCACACGCTGGGCGCATTGCACATCCGAGCCAAGTGGGGAGAGACAGAACAAGGGGAAAGTGCCCCGATCCCTGGGGTAGGCGAAGGTGGGTTGAGTGGCCGACCACCACGCCCAATGCCAGGTCCTGCATCCAGTCACCGGTGCTCCTTCCGTCGTCTGGTAGACCAGCTAGATTTCAGAAAGATCACCAGGAGGAGTTGGCGGTCCCGCCCGGGGGGGGGGGCACTTAGATCTAGGGGGCTGGGACAGCAGTAACGTGCAGAGTGGGGTCAACCCCATGGTACGGTAAGGATGGGGCATCAGGTGGGGCGGGAAAGGTTGGATCAGGTGCCCCTCTGGAGAGTACAGGGATCAGTGAGGACAGCATAAAGTAAATTGACAAAAAAGGATGAGCTGGTTAAAGAGGTTGGCACAGACCAGCATATTTTACATATGCAGTTGCAAAGCTGCACTGTACTGCTAGAAACAGCAAGAGCCATGTCTTACATTGTGTCATGCTTACCATTTTTTATTTTTATTACACTGCAGCAGAGAACTTGCAATTTTACAAATGAAAGTAGGCAGCTGCTGATTAACTTGCATCAAACTGTCACAACACAGTATTATGCAGCGTAGGTGCATTGTAGCAGTACTTCTTAGCGGAGGACTAGTCCTTAGCTCTCCACCACTACAGCAGCTAGGTCACTAGCACAGAATGTATGTCCCCCCCCCCTTCTTAATAGTGCTCAGATTTCCACACATAACCACGGACCACACATTACAGTTTGTTTAACACCAAATTTTGCGTTAGTAGAGCTGTATATGGATCGTTTGGGGGGTATGAATATAATTTGTGAAGAGAGAACATTACACACTCCTCTACACTTATCCCACCCCCCCCCCGAAGAAAAAAAAAATAAAACCCAAAACTGCACATTAGTTTTAGCACCAGATCCCAGTTTGCTGGGCCAACATATACACATTATGTAAACCCACCCCAATGTCAGGGGCTTACTTGGACTCCCCTGCCCCAAGAACACTGCCTACAATCATCTTCAGTGCATTCTACGCCCCCAGGACTGCAGCCCGATTGTGGGCTGCAGAAGCACTTCCTAATCACAGAGCTGCTGTTCCTTCATTGTGATCACTGCACACAGTGTGTACATGTTCGAGCAGATACCTGCTCAAACATAGTGCGAGCCAACAGCTGCCAGTTCAAATGTCTGCACACCGGCTAAGTATGCCTGACCCACGGTCAGCATAGGACAGTCCTCTAGTGTACACCAGCCCCAAGGGACTCTAGATGAGCACCAGGGGGCACAGAAGCACTCTGGGCAATATTAAGGCACTGGCAACATAGGTCTGGGCCCTAGCAATCCCCAAAATAATATAATTTACTACATACCTTTTCCTTCTGCCCAAGCTTTTTTTTTTTTTTTTTTTGGGGGTGGGAACTTAACTGAGTATCCGAGCAAGGCAGGGGCTGAATTGTGGTGATGCGACTCTCGCCTCCCTGATTAGGCGTTAAGTGTGGCTGATAGCTTCAAGAGGCCCTGGCCAGGCTTTGTTTAAATATTTTTTCGGTAACCAGGTAAGGCCCACTAGACAGAAGTGCTGGTTTTCAGGGTGACTCAGAAGCACTGGGCAGAGTCACAGTATGCAAGTGGAGATTGTGGGATTCAAACCTAGGTCTGCTGGATGTACCAAGCTCATTTCACAGCTCATTACTCTAACCTTTAGACTAGACTGCCAGCTCAAAGCATAGCACCGTCTCAGACTGGGAACTGAATCCAGGCAGCAGTTTTAAGAGTACCAAATCCTAACCAAAAAGGTCACCAGGGATGCTTTAAAGGTGTAAACAGGCCCACTTCCTTTCCTCCATCTCCCACACCCTGGTATCCCACGTGGGGAAAAGTGGCTAGAAAGATCTCTGCCCCCCCCCCCAAACTGGTGTTAGTGTTCCTGATAGGGAGAGTGACTGGCACGAGTTAAAAAAGGGGCCCCTGCAATAGTTTGTCCACTACATGTCTCAATTTGTGCATTTGAGGGGGACTATCATTCATATTGGAAGGCCTGGAGAGCCAGCAGAGCCTGTTAAGTTCCAGGTGTTTCTCATTAGGCAAGGCAAAATTTATGTAAAAAAAAAAAAAAAAAAAAAAAAAGCCCAATCCCAGAGGCTCTGGGCACTGCACAAATAAATCGCTCATTAGAAAATTACATACAAATTCATGACAGTAACCCCCCCTCAAAAAATATATTACTTAACTATTTTAAGCAAATCAGACAAAAATAATAAATCAGTCCAAGAATGCCTTAGCAAATAGGAGGGCCTTAAGGAGAGCCTTAAATACCTCCAGGGTGGGAACCTCTTTAACCTCAGGGGGCAACAAATTCCAAAGGATGGGGGTGACAACACTGAACGCCCTGTTGCCAGCTGATCTCAATCTCATCCTAGGTATCGCCAGATGGGCCCCCAACGGAGGAGCGGAGGGGGCAAACAGAGAGCAGGTAACCAGGGCCCTGACCGTGTAGGGCCTTATAGGTGAGAAGACCCACCTTACAGAGGACCTTGCACCTGACCGGCAGCCAGTGCAACTCACGCAACACTGGTGTAATATGGCCAAACTTAGGCTGCCCGGTTAGTAACCGGGCAGCTGCGGAGAGATCTTCCCGTGACCCCGAGGTAGAGCGCATTACAGTAGTCAAGCATAGAGGTGAGTAAGGCATGCATCAAAGTGGGGAGGTCCAGAGGCGGAACAAGGGGCTTTATCCTGGTGACATTTTTGAGATGGGAAAAAAACAGGAGCGAACCGTGGAGGATATTTGTGCCTCCATAGACAAGCTCCTGTCCAGAATGATGCCAAGATTCCACACCTTAAAGGAGGTCTTCACTGAAGAACAAATCCAGTCTCTGATTCAGAGGCCAACCCATCACATGCTCTGTTCGACTCCACCACCAATAATAAAATGTATTTAGTTAAGCACCTTTCAGAATTTCAAGGCGTTGTACAGCAGAAATACAAAAACAAACATATTCAAATAAATAAGGTATAAAAATCAAGATAAAACAGGAAACGCCTTTGCCCATAAAAAAAGTCTTTAGTGCCTGCTTAAAACTCCCCACCGTCCTGCACTCCCGGAGCTGGCGGGGCAGAGAATTTCAGAGGGTAGGTGCCACAAATCCAAAAGCACAGGCACCAGATTACTTGAAGTTTACCCTTGGAATCTCTAGCAACCCCTCGTCAGCCAAACGGAGCTGTCGCAGATGGGTGTAAGGCACCAGGAGCTCTTTCAAGTAATTGCTCCGTCTTATCGGGGATCAGTTGCAACCAGCTGGAGGTCATCCAATCGTTCATCTCAGCAAGACAGCTGTTAAGCACATCTACTGCATTGGATGTTCCAGGGGCAGAGGAAAAGTACAACTGGGTATCAGCATAGCAATGAAAAATCCAGACCATACTTCCTAATGAGCCCTCCCAGGAGTAGCATGTACACTGCTAACACCACTGGGGCCAATACCGATCCTTGAGGAACTCTGCAAGATAGAAGGCTAGGGGCAGAGGAAAAATTGCCCATCACAACCCGCTGCCTCCTGTTGGTAAGGAAAGACTCAAACCAGCTGATGACAGTGCCGGTGAATCCGCGGAGTTCTCAGAGACGCCAGTCAAGCAACACACAATGGTCCACAGTGCCAAATGCTGAAGAGAGGAGGAGGAGGAGGAGGAGGAGGAGTGTCTTGTCCCCTCGATCTCTCTGCCTAAGGACATCATTCAATACCCAAACAAGTGCGGTTTCCGTGCTATGCCTCGCCTGAAACCCCGACTGGAAGGGTTCGTATAACTCGTGAATCACGATGTGCTCTTCCAACTGAAGCACCACTACCTTCTCCAAAAAGGGAAGATTGGTGATAGGTCGGTAATTTGCCCTGATCTCCGGGTCTAACGATGGTTTCTTCAAGAGTGGTCACACCAATGCCTCCTTCAAGGCATAGGGGAAAACCCCCTCAGATAAGGAACACCAGACAATCAGAGCAAACACTGGGCCAACGGTGTCAATGCATCTCATCAAGAAACGAGTCAGCACCGGATCCAGTTCACAAAAGGCGCGCTTCAGATTGGTTGCCACCTCAATGACTTCACTTACCTCCACTGGTCTAAACTTCCCCCAACCAGGCAGAGTGCTCTCAGAACACTTCTGGCAACCACTGCCAGCTATAACACTGCTGACTGGACAAATTCCCTGCCAGATGTTGGACACTGTCTGGGAAGAACTGAGCAAACTCATCACATTCGACATCCGAAAAAACCTTTGGCTGTAGACAGGCAGGATGAATTAGCCTGTCCACAGTCCAAAAAAGTATCGATGGTCACTTCTTCCTGGCAGCAATCTCCCTGGACAGGAACACTGCCTTCTTATGGTTGATTGCCCCCTGGTATGCACTATAATGTACACACAGGGCCAGTTTTACTTCCTCCCGACCAGACATTCTCCAGCAGCGCTGCAACCTCTGACCCCTTCTCTTCATCTCCCAGAGAGCCACATCATACCACGGGGATCTCAGGCAAGAAGATCTGGGTTGTACACAGACAGGACCAAGGGAGTCAATGGTGCCAGATAGCACCTTGTTATAAATGCCAACTCCAGCATCAATGCCTCCAATGCATGCATCACTCACACAAGATAGATAGGCTGCCGGAAAAAAAAAAAAAAAAAAAAAAACAACTCTGGGTTCAATCCCCTCAAAGGGCAGCAGCTCATCATCTCTGTAGGGGGGAGGGCAACCAGCAGGAGCCCCAAACAAGAACTGCACCATGCAGTGATCAGACCATACGACCAGTTCAACCTTAAGATTAGCTATCACAAACCCCAGTGAGTACACCAGGTCCAACACGTGGTCACCCTGGTGTGCCACTGTAGAAACAACTTGTGACATTAGCACAGGGATGTCATGAGACTTGCCCTAGCCTTAGGTCACAGTATGCAGGCAGAGGCTGTGGTTCACAAATCCAAGTGTTTTGAGCCTACTTGCTTTCCAGGTTCTTGGTTTTGAGCTCTAGTCAATAGGCTATACTACCTAATGCTATACTGCCCCATGTATTACTTTTTGACACTACTGGAAGTGGATGATCACTGTTGAATGCAATTCTCTCAGAACAACTGGCAGGTTTGGGTTGGGGTGAAGAGTGTCACGAAAATGATCGTTAAAGTTATGAATAAAACAGAAAAAGGGGTGCCGAATTTTTTAAGTCCCTTAACAATACTATATTACAATCTGCAAACAGTAAGGCTAAGCCCAGTCTAACACCATCCACCAGGGGTGTGCAAATCCCATTGCCCTCTGACCGGAGCAAGCAAATTTCCTTGAAGGGCAAGTACAAAAAGAGCTAATTTCATTGCAATGAATAGGATGGGGCAAGTGAAGATTCAGTTACAGCCATGGCTGGGCAAGTACTAAAAGTTTTGGATTTGAACACCCCTGCCACCCATAAAACCTCATTTTAAAATGACAAAGCAGTGAAGAGGCTACAGTTCTATAGGTAGGTTTACAATGCCATCAGGGACAATGGTGGCCTTTAGATCATCCCCCCCCCCTTCTTTGCAGGCAACTGTACACGTTATGGGTTTATATACATACACTACTACTGCCCCCCTCATTATGTACAATTGCCTACAAGTAAACAAACAGTATCTGAAGGTCACCATTAACCCCATCCATTAAGATTAGCTACAACACTGCAGCCCCTTCCCTGCATGGTTTTGTGAGTGGTGCTGTATCAGAAGATTGTAGTTGCTGCAAGTTAAGTAACATAAGAAAGGACAATCATGCATGCTGAGAGTAGCCTTGCACATACAGTGATCCCTTGCTTATCTGCTAAACGTTGTTTGTACAAAATGTGAGCTATTATATTGCCCCTTATCCCACATTCTTGATTATCCACCCAATTGTGCTTGTAAGAAAATGGGTGGATAATCAAGGGTGCAGTGTGGATTATCAGACTGAAATCCAACAGTGTAACACTTGAGGAAAAGAAAAAAAAGGAGAGGATGGTGCTGCACTGTCGCTATGATTCTGAAAAGGGGCCATAAAAATGGTAGGAATTTCTATTAGCATATTGTTGACTGCAGTTCTTTACATACAAATTGTATCCAAACTTGGGATACAGTCTGTATGTAAACGGATTCTCAAGTTATCTTAGTGTCTGTGAGAGGGTCCCTTCACAGCAAAGGGGCATGGTCGCAGTCAATGGGGCCCAGATTTCTCATGGGTCTAGGGCCCCACGTTGCCTTAGTCTGGCCCTGGAGGCAAGGAGATGGGAGAAAAGAGGGACTTCATGTGTCTGGCAGAACTGTGCCTTAAGGTCAGTACACCTGCCAGTCTCTTCCAGTTAAGGGACTTCTAAGCATGGGGGAGGAACATGGAGCTCCTGACTGGCTGAAGAATGTGTAACAGACTACCAACGGAAATACTAGGCACAGGTGTGCCTAAAACTGTTGGTCAGCTAATGTTAAAGCAGGGAAGTTGTACCAGCATGAAGACCAACTCTTCTATGAGACTGCCACCATCTTGCTGACTCCTGACCTCGCAGCAACCAATCAGAAGTCTGGCATCTCAGCAGTCTGCTGGGAAAATTACTGCTGTATGCTTGGCACCCCTTCTGCCAACCAATAGGGTGCTGAGTGATCTGAATACTAATCAAGTTTATCAATGGCTCCCTACACCAATCAGAAGGTACAGTTGCACAGGAACTTACCATAACAGTAGATCTTTGAGAGCATCTCTTGCAGCACGTCATAACACATGGGACCTTCTGCCAGAGGCACTTGTTTCCAAAAGGCTTCTTCGCAGTCGTACCTGGGACCATCCCCTCATGCACCACGTGACCAGGTCTGTGCACTATAAAAGAGAGGGCGGTCCAGATACTCAGTTCTTGTCCTCATTAGCGATCTGATCATGATGCCATTGAGGGAACAGAGGAAATATATATAAAAAACAAACAAAAAAAAAAACACACACACACGTTTTGGAAATAACAATATACAGAAAAATAAATACAAATATACACATTATATATATATATATATATATATATACATATACACACACACATACACACACATATATATATATACACACACATACACACACATATATATACACACATACACACACACATATATATACACACATACACACACATATATATATACACACACACACACACACACACACATACATATATACATATACACACATATACATATATACATACACACACACACACACACACACACACATATATATACACACACACACACATATATACATACACACACACACACACACACACACACACACACACACACACACACACAGGAGTTGGAAAGTAAAGAACTCTGCCCTAGTGTAGACAGGGAAAGGGGATGGAGGAGAAGCGCATGACCTGCTGCAAGAGATACTTGAGGATCTACTGTTGCAGTAAGTTTTTACGCAACTGTACAATCTTCGAGACAATCTCTTCCAACAGGTCATAACACATGGGAAGATTTCCAAGCAGTTATTTGTAAAACAGGGTGGCAGGCAAGTTTGTCTGTGTGAAAGCAGACCTTGTAGGACTGTATGTCTAAAGATAGTCCTCATGTAAAAAGCCAAGCCCACTGATGGTAATGTATAGGGGAGGGCCGGATCCTGGAAGCAGGAGCCGCAACCTCCCATTCAACAATCTACAAACCTGCTGTGGCGGTAGCTAGTGCTAGTGTGGTCTTGACCACAGCTGAAAGCAGTAGTATGTGTGTCATTTTTGTTATAACAAAGAAAACAATGGAGGCAGCCACCTAAGTTTTGACAGACCCTGTACTGAAACAGGGCGTTTCCCCTTCACTTTCCAAGGAAAATTGAACAAAAGGCAGCACCGTTGATGAACGAGGCTACAGTGCACAAGATCGAAAGGGACTGTAAACAACCAAGATACGAATTACAGCAGCCTCAGGAGCTTCATGCCATGCATAAGAGACTGGTAGCCGAATGGCTGTTGATTCGTAGGAACAGCAGACCACTTTAGTGAAAAGGGTATGGTAGGGTAACAGAACGACATCCTTTCCTTAGGAAAGGCAGACAGGGCCCTGTATGCACAGAGCCTAGAATGCAGCAATGTAGCCAGCCAACGAAACTGCATCGCAGAGTAAAAGGTTCTAAGACTGGAAGCGCAGGCTTCATGGAATTGTTGGCCTGAAAGGGACCACTGTCAGTCTAGGACTTAAACTGAGAATCCCCAGAGGTAGGGGAGTTCTACCAGGGTGCAGGGATAAGAATGTCCCCAAGAACAGTCGTAAATACCCAATGGAGGCAGACCTTTCTCCCATCAGGGAAGGACAGGTAAAGGGAACCCCAAACACCAAAAGTGGGAGTAAACAGTCAAGTATGTATGTACAGAGAACATGAAAATAAGGTCCAACTCAACCAAGTCCCGAGGGAGAGAGAGATAGAGATAGATAGATCGATGGCACCTGTTCTGTGAAGAAAGGGACATGGCATGAAACACAAAGGCTGGCGTAAAGATGCCCATTACAGAGGTGACTCTGGAACCAAGAGAGAGAGGTAAGCCCTCCGAAACAAAGCAGGGAATGCAGAATTGGATTGAAGGAGCATTTACCAACAGAGAAGGGCAGGAGGGTGGGCATAAAGAGAAAGAGGTATCAGTACCAGAGCCCTCAACTGTAACCACGGGAACCACACCAGTCCCAATCCCAGAGATGCCTCCAGTAAAAAGAGAGAAAAATCCAGCCAGACAGTGTCCAGGTCTGGCTGTTGTGGGCAGCAGTAGGATATGCAGCAACCAACAGATCCCTGTCAGGATAAGCCCAGCAGACAAAGATGTCTTCGACTACGTCCTGTGGATGTTTCCATTCATGCCCTGCCGCTTTGAAAAGGCGGAGGGCATCTGGCAGTGTATGCCTGCTGCCAGTGATATGTACCGCTAACGAGGTGTAGTCAGTTATGTGCAGCCCAGAACCCTATATGCACGTTTTTTATGCATATAGGCAAGAGAGTGGGTAATATTTCCTGGTCAGGTAACATACAGTGGAGAAATAACTGATTGAATCATGAGGTACATCCCCACAGGAGGCACCCGAAAGTATGACGAGCATAGAAAATGGCTTTTCCAAGACAAAGACGCGACAATGGGAACTGCCTGGCTGCCAAATACCTTGGCGGATTTTTAGACATTTGAAAGGAATACCCACATTCTCCGGAGAGGAGTTATGCATTGTAAGAATGGTCATGCACCTTTCTAACCAGAGAAATTTGATAGCGGGCGATAAGACGCCAGCATCCATTTGCAGGTAGATCCCTGAAGGCACAATCATTGCAGGAGTGCCCTGGAACAAAGTCTCAGGTATCATTGGGGATGTGGAATTTATTAGGATGGCTGCAGCCAAGTATCCTCAAAAAGTCAGCAGGTGAAGCCAGGCAGACACCTCTGGTGTGGCAGATAATGGGAAGCCAGTTAACCCAGGCGTGTCCACAGAGATGCAGGAAGGAAAGAGTATAACAATGTATGCCATAAAGGTGCACGTTCAGACTCTAACCATACTTAAGGTACTGACCGGTGAAAGGATGACGTCTGATGAAGTTTCCGAAAAGCAAAACATCTGGACATATGAGAAAAACCACAGAGGCCCAACTTTGTGAAGAATCAGAGATCAAGGCACAGTATTACTGAAGACTCCGGTGGCAGAGTATAATTCCTGAATGGGGGCTTCACTTCCTCTTGTAGCATAAGAGGACTATCTACCATAATCATTGTCCGAAAGGAAAGAGAAACACCCAGACCTTCGAGAGGAATGCAAGGCAAAACAGGCATTATTCAATTAGAAAAAAGCCCAGATCCCAGACATCAGGACAGACACTGTAACCATGGATTTGAAAGTACCTTCAAACTGTGTGCAGCCCCAGGCAGCGAACCAGCGGAACAGCACCCACTGACCTCTGAATCAAAGGCAGGGAAGGCTAACTGAGGTAGTGAACCCATGTTAGGGAGGCCCCCACAAGGTTTCAGCGGGGTCCAAAAAAGGATCTTCATAAAAGAATTCTCCTGATGCAAAAAATGACTTGGAATGCACCAAAGTACGGTGCAACCAGAGGCGGTGGGTCTCGTAAAGACCTTGAAAAGCAGCATCAAGAAGAAACTTAAAGGCGGGAGCAAAAGGCCAGACACATCACAAGACATTTTCACAGTAGAGGTCATGAAAACCATAGCCGTCAGATTCCAAGCAGCGAGTACAGTGGCTGCAGAAGCATCCCTAAGAGGTGGAACGACCACTGTGAGGACTCCTTCAAATAAGCCAATTCATGCCTGGGACGTCCAGCTCCTACACCTGCACCCCAGACAGTAGAACCGGTCTGATCTCTAGGCTTGAGCACTCCAACTGTAGACACAGCCTGATGTACAGCAGAGCTACAGGTGGAGACCAGGATGGAATCCAGATGTGGGGCCACCAAGCCACAAGAATAGGCACGTCCACCTATGCCTTATAGGCCCGACTTGGAGTTCTGAAGAGACATGGTCAGACTCAATTGGTAATACTGGAGAGAAGAAAACTGGTGAGGAAATATACCCCAGCAGGTTCAAGGCGTCTACTCAAAGGAGCCAGCACTGTTCGAAAGAGTCCCTCGGTTGTCGAGGACGACATTGGTGATATCGAAGCAGTGGAATAAAACACCACACACCCAGTATGAGGGCAGAGTTTCAGTTAAAGACCAAACAGGGTTCAAATGGATTACAGAAGACCCCCCCCCCCCAAAAAAAATATCTGAAGCCGCCGGTCAGGCAGCGCATAAAATCACACTCCATTAGGAGATGATGAGAAGACCCACAGCGAGGCCAAAGGCAAGGGCACCTGGGTCTAGGCCCAGATTATTCTGGGGTCCATTGTGGACAAGAGGGTCCAGGACCTCATCGAGGAGCAGGGCGAAGCCTACCACAATGAGACATCATTGGCAACAAAGACCGAAGGCTAGTGTCAACACAAGGGCAAAACCCATGGTGACCAAGGGGCTGAAGCCTCTCCCCGCCCCCGACGAGTGGGGAAGCCTACAGAGGCCACCGTCAACGAGAGGGCAGGCCACCTTCAGCAGTGCTGAAGATGTACTTATACTTTAAGAAAATCCAAAGTATCTTCATCGGCCTAGTAAAGATGGTCAGCGACGACAAACATTTGAAGAAAAAACAAAATGTTAAAAAAGGTGAAGGTACTGCTGAGCCGATATCCCGTAAAGGTATGTGCAGGTGGCGGAAAAGAAAGAACTGAGGAGTATCGGGACCCCCTTTCTCTTTTATAGTGCACAGACCTGGCTGGTCATGTGGTGTATGAGGGGCAGTCCCAGGTACGACTGCTAAGAAGTCTACTGGAAACAAGTGCCTCCAGCAGAAGGTTCCCATGCACTATGACCTGCTGTAAGAGATTACCTTGAAGATGATCTGCTTTTACCCCAGAAAATGCAGAGGGCCGTGCCCAGAGCAGTCAGTCATACATTCTACGAGAGAGCGCGCACTATTCTGAGAAGCCTGCCTGGGCTTCCACAACCAGATAATGAGGAAGCGACTTCAAAGGTTTCTACAACCTGTATATACAGAAACAGAACTGTATGAGTCTACTGAAAATGTCAGGACATTTTCCTGTGAGAGCCTGCGACCTGCCTTGAGAGAAAAGGATGCAACCGCATGCACAGCTACCAGCCTATGGGCACCAGAGACTGTGAGAAAGCCTGCAGCGACAGAAAACCTGTATGGATCCTGCAAAGAGTCTGGGAAAAGGGCAGTTAGTGCTACTGACAGGTACTAGCTAACGCGCCACACTAGGGTTCTGAAGCCTGGACGTGGGTGTGAGGTGTGTGGCCCCCTGCTCAGAATGGTGTGCGCTATGAAAGAGCCTGAGCGGTCCAGATGACTGCAGACACAGACAGTCCGATTTCCAACCAGAGGCACCAGAGACTTCCCGAAGCATCTTCAATCTGTACCCCCACCACGCGAGCGCACACACACACACACACACACACACACACACACACACACACACACACACACACACCCCAACTGAATCATCAACCTGAGAGTTAAGTATGGTTGCATAAGAACTTACCTAACAGAAGATCTTTGAGAGCATTTCTTGCAGCAGGTCACAACGTGTTCGATTCAGATGCAGAAGTCATTTCCTCCGGATGACTTTTCTCCGTCAACCCTGGGACCTCCCCCCTAGAACCACCACATGGTGTTCATCTGGCAGGTATAAAAGAGGGAAGTCCCAGCTATTCCTCAGTTCTTTTCCATCCTGGCGATCGAATGTGTAAACATATTTCTGGCCTCTGATGGGAACCAAGGAGCAAAATCAAGACAGCAGCTCGCGGGGTCTTAAAAGCCAGGAGCAAGGAAGCCTTCTGAAGCAACAGCAAGGGGGAAGGAGGATAGGGCTGCATGATCTGCTGCAAGAGATACTCTATACTATTATGGTAAGTTCTTACGCAACCATACGGTCTTCTTCAAGGCAATCTCTTGCAGCAGGCAGCAGGACATAAGTGTTGGAAGATTCCATAGTAGTTATACTCAGCGGGAGGAGGAAGCTAATCATGAAGGCTTAGGACAGTAGTCCTTGTAGGACAGCCCGTCCAAAAACGGTTCGCCTCTTAGAAGCGACGTCTAGACTGTACTGCTTGAAGGTATGTACAGTAGACCACGTGGAAACTTCAAATATCCAAGGCAGAAACACCCCAGAAACACGCCGTAGAGGCAGCCATGCCTCTGGTAGAATGTGGTTTTACAACACCTATATGAGATTTTTCATATTTTGCATATGTAAACGTAATGCAGTTGGCCAACTATGTGGACAAGCACTGCTTTGAAACAATGCCCTAGTTTCCAGGGGTGAAGAAAACAAAAGTTGCTCAATTTTTTGCAACACTGAAGTGTGGAGAAGATAAATGCTCAATGTTCTATGCACATCGAGAGTATGAATCCGGGCTTCCCCTGGATTCTGACGTTCCGTAAAGTATATTGGCAATTGGATGATCAGATTTAAAGTAAATTCAGAAACAACTTTTGACAAGAACGCTGGATTAGTGCGTAAAGACACCTTGTTATGAAATTCTATCTATGGCGGTTTGCACATTAGTGCGCGCAACTTTGAGACATCTGTCAGACGTAATGGCAACTAAAAACAATTTTCCATGAAAGATAATGGCGGTCGCTGGTTTCAGCAGGCTCAAACGGACTCAGTCAATTTTCCTAGCATAAAAATGTTAATCTCAGACAGACAGTGACCGATCCCCGATAGGGGGATGAAGGTGCAGAATACCTTTTAAAAAGGTTCAAATGAAAGGTAACTAGGGCAAAAGTATGTTGTCCACAGGTAAATGAAATGCGACAATGCCCAAAAGAAAGAATTACTCACCATAGTAATCTTTCTTCCAAGGGGTCCTTTAACATCCATAACTTTAGTAGTTGGCTGGCTAGGTGCAACTGCCCCAAAGGTATGCCTTTAAGAGCATTTTTATGTAAAATTAGCCTAGGGCCATAGCCAACAGACAAGAAGGGGAGTGAGCTGAGAGTTGCTGAAGGCTTCAGAATTTTTTCTAAGGAAACGAGGGCACATGCCCAGAAAAAGACACAGGATTAAACAAACAAAAAAAAAAAAGCAAATGTCCACAAAAAAGTGAAAACAGAAACGACAATGCGAGTTAAAAGAACTCAAGAAAACTCCAAATTTGGTAAAAGATGTGATAAAGAGCCCTTCTGACAGATGAACCGGGGAGGAAGGGTGGGAGCTTACTGATGCTAAAAGACCCCTTAGTAATCATCTTTCTTCCAAGGCGAGCTTCTTCTTACCCCAAAGTCCTTTAGCATCAGTAACTTCAGACTACCGAGCAGCACCGAGTGGGAGGTGGGCAGAGAACCTACTTAGGAAAAAGAGGCTCTGCAGAACCACCCTGCCAAATTTGGCATCGGACCTGGTCTGCACATCCAAACTGTAGTGTTTCACGAAGGTGTGCACTGATGTCTAGGTAGCTCCTTTGCAGACATCCAGGAGGGGAATGCCTCTTGCTTCTGCCTGGGCCATTCCGGAGTCACCAGGATCATTGATGCAGGCTACTGTCAGAGTTTCAGCAAAACCCTGAGTATCAAGGGAAAGTGTATAGGAAGCTCCCTGACCAGTTCAGGATCAGAGCATCCAGAGGAAGCGTTCCTCAGTACTGTTGCAGGCCCCCAGTCCCAGGAAGTGGACAATTGAGGGGCGAGGCAAACAGCTATTTTTGGTGTGCCCCACTGCCTGTAGCTAGTACTTGCTTGTTCAGGATCATTCGCTCTGGCCTTGACTGATGCGACTCAGCATCTGCCAGGGTATTGTGCTTGCCTGGGAGGTGAATGGCTGTGGCTCACTCCCAGGGAGAAGGCTAGCGGCCAGACTTAAAGAGCTTCCAAAGAGAGTATTCCTGATTTGGTACCACCCTGCTTGTTTACATAAAACATTACAGTGGTGCTGTCTGATAGAATTTGTACTGCCTGCCCTTTTATGCTGGGAGCGACAGCTTTGAGAGCTAGAAAGAGATTCATGTGCAAATGTGACTGAGCGTCCAGGTGCCGCTTACTGAGGCACTATTCAGATGTGCTCCCCACCCCCAAGAGGGAGGCATCTGTGGTGATAGCCTCTGTGGGAAGTGGAGCTGGAAAGGGAGAACCCCTGCCTGTAATTTGCAGGGTTCTTCCACTACAGCAGGTTTTGGAGGAACTGCTCAGTCACGGTCATCAACTTTGAAAAGTTGTTGCTTCTCTGAGACCAGCGAACTGAAGTAGGATTGTAGAAGTCTCATCCTATACCAGACATCTGGGACCACTGCAGACATAGAAGCCATGTGTCCCAGGAGTATGAGAAAATGTCTGGCTGGTCTTGGCCGTCCCCGGACAAAAGAATCTGCCACTGAAAGGAAACAATCATTTCCTGCTGGAGGAAAGGATATCCTTTGAGTGTCCAGCTAGACCTCTATGAAGGTGAGCAGCTGGGTTGGTCCTGGGTGAGATTTCTTTAGATTTACCAGGAAACCCAGAGACTCCAGAGTGCATTCTGTAAGGGAAAGGGGCTCCCTCACCTGGCAAGGGGACCCTGCTACTATAAGCCAGTCATCCAGATAGAGGTAGAGAGCAACCCCCAGTCTCCTGAGGTGTGCTGCTACCACTGCGAGGCATTTGGTAAAGACTCTCAGGGCTGAAGACAGACCGAAGGGCACTGTGGCAAACTGATAGTGACCCGAAGAAGTTTGGAAAACTTCCTGTGAGATCTCGAGTATGTGGAAGTAAGTATCCTTTAAGTCCAGGAAGGCTAGCCAGTCTCCATGCTCTAAAGGACAGTATGACCAGTGACAGTGACCATCCTGAATTTTTTTCTCAGATGTTTCTTAAAATATTTCAGATCCAAGATAGGTCGCCACTCCCGATTTTCTTGTGTGTCAGAAAATACCTGGAATAGAGGCCCTTGCCCTTCTCGTGGGCAGGGACCCTCTCCACTGCTCGTAAAGGCAGAAGGTTTTGTACCTCCAATTCCAACAGTGGGACCCGTGTAGGGGACAAAAGTCTTGAAATACAAGTATGCTTGAGGTTTGGCATATGCTTGAACTGTAGTGGCAGACCCTTCTCCACTATCTCCAGCACCCACTTGTCCGACATAATGAGGGACCAGTGCTGAAGATGGTGAGAATGTCTGCCTCCCACCAGAAGCAGGGAGGCGACCTGGACAGTCGCATCAGGAATCTGACTGCGAGGCAGTCAGCTGGGTAGAGGCAGCTCTTTGGCCCCTTCTTCCCCTGCCTCTGAAAGAGACTCCCTGTACTGACCGAAACCAGATTGGAGATGGGGATTGTAAGGCCTGGGAACAAAACATCTGCCCCCATTGCCCCGGGGACAGGATCTATGAGAGGTGGTAGGCTTAGGATTGGACAAGTGACTCTGCCAGGAGGCCTTGTACTCAACCTTTTTCATGTAATTAGTGGTTCAGTAATAAAACATGTTTTGATCACAGGAAATCCATGGCCTTGGTCTGGGTGTCTGTGGTTAAGACTGGTCGTTCTAAGCCAAGTGAAGTGTCTCCAAGAAACGGCATGGGCCACTGCCCTACAGGCTGCATCATTGTTGTCTGCCACGTGGAAGTGGTACCTGGTAGCTTACAGGGCAGTTTGTCACTGCCACAGCTCCTGTACCATAGAATCTGACCCATTGTGGGCAATGGCCAGGACAGACTTCCATAGGGCTTTCTGACATATGGCTGTGAACGCCATGTACGAAAAAAGTCTGTGGCATACATTTTCTTGGCTATAAAGTCAATTTTCTTGGAGTCCTTGTCCGGAGGCAAGGGGGAAAGGGAGACTCCAGCTTTCTCAAAAGCTGCCTGCTGCACTATACACTCATGGCTAGGGTGTACAGACAGGAACTCTGTACCATTTCTAGACAATTTATATTTTCTCTCAATCCGCTTGTCAACCAGTCACTGAAGTGGGGTTTTTGAAGCACTTTCATGTTATTTCTTCTGAATGCATTATAGTCAGGGACTACTCAGGGTCTTTGGGGGGTGTTTGAAAGACCTCTTCCCTATAATATTAGTCTTAATCGACATCCTGGTTGGGCTGTGTAGGGAGGTCCAGGGTGTCTGTTTACATTTATACAAAATGTGCTAGAGGGATCCTCCACGTCACGGGGCGAAGACTCATGGGGCTCAAGGCCCTCAAAATCCATGTCAGGGCATCATAAAATGTTTTTAGTCATCTACGTCACCCTCAGTCTACAAAGGAGAGAACGGTGGAAGAGTGCTTGCCAGCCCCAATAAAGACAGGACCCATTTTCTGAAGGGCCTGGAACAATTGCTATGCTTTTGCCATGTCGTGCACAGAGGGAAGATCCTGTGCAGGCTTTGGTTGTAGGTGTTTAGCTTTTTCCCGTTGTTTCGCTATTGGCCTTCCCAGGAGCAACAAGATAGTTTTTGTCTGGAGTTTCTTTTTAGCCACTTTGTCAGTGGCTTGATCAAGCTTCCTTTTTTCAATCACTTATTTTTCAATTTGTGAAGAACTTCATCTTTGGAAGCTTTATTTTCTGGCTGGGATCTGGAGGGCTCCTCAGCACCTCTGCTTGCATTTTTATTGCTTTTAGATGGCTCCTCATCAGAAGCCTTTGATTTATCCTCAGCCATCATAAAATCAAAGGTTTGTTTGCTAAGATGCCAATCTAAACAAAGCAAAACCAAGTTCTGGGCCTTATGAACAGAGTGCAGGTTTCTGTGAAATGCCACCGGCAAGACCTGCCCCAGTTAATTAACTATTTTAAGTGCCTTTTTTTTTTTTGGTGTGTGTGTAGCACCAGGATCTATACCAGTGTCAATCTTAATAGAAAAACCCAGAAATACTGGTAAACTGCACACAGGTTGCTGCTGAATCCTTATGGACAGTCATGTGACAGATCCACCTTAGGTCCAGTTTCTTTAATATCTATTGGTTTTTTTGTAATTGACAATCCTGAGAGAAAACTACAGGCACTGTTGAGGTTTGAATTCCAATGGGGTGCCTCGTGGTAAAACCCACGAGGTCTGAGGGAAACTGTCCCCAATTTAACGGTTCCTTCAAGAATTAGGCAAAAAAAGGGAGGAACCATCGAAATTAAGCAGCCGCAGTAAAAACAGCGTCAGAAATAAACAGTCACGGTTAAAATAGTCAGAATAGCGCAAATGCGCCACCAATGGAAAATTAGCAACGCACTAACGAAAATGTTAAACTTTCACTCAAGCACACTATTAAAATTGAAATATGAGGAAAACCTTACCCAGATAAGCGCTAGGGGGCTGTCAACAAGGAAAGTTGAGACACCTCGGGGCAATATTGCTCAGTCCAGCAAAGAAAAAATTCTGAAGCTTTCAGCAGCACTCTGCTCACTCCCATTCCTGTCTTTTGATGGGCCATAGCTAATTTACATAAAAATTCTCTTAAAAGGTATACCTCTGGGGCAGTTGCACCTAGTCAGCTAACTGCTAAAGTTATTGATGCTAAAGGACTCCTGGAGTAACAAGGTGGACTTTCACAGAGGAATATTTCAGTCCACCCTCAGATAAGGAGAGCAAATAATCTAAGATGCATTGAGGGGAACATCCATAAGGATCCAAGCCCAGGGAAGACACCCAAATAGAGAAGCGTTTCTACTACAGGGAACAGAAGACAGAGTAGACAGCTTCCGAGCAGCCCGGAGAACTTCCACAACCTTTGGGGACACCCTGAAGTGTGAGAGGACTATGTCCTCAGGAGCCAGGCGTGTAGGTGGAGGGAGCAAAGGTCCAGGTGTAACAGGGAGCCTTGTGCCTGGGACAGTAAAGCCCAGCAAACTGGCAGAGGTACTGGCTCCGAGAGCTGTAGAAGTAGAGCGAACCAAATTTGTCTTGGCCAGAACAGTGCTACAAGAATCACAGACACCCTGACCTGTACCAGTTTCAGTAATACTCTTTAAACAAGTGGAAAGGGCGGGGAAGGCGTTAAAAAAAAAAAAAAAAAAAAAAAAAAATTTTTTTCAAATCTTCCTGTCCAGGAAAAAAAGAGAATGCGTCCCACCACACAGTTCCAGGACCTCACATGAGAAAGCAGTAAAGTGATAGTTTTGCGTCTTGTAGAGGCAAAAAGGTACAACTCCAGTCAGCCTCACAAGTGGAAAATGTTTAGAATGTCGGATAAGATTTCCCACTTGTGGGCCTGGGCAGTGGACCTGCTCAGGGTTATCTGACACCCCTGGGACGTGTACTGCCAGAAGACGACCATTTATGTGGATTGCCCAATACCACACCATCATAGATTCTCTGCAGAGGCTATGAATGGGTTCCACCTTGTTTGTTCAGGTAGCGAACTACCATCGAATTGTCAGACTGCATTTGTAGGAAACCTTGGAGGAGGTGACTCTCGAACACCCATAAGGCGCAGAGAACTGCCCTCAGCTCCAAGACACTGATGTAGAGGCGGGCCTCCACCCACATCCAAGATCAGTGCGATTGGACATGTAGGAGATGAGCATCCTACCCCGTCAACGGGGCATCTAGTCAGAATGAGACTCTGGACAGGAGATCAGAATGGCATGTCTCGCATTAGACCATCTCTAGACTTCCACCACTGTAGAGCTTGAAGAGCCAGGGAAGACTTCAGGACTGGGGTATCGAAATTGTCCCATTTCTGGTCCCATTGGACTGAGGGACCACTGAATGACCCTCATACTTAATCTGGCATTGGGGACAGTCTATTGTAGCCACCAAATGTCCCAGGAGGCAGAGATGCTCTCGTGCTGAGACTAAACTAACTGACTCTAAACTGCGTGCCAAAACAATCAGGGTGTCTGCCCGAGCTATGGGCAAATACGCCTTCCCCACGGAGAAGTCTAGCGTGGCTCCGATACACTGGAGGCATGGTGTAGGGTCCCATCTTGGATTTCTGATAGTTTACCGCAATTCCCACTTGGGCAAACAACTGCAGCGTTCAAGAAAGCATGAAAGACAGCTGTTGGCTGGAGGACACTTTCAGGAGCCAGACTTCCAGGTAGGGAAAGAGAGGCCTTCCTTGCGGAGCACCGCTCTGACCACTAGGCATTTTGTAAATACCCTTGGGCATGAGGAAAGTTTGAAAGGGAGGTCCCTGAATTGGTTATAACGACCCTGGAACATGAAATGGAGAAACCACCTGCAAGCCGGGTGCATCACGATATGGAGGTATGCATCCTTCATATCCAGAGAGCACAGCCAATCTCCCATGCTCAGCAAAGGGAGGAGTGTTGGAAGAGACACCATGTGGAACTTCTGGTAAGTGATGTAGAGGTTGAGACCCCTCAGATCCAAAATGGGGTGTAAATCCCCGACCATTTGGGAACCAGAAAAAAGTGGGAGTAAAATGCTGCACCCTTCTGAGGAAGGGGACTGGTTCGATGGATTTTTGAAAGCAAGGCATCGATCTCAGTCTGGAGGACCAATGCCTAGTCCGGGGGTAGTGAGAGACCCTGGGCGGGAAAGAAAGAGGTATCTCCGTGAATTCCAGCGTGTGTCCTGTCTGGATCGGCTGCAGGAGCCACTGGTCAGAGGAGACAGATTGCCACCCTTGCAGGTGCAAGGAAAACCTGCCCCAGACAGCCGTGGGCAGGGTTTCTGCCCCACAACCAGGGGAAGACCTTTAGACGGTAGGCTGGTCCTGCTTGGGGGGGGGGGGCGAGCAGCAGGGATGCAACACAGTTTCTGAGCATTTCTAGGACCAGGCAACTAACGGAGGTTCTCTTGTTGGCAGGTTGCCTTTGAGCAGAGGGACGTCCCTTGTAGGGGTGACCCCTCAAAGAGCCCCTGAAGGCCGTTTTGGCTTTTGGATAGTAAAAGGGTTTGCACTGACTGAAGGGTACGACCGGAGCCCTGTAGCCCTTTCAAGATGTCTTGGGTCTGCAGACTGAAAACCTGAACTCCTTTAAAGGGAGCATTCACGATAGGTTGCTGTACATCCTGTGAAAATACTGACACCCTGAGCCAGGCGTCCTGTCCAAGACTGACTCCAGCTGAGGCTGTACAACTCATAGTATCAACGGCATCATACAGCTAACATAAGAGTTTCACAGTCAGGTCCTCCTGGACAGAACCCGCCAGGAGGGACTGGACTGTCACTTGGGAGGTTTTAAGGATTTTCTCCGATATTTTAGGAGGTGGCCCATGTAATTAAGTAGGTATATGCACATCGCTTCCTATGGCATCCAATTTCTTGGATTTCATGGGGGTTTGGGGGGAAGAGACCGAGTAGGGCATTCCAGCAGACCTAGGTAATGACCCAATTTTTTCCTAGAAGCATCTTGCTCAGTGCCCTGGACAACAAACATTTTCAGGAAGTGGATCATAATGCCCGAAAACATTGGGTTATCTGCCGGAGAACAAGGGAGTTCGGGGGTATTTTCCCCCTAAACAGAGGTGGCGGCAGGGGATTGCCCCCCCCCCCAAGGGAAATCCGCGTGGTCCATGTCATCTTCTCTGTCTGCCAGATCCAAGTCCTGCAGGAAAGTGTCTTCCATGTTCACGTCCTGGGTATACAGACCCAGGAAGACAGGGAAATTGCTAGCTGTCTGCGGGGCCAAGACAGAGCAGAGACCACAGTTGACCCATCCCGGGGGGGGGGGGTGCGTGTGAGGCCCGAGATAGATCCAGAATGGTATTACTAAGAGTTTGGGCATCTATCATTGCCATCTGTGCAGTGGTAGTAGCTGTGGCGGACTGGACAGTGTGTATGGGAACCACTGACTGAAAGGAAGCAAGCAGTGGTACCAGACGTGCAGCTGTCAACAAGGGGTGTGCATAGGACCCCAGGATCGATGAAAGTGGCAGCATTAAGCCCCATGGGGGTAAGGCCAGTTGTCAATGTTATAGTAGACTGGCCTGTACCCCTGCCACCGACAACAGGGTCGGAGTGTCCAGATTCATTTCTTCTCAAGAGGTGTGCACAATGAAACGTGATGCTCTACAGTTAAAACAAATCACATATGCAAACCATAAACTGGAGCACTGTCACCCATCTTCAAATACCACCAAGGCGCTGCAAGTAAATTATAAACTTTTATTAAGTAAAAAAATGACACGCATCGCCCAACGCGTTTCGGATAGAATATCCTTTCTCAAAAGCTGATGAAAAACTGAACTACCCATCTTTATATACATCATAGCTATGACATCACTAATAACGTTAAAATCATTGGTCTGCATCAACAACCCTTAAGTGCAAAACACACTTTTTTTTTTTTTTTTTTTTTTTAAGTGCCCACAGTAACAGAGTGCAAACAAGACGTGAAAAGTGCAAAAAGTTAATTTCAGGGCCTCCATGAAATTAAGTACAATCTGTCAAATAATAAAATGTACAAGTTAAATGGCATTCAATTCCTAGTATCTCTGAATCATAAATAGAGGTTTCAAATGCAGCTTTTCATGAAAAGTGCAAAACATTTAAAAACAGAACTTCAGGACCTCCATGAAATTAAGTGCAATCTGTCATAACAAAATGCAGAAGTTATATGGCTCGCTAAGTTACAAATAACTTTGCACGCTATTACCGTGGGCACTTTAAAAAGATGCGTGTGTTTTGCACTTAAGGGGTCGTTGATGCAGACCAATGATTTTAAAGTTTTTTTTTGTTTTGTTTTTTTTTTATTAGTAATGTCATAGCTATGGTGTACATAAGGATGGGTAGTTCAGTGTTTTTTTTTTTATCAATTTATCAGCCTTTGAGAAAGGATAGTCTATCCTAAACGAGTCAGGCGATGTGTCTTTTTTTTTAACTTAATAAAAGTTTATAATTTACTTGAAGCTCCTTGGTGGTATCTGAAGATGGGTGAGAGTGCTCCAGTTTTTGGTTTGCATAAGTGTCCCGATTCACCATCGACAATAGGATCATTGACAGAATGCCATGCAGTATCGAAAAGATAGCCAACAGGCCATGAGGCAAGGCAGTCAACGAGCCTGCTGCCATTCTCCGACGATGGCTGGGAAGCATAGAAGGGGGAGGCAGCTTAGGAAGCTGCAGGACAATCCCTGAGCCCACTGTCGATGGAGGAAGAGGGAAGCCCACAATAGTCGACCGTGTGAAAACTATATATGTGAGGGGCTACCTTCTTAATACTTTTGTTAGAGGCAGACACAGGGGTGGTAGAGACGTGCTTAATTTTTGAGGCATGTTTCTTACGATGGCCCTGTGTCGCCATGGAGGAGTCCCCCGTAGAGCGGTGAGACACCGAAGATGATGCAGATGGTTTTCTGTGAGAGGAGCGTTGCTGCTGCTCCAGCAGGGCCACTTTCTGCTCCATGAGAACTCGCAGAGCTGCTACAGCCATCGGCATTTTGTCGCTCTGTTGAACTTGTTGCAGAAAGCACACTCCACTGAGTCGTGTTCAGGACCAAGGCAACGAACACTGAATGACTGCATGGAGATCTGCTTTTTGAGATTCTGCAGCCACAGGAACAACTTCAGAATAAAGGTTCCGAAGAAGTTAAGTATTACTTGTAAAAAAAAAAAAAGAAAGTTTGGTCAATAGAACTCTGACACGACTGGAAAGCAGGAACTCCTAAGGAGGACTTGTTGCATGCTGGTCGTGGTTGAAAAGAACCAAGTAGTAGCTGAAACCTCCCCTTTTACACCTGCCGGGTGAACACCACGTGGTGGTGCTGGGAGAGGTCCCAGGGTCAACTGCTGAGAAAAGTCATCCAGAAAAAATGAGCCTGTGGCTGAATCCCACATGTTATGACCTGCTGCAAGAGACAGCCTCAAAGATGATCTGTATCTGCAGAGGAGAAGGAACCCAGAGGACAGAGAAGTTGGTACATCAAAATCGTAAGAACCGGTACTCTCAGGGCTTGCCCTGCAACAGGGAAAGTTTGTACAAAGGCGCCACCAAATCTAAACTGCATGACCTGTGGGGATTTGAAAGTGTTTATTCTGCTTGCTTTAAAAGTGCACACCCGCTGGCCAACCTGCTGCAATGTCACCAGGCCCGCACCATTCCTATGTGCGTAACCAGTGAAATACAGGGAGTTCCCTTTAAGGTTTAAGGGGAAAACTGGTACAGTGGGCTGTGCCCTGCCCCCAATAAAGATGGGCTGGTAATAAAAAAAAGGTTTTCCAGTCTGAATTGCCTCTGCACTGTCTTGCCTGATGGGTGTGTGCACTGTTACTGCACATTTTAAAGTGTCCACTGGCTGAACCTAGTCAGACATTTAATTTCAGATGTGCTCCAAGTGTTCACAAAATTATTTGAAAGCCAGTTTCAGGGGTCAACCTTAACTTTTTCTTTGCACAAACCAGCAGGACAAGTTGATTCAAAATTGCACTAGCCCACAGATGGTTGCACTAGCCCACAACTGTAATGGTAAATTGACAACTTATACAGTAAAAAAATGCAAGCCAAGAAAATACACATCTTACACATTTATCCTGCTCCCACACTGCTTCAGTCCCCAGCGGGGAGAGGGAAGAGACGACTTCAATGCCATCTCACACACACACACACCCCCATAGTTTTGCACCATGACGTCCTCTCATCTTTCTGCATCCCCCAACCCCGAATCAGAGGATAACACAGCAGCAAATGTTCAGTCAAATAGACCTAGCTCTGCACACACAATAGCTGGCATCATCACGTACCTCACCACCTCCCACAGGGCAATAAACAGAGCCCAGCACAGAAAGACACTCCGTCCCCACCCTGTGATCAACTGGAGCCCGGCACTTCTGGAAGTTTCTGTACAGTGTCAAGTCAGCCAGGAGCACATCTAGATTTCTTTCGGGAGGAGACTACACAAAACTAAGGGGATTGGGAAACTGAAAACTTGACATTTTTATTTTTAAAAGTATTGATTTTAACATGCTATGCCCCAACTGTAACAGCCTTTATAAACAAAAACAAACAAACAAAAAAACACACACACACACACACACACACACACACACACACACACACACACACACACACCTTTTCTCCCCCATCAGACCAGGGTAAACAGTTCAAAAGCATGATACTATACTACCTCTGTTTCTATATGGGATGATCTATGCACCCCAGGAATGCTTATTTTAACATTTCAAATTATGTTTAAGTTATTTTGTTCCATACATGCTCCAACGCTTTGTTTTTAGGATGAAGGAACATTCTGAGTACGATAAGGGTGGGACTGTATGGATGGCGTTGGCTGGCATGGTCCATTTAGAAGAGCTGGCGACCCCTACACTTGCCAGTAATGGAAGCTATGGGTCTATGGATAGTCAATGCAGAGTATGGTCTACAGTGATGTCCAGGGAAAGTACGGAGTTGAGAGGTCTGGAGGGGAGAGGGAGTAGCTCTGGCGAGGCTGGGACAATACCCACCACCTGCACAGCAAACCCCGTATGCCTCTTAGCATTTTTTTCACCAAAATATTGGATACAGACACTGAAAATGCAGGGAAATGAGGGACACTGGTCTTAACGTGGGGCAGATTGTCAGACATTCAGAAAACTGGAAGCTAGTGACTTAACAGCTTCTACCCTTGATCACACCCTGGACACTAGCTGAAAGTTCTAACAGTGGAGTGGCAATTACTCACATTTAACCTTTTGTGGGATCCCCTTCTTGAACTACCAGATAACTGCAGCTCTTAATGAGGTGTTAATCACGTCAGAGAGATTAGTTTGAGGACTAGAGCCTGCCAAATTAGGGACATTTTTAACTTCATTAACAGCCAAGGAAAACCTGAACTAGTTAAGACTGACAAGTAGAGGGTTAGTTGCACTAGCCCTGGCCAATTTGCACTAGGTTTGGGGCTAGTACTTTATTGAATTTTGCTGACCCAGTAGGCCCACTGAGACTACAAGTCTTTTTCAGGAGCCGACTTGGGTGGGGGAGAGATACAGATGGTAACCAACTGAAATTGAACCAGACTAAGCTGTTGGTGGTATTTTTAGTGAATGGGGGAAATTTGGCCAGGACACTGGGGAAATCCCCTACTCTTTTCAAGCAGCGCCATAGGATCTTTAACATCCACCTGAACTACCACCAGACAGGAAGATGGGACCTTGGTTTAACATCTCACCCGAAAGACGGCACCTCAGGAGTGCAGCACCCCTCCTCGTGCTGCAGTGTCAGTATTGGGATATTAACCCAAGTGCCTGGTGTGGGGATAGAACCCACAGCCTTCTGATCTCCCAGCCTCAGAGGAGAGTGTGCTACCTGCTGAGCCACTGACAGTAAAACAATGTTAAAATCAAACCCTGCAGTTTTGCTTTGCATTCCCCCATCCCTTGTGAAGATCCCCCAGTAAACTTTGTTGATATTTTATATTTTGTCATGTGAGCATATTAACATAAGTGACTGAAGTTTTGCTGAATTTAAGGTTACATTGCGACCCCCCCATGTACTATTTATATCCCTTGGTCAAGGCAGTCTCTCCCTTCTGCCCTGCAGATCTCCACTGTCCCACATCTTCCCAGGATTGATCTAGTGGCCTGAAACCCCCCCTCCCCCAATACAAATCCCGCTTTCGGCCTCTAGGTCCTGGCAATGCAGCAGAAGACTTGGTTACACTTCACTTTCCCTATTAAAGGGGAAGCACCTAAGAGCTACAGCAAAGCACTTAAAGGGGTAATACCTAGATCCACAATACCAGGATTTCTTTACCTCTCCATTGGTACCCGCTTCCCCATTAGCGGGTTATACAGCTCCTCCACTAGATGGTATATACTTGAGCAAGCATCCTTCACTTTCTACTTCCCTATTACAGGCTCTTCAGCTGGATACCTGAGGAAGCTTTATTTTAAGCATTGCACCCCTTCCCCTCGGTAGCAAAGAAACTCGGTTCAGCTACACCCCCTTGTTGTAGTCTACTACCTACTAAAGTCTGCCCCCCACTGCAGCTCCTTGACTCTGAGGATATTGCCCCTCCACTCAAATCCTTCTCCCTTCTCCCTCTAACCGTATTTCTAACCCTCTCCCTATCTGCCCCTCCTGCTTTTGCCAGCCCAGGACCCTGCAACTCCAAATCCATCCAACCCCCCCCAATCTCCAGGCCCCAACTTATATTCATGCTATTACTCCTGCCCCCCCAATGCATTCTGGTCTCATTTCATCATTCCACATGCATCCTTACTAACTCTACCAAATTTCTTTGTTGTTCACCTCCTGCTTCCTCACTATGCCACTCTTCTACTTCACTCACTCGGCCTCCAAGCCCCAACACTCCAAATCCATGAAGCTGCACTTCCTCATTCTAGCTTTACTATTACTTGCCTCAGGGGACATCCACCCCAACCCCAGTCCTGCTACTTCCTTCACCCCTGCCATCTCCTCCGCTGCCGCTGCCTATACCCCTGCCCCAACAGCCCTCATAAAGTGTTTCAAGATATTACACTTAAACATTCGTAGCCTACTTCAAAAATTAGACCTCCTGGCAAGCCATGGTTGCTGCCCTGAAACCAAACATTCTAATCATAACAGAAACATGGCTAGAGTGCACAATTCCTGACCACTCCATCTCCATCCCCAGTTACTCCATCCTAAGGCTCGACTGAGCAGGCAGGGGTGGTGGAGTGGCCATGTATATCCACGCCTCCCTCCAATACTTCCCAGTCTTCTCCAACCCAGCAACCCATGATGCCTTAGCCATCAATGTATCACTAATTTTTCTCACTTTCTATCTTTGTAGCCGGTATCTATTGTTGTCCAAATGCCCAGCCCACTGTCTCCCTTGACCTCCTAACTTCCATCTCTCAATCTGGTGAGCTTTACAGCCTTGGCAACCTCAATTTAAACTGGTTGTCCCCAACATCTACCGCAAGAAATGCTATCAGTGCCCTCAACTAATTACAGAACCCACCCGCCCTAATCACAAGACCCAAAACCACTCCCTACTTTATTGGGACCAAACTTCCCACGCCCATAGAATCATTGCCCCCGGCATCCTTCTAGATGCTCTCAGTGACCACAACCCAATTTTCCTGGTCAAAAAAAAGTTCACATCTCCACATAAAACCCTACAAATACAGACCTATAAATCCCTAGAATTGGAACCTCTCCAGTATAGCCTTGCCCCCTCTAGCAAGCACCTCCTCAGTTGATAAAGCCCTAATCTATTTTAAAGACATCTTCCTAGCAAATTGGAATACCTTCACCCCCCCCAAAAAAAACAAACAAGGGTCAGAGGTCATCACTCCCCTGGATTACTAGCCTGCCACAGAGCCAGATATCTGACCTGGAAATGGCACAAAGTCTCCCACCTTCCAAATGACCTTATTTACCAAAAACTAATGCCTGCACCCAAGCTACCAGGCTAGCCAAAACAGAGTACTTCAAATCTACCTTCGCGACAAACATCAACTCCCCCTCCAAGTTCTGGAGAGTGGTCCACGCCCTTTTTAACCCCCATCCTGTCCACCCACCCCTATACTTAAAGCAGCAGTACAATGTAAAACAAATCTGCGTTTTTTCGAGTGGTTATTCCCTGTGCTCTGCTGAGCATGTCCCTGGTACTCTTTCCTGCCGGCAATGTACCACCACCCTATAATGTGTTCAGCTATCCATTGTTCGTTTACATTTCTGCTGCCCACTCCACTGACTAGATAGCGGTCGCCATATTTTCTTTGGCGCTACACCGGCTCGCTTCCTGGTTGGGCAGTACTGCTGCTTTAAGATAAACGCCACCCTCATTACCGATCCAGTTGCAGTAGCTACTGAATTCAACTCCTATTACACCACTTATGCTGATGAGCTACTCCAATCCCTCCCAAACTATTCCCCTCCCTCTCCCCTTCCTACTGCCTACAAACTACTCCCCTCAGACTTCCCCTTCACCACTGTCTCCCCAAATGACATGCTAAATGCCCTGCTAACGATCAGCCCTTCAAAAGGCTCCTCTCCGGATGACCTGACCCTAAACCGCTATCCCTCTCAGCCCCAGCCATCGCCTACCCACTCCCTTATCCTAAACCTCTCTTTCCGTCTCCCTCGCCTCAGTACCTTCACCATTGAAACACGAAGTGGTCCTTCCCCTCCCCAAAGGCAGAGACCCCACCTCCCCTGGCAATTACCACCCCCATCTCTCGTCTCACTACCCTTGCCAAACTTCAGAAACATCTAGCCCTCTTCCAGCTCACCACTTACCTCAAGGACTCCTCTTTCACCCCTTATCAAACTGGCTTCAGGAAAAATCTCTCCTCCACCACCTCCCTTCTTCGGCTCAAAGATTCTATCCTCAAGGGAATGGACAATGGCCAAATCACCTCAGCCATTTTTGTCTGGCTAAAGCCTTCGACAGTCTCCCACTCCCTTCTCCTTAACACCCTATCAAACAGCTGGGCTATCCCCCTTAGCCACAGACTGGTTCAATGCATACCTCACTGGCAGAACCCAAGCAGTCAAGATCAGTGAAGCAATTTTCCCACCTCTCCTGATAAGAACTGGCGTCCCCAGGGATCAGTATTAGGCCCCATACTATTCTCTATTTTGCTAAATGATCCCCAGTCCACCTGTTCTCCATTCACATGTACAATGATGACAGCCTTGTATGCATCTGGCTCCTGCCCACCAAGGTTGCATCCAACTTGCAGTAAGACTTCGACAAAGTTCAGCATTGGTTTGCAAACCAACAACCATCTCTCAATGCAAAAAAAAAAAAGTCTCCATGACCTTCGGCACCAGGCAAAGACTTACCAGGTTTCCCTATCTACCCTCCTTCCACACCCTTGATGGAACTTTATTCGAGGACACATACTTCTTCAGGTATTTAAGTGTCTGCTGGAACACCTTAACTTATCTGGTCATATCAACACCATTCAGAAAAAACTGCATCCCAAGCTCAGCACCTTATTCAGGAACCATGCCAGCATCCCACCCACTGCTAGGCACGAGATTGCCCAGAAGATAATCCTACTTATCTTGGACTACTGTGATGCAGCCTACGGTGCTGTCCCCAAGTCCTCCCTGGCCAGACTAGATACCCTCAACTCCTTTTGCCCTTGACGCCTCCCTCCGCAATCATCGTGATCCCTACCATGCCCTATTCTTCCCTTACCGGAAGAACCGCCTCTCACTGCTCAACATTCACCTCCAAGCACTGGCTGGGTGAACTTCCCTATCTCTCCCCTGCCTTTACAACTGTACCCCCCTCCTTCCCACTCCCCAAGATCTACCAACTGACATACCTGGTGGTCCCAAGCCACTCCACCCTTATTGGCCAATCAGGTTATTTTTATCACCTCCCAAAAATCTGGAATTCACTTCCCCCTCAAATTTGCCATTCATCCTCTTGCTACTCCATTAACTCTGCCCTCACAAACTTCCTTGCCCCTCCCTGTGCCTGCCATCACCCTCCTTAATCCCATCTCCCCAAGCCCATATTAAAATATCCCTACTCCTCATCACTCCCATTTCCCTCTGATCGTGCTCCTCCTAGTCCCCTACTCTGCCTCCTCCTAAAGTGTTCCACCCCCTTCTTTCTCTACCCTTAATCTAGCTCCCTCCTGTGAGCTCGATCACTGCCTTGTGCAGCAGGATCCATAGCGCAATGTGGGCAACTTCATCCACCCCCCCCCCCCATTTCTTTTACTGCACCCCTCAGTCACTGCTAGATCACTGCCTTGTGCAGGCAGGGTCACCCAGCACACTGGTGGGGTATTACTCCCCTACTATAGCAGGCGTCTGCTACCCCTTTCCTAACACCCCCTCTCACAATCACTTTATATAAACAACGCACTGCCTGTAACACATGTCCTACTAGTAGGGCTGTCCACCACCCTGCCCAGATAACAGGACACTTGAATTTCAACCCCTCCCTTGGATACCCCCACCTACAATAACTCTCTCACCCTGCCACACACTACCCCTCCTCCTACCCCCATTCCGCCAACATAGCCCAACACTAGCCTATCCCTACATTCAATTAAGCACTCATAACCTACCCTATGCCCCCTCTTATATGCACTTTAGTCCAGTCTCTGCATGCCTCAAAAATAGTGTTCTGTCTGCGTCTCTACACAAATTTCCTTTCCCTTGTTCCGTTCAGCCCTCTGCAATTTTTTATTTCCTCCTTACATTCTTCCTCTCTTTACTCCAATCACTGTAAATCTTAAATATCTATGTTACACTACCGGCTACCAATTACTGTTGGGTCACCTTACCATCTACTGCTACGTACTGTTGAAGTTATTATATGTGTTCTAGTGTTACCAACTGTTGCCAATTTGCTATGTGTCTTCATATCTACTATACTTAACTGTTGCATTGTTAGCCAATGTTATCCCCCTGCAATCCCTCCTGCTTTCATTCTATGCAGGTAAGCAAATTATATCCCAACACTAACATTTCTCTGTATTCTATCCCACTGTTCCCTACACAGGTCACACCGGGAGACCAGCAACTTGTTGCTCAGCCTGCATTCCTGGTGAAACATCTCAATAAATAAAAAAAGATGAAACAGGGGGCAGGCCTCAATACAAACTTGTTCTGCCACCATTTTCTCACTTCCCCCACACTGGAACATGCAATCAATGTGCACATCTGGAGTCATGCCGGAGTCCCGAAGCACCACCCACTTCTGTTGCTTCCATCCGCACTGCCACCAGGCCTCCATCTGGTGACAGTCACTTGACGGAGCAAGCAGTCCCGGGGACGTTCGATCCCCCCGCAACAGCAACTCATGCTAATTTCCAGTGTGAATCGAGGTGTGGCATCCAGAACCTCAAGGTCACCGGGTTGGCTGCTGCAGTGCGATTCTGCATGTGTAGTGGGGCTCTGTGGGGGAAGTACTACATCTCACTGAACACCAAGCCCACTTACATTTTACTCTAGGTGGAGGCACCAGGCTAAACCCAATCCGTCTTTCGGACGAGACGTTAAACAGAGTTCCCATCTGCCTGGATTGGTGGTAGTTCAGGTGGATGTTAAAGATCCCATGGCACTTATCGAAAAAGAGTAGGGGAATTTCCCCGGTGTCCTGGCCAAATTTCCCTCCTTCACTAAAAATACCACCAACAGCTTAATCTGGTTCAAGGTCAGTTGGCATTCATCTGTATCCCCCTCCCCCGGGTCGTGCCTGAAAATAGGCAGGATTTGTCTACTGCACTTACCCGGTCAACAAAAGCTAAATAAATAAACAAACAGATATGGATTCGACCCCTCCTCATCAGGAAAATCAGAACCCAAGCCACTGCTCCTCATTGTCCTCAACCTTTTTGAGCCTACAAGACAGGGGCAGTAACCGCAACATCCACAACCTGGTAACCACTATATGAACTTATTTCACTAGTCAGTAAACTGCCTCTTTAGTGCCGCCATCCTTATACCTACATAGAGGTCTCGCAGTAGTAACCTGTTGGTATCAAAGTGCTGGTAATACAGTTGCACGAAGCCGGACCCAATCTGCTCCCATACCGCCGGTGCTGCCATTTCACACTTGTCTCCGATTCAGTTTCTAAGTTCTAAAAAGCAAACAAAATACAATTTAAAATGTGCGAGTAAAAAAATGTTTACACGTAGAAAGCGGCGTTATACTAGTTGACCGCTGCAAGCGGAAAGCAATACAAGAAGGCCAAACTTCTGGTTCGGTCTTCAATTAGCTAAACGCGCCTGGCAGAAGTAACCAACCGGCAGGGACAGGTTTCACGAGATTACAGGCAGAAACAACCTGTACTTCAATACACGTTATTTCGCATTTTAAAGAGCTGATATCTATTTGTACTGATCAACTCTTTAACGTTATACTGCAATCAACTCCGTGCACCAAGAGCTCTCGATGGCCATTGGACCTACGAATTAAAAAGTGCGCTACGGAGTAACGTCACTTAGGTACAGTTTTAGTTACCGAGGAACTGAATTGGGGGGGGGGGGTCATCTCGGTAATCTGCATGCAAACTGCAAATGTTCCCAAAAAACAGCGTTTTAAAGTGACGGCATTGTCATTAAAGGTCATACAGCCAAAAATGCTGCATTTGCCGGCTATGCGCTTGTAAACGTGGATGGTTAAATGAGCTCCTTCCCTCAGTACGCACCTCCTATTTGACTGCTGGCGGAAAAGAAATACGAAGTGTTCGGAGGTCACTTTATATAGGTACACAACCAACCACCAGGGGGCCTCGTTCCCAGAACTTACTTAACAATCGTGGCTACAGTTTCAGAGCTAGAAGGATATACCAGAAAAGAACACTAAAACGGCAACGCCCCCTAAACGGCCACAACCATGAAGTTCTCCCCAGTCGTACTTCCCGAGCATAGAACGAGAAGAGATACACTTTCTGCTCTAGTTATATGTTCCCATTTCCGCCCCAGCCATATAGGGTCTCTGCCTTACTTATTCGGGAGAATTTCGATTCAAGCTCCTCCCAACGGCTGTGTGGATCCAATCGCCGCTCAGATAGGAAGCGCTGGCGGCCTTTTGTTTTTCACTTGCAGCTGTGCGCGTCTTTTCACCGTCCTCCGCGCGCTGCGGGAACGCGCCCAATTAGTCTTGCGGGAATACAAGTAAAAATATGTAGTTATTGGACATACCGTTAGTTCACTGCTATGTATTTCACATAGTGCTATATAAATTTTGCACCCAAATCTACCCTGTTCTAAAAAGGTTTGATGTTCTTCATAATGTAAATGTGTAACCGTGACACCGTGGGCAGGATTCCCAAAAGGGCAGCGCATCCCCAGAATGCGCCCGGGGGCGATTCAGGCAGGTCGACCATGAGCCGCAAACCACCCGTAATGCTATGCGGCGCATCCGTAGGGGCCGTGAAGGGGGGTGCCCATGAATACTGGGCGCAGCTCCATTCACAGTCCAATTCTGTGGTACAACTCCGGGGCAAGTCTTGGGCTGCGCCGAGGGGTGTAGCCCGGAATTTCAGATTTGTACACCAACCTGCCACACTGCTACCCCCTTCCCCACTATTGTTCATGCCGCCCCCCCCCCCCAACAAGTCAAGTCCAAGGTTCCTGGCTCCAATCAGATGATTCCCACATTAAACCTGCTGTCTGTCTGGTGCTTTCTGCCCACAGGTAAATGCCACTGACTGCACTAGGAGTCCAAGACCATGACAGACATTTCTTCTCTCTCCCCGCAGGTAGGCAGATTCGCTCCACTTGCCACTCCACATGAAGTCTTCATTCTTTTAGCCCGCTTTGAGTCTGTTCTTCTGTCTGCTGCTCCTCAATTCTACTGATTCTCTCACTCCCAGTATAAATGAACTAATATGGCTTCTAACTATGCTGGGGCATTTAAACTTGCTGCCACAGACTTGCCACACCCCCTACCAGATGCCATAGTCAATCACTATGCAGGCAGACTATCTGAACCTAATTGAGACTCAGCTTCAACGTCCACAGTCCATTCTGCACCCCCCCCCAAAAAAAACAAAACTGAAAGAGGAAAGAAAAAGCCTGCCAAGCCAGACAAAGGAATTTAAGTGCAATTGAGTAGAGAAGGCAGAGCAATGCTGGCCAGCTTGTTTGCTACCCCCTGCTACTAAACTTTGTACACCATGGCTTACTTGGAGTAGCAGTAGCTACGCCCTTGGTTGCGCCACAGAAAGATAAGTACAATAAAAGTGGTGTAAGTCAGGGGCCACCTACAGGCTGGCCGCCGCACTGTGGGCAACAGCACAGTAGCCCGACCACCCTGGCAGCCCAGTGAGCCCCCGTACACTGCTACCCCTGGCAGCGTTACTGGACACGTCCCCCCAATCCCTGTACAAAGCCTCTCCCAGCGGCAGTAGTAGCGGTGACAACCCCACCAAACCCCTGTACAGAGCCACTCACAGCGACAGTAGTAGTGGTGATGACCCCCCCATCCCTGTACAAAGCCGCTCACGGTGGCAGTAGAGGTTCAGATGCCCCCAATCCCTACTCTGAAGCCACTCATGGCAGCAGTAGAGTTCGATGCCCTCAATCACTGTCAGAAGCTGCTCATGGGGGCAGTGAGGTTCAGATGCCCCAATCCCTTATGCGATGCCGCTCATGGCGGCTGGAGCTACGAGGCAACAGCCCTAAGCACCGGTACAGCCGCCACCGCAGCAGACATGCGGACATCCCCCCATGTACACCCAACCCACCCTGCACCACACCCCAGCAAGGACCTGCTGTTGGAGGGCGGCTCAGCCCACCCACGTACCACCAAGGCTGCCCGCCGACTGAGCTGTCTGCGAATGACAACTGTCTCACAGACTGCAGTGCTTCGGACTGTGCGATCACTGTCAGTCGCAGACTGCTCAGTCGGCAGGCGGCCGTGGTGGTATGCGGGTGGGTTGTGCCACCCGCCGACAGCAGGTCCTTGCTGGGAAGAGGGGTGGGTTAGGTGTACATGGGGGGACTGTCCGCATCGCCCGCCGCTGGTGGCGGCTGTACCAGGTGCTGGGGCTCGGGATGTTGCCTGCAGTCTAGCCGCCGCACATCATACGGGCCTGGGGTCATCTGAACTCCCCACGCCTGTGTGTGGCTCAGACAGGGATTGAAGGGCATCTGAACTCTCTACTGCCACCGTGTGCGGCTTTGTACTGGGATTGGGGTGTACGGTGTTGCTACTGCTTGCGGCGCTTTACAGGGGCTTGTGGCAGGGGGGAACCGGCACATACGACGCTGCTTGGAGCGGCATGGCTTGGGCTGGGGTCAGGCAGGGATGGGGCGATGGTTGCGCTGGGCGCATTCTGCTGGGGATTCCTAGCCGGCAATATGCAAATGGAGCCATAATGACATGCAAATGGCCCCATTGCACCATGCATGTCTCATGGCCTCATTTGCATGCCCCTGGCTGTGAGTAGCGTTTTTGGGCACAGGGCATCCTGAGATGCCCTGTCCTGATGGACTCACTGCCTGTCATGGGGGATACTCTGGAGCAGCCTGGGATACTCCGGGGCATCCTAGCCTGGGTGTACCGGTGCTGTTCACAGAGGGGGTGCACTGGGGGCATCTCCCTGTGCCTGCTCTGTGAATAGCCCATTTTGCACCCATTGCATCTCCCCTGCACTGGGGCAGCCGAGTTGCACTGGGCGCATCTTATTTGTGAATCCTGCCCCGTAACTTTTAAGTGAAAAGCTGCTGTCGCAACCCCTGCTTTACATAGAATTGAGACCTGGCTGCAAGGTTGAGTGTCCTGGATTCTTTGAAACTCCTTGTGGTGACTTCTATCCAGGAAGAAAATGAAACAGCACGGTGCCTCCAGCCAGAGCACAGGCTAAGGGGCCTGATGATGGTAAAAAGCCTGTGTGAATGCATTTTTTTTTAAATATTCGGTTCCCAGATATTCGGCTAGCGAAAATACCTTTTTAGAGAATTGGCATACAAGTCCTGTAAATGGCTTCAGGGAGAGTAGGATGAGCTGTCATGGCACTTGGGCTTGTGCACTGGTACCACAGGCTGTTGTTTGGCATTGCTGCTTCAATAGGAGGATGCAGAGGTCACAGCACTTTGGATTGTACAACGGTGCCACTGCCATACAGGCTGTCTTGTGCTGCTGATGCTTCAGGAGGATGATGCAGATGTCCCGGCACTTTGGCTCGTACACTGGTGTCACAGGCTGCCTTGCCCCACCGCTGTTTCAGGAGGATGATGCAGATGTCATGGCACTTTATCTTATACACTGGTGCCACAGGCTGCCTTGTCCCATTGCTGCTTCCGGAGGAGTATGCAGATGTCATGTCACTTTGGCTTGTACACTGGTGCCACTGCCACACAGGCTGTCTTGTGCTGCTGAGGCTTCAGGAGGAGAATGCAGAATCCATGGCACTTTGGCTTGTACACTGGTGCCACAGGCTGTCTTGTTGGGTACGGTTCTGTTGTGGAGGAGGATGTAGATATCGTGGCACCTTGGCTTGTACACTGGTGCCACAGGCTGTGTTGTGCTGCTGATGCTTCAGGAGGATGCTGCAGATGTCACAGCACTTTGGCTTGTACACTGGTGCCACAGGCTGTCTTGTTGGGTATGGTTCTATTGTGGAGGAGGATGCAGCTGTCTTGGCACCTTGGCTTGTACACTGGTGCCACAGGCTGTGTTGTATTGCTGATGCTTCAGGAGGAAGATGCAGATGTCATGGCACTTTGGCTTGTACACTGGTGCCACTCCAACAGGCTGTCCTGTGCTACTGATGCTTCAGGAGGAGGATGCAGATGTCATGTCACTTTGGCTTGTACATTGGTGCAGGAGGGCAGGCTATCATGTCCTGCTGCTGTTTCTGGAGGAGAATGTACAGGATCTGGAGTAGGATACACAGGAAAATAGTTAATCATGGGCATCCTCTTCAGTTTCCCATAGGATTCAACTGGAAGTATAAGAAGACATAACTGTTATTTATTGTACTTGGGTGACAAAAACAATGTGTACTACAAGAATAAAATATGCCACATCCTTAAATAATTGTGGCCTTTAAGAAAACCAACTAATAAAACATAATTATGCCCATAGGACTACAGTATAACTTCAATAGGCTTAACTCAGTCAATATTGGTATTAAATTGACAATCCACATATGGGCATACTCCTCTTAATGGGATTGGGTAGTACAGGAAACACACATGACAGATCCTTAATTAATTCTGTCCCTAACAAAAACTAATTAAACATAATTATGCCTGTAGAACACTATAACTTTACTTCTTCAGGCTAACATACAAATTCAGATTTTACCTTCGTAGCTGAGAGGGACGTCTGTGAGGAGGGCACTCTTGCATGACGCCCATTCTGCTCAATGATGTGTGGCCACAAAGATGCCTTTTAATGAATGCTACCTGTTAGGGACACATAATGAAATCAAGTGGTTCCAAATGGCCTGTACACTTCCATGAAGTTTCCCTTCTTATGTAGCCATCAGATGATTCAAAATCAGTGGTCACTTGTCAGACAGCTCTATTTCTTCCATGTTTTTTTTTTTTTTTTTTTTTATGTATTGCTTTTTTGGTTTTTCTTCCATCCCATGCCCTGCCCACATGCCCCTGAAGTGACATACACATGAGGAGACATGCGCATACACGCCTTGTGGGACACCCCCACCCTGCCAGTCACCAGGTTCCACCTACGCTTGTTGCTGGGCCTTCACACAGCTACAGCAGGACTACAGATGGGTGCCCCCCCCACCCGGGAGAGGAGAGCAGGTGCTCATTCCTACACCCACCCCCAACCCTGCCGGCCCGGCACTCTGTGGCGACCAGAGGTCATTCCCAAATCCATGTCTCCTGCGCAGCACGAGGTAAGGTGTCCAGTGTCTCAGCCCTCAGTGACACTGGGCCAGCCTCCACTGTTTTATTTCAGTAATTCTCACACAAATACCACTAAACAGAAACAAAACAATGAAATGAATGATACTTACCTTCGCAAGTCATACACACAGTGTTTTTCAAAGAGTCCCTCAGACTCGTGAAAAAATTCCTGCAGGGTAAAAAAAAAAAATAAACATGATTAATTTCCATCCAAGATACAGAAATACAGATGCACTGTTCAATCATAATTCCCAAATCTCTTCACCCAAACAAACATAAAATAATTCAAAGATTTCATACAATTTACTTAACTTTTGCTGGTAGCACACAATGTGGTACTTGAAGATGAGCAACATCACTCTGGCTTGGGCGGTCATCATCATCCAGACTTCTTCTTCATAATGGTTGGTGATTTGGCATGGTAAATGAATACTGGAGTGGAGACGGGTGAGACCACACTGGTATCTGGCATATTTTAGTCATGGGGAATACTGGAGAGCAAATCTCAGGCACGGGCAATACTGGAGACTGGTGATGCCACAGTGGTATTCAGCAAATTTCAGGCATGGGCAGTCCTGGAGACTGGTGATGCCACACTGGTATTCAGCAAATGTCAGGCATGGGCAATACTGGAGATTGGTGATGCCACACTGGTATTCAGCAAATCTCAGGCATGGGCAATACTGGAGACTGGTGATGCCACACTGGTATTCAGCAAATCTCAGGCTTGGGCAATACTGGAGACTGGTGTTGCCACACTGGTATTCAGCAAATCTCAGGCATGGGCAATACTGGAGACTGGTGATGCCACACTGGTATTCAGCAAATTTCAGGCATGGGCAATACTGGAGACTGGTGATGCCACACTGGTATTCAGCAAATTTCAGGCATGGGCAATACTGGAGACTGGTGATGCCACACTGGTATTCAGCAAATTTCAGGCTTGGGCAATACTGGAGACTGGTGATGCCGGAGTGGTATTCAGCAAATTTCAGGCTTGGGCAATACTGGAGACTGGTGATGCCACACTGGTATTCAGCAAGTTTCAGGCATGGGCAATACTGGAGACTGGTGATGCCACACTGGTATTCAGCAAATTTCAGGCATGGGCAATACTGGAGACTGGTGATGCCACACTGGTATTCAGCAAATTTCAGGCATGGGCAATACTGGAGACTGGTGATGCCACACTGGTATTCAGCAAATTTCAGGCATGGGCAATACTGGGGACTGGTGATGCCACACTGGTATTCAGCAAATTTCAGGCATGGGCAATACTGGAGACTGGTGATGCCACATTGGTATCTGGTAAATTCCAGGCATGGTCAGTACTGGAGACTGGTGATGCCACACTGGTATTCAGCAAATTTCAGGCATGGGCAATACTGTAGACTGGTGATGCCACATTGGTATCCAGCATATTTCAGGCATGGGGAATACTGGAGGATGGAGACTGATGATAACAAACCAAATATTACACTTGGCTGGTGCTGCTCTAAGCAACTACTTAGAATAGTGCAAAATTATGCTGAGCATCCACCACCTCACATTTCATGGACACCATAAATGGTTTACAAATTCATGTGATTACTAAAAGTACAATGCCTGATGCATTTCAGAGCCCAAAAGATCCTTTTTTAAAGGCAATTACAGCAAGACTGAACACTATTATATATGCATAAGTGTTGTGACATCATAATACAAACAACCTTCAAATTCATAGGATGTAATAGACCCTGACCACATGATGTGCCCATGTGAAACATTCATTGCCCACCCTTAGGTGCTACATATTGTTAAACAGACAATTCCAATGGTAATACAACACAGTGTTATTAAACTGCAGTGCATAACCATTGAAAGTGCAGATGTTAAAAACATATAATATCGTACAGTTGCTTACCTCTTGACACCACAGGGGTTATTTATATGGCAACATGTTCAGTCCTGGCCTTCTATGGGGGTACAACAACCTGGTGCCTAAAAAGCAGAATTTCAGGGCATCGAGAAGGTGTTTCACCCTACGAGAGCAGTTCACTAATACAGTAATGATATAGGGCCGCTGAATAAAGCAAAGTTTTGGATTGTAACATTAGGAGATAATAAATTCCCTGGCTTAAATTATGGGCTTGATCTCGGACCATCAAAGAAAATGGAAATGAAGTGTTACACATGGATGGGTTGCTGGCTGCTGCTACATTGCTTTTGGATTCTGACAGTGAACATCTTAAATTTCCCCCTTTGTTTTCTCCATTTTTATTTTTTGGTTTTGTCTTTTTTGTCCTTCTTATTACTTTTATTCCCTTTCTTTCCCTTCCATTGCTTTTCTGTACATTATGATATAGGTGATTATTTGGCAATGCTGTTGCGTATATACAATATTATGTTTTCAACAGCTGCACTTTCAATGGTTATGCACTGTAGTTTAGTAACACTATGTTGCATTACCTTTGGAATTGTCTGTTTAACAATATGTAGCACTTTAGGGTGGGTAATGGATGTTTCACATGGGCACATCACGTGGTCAGGGTGTGTTACATCCTATGAATTTGAAGGTTGTTTGTATTTAATGTCACTGTGATGCCTCAATACTTATGTGTATATAATAGTGCTCAGTCTTGCTGTAATTGCCTTTGGAAAAGGATCTTTTAGGATCTGAAATGTGTCAGGCGTTGTACTTTTTTCATAATCACATGAATTTGTAAACCATTTGTGGTGTCCATGAAATGTGAGGTGGTGGATGCTCAGCATAATTTTGCAACAAAGGACAGCATCACCAGTAATGGGGTTTTTGGAAGAAGAGCAATATATTGAGTGCCATTAACATAATACCAGATGGGGTGTTGGTGCACATAGTCCAGAAGTTGGCCCACGCCACCAGCAATGTTTTGAATTGCTTCTTGACAGAAGCCCTTAAACCCATCTCAGTTGACCCACTGGAGTACTGGACCAAAAAGGTGAAATCATCCCCTCACTTAGCACAGCTGGCCATGAAATACTTGAGCTGCCCCCCAACCAGTGTGCCATCAGAGAGGTTGTTTAGCACAGCAGGGGATGTGGTAGAGCCTCACAGATCCTCATTTGTTGAGCAACTTGTGTTCACCAAGCTCAATTCACCACCTTTCGATTACAAGTCTTGAATAATTGAGTTTCACAGCACTTTAATAACAATGCTATTTTTATGTGACACACGCCCCCTGTACTTGTGCTGGCTGGCCGACAGTGGGTGCTGCTTGTTTTGCTTTCTTTGCTCCACCTATAGGGATGAACTGAGTTGTGCCCAGCAGCCTTCTTCCTCCATTTCTGGGGCATCCTCCACCTGCTATTCTTTTTCTTCCAGGGCTACTTCGGTAGGCATCACATCCTTGGCGCATATTGTAAAGGTGATCTCTAAGCACAGCTGCTGACAAAACTTGTTGAAACGGTGGGCAGGCATTTCAAGGTACAGTATCTCACACTTAAACCTTGGATCCAGCATTGTTGAAAAAAACATATGGCTTAGTGGCACAAATATCTGTGAACCTGCTCCCTAATTCAGTTGTTAGATTGTGTACAAGGGCCATCACTGCAGGTGCAAGATCAGCATGGGTGGAAAATCTCTGCAGCGACTTCTTCAGTATCTGGACTGCAGGGATGACCTGACTCAGTAGTGCAGATTCTGCACTCATGTCACGTGTGCTTCTTTCAAAAGGACCAAGCACCTTTACTGTTCCTTCAATAACAGACCAATCCTGGTGGCTGAGAATTCCCCAGTATCTGTCTCCATGCTCATTTCATGGAGAACTCGCTTCTGCTCCAGTAGCCTTTGCAACATGTAGAATGTCGAATTCCACCATGTTGACACATCCTGTATCAGCCTGTGCTGTGCTATCTGAATGTGCTCTTGCACCTGCCGCAGTTGTTTTGTGGCTTTAACTGAGTGATGGAAATGGGCACACATTTTTCTTGCTGTCTTAAGTGTTTGATCGACCTCTGATGTCTTGCAGATGGACTTTGCCACCACCAGATTCAAAGTGTTTGCATAACAACGGATGCCTTTGAAATGCCCATCAGACAAAGCCTTTATCATATTTGTTGCATTGTCAGTCACCATGAAACAAACACGCAGCGACGTGTCTTCAGTCCACACACCTATGCATGTTTTGCAGGAAGGCCAAAATGTTTGCAGATCGATGATCCACAAGCATAACAGACACATTCAGAAGTGCAGACCTGCTATGAGACATTGTGGAGCCTACACCAGGGGAATGACAGGAAGTATGTAGACCTGCACCTTCACTGCCTGTGCCAATTGGGTCTGCTGCACACCAATGTGCAGTCAGCGACATGTATGCATGGTTGGAGTTTCAGCTACTCCATATGTCTGTTGTGCAATGGAACACATCACCGACTGCATTTGATAGTCGCTGCAAGACTGCCTTGCGCACATCCTCATAAATGTTGGGCGCAACAGTACGGGAGAATGTTGTGTGTGATGGTATCTGATACCGTGGGTGCAAATGTTGCATCAGCAGCCTAAAACCAATGTTTTCTACCATTGAAATAGGCTGAAGATCAAGTGCAATCATTTCCCCAGTTAACTGGGTGAACTGTTGTGCACATGGGTGTGACAGGTGATATTTAGTCCTTGCATGAAAGGACCACATAATGGGTGCCAAAGAAGTCTGGGACTGTAATGGGGTCTGATGCCTTTCAATGGGAGATGTTGTGGACCGTGCAGCAGATGAAGCATCAGGAGGCAAAGAGGCAGCCACAGTTTGTCCTGACACAGTTTTGTGAGAACTGTCACTGGTGTGGATGGGTACGAAGAAACTGTGTTAGACTCACTGATATGATGACACTCACCACCACTTTGTGACTGGGAATCATCAACGTGATCTGGACCCCCCACCAGTACCACAAGAGGATGTTGTCGGCGTTCTGTGGGGCAACACACTGGATCCCTGCAGTGCACTGGCATGCTTCAGCTTCAAATGATTATTTATTGCCGTGGTAATTGGGTTAGAGGCACGTTTTCCCCTGCTAATTATGGTGTGACACACCCCACACACTGCCTTAGTTGGATAATTTTTGGATAAGCTAAAATAAAGTCACACAGTGCTTCTTACAGCCTTACTTGAGCCAGCACTTTTTGCACCAATAGGGCGGCTATGGCTACTGCTTTTTTTACCACCAGTTGAACTGTGTGCTGCAACACCACCTTAATCTTCCTCCACAACAGCTGTCTGACTTTCTTGATTAGAGATTTCCCTATCTTGTGTGGATGGAGGTGACACAACCCTGCTGATGCTTAGTGTGGACTGCTTTGTTTTTTGACAGATGAAGGTTTAACGCCTTGCTTGCTCTGCTGACCACACCTATGCTCACTTTGCTCAGTACTGCTAGCACCTTTCCTCAATTTATCTGCAGACTCTGCAGCTCTTAGGTTTTTACTAGTCAGATATGAGGCATATTCTGTCTCATCCCCAAAGTCACTCATGTGGGTGTCTGTGTCATTGCCAGATGATGATGATGATGGTAGCTCACTAGGGTCCGGAATATATTCAGAGCCAGAAGACTGATCTGCAAACTCTGCATCCTCCTCATGTAATACATCATTAACCACCTGAGCAGCACGACTGCTGCATTTAGACTGCATCATAGGGGTAGGGGTACTTGTTGTCACAGGCATTGTGGAAATATCTGTTGGTGCAGTATCCAGGGTCATGGCAGTAGCCACATTTACAGTGACTACACTGGTAGTGGTTACAGTACTAGTAGCCATGGGTTCAACATTGTCACTGGAGGCACTTGTTAAAGCAGTGGTGGTGGTGTCTATAGTGGGGGACAGGGTTACAGGAACAGCAAAAGTACTGGTGGCACTGGCTGACGCGCTTGTGCTACAGGTGGTCATAGGGACTGGCAGTACGCTAGTGGAGAGAAGGGGTGAAACAGCAAGAGTGGCAGAAGCTACAGGGTAACTCAAGACACTGACTGTGGCTGCTACTTCCTCACTTGGAGCTCTGCTAAGCTGTAATGCTCTCCTACTACTGCCATAGAAGGCTGGGGCAGAACATGGGTGACTGCTACTGCTGGTGGTAACAGTGCTGTCAATTAGGTTACTACTACTAGAGCTTCTTTCAGCACCCAACGTACAATGTGAGCTTCCCGCCTTGCTAGGTGAAAAAAATATTTTGGGATGCCAAATGTGTCCAGATGAACGTACAGTACCTTCTGATTCGGCATCACTGCTACTTGTTGTGCTTGTTACAGACAGGGCTGTGGACTTTCTGGGGCTAGACCAAGTCCTTTTACGAGTCTGCTTATCATTAGACATGATAAATGATACTGCTGCTGGTTAATGTTACAATAAGTAGAAGTGCTATGATTAGTTAACAGCACAGGCAAATATTTTTATTTATGTTATGGCATGCAACTATGTGTGTAACTGTGGGTGTAATATATGCAACTTGCAAATAAGCCCACAACAGAACCGTACCCAACAGGCCCAACACACGCACAATTCACTGTGCCACACCTGACACAATGAAAGACCCCGGAAGAAACTGATGGACAGATGTATGACTCACTCTGTGCTTACACTCAGATGCAGTGGGGAAGGGAGACTAGGTGTCAAAATACTTTCTTTTTCTAAACAGAATCAGATTGTCATTCATTTTCAGTTACATCACAGGCAGCAGCCTGTCACACTCACACTACAACATTTTGTGTGGATTGGAATGTTAACCACTAGGTTTGGGGGGGCCACTAAGCGGCGATGCTTACCAAACAAAACAACCCTCTGTGAACAACTGTTACTGAGCCCAGAAACAGTTCCCTAAATTATATATATCTTTTCTAAATACTATAATTCTGTCACACTAGACAGAAAACTTGAGCCCGACTTTACTGAGCAAAAAAGTATTTTTTTTCTGATAAAAAATAAATCTCTGTGAATGAAGAAAATTCACACACTGTAAGAGCAGACAGATGTGTGACTCGCTCTGCACTTGTAGCACACAGATGCAGTGGGGTGGGTGAGACTAGGTGTTAGACTACTTTCTTTTTCTAAACAAAATCAGATTGTCATTAATTTTCAGTTGCATCACAGGCAGCAGCCTGTCACACTCACACTCACACTACTATATTTTTTTGTGTGGTTCGAACTTTAACACTGGGGGTGTGGGCTGGGGGCCACTAAGCACCGAAGCGGCAATGCTGCTTAGCAGACAACCCTCTGTGAACAACCTTACTGAGCCCAGAAACACTTCCTCAAAATTATATGTATTTTATAACACTATATTAACTTTACTGAAATTTCAACTAAATTTGGTGTGGGCTAGAACTTTAAAGTTAAACCCAGGGTGGGGGGAGGGAGGAGACTACGCACAATATGCACTGGCAGTGGCAGCAATTACTGTAGTAAAACCCTCTCTGAATTACTCTTTACTGAGCCCAGAAACAGTTACCCTAAATTATTGTATTATGCTATATAATTCTGTCACACTAGACAGAAAACTAAAGCCTAACCTTTACTGAGAGAAACAATAAAAGCCTCTGCTGCCACAAAATAAACAATATCTAAACCAAACCAAATGACACACTAGAGCAGTGTGGAATGGATGAATGCAATGGGGGAGTGGGATACAGACACAAACAACAGTCTTCCCTCTCTCCTAGGCTAGGCTGCTACTCCCTGTGTAACTTAGCAAAAACCAAAACAAAATCAGTTACAAAAAAGTCTCTCTAAAACTTAAGGATCACACTCCAGCAAAAAAAAAAAAAAAACTAGTTCAACAACAAGATCCTGCAGTTTGAGAAGCTCTGAGACTGAAGCACTATCGCCAGTGGCGGAGCCAGGTTTAGGAGCATTTGAGAGCCGGGGGCCTTTCAGTCAATTATGGGCTCCACAATGGGCACTAAACATTGAATAAAGATCGTGGTGGGGCACCACTACTCACACGGGGGTAGCCAGGAGGAGCGACTGCTCCCCCCAGCCCCCCCCGGCTCTGCCACTGATTATCTCTCCTCTGAGAATGCTGTCTCACAGTGAGGAGATCACATGATCTGCAGAGCTGAGAAGCCTTTGATTGGCCAAGGAAGCTCTGTGAGACTAGGAAATCTCATTCCCCGAATACCGAATAGTCAGGTATTCGGAACGGCCGTCCGAATATTCGGAACGGCCACTATTCATGGTATTCAGGAAATAATATTCGAAGTGTGCACAGCCTAAAACCCCCCGGGATGCAATACCTACTCACCTCCCCATTGGCCCGAATACAGCCCTGGTCCCCCCCCCGTGAAGTAAGCCCAAATAGACAATATAGTACCAATAATAGACTGCAAAATAACACGCACTCACACAAGATACGTGGAAGGTCATACTAACAAATGCCCCTAGCCTGGCAAATAAGGTTCCAGACCTGGAGGCCTTGTTGGCAGATGAAGACCCTGGCATAGCAATAACAGAGACATGGTACTCTGCAAATCGTGGCTGGGAAGTCAATGTACCAGGCTATACCTTTTTCAGGAGGGACAGGGAGGGTTAAAAGGGTGGGGGAGTGGTTCTGTACATCAGAGATGGTATAAAGGCTACAGAAGTTCAGGGAAGGCAGGGGGAGGCTGAGGTAATGTGGGTCACCCTGTAGCCAGAGAATGGAACAGCAATACATACTGGGGTGATCTACAGACCTCCAGCACAGAGGGAAGAAACAGACAGGGAACTAGTGGAGAACATACACGACATGGCAACTAAGAGCGAAATCCTGCTACTGGGGGATTTCAATATGCCAGACATGGATTGGGCCACCCAGATGGCTGTTTCAGCCAGAAGCACAGCTATCCTAGAATCCCTGCAGGGGGTTGGATTCAGGCAGCTGGTACATGAGCCAATCAGGAAAAAGTCAGTTCTGGACCTGGTATGGACCATTGGGTACAGAGTCAGAGAAATACAGGTGGAAGGGCAGCTGGGGTCCAGTGACCACCACATGGTGTGGTTCAGCATGGAGACATGGACTCAATTAAGCAATACAAGGGCAAGAGTATTAGATTTCAGGAGGGCAGATTTCACTGAAATGGGTAGATGTATACAAGCTGTTCTGGAGAAGGAGAGATAGTAGAGGGGGTGGAAAAACAATGGAAGAAACTGAAAGGAGCCATAGTGGATATAACAAATCAGAGCATTAGGATAGTGACCAAAGGAAAAGAAGAAGGAAACCACTATGGTTCTCCAAAGAGGTGAGGGACAAATTCAGGGCTAAAAAGCTGAGTTTCAGGAAATATAAGGGGGAGCCAAAGGGAGGAAGACAGGGAGGTGTACCTTGAATGTCTAAGGGAAGCAGGGAAGGCTGTTAGGAGGGCAAAGGCGCATACAAAAGCGAGCTTAGCACAGTCTGTAAAGAAAGGAGATAAGGCATTTTATAGGTACATTAGTGAAAGAAGAAAAAACGGGGCAGGGGGATTGTGAGACTCAAAGGGGAGGAGGGAGAGTGTAAGGAGGGGATCTGGACAAGGCAGAAATACTGAACAAATACTTCTGCTCAGTATTCTTTAAGGAGGGGGCAGATCAAGGACCACAGTTGGGGTGCAGAAGTAATGAGGGGGAGAAGTGAACACCAGTCCATTCACAGTGGAAAGAGTTCTGGAAGACCTCACAAAGCTGAAGGTGGATAAGGCCATGGGGCCAAATTGCACCCACCTGAGGATATTAAAGGAGCTGGCAAAGGAACTAGCAGCACCTCTGGTGGCTCTGTTCATGGAGTCACTCAACACGGGTGTTGTTCCAGAGGACTGGAGGAGAGCACATGTAGTCCCACTGCACAAAAGTGGCAGTAGGGAGGAGGCGGAGAACTACAGGCCAGTCAGCCTCACCTCAGTGGTGGGAAAGATCATGGAGACACTGCTGAAAGAAAGGATAGTGACACATTTGGAATCTAGTGGTACGCAGGATCTGATGCAACACAAATTCACAGCAGGAAGATCATGTCAAACAAATCTAATGGTTTTTTTTGATTGGGTGACAAGGGAACTTAATCAGGGAGAGCAGTAGATGTTGCCTACCTGGATTTCAGCAAAGCCTTTGACACTGTCCCACATAGAAGACTGATTAACAAGATGAGTAGTCTGGGCATGGGAGACAAGGTGGTGAACTGGGTTAGGAACTGGTTAACAGACAGGAGACAGAGGGTGGTGGTAAATGAGGTACAATCTGGGGAGGGTGGGGTGACCAGTGGGGTACCTCAGGGATCAGTACTAGGACCAGTCCTGTTCAATGTTTTCATTAGTGACATTGCAGAAGGGCTAGAAGGAAAGGTCTGCCTGTTTGCAGATGACACCAAGATCTGCAACAGGGTGGATACTCCAGAAGGGGTGCAGAAAATGAAGAAGAACCTAACATAGAAACATAGAAGTTGACGGCAGATAAGGACCGCAAGGCTCATCCAGTCTGCCCATTTCTTTTTCTACCTTATAAATGTGCCATCAGCCTTTGCTCTGTCAGTGGCCTATTTATTCATACTCATCTGTATTGCTCCCTTATGCCTATCCCATGCCTGTTTGAAGCCCTGCACTGTATTCATAGCCATCACTTCCTGAGGTAGGCCGTTCCATGCATCCACCACCCTTTCTGTGAAAAAGAATTTCCTCACATTCCCCCTTAATCGGCCTCCCTCTAATCTCATGCTGTGTCCTCTTGTCCTGCTATTTTTCTTATATTTAAACATGTTAGACTCTTTCACCTTGTTAATGCCCTTAAGGTGTTTGAATGTTTAGATCATATCACCTCTCTCTCTCCTTTGCTCAAGGGTATACATATTGAGCTCCGTTAATCTGTCCTCATATGTCTTCTGATGCAGTCCCTGCACCATTTTGGTTGCCCTTCTCTGGACTGCCTCATTTTGGTTAATGTCCTTGTGAAAGTGTGGCCTCAGTACTGCACGCAGTACTCAGATAGAACCTAACCAGTGTCTTGTAAAGAGGGATTATTACCTCCCTCTTACGATTTGTGATACCCCTACTAATGCACCCTAACATCCCCCTAGCCTTACCTACTGCTTTAGAGGTCTGCTTGGATGATTTCAGGTCATCGGCAATGATGATGCCCATGTCTCTTTCTTCCTTTGTGACTGCCAGCAACTACCCTCCCAGCCTATAGGTGGCTTCAGGGTTTCTCTTCCCTATGTGCATGATCTTGCACTTCTTTGCATTAAATCCCAGTTGCCACTCTTCTGACCATTTTGCTAGTTTATCCAGATCTCTTCTCATTCTGCCCACCCCATCTGGATCATCTACTCTGTTGCAGATCTTGGTGTCATCTGCAAACAGACAACTTTACCCTCTAGTCCATCTGCAATGTCACTGATGAAGATATTGAAGAGGACTGTCCAGGACTGATCCCTGAGGTACCCACTTGTAACTTGCATCTCTTCTGACTGTATACCATTTACCACTACCTTCTGTTTTCTGCCCGTCAACCAGTTTGCCACCCAGTTGACCAACTTCTAACCCACCCCGAGCCTACCCAGCTTTTTTATCAATCTTTTATGTGGAACAGTGTCAAAAGCTTTGCTGAAGTCAAGGTAGGCAGGATCAACTGCTCCCCCTTGGTCCACCACTCTGGTTACCCAGTCAAAGAAATCTATGAGATTAGTTTGACAGGACCTTCCTTTTGTAAACCCATGCTGTCTTGGATCCTGTGCCCTTATGGATTCCAGGTGTTACTATCTTTCCTTAAGGAGTGCCTCCATAATCTTGCCCACTACTGAGGTAAGACTAACTGGTCTGTAGTTCCCTGCCTCCTCCCTGCTACCACTCTTGTGGAGCAGGATCACATGAGCCCTTCTCCAGTCTTCTGGGACCTCTCCACTGTGCTCAGAGTCTCACTAAACAGTTCTGCTAATGGCTCTGCTAGTTCCACCCTTAGCTCCTTAAGTACCCTGGGATGTATGCCATCAGGTCCCATTGCCTTGTCCACCCCTAAGCTTAGCGAGCTCTTGTAGGACCCTTTCTTTTGTGAAGGGAGTAGTGCTCACCTCCTCCCCCGTGTCCATGGTGCTGAGCTGTGGGCCCTGCCCTACCTTCTCTTCAGTAAATACTGATCAAAAGTATCTATTTAGGATAGATGGTTTTACATGGTCCTCCTCCTCACATACCCCCTTTTCTCCTTTGAGCTTAGCAATAACCCCTCTGGACTTTCTCCTTTCACTAATGTATCTATAGAAAGTCTTGTCACCTTCTTTTACTGTTCATGCTAGTGTTTCCTCAGTTTGGGACTTTGCCTGCCTTACTGCCTTCCTTGCTTCCCTTAGGGCAGTTTGGTATGCCTCCCTAACTTCATCCCGCTGTGTTGCCTTATATTTCCTGAAGGCCAGCCTTTTGGCTCTGACCTTTTCTGCTACTGTATTTGAGAACCAAAGTGGTTTCCTCCTTCTTTTGCACTTCCATTTCTGTCGAACACAATGGGATGTTGCTTCAAGTATTGCATCCTTAATGCTTGCCCACTTTGCCTGTACCCCCTCTCCTGTGTTTCTTTTTGCCAGGGCTAGCTTAACTCTGTTGGCCATCTTATCAAAGTTAGCTCCTCTGAAGTCCCATATTTTTGCCTTGGAATGGGATGATTTAGAGGTAGTGGCCAAATTGAACCATACCATGTGATGGTCACTGGCCCCCAAGTGACCTTCTACCTGGAGATCTGTGATCCTGTCCCTTCTAGTCAGTACTAGATCTAGGATAGCCCTGTCTCTTGTGGGTTGTTATACCAGTTATCTGAGGCCCTCCCCCTGCAGGGAATCCACCATGTGTTTAGTTCTGGTAGATGTTCCTGTTGGTATTGACCAATCTGTATCCGGCATGTTAAAGTCTCCCACTATCAGAACCTCCCCTTTAGCTGTCATGTTTTGTATATCTTCTAACAGTAATGTGTCTTTGTTCTCCCCCTGGTCTGGGGGCCTGTAGACAACCCAGTTCTTCTGGCTGTCCCATTTCCTGTTTCCAGTTCTTCTGGTTCCTTATATGTATTCTGAATTTCTGTAGCTTTGATATTTTCATTGACATACATGTCACTCCACTCCCCCTTTTTGCACCTTGGTCTCTTCTGAACAGTACATAGCCAGGTACTGAAGTCTCCTAAGTGTGGTTACTGGTAAACCACATCTCACTAATTGCTACTATGTCCAGTTTAGCCTCTGACATTATTGCCTGCAGGTCTGGGATCTTTTTTCCCAGGCTGTGAGCATTTGTGTACATGATTTTCCATTGGCCAGATTTCGGTGTGTTAGTTGTTGGGTGACATTTGGCATTTCTCCTGTGCGTTGTATGAGGAGACGGACCTTTTTTCTTACCTGGTGATGCAAATGAACTGCAAACATGCTGAATCCCTGTTTGACCACTAGCTGAGGGGGGAGAGGTGTTCTTCCCATTTGACGTATGGGGTGCTGCACCCCTCTCCCCATTTGCTAGTTTAAATATTCTGTAAAGATGTCAAACTTCTGCCCCAATGCACTGACTCCCTCCTTAGTCAGATGCAGTCCATCAAATTTAAAGAACTTTCGCTCCCAGAACTGTTGCCAGTTCCCTACAAATCTGTGTCATTTTTCCTGGCACCAGCCCTTGAGCCACATATTTAGCTCCGCTATCTCCCCTTCTGTGACCTTCTGTCCATCTGCCCCCATCTCCCAGACTGGCAGGATCTCAGAGAAGGAGATGTCGGACGAAATGGATGATAGTTTGTCACCCAGCCTGGTCAGGTGTTCCTTGGTCTCCACAACTGACTGGCTGGCGAGATCATTAGTCCCTATGTGTACCAGGACATCAGTCTTTTCTCCTGCTTTGTGAACAAGTTTAGCAATGCAGTCAGTGTGTCTCTCCACGCTGATGTACCTGGGAGGCATCTGACCATTGCCCCAGCTGGAGATAGGTATCAACTCCCCGAATCATGGAGTCTCCTATGATCAGAAGTTTTTTGGATTTCCTTTTTGCTTTTTTGTTTTGGTTCCTGATTTGGGTGAGTTTTGTTGTGCTAGCTCCTGTACTGCAGTGCCCTGCTGTGCAGTGTCCTCTGCCCCTTTGATTGATTTCGGAGATAGAGGCAGATACCCGTTTGTAGTGTTTATATGGTTTTTGGAGGTAATATGTTGGAGAGCACAGAGTGATGGAGCACCCGATTTGCCCCTCCTAACCACCTGCCAACCTCCTGGACCAACTACCCTCTGTGGTCGAGGTTCTTCTGTTGGATGTTGGGGAAATGGTTTTTATAATGTATTTCCTCTTGAATATGAAATTTGAGGTGCGCAATCTCTGCCCATGCTTCCCGGAACTGAGCCCTAAAATCTTCAATGGCCCAGCATGTAGGACAGTGTCCTAAATCCTGTAAGACTGTCCTTCTGAAAAGTGTTCCACAGTACCTGCAGTTAATGAAATCCATTCCAGATAAGTTGCTGGGTTTATAACCTGGTCAGAGTAATTAGAAGGACAAAAAATGCAAGTAATGGTTTGATTTTGTGTTTTGTTTTCGTATAACTTGTGCCCCTGTAAATGAGCTCACCTTGTGGATGCCCCACTGATCCGCCCCTTCCTGCTTTGCCACAGGAAATGTCACAACTGTGGTACCCTATAAAAGAAGAGTAGTGTGTGGTGGTTGGGAATGGGGGTGGGTGGCTGGGCCCTTCCCCTGCTGAAAAAGAAGAACCACGGATGAAAGAACAAGGAGGTAAGAGCAGAAACAATCAGTCGACAACAAATAAAGTAACCCTAAAAGCTTATCCTATTAGGACCTAATGTTAGATAAAACTGTAAAATCTGTAAAGCACCACCTGTAATAATTTCAGAGAAGATATACCCTGTAAGAAACACTTTGCTACAGAGAAAAATAAAGCAGTAAGGCCCCATCTGGAGTACTCCGTGCAGTACTGGAGGCCACACCTTCACACGGGCATTAACCAAATTGAGGCAGTCCAGAGAAAGGCAACCAAAATGGTGCAGGGACTGCATCAGAAGACATATGAGGACAGATTAACGGTGCTCAATATGTATACCCTTGAGCAAAGGAGGGAGAGAGGTGATATGATCGAAACATTCCAACACCTTAAGGGCATTAACAAGGTGAAAGAGTCTAACATGTTTAAATATAAGAAAAATAGCAGGACAAGAGGACACAGCATGAGATTAGAGGGAGGCCGATTAAGGGGGAATGTGAGGAAATTGTTTTTCACAGAAAGAGTGGTAGATGCATGGAGCGGCCTACCTCAGGAAGTGGTGGCTATGAATACAGTGCAGGGCTTCAAACAGGCATGGGATAGGCATAAGGGAGCAATACAGATGAGTATGAATAGATAGGCTACTGACAGAGCAAAGGCTGATGGTACATTTATATGGTAGAAAAAGAAATGGGCAGACTGGATGGGCTTAGGGTCCTTATCTGCCGTCAACCTCTGTGTTTCTATGTTTCTATATACCCAGCAACAACAATTTGAATCAGAGAAAAATAAAGCAATGAAAAGTTAGCAACAAACAGTAGCAATCCATGTGAGTACAAAATAAAAATAACAACATACAGCAAATCTGCTCAGTCAGAAGAAGTCTTAATCCTTTTCCCTTGTTCTGGTAAGGTTCTATGCTCTGTCCTTTCAAGCAATCTTAGAAGGAAAGAGTTCAGGTGACGCTTAGGTGCCTTGGCCAGCAAACCAAGTCTTCTGTCTCCAAGATATCACCTAACCTGACCTTTTAACCCTTCTTTCTGCTGGAAATTACTGACAGTTTGCCAGCTCCACCCCCCAGATACACACCTAATCCTTTGGAAGAGCTGTGGGAGGAAAGCAATTAGCTCCTTCAATGTGAGAATGAGACTGAAACACCTCTGAGACAACAAACCTTTTCAACAAAAAAAGAATAAAATAAAACAGTATCAAACAGTAATTTTGCTTAGTCCAATGATAAAAAAGTCACAAAAAATATAAGCACCACCTGTAATAATTTCAGAGAAGATATACTCTGTAAGGAACACTTTGCTACAGAGAAAAATAAAGCAGTAACAGAAGATATACCTTGCAAAAGACAATTTGAATCAGAAGATTACAGCAGTAATCTGTCAGCACACACACCTGTAGGCACACCTTGTAATAATGCAGAAGAAGGTATACCAGCAACAATAATTTGAATCAGAGAAAAAAAGCAATGAAATGTTAGCAACAAACAGTAGCAATCCCTGTGAGTACAACATAAAAATAACAACATACAGTAAATCTGCTTAGCCAAAAGAAGTCTTAATCCTTTTCCCTTGCTCTGGTAAGGTTATCTGCTCTGTCCTTTCAAGCAGTCTTAGAAGGAAAGAGCTCAGGTGAAGCTAGGTGCCTTGGCCAGCAAACCAAGTCTTGTCCTTAATCCTTTTCCCTTGCTCTGGTAAGGTTCTCTACTCTGTCCTTTCAAGCAATCTTAGAAGGACTTGGAGAAGCTTGAAAGATGGTCAGAGATGTGGCAACTGAGGTTTAATGTAAAGAAGTGCAAAATAATGCAACTGGGTAGAGGGAACCATGGGGAGAGCTACAGGTTTGGGGGGGAGGAGCTGACTCACCAAGGAGGAAAGGGACCTAGGGGTTATCATCTCTGGTGACCTTCAGGTATCAAAGCAGTGTACAAAGGCAGCTGGGAGGGCCAGTGGTATGCTGGGGTGCATAGGCAGGGGTATCACTAGCAGGAGGCTGAAGGTGGTGATGCCATTGTATAAAATATTGGTAAGGCCTAACCTGGAGTACTGCATGCAGTTCTGGAGACCACACCTGTGCAAGGGCATAGATAAGGTGGAGACTATCCAGAGAAGGGCAACAAAGATGGTGCAGGCCTTACACCACAAAACATATGAAGAGAGACTAAGGGACCTCAATATGTACTCACTGGAGGAGAGGAGACAGCAGAGGGACATGATTGAAACTTTCAGGTACCTTAAGGGCATAAATAAGGTGCAAGCAGGGGAGCTTTTCCAATGTAGAAAAAGTACTAGAACAAGGGGGCACAATATGAAATTGGAGGGAGGTAGATTAAGAAGTAATTTGAGGACTTTTTCTACACAGAAAGGGTAGTCGACACATGGAATAGTCTGCCACAGGAGGAATTGGGAGCAAGCACAGTGGATGAGTTTATGCATGCTTGGGACAGGCACAAGGAAAGCCTGAGAGGGGAGAGAGTGATGACAAGCCATTGATCACATAGGATCAGTGGCCACATACAATGTATAGGGCCTATGGGCAGACTGGATGGGCCTAGCAGTCCTTATCTGCAGACAATTTCTATGTTTCATAGGAGAAACAAACACCGGGACTTTACTGGTCCTGTAGGGGAAGTTAGGTAACAACAATACTTACAACCAGGCTGTGCCCAGTGTGAGCGCTCACCGTCTAAACACACTTTCTTTCTCATCCTTTAAGTGCACTCTAGGTGGCCCAAGCCAGTAGACCTGGGTATTACTAGTTTATTTATTTTTATGTATTCATTCTTGAATTACAATACCTCTTAGCACAGACAGATCCTTTACAAAGGTTCTATATTAGTGGGGAGGGGAGACAAAACATACAAAGGAGGCAAAGTACAATGTTTCCAAAAACATTAAAATAAAGTGAGCAAATATATATTTATATCTGTATGCAGTTTTATTGTTCTAATAGGAGGAAAGCATAGGTGAGAGAAGGATAAAGATGAAAGAAAGGTAGGAAGTGGCAGCCATAGGCCTTGTCAAGCTGGTGTGGGGGGTAGGGGCAGGGGAGTGAGGTGGGCAGGGGGTAAGAAAGGTAGAAAGTGTTAGCCATAGGCCTTGTCAAGCTGGTGTGGGGGGTAAGTACAGAGGAGTGAGGTGGGCAGGGGGGTAAGAAAGGTAGAAAGCGTTAGCCATAGGCCTTGTCAAGCAACATTTAAATAGATTTGGTCACTCCACACTAATTACAGACCAATCTCCATTCTATCCCCAATCTCCAAAGCTCTTGAGCGGATTCTATATGATCAACTTGCAGATCACCTGTACAAATATCAACTGCAGTGCCAACAACAGCATGGATTTAGAAAACATCACAGTACTACATCTGCACTAACTGAATTCACTGGATACATTCATGATGCCATTGATCAAGGGCACTTGGTGGGAGCTATTTTCATAGAGCTCACCAAGGCTTTCGACACGGTGAACCATGAGCTGCTACTTGCTAAGTTAGAAAACATAGGCATCTCCTCAAACTCGCTTCACTGGTTTAATAGGTACCTGTCAGGGCATGAACAAAAAGTGAAAATTGGAAACACACTCTCGGAAAGCCGACAAGTGAACACAGGAGTCCCCCAGGGATCAATATTGGGCCCCTTGCTCTTTAGTCTCTTTTTGAATCAAGTGCACCGTTAGAATCCTTACGAACATATGAAAATGCCAGCAGAAACAGGCCTCACGGTCTTTCAAGTCTGCTCAATTGTCCAGCTAGCCCCTCAACTTGCAGCTGCCCCATCCTTTCCTCCCCCCTCACAGTCATACCCCCTCACTGTGTCACATCCCCTCTTGAAACAGCCCACTGTCCTACAGGAAACCACCTCTTCAGGTAGAGTGTTGCAGTTGCCAACTACCTGTTCAGTGAAAAAATGTCTCCTGATTTCCCTCCTGAATTCCCCCCCTTCCAACCTCAGTTGATGCCCTCTTGTATCCCTCCCTCTTCTGATTTGGAATATCTCTCCTGTATTAGTCTTGTTTATCCCCTTCAAGTACTTAAAGGTCTCGATCATATCTCCTCATTCCTTCTTTCCTCCAGGGAATACATGTTAAGCATATTCAACCTTTCCTCGTAGAATTTCCCCTCCAAACCCTGGATCATCTTAGTTGCTGTGCACTGCACCATCTCCAACAATCTGATGTCCTTTTTCAGGAACGGGTGCCAGTGCTGCACTCAGTATTCCAGATGTAGCCTGACCAGTGACCTGTACAGGGGAAGGATCACCTCACTACTTCTAGAGGAGATTCCCCTCACTATACAGCCCAGCATCTTATTGGCTTTCACTGCTACTTTCTTACACTGAGCCAAGTTGTTCATATTCCCCGTTAAAATCACCTCCAGGTCCTTTTCCTTCTCTGTGCTCCCCAACTGTATCCCTCCCAACTGATAGCTCCTCCTCTGGTTCTTAGCTCTGAAGTGCAGCACTTTGCACTTCCTGGCATTGAACCCCATTTGCTATGTTTCTGACCACTCCTGTAGTTTAGTCAGGTCTTCCTCCAGTCCTCACCACCCCTCAGTGTCATCCACCACAGCTCCCATGTTGGTATCATCTGCGAACAGACTAATCTTACTCTGGGTCCTGTGTGAGATATCTACTATGAATTTCCCAAACAGGACTGGTCCCAGCACCGATCCTTGTGGCAACCCCCTTGTTACTGCTCTTGGAGATGAGAGTTTCCCCCTCCACCACCACCCTTTGCTGCCTGCCCTTTAGACAGTTAGTGATCCATCTGACTATCTTAGTACCCACCCCTATATAGAAAAACATAGAATTTGATGGCAGATAAGGACTGCTTGGCCAACCTAGTCTGCCCATTTCCCTACCTAATGGATAAGCTGCAGATCCTAGTTAATCAACAGCCTACTTCCTCCTACCCCCACTAGAGTTGCCTTATGTCTGTCCCATGCATTCTTGAATTCCTTCACTGTTTTTGAATCCACTGCCTCCTCAGGAAGGCTGTTCTGTGTATCCACAACCCTCTCCATGAAATAATACTTCCTCACATTACCTCTGAGCCGTCCCCCCTCTATCTTAAAATTGTGCCCCTTTGTTCTTGTACATCTCTTTTTTCTGAAAGATGCCACCCTCTTGGACTTTGTTGATTCCCTTGAGGTACTTGAAAGTTTCTATCATGTCCCCCTTCTCCCTCCTCTCTTCGAGTCGAGGGTATACATATTAAGATCCTTTAATCTCTCTTCATATGTCTTCTGGTGCAGACCCCGCACCATTTAGTTACCCTTCTCTGGACAGCCTCCATCCTGTCTATGTCCTTGTGGAGATGGGGTCTCCAGAACTGTATGCAGTACTCCAGATGGGGTCTCATCAACTGTCTGTACAGAGGGTAACAAGTTCCAGTTTTCTACTGGTGATGCCTCTCCCTATGCATTCCAGTATCCCCCCAGCCCTCCTTACTGCCTTCTCACATTGCTTGCCCACCTTAAGGTCATCTGATATGACTACCCCCAGGTTCCTTTCCATTTTTGTTGTTGTTAGTATCTCACCCTCCATTGTGTACTCTTCCCCTGGGTTTTTGTTTCCCAGGTGCATTACATTGCCAATGGTTTAATGAGAATGCTCTGCTTCTTATTACTTCTAAAACTAAGTCCATGCTGTCTGGGACTCAATATCAAATGAGTAAAAAACCTAGTTAATTAATCATAATGATAAGGGTACCCCTTTGGAACAAGTGTTTGAATTTAAATATCTAGGGGTCATCAAGAAACAGTGCAATTGTTTTCGACATCATTAGTATGAATCTATTCCCTCTGTATCACTTCTAGCCTGTCCCTTCCTGTATCCGTGGCATATGATCCTGTAGCATTCCTCCCACTAATCGCCTTCCATCTCCATTAACCTCTCTATATGTTCTGCAATCCTACTCTTAATGTTACAGGTCTTCGTACCCTGATAATTAGTGCCATGCCCATCGCCCCCTCCTATGCTTCTCACCTTTAACACTACCTAATTTCACCTTCACTCCCCCTCTTTCTCATCCCTCCCCCCATTTAATTCCTCTCCTTTTCTAAAAATCCACCACCCATTACCTGCCCACACTCATCGTCATCTACTTCCTTCCCCCTCTGACAAATTCCTTACAATACAATTATGTACTTAATTTGCTACCTTCACATTCTCCACAACCAAATTCATAATCCCTTTTTTATCTTATATACATGTGAATTATGTGAATATATAAAATATTGTCAATGTATCATGCCTATCCTCACACGTGTTACGTGTTGGCATCTTAATGACTTGTATTACCTCATCTTTTATTGTATTTCTTGTTTTGTCCCATGTTTATGTAACTGACCTTGACCTAACCAGGTCCATCTTGCAAATGAGTGCTGCTCAATGATGTTCACCTGGATAAATAAAGATTCTGATTGCTTGATCTTTGACCCTTGTTTATCCTTCTAGGAACAAGTCAGAAGTGTATGTCATCGGATTAATCAAAAGACTGGTGTTCTATATAAGTTTAAGCAATTTTTCACTACCGATACCAGGAAAGTTATTGCCGTTGCTTTACTCCTTCCACATTTGGATTACATGGGAAGTTTGTACTGTAAGTTGTCAGGTCAGGAAACTCATGCATTACATAGAAACATATTCCTGCTTCCCCCCCAGCCTCCCATGTGGCACGGAATCGAAGGCCTTGCTGAAGTCTAAGTACAGGACATCCACTGTATGGCCCTTGTCCAGTTCCCTGGTTACCCAATCATAGTACTCAATCAGGTTTGTATGGCAGGATCTGCTCAAGACAAACCCGTGTTGTTGCCAGTCCTGGAGACCATTGTCCTCCAAAAATGTCACCAGCTTCTCGTTAAGGATTGTCTCCATGAGCTTTCTCACAATTGATGTGAGGCTCACTGGTCTGTAGTTACCTGGATCATCCTTTGGGCCACCTTTGTGAATGGGCACCACATGGGCCAACCTCCAATCCTGTGGCATGCATTATTCTCTCCCAGATGATACAGTTTTATTCACCAGCCACCCTGACCTCACAACTCTAGAACAATACCTGCAGACTAATTTCTATAGTATCAAAAATTGGTTCCTCAATGCAAAATTACTGTTAAATCATAAAAAAAAACTAAGACAATGTTATTCGTCTCAGCTCACAATAAGTACAAATTCTTCACAATTTCTATAAAAAATAAACAAAACGAGCCTCTTGAGATGGTAAAACATTTTAAATACCTTGGTGTCACCCTGGATAGCTCCCTTTCTTACTCTTTACACATTGACCAGGTCGCCAGGAATGCTAGCTGTAAAATTGTCCAGCTCTACAGGCACCGGCACTGCCTTAATGAAACAGCTCTTAAACTCACTATCACAAGCTCTGTCTTCTCTGTGGTAGACTATAGCCTTGTCATTTACAGTTCTGCCTTTGAAACAACCCTCAAAAGGATTGCCATCACATTGAACAAAGCCTGCAGATTACTCCTTGGCGCACCATGCTTGACCCACACTTGTGCTCTCTATTTTCAAATGGGCTGGCTAGAGCTAGGAAGCAGGATATACTACCACACATGTCTCCTTACCAAAAAGCCCATCCTTGGCCTGGTAATGCCTAGCGATCAGATGATGCTGTGCCCTGCTGTTTCAGCAAGAACAGCTAGAGCCACTACAAGCAACTCCTTTAAGTTCCCATTCCACCATACCTCACAAGGCCAGAGATCTCGCTGTTACCGGGCTCCACTCTAGCTAAATTTACTTCCCATGGACCTACTCGACAAACCTAAAATTGGTCCATTTAAATCAAAACTCCGCACTTACCTTTCCAATCAGATGAATTGTTCCTGTTTCCCATGACCCGTCACTGGCTCTTAAGTGTGAGCCAAAACTCCGAGCTCTAATCCCACCCCCTTCAAGTTGCCTTACTCTGTCCCCTTCACCTCTCTTCCTCCTCCTTCTTCCCTCCCTCTTCTCCAGTCTTATTCCCTCCTCTCCTCCTCCCATTCAACCTCCCCCTTCCCCTCCCAATCTCCTCTCTTCTTTCCTTCCCTATGCCTCCACCTACCTAGCTTTCCTTCCTCCACTCCCCCCAACAGTGGCTTCCAGCTTGCTGGTTTCCTGTAATAGACCTCAGATCTTCTATCGAGCTCATTTCTCTCTATTCTGTCTCCTCTCCCATCATTCCTCCACCCCCAAGCAATGGCTTCCAGCTTTGCTGGTTTCCTGCTATTTCAACCTCTTATTCCTGTTGAGCTTCTTTTCCTCTATATTGAACCCACTCCTTTTTTTTATGATTATCAACAGTACCAGCTTTGTATTCATTTAATTGTCTACTTAATTCATATGTTATTTGTATGTAACATCTATTATTGTACTTGAACTGTCTTTGATGTGGAACCTTTGTAAATGAGCTTTAGCTTAAAGGTTGTAATCTGAGACTTCAATAAATAAATAAAAAAGATTTAATGATTAACCAGTTAACTGGGAGTTTAAAATTACCGTTGCAGGCCTGATCTTGCATTGCCTACGGTATGTAGAGGTGGTGCACAATTTAAATAAATTCAAACCCCGGTGAGTTTTTGCTACTGTGCTAGCATTCACAGCCCAAATATTTGTATTCCACAAATAGGGGATTCCAAGGGTAGTTCCAAACATAATCCACAAAGAGGTGAATGCTTCCTGGACCAGCAAAGTAATCATGGATCCTAAAAACTGAAAAATGTGGACAGCATGGATCTCTGCAGTTCCAGAGGTGGATGACCAGCAGGTGTGTAGCTTCTCGAAGGATCCTCCAGACGTCAACGGCAAATGGTCACAGTGGGCTGAGCAAGATGATGCTGAAGTCTTCCCATTGCAGCAGGAATGAACAGTCTTGAACAATGGCAAATATTTAAGAAACACCGGAAAGCTTTCTGGTAACTTTAATTATTTTACATCTAAACTGGAATTGCTACCACTACATTACAGATACAGGGCTACTCTGGCTAGCAAGCCAGACCAGCAGTAGAAACTTACAAAAGAAGCTAAGATCCTGAATAAGATCCCTTATCCCCCCAACGACTTGGCCACAATGACACACGTGTTTGTTTCTTTGAGACTCAACTGCTGTAATGCACTCTCCCTCGGAGTCACAGGGGGTGCAATGCAGAACCTGCAGCTGCTGCAGAATGCTGCAGCCCAGCTATTTATGGGCCTCTTGAGATCCTGTCATATTATGCCGGGGCTGTGCGAACTGCACTGGCTGCTGGTCTACTGGTGCAGCTCCTTTAAAATAGGTCTGCTGACCTAGAAGGCCCTGCACAGGCTGGGTCCAGGTTACCTGAGAGAGCTTCTGCATCCCTATGCCCCTTGATGCTCTCTCTCTCTGGTTAATGGGGAAGGGTCTCCTGGAGGTCCCCAGAATGAGACTGAAGTCTTTGGGGGATCGGGCCTTCGAGGTGGCCTCACCGATCCTCTGGAACTCTCTGCCAGGGTACCTGAGGGAGGCTCCTTCCCTAGATATATTTAAAAGAAAGCTAAAGTATTTCTTCTTTCAACATGCCTTCTGGGACTAAGTAAAATTTAAGCTATGATTAGGAGCCTTACTGTCTAGACTTGCAAGATATTTATTGTGAGAGTGTGTTATTTATAGGACAGTGTGAACTTTGGAAAGTTTTACCTCGTGAACTTTCTGAGTAGAACCCAAAAAAGTTCTACCTGGTTCTACCAGGTGGAACTTAGTAGAATTGGGTTCTACCAGGTAGAACTGGGTTCTGCCAGTAATAACCAGGTTCTACAGGTATAACCTGGTTCTACCTAGTTAAGAAATCCACAGATGTGTTGTTTTTGCATGTTTGGTGTAATAGGGTCTGTAACCCCCCCCCCCACCATTTAATGTTTCTGTACTCCTGGATAGCGTTCAGAATCCTGGAGTAGTATTGGATTCGAGGCAGAGATGTTGTTTGGTCACTGGGACTGTAAATATCTTTCTCAAAATCTGTTGCAACAGTGTCTCCTTTTCTCTGTCTGTACTTTCCCTGTTGTCTCTTTTATTCTTTGTTTCCCCTACCATAGGGTGGCCTCCTATGTGTAGTCTTACTATCACTAGCTTTTCCTTTCTTTTTCCTGCAATATTTTAAGTCCCATGCCGCTCAGAAACTCTGGTACTCAGAAATTGTGTTTGGTGCTCAGAAAAGCCATTATTTTCATTAAAGTTGCTTTCAGATATAGCACATTAAGTGCTGCACAACTATCTTGAATGTCTGACTGTGCAATTGTGCGATCGTGCGACTGTGCAATCATGCGCAGATGCCGAAATCGCATCAAAATGCTACTTTTATCAAAATAATGAAAATGAAATAGTTCTTGCTTTCCCTGGCTAGTGCTAGCATTTTTAGTAAGAAAGACACCCCTGGTTCACTTCTTAGGGGGCTACAAGTGAAATTACTGCTGCTGTAAGCCCTATACTAGCAATGCAAGTTAAAGCAGTGTCCTGTTGTTTTCAATTGTAGCCATTATGCCCAGCTGCTTAGACAAGCCTGTAATTAAAAGATTTAAGCTAGTATAGCTGGTAAAACCCACATTACTTCTGCTTAATTGCTGCAGCATTGAAAGACAGACTTGTTCTGCTGAGTTGTTTGAAAATAATGTTTCTATTGGGTTTAAAGTGAAATAAATGAAACTTACTTTCAGTGAGTATTTGTGTAACGAGGCTTCAGACCCTTCCCTCAGCGGTTCGTGTTTGTTATAGAGCCGGCCGGCCCCTTCATCCCCCTTTTTATAATGAATGCTGTTGGGAGGAGCCTGGAATACACAAAAATATTGTACAATAAAAGATATAAAGAGTTTTTCTGTTTGCTTTAAAGCTGGTTATGACTTATTTAACTAAAGAATATTTATTTTAGTTTTGTTAATGTATTTAAAGCTGTATTTACAAGTTAAAGTTCTGTTTGGGAGGAGTTAGCCCTGTCATGTGACCCTCCTTCTGTATAAAAGAGAGGATTTCAAGTGTCTAGATCAGAGTGTGGCTGGAAGGAGTTCCTGACAGATGCCTAGCTGCCTTCTAGGTATGGTTCCTGTGGAGATGAAAACTGCTGGAATATTATAGTTTATTTGTATTTTTATTTATTATTCGCACTAAGTCCGTTTATGTTCGCCTGCTTAAAGGAATAAATTCATTTTGGTTTCTTCACATCCTGACTGCTTTCTGGACTCCTTTTTGATCCCACATGTACATTTAGGAAAGTACATGTGTGACAGGGAGATCCTGTCAATCTTGAGGCCTGACCTTTCTTAAATCTGTTGCAACAGTTCTTCTGTTTCTTAGCCTAATTTATCCTTTACAATTTCTAGTCTATAAGGTTGGCCACCTATGCCCCCCCCCTTGACTATGCTATAGTGTCCTCTTTAATTTTCCTTTTCCCTCTCAGGTCCTCGTACAGGGAGGTTATTGTGGTGACCTCCGAGCTTATATAAAACAACAGGCTGTGCTTATCATTGTTGGATTTAGTATGTAATAGCACTATGTCATAAAATACCTTGATGTATATACCTTATGTTTATGAAACTTGTAAATGTTGAAAATACCATGGCATTAGGTGTTTTTCATAAAGGTAAAAAGTACTAGGTGCTTGTATTATAGAAATTAAGTTGGCTGTGTTGTTAAATGCATGTAAATTGATACCATGCATTCCTGCTGAAAACTGAGTCGATCTGAAATTTCATGGTGATTTGCATATATCCCATGATGCTGTGCATTATGGAAGTATGTGTGATGTTGTGTTTCTTTGAAACTTGGCTTATTACCAATGCCTTTTGGGGTAACCCTTGTTTCAGTGCTTCTGCACCGAGGTTCTTTGTAGCTTATTTTTTTTTTCTTTTTGAGCCCCCACCACCCCAGAAAACAAGGCAACCATAGGGATGAAGGGTTTTCACTGAAATGTTAAGATCAGTAGATCAGTGAGTGCTGAAAAATGCAGAGGAAGGGCATGCATAGTCTGTTGCTGCAAACTGATGTATTGAAGAAGGAATATGCTACTGCTGAAGATTATCTGCTGTGATTGTGTGTTGCAACTGAAGTTCTGTGTCCGGACCATCTTGTTATCCCATAACCCCTCCACAGACTTCATGTCACAAGTAGAATTATTTGCTGGAAATGTCTGGACTGGCCTAAGAAGGACATTTTCTGGTGGATATTGCCTAGATATCCCAGGTGGACCAATGCAACAGGAGTTGCCAGAGGAGAACCCAGAGAAGAAAGTCTGTGGAGTTCTGACCAGAACCATGGCTGAGACAGAGAGAAGCTGCTGCCTGGACTGGACCTGGAGCTCAGAGGAAAGCCAAGCCTGAAGATGAAGAGATGCAAAGGGATGAGAAACTACTGTGGGGTCAAGGCAGACCGACTACACAGAGAGGCGGAATACTGGTGCCAGGTGCTCAATATGGCCCTGCCAGAGATTTTGGATAAAGAATCAGAGGAATACCCCCTGACTGAGCAGGATTTTCCTTTGTTGCCTTTGTTCCCAGGATGTTACCTATTGACAGTTGAAGATGCAAGTATGGAACTTAAATGTGAGACCCCAAGTAAGATTGTGCCTAGTGATATTGTGCTGGGGTTGAAGGCTCCAAGCAAGCAAGAAGAAGCCTGTGAGGCTGAAGGGACTTTTTCTTGTATTGCTACAGCTAAATCTATTAACAGTTTTGACTAGGTTATACTGCAGGCTAAAGATGCTAATGTTGCCAAAATGTTACAATATGTTAAGATCAAGGAGATGGTACATGTGTTTATTTTTTTTAAGGAAAACCTGCAAAGGAGCAGGTGGGTGGAAAATGGATTTGAACCATTGTTGGGGTAACACCTAGAGGCCCGGATATTCAAACTGCGCCAGGCTGTGGCGCAAGCCTGGGCGCAGCTAAACTTGGTTGCACAGGGGTGTCACCTGGGCGATATTCAACAGAGCTGCGCTATGGCTTAGCAGCTTTAAATATCACACCCTGACCACCCCCACTGTGCACAGCACAGTGGCACTGCGCCAGTGCAAGTGGCCAGAGTGGAGCATGGAGATGCGCTAGCACAAGTGCCATTGCGCCATTCACAGCACCTGCGATATTCAAAAGGGGACATGCAAATGGGGCCATAATTTATGCAAGGTGCACATGGGGCCATTTGCATGTCATTATGGCCCCATTTGCATCCCATTAGCATGCAGGTGCGCCGATCCCCAACGACTTGCACCTGGCACCCTGCCAGGCAGCAGCCGTCGGGACCAAGACCCCTGCAGCCCGAATCATGGCAGTTGTCTAAAAAGAAACTCGCCTAATATCCCTGGTGGTCCAGTGGACCACTATGTGCTCGATCGTGAGCATCGGGTATAATAAACCCCGTCCAATATCCCTGGTGGTCCAGTGGACTGAGTGCTGCCCGATTGCGGGCATCTGAATAAATAAAAAAGTCCTCATATCCCTGGTGGTCCAGTGGACGATCCACTGCCCGATCATGGGCTCTGTATAAATCACCCCTGGCCAATATCACTGGTGGTCCAGTGATTGACGCTGCCCGGGCATCTGTAATACCCCTGTCGTTATCTTGCGGTCCAGTACACTCTGTTCGAGTCGAGGCATCTGTAAACATAAAACGCCCCATACCCTGTGGTCTAGGTACCCCTCCCACCCGCCCACTGAGCCCCACCGCCCACTCCCTCTGGGTCAGCCGGGCGGGCGGCAGCACTTCACCACCTGCGCCCCTCCGCCCACCGATTGAGAGTTCGTGGTTGCCGCCCATTGGTTCACAGCGTGAACCAATGGTGTGCAGCCTATAGCATACTATTATTCCAGATATGTGAATGATTCATTCAATATCTGACTGTGTAGTAGTAGTTGTTGCACGCTCATTGGCTCACGCCGTGAACCATTGGGCGGCAGCCCTACCGAGCTGTCAGTCGGCAGGTGGTGGGGCAGCAGGCGGTGGGGTGCTGCCGCCTGCTGGCTGACCAGGAGGGAGCGGGCGTGGGGCTTAGTGGGTGGGTGGGGAGGGGGTCTCTAGACTACCAGGTAATAGGACATTTTTTATATTTTACAGATGCCCACAGTCGGGCAGAGTGCAGTCCACTGGACCACCAGGGATATTGGCCAGGGGGGTGATTTAAACAGATGCCAATGATTGGGCAGCGATCAGTCCACTGGACCACCAGGGATATTAGATGAGGATGTCTGTTTTTAGACAAATGCCCGCGATCAGGCACATAGCGGTCCACTGGACCATGAGGAATATAGGATGGGGGTTTATTTAACCAGATGCCCATGATCGGGCAGCACTTGGTCCACTGGACCACCAAGGATATTGGACGGAGGGTTTATTTAAACAGATGCCCGCGATGGGGCATGGGAGGGTGCTGTCAGGTGCGGCAGGAACTCGGGTGGCCACCCACAGGTGGCAGCTGCTGTGTTGTGCCCTGCAATGCAGCAGCTCACCTGTGGGTGGCCATCATTTTTTCCTTTTTCTTTGGCTTAACTTTGTGCAGGCGAGGTAGGGCTGCGATGTACGACTCTCCACAACCCAGGCTGAATGTCGGGCTGTGCAGGTTATGCATAGAATGCTCCCCACCTGTGCCTGCATGCGACTACTGATAAACGGCACATCGGGTTGTGGCGCACTTTTCCTTTCGAGATGTCGCACCACAGCACTTCAGTGGGTTGCGTATGGTGCAACACTGTTGTGCCTTGCGCAACCCTTTTGAATATCTGGGCTAGAGTGTCTACCCTCAGGTGTCTGTATCAGTAGGAATCGAAATTAATGAATCAGAAGACATAGTGGGTTTATGTAGAGGGGTTGAACCTATGAATGGGCTCCTGCTTAAAACTGACATGTCTGGTGGAGTTGGAGCAGGTAATTACTCACCCCAGAGAAAGTCTTTTTATGGTACTGGACTTTACAACTGTTAAGATTTTCGGTTAAGAAATATGACATACTTTCCCTAAAAGGAGATAGAGCAGTAAAGATACCATTAGTCTCTGTTGAGAAATGTGTTAATGCCTCAGGGTAAAGAATGATGATATCCACTATGTTTATGATAGAGTGTTTATTGTTAATAGGGACCCTGAGACAGAGCTTCTGAAGATGGATGAGTGGAAGCTCCATCCCTTCCCAGGACAGGAAGGTGGTAAGCAGTCTGAGATAACTGCTTCCCTCTTAAGGTGGGGAATATGTGACAGGGAGATCCTGCCACTCTTGAGGACTGACCTTTCTTAAATCTGTTGCAGCAGTTCTTCTGTTTCTTAGCCTAATCTATCCATTACAATTTCTAGTCTATAAGATTGGCCACCTATGCCCCCCCTTCCTCTTTCTTGACTATGTTTTAGTGTCCTCTTTAATTTTCCTTTTCCCTCTCAGGTCCTTGTACAGGGAGGTTATTGTGCTGACCTCCGAGCTTATGTAAAACAACAGGCTGTGTTTATCATTGTTGGATTTAGTATGTAATAGCACTATGTCATAAAATACCTTGATGTATATACCTTACGTTTATGAAACTTGTAAATGTTGAAAATACCATGGCATTAGGTGTTTTTCATAAAGGTAAAAAGTACTAGGTGACTGTATTATAGAAATTTAGTTGGTTGTGTTGTTAAATGCATGTAAATCGGTACCATGCATTCCTGCTGTAAAAGTGAGACAATCTGAAATTTCATGGTGATTTGCATATATCCCATGATGCTGTGCATTAGGGAAGTATGTGTGATGTTGCGTCTCTTTGAAACTTGGTTTATTGCCAATGCCCTTTGGGGTAACCCTTGTTTCAGTGCTTCTGCACTGAGGTTCTTTGTCTGTAGCTTGTTTTTTTTTTTTTTCTTTTTGAGCCCCCACTACCCAAGCAAACAAGGCAACCATAGGGATGAAGGATTTTCACTGAAAAATTTAGATCAGTAGATCAGTGAGTCAGTAGGTGCTGACAAATGCAAAGGAAGGACATACATAGTCTGTTGCTGCAAACTGATGTATTGAAGAAGGAATATGCCATTGCTGAAGGTTATCTGCTGTATTTTGAACAAACATCACACAGAGATTGTGTGTTGAAACTGAACTTTGGTGTCGGGACCATCTGTTATCCCACAACCCCTTCACAACATACTAGTACTAAGTACTACTATGTAGTACTAAGAATGGTATGTACTGCAAAGCTTTGGTGCATAGATTCTGTCTCAGTGCTCCAAAGCTTTGCAAAACTTATTATTCTTAAAGTTGAATCTTTGTACTACATGTACGTTCCCAAACATGCAAAATAAAATATGTGGGATTTTTTTATACTCGAGTAGAACCAGGTAGAACTTGGTAATATATTTTAGAACCTGGTTATACCCAGTAGATGCTGTAAAATAGCATTGAAACAGATTTAGCAAGCGATAAAGGTCAGGGATGATATATGATTCACATATCATTCCTGATAACTTTTGCTTGTTAAATCTTGTTGCGTCCCAAAGGGTTAACTCCCTGAGCTGCACCCTGTTACAATAATTTTAATTCTTTCACCACTGTTATACCCAGGTGTCGCATGATAGGCCTATATCCATTTATGTGGGTTCATATTGTATATGCTGTAATATACTTCAGAATTAAGACAGTGACTCTTTAAAAGGCTTTAGGAATGAACTTACAAAAATAGCTTTAATTGTTCCAATTGCTGGGAGGGATCTGGTACATCTCCAGACAATGGATACAAGAATATATCGCACAGAAAATCATACCTCTTAGAGAAAGCTGGGTATCTAGCATTCCATGACAGAAAGAGGTCAGGGGGTAAGCCAAATACATAGACCAGATGTCACTGGGGTTGACATGGAATCACAGTGACACCTACAGGGAAAGGTACACTGTTGCACCCCATCACACTGTGGGTGGGGCTTGAAAATGACCAACATGTATTTATGAGACACACATTTTGAACTCAGAGCAGTTAAATAGTGTTTAGGTTGGAGTCAGGTTGTCTGGCCCAGCTGGCATATACTTTTACACCAGAAAGTATATGTGTAGGCCTGAAAAAATCTCTAAAACCAGACCTGAGTTTGTGGGAATTAGACTCTTCACATACTGAACAGAAAATTCAGATTTTTAAGTCAGAAGTTTGGAAACCAAGACTTTTCACCAAGAAAGCTCCTGAAAACTTGTTTGTAAAAGAGACATTCAGAAGAGCTGACTTGGAATAAACACTTGCTACAGAACTGTTACTTAAGGGCTCATCTCTGCAAGGACATTTAAAATATTGCCTGGACTCTAACACCAAAACACGGTATAGTGTAGAATAACACTGTCTAGTTGTAAACCATCCAGTTTACTTTTGTTATTGTCTGCATTTCAAAGTTCTTCCGAACTGTAGACTTTTCTGTATTGCTTTTATTTTAAGTAAACATTTATGATTTTCTTATCAGTTCTGCCTGGGGTCTGATTGTGTGATTTAACATTTTAACAGAAGGTTTTTGGAAAAACAGTTGCACGGCTATTCAAAGGGGTTGTGCCCCGGTGGGATATTGATGAGGCTGCCTGGCGCAGTGCAAATCCTGATGTTCACACACTTCATTCACATATTTGGGACTATCTAGTACAGTATTGTCTGCAAGCCCATTGGTCCACACTGGGGACCAAGGGGCTTACAGACCATACTGTACCTGTCATTCGGCGGGCGGGCAGGTGGTATATGGGGCAGCGGTGGGCAAGGGATTTGGTGTGGGTGGGAGGGTGGGGTGCCACTGGATCACCAGGGCATATCTCTACAGCAGATCACCATGATCGCAGCAACAGGCGGGGGGGTTCTACTAGCCACCAGGGAAGTCAATTTTTTCATATATCAGGTGGGAGGGGGGACCAGTAGACCACCAGGGTTGGTCTTTCATTACATTTATCGGGGGCTGGGGGACCACTAGACCACCACGGATTGTGTGGTTTACAGTTACACGATCGTGGCTACATGGCGGGGGATGCCCCGGGATACTCACTACACACGTCATGCTGTGCAGGGTGCCAGGCGCAAGTTGCCGGGCTGCCCTGTGCAAGGCATGCAAATGGAGCCATAATGACATGCAAGTGGCCCCATTTGCACCTTGCATATATTATGGCCTCATTTGCACGTCCTCTGCTGAATATCGCGGGTGATGCACCTAGCACAACTGCACTTGCGCTGGTGCAACCCCGTGCTCCCTATCCGTGGCTTGTACCGGTGCAGTGCCACTGCACCATGTGCACTATGTGCACTGACCGTGCCATATTCAATGGTGCTGTGCCATGGCGCATCACCGTTGAATATCACCTGGGCCTGGCACCAGCGCATCACAGTTGTGCTGCGCTCAGGCTTGCACCACTGCCTAACACAGTCTGAATATCCTGGCCTGTGTGCCTTGACAGACAGTACTGCTTGGCTATCGTATAAAACTACTTAGACAAGACATAGCCAGTGGCCATGGTGGGATTCATATACTAAAAGTAATGCAGAGTAAAGGGAACTCGAAACTACAGAATCCACCCTCCCACTGGGAAAAGGAAGGCTGGTAAGTCTTCCGGAAACCCTTACTCCTGCTCTTGAGTTCTTAAAAAGTGAGATTCTCTCTGTAAACAGGAGGTCCTACTCTGCTGCCCAAGGTTTGGTGGCCTGGGGCTCATGATAGATTTGATGCCAGCTACTGGGATTTTGAACAGTCTTGCAAAACCATCACACAATCAAGGCCCCAATTTGGAAAGGGGAAAAATAAATTTGTTTGCAGACTATAGACCATATCCTGTTTGAATTTTTTTTTTTGAATAGAGTAGTGTAGATAGAAGAATGTTTTTTCAGTACAGCAATGAACTTGAAACAACTGAGGAAGATCTGTGGGGAGAAGGGCAATTCTAGTGAATACAAAAATAAAAGGAAACTCATGGAGGTCCTTCCGGCAGCTGAGATGGAGGAAGTGCTACCCCACTCAGTGCCAGAGGTGATGACTTCAGAGGTCCAGATCCCAGAGGAGAAGGAGCCATCTACAGACCAAGAACTGGAGCTGAGGAGGCTGTGGACACAGGAAAAACAGCTCAAAAATGAACAAAAGAGGTTCAAGATGGAAATGGAGGAATGATGGCAACAGAGAGATGAACGACAGCAACAGAAGCCGAAGAACGGCAGTGCCAGGTGGTGGTGGTGGAAGAAAGGCAGTGCCAGGCGGAGGCGGAGGTGGAAGAACAACAGTGCCAGAGGGAACATGAGCTGAAAAAGCTGACGCTCCAACTGACAACAACCCCTGAGTAGGTAAGTGGTTGAGTTGGGTTTGAACCTCCAGGACTTGGGGGGGGGGGGCATGGCCAGCAGCTGAGCTGAGAGCAGCTTCTCCACACGGCTCTAGACAGAAATAGATTATTATATCAAAATATCTTTTGAACGCTACAAAACTACTCATAAATAACATCAGTTAACAATACAACTTCTGAGCTATCGAACAATCTAAAATTGGTGGCTGTAGTGAGACTAAAACTGGAATATGGTTCATGGGAACAAGGTGGGAGCCAATATGGAGGGAGCTTGTCAGAAAGACGCAAGGGCAGGCGGCAGCAAGGAACAGCAACTCGGTGAAAGGGAACAAGGTCAAACACAGCCATCCAGTGCAGTACTTCTACGAGCCATCCAGTGTCTGGACCACAAGATGGAGGAATTTAATTCAGAACTAAAAATATAAAATACGAAAGTGGGAACCCTGGCTGAAGACACCAAAGGAGCAACAAATACAGCAGAAAAAGCCTTAAGTGTTGCATCAGGATTTACCAAGGAAAATTGACTTTTACGCCAAAGACTGGAGAAGCTAGAAAATGAAGTTTGCGCACATAATATCTATGTGATGGGCTTGCCTGAGGGGACAGAGGGAGAACATCCTAAAACATTCATGAAGGACTGGTTAAAAAACTTGTTAAATTTAGAAGAGGACATAGACACTGTTAAACTTTACCGGATCTCGACACGTGGCAGCAGGCCCCAAGTGGCTACCGGAGAGCCTATTCCGTGTACATTTATGGTGGAATTATTTACATCAGAGGAGAGAGATCGGATCCTCCGGCAGGCCAAAAACCATAGCCCACTCTAATGGGAAGATACGAGGGTGCACCTATTCCCAGACTTAAGTTATGCCACCAGAACATAAGAGTTTTGATGGCATCAGAGATCGCCTCGGGTGCTGGGAATCCATCATGTTCATCTCATGCCCGCAAGTCTGAGAATTCTCTGTGGCGGCAAAAATTATCAGTTTTCTGGTGCGACGGAGGCAGTTAAACTTCTCAAAAAAGATTGAGACTCAATTTTCAGTTCGGGGCACCAACTCGGATACAGACGGCGATGAAGCAGCCTGCAGTTAAAACAGGAGTCCACGTAATATGGCCTGATTGAGAGTTTGGGTCAGAGAGGCACGTGCACCAGACATTTCCATCATCGGAGAGACTATTTTACAACTGGTTGACCTATCTTTTATGTAATGTATTACTTGTTTTGAGAGCCATCTCATGTTTTTTTGGGGGGCTACCAGATCACGTTGAGGAATCTTATATAGCGTCCCAAAAAAAAATGCAAAATGGTTATCTCCTACACAGCTTACAACCTCCTCTCTGTAATGTGTCACCTCAGACTTTTGCCTGTGCCCATTACCAGTTTTGGACAGTGGATTTATGTTCAGAGCCAGTCAGTCTTACACTGCACTGCCTACTTAAGACTGCCATATATGGGGAGGAAGGACTGATAATGGAATATAGAACTGTAATGCCAAGGAATTATGACAGCTGAATGCCTTATTTTTGTTGGATTGAAAAATACATATTGGATTAAAAAATACATATGGAGCAGTTTGATGTTAAATGCAAGTAGCGTTGTTTAAATGACATTCATTGTTACACGTGGTCTGTGTTCTGTTCTGAATCTGTCTGGGGAAGTGATGCTTAAACATTTTTTTTTTTACCCCAAAGTTTGCAGGGAGGGACACTTAACCCTTTAACACGGAGCACAAATTTGTTTGAAAATATCTTATGTCCTAGCTCATGGCTACAGTGGCCTATGTTGGACTAATTGATGTGGACATTATTACTTCTATGAAACATGGACTAAGTTGAAATATGGTAAAGATAAGCTAACCCCCACGTGGAGTAACTCAGTATAGGGGTGATTTTGTTTGAAGAGTTGCTGTTAAAATGTTGTGCATGCTTAGTGCAAGTTTATTATGCTAACATGCCTGCCTGTACGTGGATGTATGTAATGTACTCAGGGGTGTAGCTACAAGGGTGCAGGGGGTGTAGCGGCACCCGGGCCCACGAGGTTTGAGGGGCCCAAATCATAATTTTGATGTTTATTTAAAACTGGGGAGGGGCCCTGTAACATCGCCTTGCACCCAGGCCCTCTGGGAATTTGCTACGCTACTGAATGTACTTTTACATAAAATGAATAAAAAGAACCTCCAGGACTAGGGTACAAGTTAAATTCAAAATTAATGGCCGAGTTTAAAGAGGGGAAGATATGGACGTGTTTTTAAATTCATTTGAAAAGGTCTGCATCCAGGCCAATCTTCCCAAAGAGACCTGGAGCTTTCACCTGTCTCCACTACTTATTGGCAGGGGGAGGGAAGCATTGGGCAGATAGACAATGTTGAAAGTAAAGATTTTGACAAGTTGAAAACTGCTTTATTAAAAAAAATATGATCTGAACCCTGATGCATACAGAGCAAAGTTCCGGAAACTCCAAAAGGGGCCGGAAATGAGCTTTAAGGAGGTAGCCACAAAACAGCATAATATTTAAAACATTGGTGGGAGAGGGTGAAAGCAGATTCTGTTAAAGCTATTGAAGTGGTGGTATTGCTTAAACAGTTTTATTGTAGACCTGAGTATTTGATTATTGGATTACCCTATGCCATTTGGAAGCTGACTCTGACTTGTTTTTGCATTTCGGTCTGTGGCTCAGTGGAGGGCCTGTGACTGGGAGAGATGGATTGTTTCATGGTGGTCTCTCCCCCTTCTTGCAATCGTGTGATAAATAAGTTTTATTTTGCTGTTCTTTTTTTTCTGTCTGCTGGTTTTCCCCCCACTGCGTGAGAGAAGGTGGGGGTGATTCATGTGGAACTCTGAACTGGAGTAGTGAGAGGACTCTGGTCCAGTATACTCTTCTTCCCCATTGTGTGAGAGGCAGTGGGGTGACTTTTCTTGGACAACTAAGCTGGAGTTGTGAGAGAACTCCAGTGTACCATATTTGCATTAGATTTTGCATTTTTTAATTCTATAAAGTTTCTTTTTGTAGGGGAGTTTATTTTTGAGTTAAATATTGTTATTAGTTGGAAATTTAGGGGAAGGTAGGCACTCTTTGTAGGATCAGTAGTGTTGTTTTATACTCTTTTACGAGGTGCGGTAATATGGGTTATTATTGATAGAAGATGTGTTGGCCTATTGCTCTCCCAGTCAGGCACTACTCCCCCGCCGAACTCTGGGACCTCTGGCCCTTCTATTCTCTTCCTCTGCCAGCAGTGGTTTATAACCGTTGCAGGGCTTTAGGTATTGTTATTAAAAAACAGAGGTGGACCGGGGTTCTGGACTCCAGAGGGGGGGAGCAGGGTGGCCATATCAGGGTTGTATAGTCCAGGAGATGCCCTGGGGCAAACTGGTCTCTAGATCGTGGTCCACCATGTCTGGTTACCATACCCAAGGGCTCCTGTACTTCTGGGCAGATAACTCGGTCAGCCCTGGAACCCTATCCAACTCAAGTGGTGTTATGTAATGCCAGGTCTGTTAGGAACAAGACAGCAATTATTGCTGATCTTGTTGAGACAACAGACCTGGCTTGCATCACCGAAACCTGGCTTGATGACAACGCGGGTCCCATTTTGGAAGCGGCGGTCCCAGCCGGGTTTTCGGTGATATACCACTCGAGATCAGACCGCAGGGGCAGCTGGGTGGCTATCTGTTTTAGATCAGAATTGGGCCTTACTGGTGTACTATTTGAGGTGGCCAGATCATTTGAGTCTACTGTAGTAGCAGGTGTGGGCTGCAGGATCACTCTCATCTACCGTCCACCTGGGAGTGAGAAATTGTTCCTGCAGGAAGTGGCAGACTTCATCGATGCGGCATTGGAGTCACCCAGGCTGATGGTCCTTTGTGACTTCAATGCTTGGGTCAACAATGAACTCTTGTAGTTTGGTCAAGACTTCCTCCAACTTATGTCTTCATTGGGGTTCACACAGGTAGTTGCCTCTGCTACTCATAATCAGGGTCACTCACTTGATCTGGTCTTCCTCCTGGGGACCGAGTCCTTCGACCTGGTGGTTAAGCCAGTCATCTGGTCCGACCACTACATAGTAAGATTCAATTTCCAGCCCCCCCTTATAGGCCTGCCCCTGTGGAGATGGTGAGATACTGTCCATTGAGGGGTGTAACCCCGGAAGGTCTTTTGGCTGTGTTAGACCTATCAGCTGTTCCGAGGGCAGGCGAGGATCCATAGAATCTAGTTCTGGCTTATAATAAGGCTATTACTGAGCCCCAATACCTGTTCATCCTCTCTCTCTGTGCTTGATCCCCCTGGCTTGATGGGATCTTGAGGGAGTTGAGATGTGTAGGATGAAGGTTAGAGCATCGCTGGCAGAGAACGGCCCTTGATGCCGACCACTTCAGATTGATAGACCATTATCAAAGCTATCAATCAGCAATCACACGTAAGAAGGCAAAGTTTGTGTCTGGTAAGATTGATGCTGCTGCTCAAAATTGACCAGTTCAGCTCTTTCGAACCATGGGCAGGTTGTGCTACCCAACCTGTCTACAGGTTTGAGGAGCATTTTCACAAGATAAGTGAGATGAGTTTGCTCAATTCTTTGCGGATAAGCTGGGTGACATCAGGGCCGAAATCTGTTCAGTGCTCTGTACGGGGGTTGGTGGTGGACAGTGTATGGTCACCTCCCCTTGATCTTCTTAGATATCTTTTGACCAGCTGGAGATAGGAGACATTGTGCGGATTGTCCAGAATTTGTGGCCAACATGCTGTAGTTTGGACCCGGGCCCTACACGCCTATAACTAGGGTGTATGGAGACCATTGGCTCGGTCCTCGCAGAAATTGTTTGGTGCTCCTTAGACTTGGGAGAGTTCCCTAGCTCCCTGAAAGAGGTGGCGGTGACACTGCTTAAGAAAGCTTCTTTGGACCCAAACAGCTGTGCAAACTATAGACCCATACTGAAGAACCACCTTACCATCTACATTGTCTTTGATCCTCTCCAATCAGGTTTCTGGAAGAGACATAGTACCGAGACCACTCTGGTTTGGGTGCTCAGTGATCTCCTGATGGTGAGAGACCAGAAGCGCTGTTCCATCTTGGTGCTTTTGGATCTCTCTTCAGTATTTGACACTGTGGACCATGGGGTTCTGCTCAAGCACCTGAGGGTTATTGGTGGCCTGGCTGGTCCAGTTTTCAGATGGTTCCATTCTTTCCTAACTGGCAGGTCCCAGAGGGTGGTGTCGGGGAATTTTTCCTCTGAGCCATTCTCTCTGCCATGCAGGGTCCCTCAGGGCTCGGTCCTGTCCCCCATGTTGTTTGCAGTGTACTTTCTGCCCCTTGGAGACACTATAATATGATATGGGCTGAGGTTTCACTGCTATGCTGATGATATACAGCTCTATCTGTCTTTTGCACCCGACCAGGATAGTGCGGTCTCGATGTTTAACAGCTGTCTGGCAGAGATCCATGACTGGATGAAGTCCAGCTGGTTGAAATTGAATTCCGGGAAGACTGAGGTGTTGGTTGTGGATCTGGGGTGTGAGATAGAGAGGCCAGTGGTGGGGTTACCTTCTGGGCTCTGGTGCGATGGTGTACAACTGCCTACCTCTTAATGGGTGTGTAATCTGGGAGTGGTTCTTGACAATGGGTTGACACTGTGTGTGCAGGTGTCAGCAGTCATCAAGTCTTCCTTTTACCATCTTAGGAACATCGCCAGAATTAAGCACCTTGTTCCATCCGATGATTTGCCCATGTTGATCCATGCCTTTGTGACCTCATGCCTTGACTACTGCAACTCCCTTTACCTGGGGCTTCTGGGGGTTGATGTCCACCGCTTGCAGCTGGTGCAGAATGCTGTGGCACAATTACTGACTGGGACTTTGCATACCAGTCATATTACTCCCATGCAGTGTGACTGCACTGGCTTCCTATACAGTGGTGGACCACCTTCAAGATCTGTCTTTTGACCTACAAAGCCCTACCTGGATTGGAACTGAGTTACCTGAAAGAGCTCCTGGTTCTCTACAGCCCCAGCTGGCCTCTCTGCTCAACTGACAAGGGGTTGTTAGAGGTTCCTAGGGAGTGGCTTAAGACATCTGGTGCCTGGGCTTTTATGTTCGTGGCACCATCCCTGTGGAATTCTCTGCCTCGTCAGATCAGAGAGTGCAGGACCATGAAGAGCTTCAAGTCCAGTTTAAAAACACATCTATTTAAAGAGGCTTTTAACATTTGATGTTTTATGACCTGAGAGAGCTTTTATTGAAGTTGATGTATTTATGATTTTACTGTACTGTTTTTATGACATTTACATATGTAAAACACTTTGATATTTGAATTACGCTATACAAATAAAAATATTTTTATTATTATTGGATTTGTTCACCTGATTTAAAGCTTTGGCTAGAGGACTGAGATCCTAAGACTGCCAAAGAGGCTGCAGAGATGGCGGATCGCTATGCTTGAAGCAGGGCTGCTCCAAAAGAGAATGCACTGGCAAAAGGAAAAAGTGGGCATTTTGGGCAACCAAAAACCATGGCACCTCTGCAACAAGAAGGGAATCCCCAGGTGCCTAAAAGGGAGGTGGGGGACAAGAAACATGATAAACGCTGATATTGTCACCAGATAGGCTGTCTGTCTAGGCAGTGTCCTAAGAAACCCCAGAAAGTAGAAGGGCCTGTGCAATCAGAGACAATAGCCCACTGTATCATTGAGGCGCTCCCTGACAATATGAGGGGGCACATTCACCCAGTTATGGTGAATGAGGTACACATAAAAGGGCTAAAGGATACTGGAGCCTCTCTTACCCTGGTGAAAGGGGATTTGGTGAAGGTGGAACAAATACTGCCAAATCAGTTTGTCTCTGGGAGGGATTACACAGGGAAAAGGAAAGGAAAGCTTACCCATTAGCCAGTGTTACCCTGGATTAGGGAGATGCAAGTGAAGGGGTAAGGAAGGTGGCTGTAGCCGACAAACTCATTATGGATGTTATTGTGGGGAATGATGTTCCACAGGGGGTGGTTTGTGCTGTGACCAGGAGCCAAAAGAACAGAGACTCCTGTGATCTTCAGGACCCCACAGAAATTCAGACAGGAGAGGCTGGGAGACAGGCCAGCCAACCTGTAGCTCTTGTAAAAGAGGGTAATAACAGGGGGTGGAACTTCCCCTAGTGGCAGTTAACCCAACTGCTACTGAAGGCAGGGGTGTGCTAATCCCATTGCCCCCTGTCCGAGGCAAGTAAATTTCATTGAATGGCAAGTACCAAAATGGAGCTAATTTCATTGTAATTAATAGGGGCAAATGAAAATTCAGCTACAGTCATGGCTGGACAAGTAATAAAAGTTTCGATTTGAACACCCCTGACTGAAGGTTGCTCTCAGAAGGGAAGGGTGACACATAGCCAGGGGGAAGGGAAAGGCTGTTCCCTACTGCCACAGCTATGGACCTCAGCTTGGGAACTGAAGGGGACATGCCCCATGCTTTGGGTAAGTTGGAAGACTTAGCAGCATCACAATGGACAGACCCTAGCTTAGAGAAGCTGAAGGTCTGTGCAGAGTCTGATGAGACACAGGAAGGTGATGGAAAACATAGGGTGTGTTGGGAAAATGGACTGTTATACACACAGGACATCAGGACGGGGGGTGGCGATGGGTAGACAGCTTGTTGTTCCCCAGGAGTATCATGGGTTATTGCTCAAGGTAGCACATGATATTCCCATGTCTGGACATTTGGACATTGCTTGTACTACGCAGAGCTTAGCCCACAATTTCTATTGGCCCAATATTACCGAGCAGGTGAAGGAATACTGCAAATCCTGTCACCGGTGTCAGGAAATAGGGAAGGCCAGAAGCAAAGCCAAGGCTTCCCTGATTCCCTTACCACTTGAGGAGGAGCCATTCCAGAAGGTTGGAATGGATATTGTGTGTCCTTTGAATACCCCAAGTTCCTCGGGGAAAAATACATATTGACAGTTGTTGATTATGTTACCTGCTATCCCGAAGCCATCGCACTGTCCTCCACTAAGGTGAAAAGGTGGCAGATGCTTTGCTGAGGACTTTCTCCTGTGTTGGGTTTCCACAGGAGGTTATCTCAGATCAAGGGGGTGACTTCGTGTCGGACCTAATGAAGTGTTTGTGGGAGAAGTGTGGGATCATACAGAGGCGCACAATGCCTTACCACCCACAAGCCAATGGTCTCATAGAGAGATTTAATGGACTCTAAAAGCTATGCTTATGGTATTTGCAGAACAGCATGGGTGGGACTGGGAGAAATACCTACCCCCCCACTGGCTGCCTACAGAGAAGTCCCACAAAAGACAACCGGGTTTTCACCCTTCAAGCTCTTGTATGGACACTGGGTGAGGGGGCACTTAGATTGAATAAGAGAAGACTGGGAAGGTAAGCATGCCACCCAGGGGACTCCCATAGTGGAGTATGTGTTAAAATTCTGGGATACTCTGAAGGAGATTATGGGTGAGGCCTAGAGCAACCTGGCAGCTGCCCAGCAAAAACAAAAGACTTGGTACAATCATTGAGGCAGAACTCAGTCATATGGGGTAGGACAGAAGGTAATGGTTCTGATCCTGGTCCAAAAGGACAAGCTGCAAGCTGAGTGGGCAGGGCTATACAAGGTAGTCTGACAGGTAAATGATGTTAATTACATTGTAGAGTTACCTGACTGAAAACACACTCACAGGCTATATCATGTGAACATGATGAAGTCATATTTTAATAGGACTGACAAGGTACTTGTAGTTTGCAGTCCTGAAGAGGAGCTAGGTGGGGAAGACCCCCTTTTTGACTTGTTAGCCGAGAGCAAGCAGGCATCATCTGTGGAGACCACCATGCTATCACCCCAGTTGACACCTGGACAGGCCGAAGAATGGAGGAACGTTTTGTGAGACATTGCCCCTTTATTTATGGCAAAGTCTGGATAGACACTGCTAGTGGTGTATGATGTGGACATGGGGACCCAAGCACCCATATGTAGGACAGCTTACCAGGTGTCAGAGACAGTCCTCAAGGACATTAGGAGGGAGATGGGGGAGATGCTGGATCTAGGGGTTTTCCAGAAATCCCACAGCCCCTGGGGCTCACCTGTAGTCCTTGCACCAAAACCAGATGGGACTACATGGTTCTGCATAGATTATCGTGGGCTTAACGCCATCACGAAATCTGATGCTCACCCAATGCCATGCACAGATGAACTGTTTAACAAACTGGGAGGGGCGACATACTTGACTACAGTAGACTTGACAAAGGGGTATTGGCAGGTGGAACTGACTGACAGGGCTAGGAAAAGGTTAGCATTCATCACCCCAATCGGCCTGTTCAAGTTCAAGGTCATGCCCTTTGGGATGAAGAATGCCCCTGCTACATTCCAACGGTTAGTAAATCAAGTGTTACAGGATACAGAGGATTTTGCAATCGCCTACCTGGATGATATTGCTATCTTCAGCAGTAGCTGGGAAAAACACCTGATACACCTGAGGGAGGTGTTGGGCCGAATACAGGCCACAGGTCTGACTATTAAGGCAGAAAAGTGTCAGGTGTCCATGACAGAAGTCACTTATTTGGGACATGTGGTGGGGCGAGGCCAACTCTGCCCAAACCAAGCAAAGTTAGAGGCTATTGCATCATGGCCTACACCTGAAACCCAGAGACAAGTCAGGAGCTTTCTTGGGACAGCAGGGTATTATAGAAAATGTGCTGCCAACTACAGCTCCCTAGCTGCTCCTTTTTCTGGATTGCTGACAAAGAAAAAGCCTAGGAAGGTAAAATGGGACACAGACTATGAGCAGACCTTCATGCAGCTGAAAACTTTGCTGTGTAGGGCCCCAGTGCTGGCTAGCTCAGACTACAACAGGCCATTTGTGGTACAGTCAGATGCTTCAGATGTGGGAATGGGGCAGTCTTCAGCCAAGTATCCAATCAGGGGAGAGAGCACCCCATTGTATACTTAAGCAAGAAGCTGCTTCCATGGGAACAGGTCTATGAAACAGTAGAGAAGGAATGTCTCACCTTAGTTTGGGCTTAAAAAAACTGGAACCATACCTTTATGGGAGGCATTTTAAGGTCTAAATGGACCACAACCCAGTAATATGGTTGGACCAAATGGGAAAAACAAATGGGAACCTTCTGAGATGGAGTATTGCCTTGCAGGCTTATGACATGGAGATTTTGCATAGGCCTGGATCCAAAAATTGGAATGCAGATGGCCTATCCCACATACTGGATCTATAACAGAACTGAGAAGGACTACCTCAAATAGGGACATGTTTCCCCCAGGTTCTGTTTTAGAAGGAAGGAATGTCACATGATAGGCCTATGTCCATTTATGTGGGTTCATATTGTATATGCTGTAATGTACTTTAGAATAAGACACTGTCTCTTTAAAAGGCTTTAGGAATGAACTTACAAAAATAGCCTTAATTGTTCCAATGGCTGGGGGGGGGTCTGGTACATCTCCAGATAATGGAGACAGGTATATGGCCCAGGAAATCATAACTCTCAGAGAAAACTGGGTATCTAGCTTTCCATGATAGGAAGAGGTCAAGGATTATGCCAAATGCATGGGTCAGATGTCACTGTTGTTGACATGGAAGCACAGTGACACCTACAGGGAAAGGTACACTGTTGCACTTCATCACACTATGGGTGGGGCTTGAAAATGACCAGCATGTATTTATGAGACAAACATTTTGAACTTAAAGCAGTTGAATAGTGTTTAGGTTGGAGTCAGGTTGCCTGGCCCAGCTGGCATATACTTTTACACCAGAAGGTATACATGTGGGCCTGGAAAAATCTCTAAAACCAGTCCTGAGTTTGTGGGGATTAGATTATTCACATACTGAACAGAAAATTCTAATTTTTAAGTTAGAATTTTGGAAACCAAGACTTTTCACCAAGAAAGTGCCTGAAGACTTGTTTGTAGAAGGGACATTCAGAGGAACTAACTTGGAATAAACGCTTGCTACATAACTATTACTTAAGGACTCATCTCTACAAGAACATTTAAAATCTTGTCTGGACTCTTAACATCAAAACAAGGTATAGTGTAGAATAACATTATCTAGTGTTTTCTGTAAACCATCCAGTTTTACTTTTATTATTGTCTGCATGTCAAAGTTCTTCCAAACTGTAGACTTTTCTGTATTGCTTTTATTTTAAGTAAACTTTTATGATTTTCTTATCAACTCTGCCTGGGGTCTGATTGTGTGATTTAACATTTTAACAGAAGGGTTTTTGGAAAGACTGTGTGCCTTAACAGATAGTACTGCTCGGCTATCATATAAAACTACTTAGGCAAGCCATAGCCAGTGGCTATGGTGGGATTCAAATACTGAAAGTAGTGCAGAGTAAAGGCAACTCAAAATGACAGAATCCACCCTCCCACTGGGAAAAGGAAGGCTGGTAAGTCTTCCGGAAATCCTTACTCCTGCTCATGAGTTCTTAAAAAGGAGGATCCTCTCTGCAAACAGGAGGTCCTACCGGGCTGCCCGAGGTTTGGGGGCCAGGGGCTCATGACAGCAGGTACTAATAGAGCCCAAATGGCTGTTGCCATGGGCCATAAAGAAATGCAGGGGTGACTGGCATCCAGTATCAGTTTGGGGTTTTCTGTTATTTTGAGTAAATGTCTATATTACCCACCCTCATTCTTTCCTGCCCCTCTAGTACACTCTCCTGCCCTGATCCCCATACCTTTCATAGATAACTATGTCACTATTACTCCATTTGTCCCACCCTCCTCGACATCCCTTCCCCATCCCCATCTCTTTCTCTAACAGAACTTCTTGGCTTATATCATATATAGTAGTACTGACATTGACAACTAACAAGTACTACTTCCAGATATGAGATAGAAAAAGTTGTTTCATTCTCACAGACTGGTCAGGTTGAAATGCAACCAAGAAAGGCAGGAGAGTGTCCAGTGAAGTGGGAGGAGGAATTTAGTGGACAGAGGAGTAAAAAGGGAGCTAATAGATCAAAAGTATGGCAGCTTAGATTCAATGCAAAGAAGTGCAAAGTAATGCACCTGGGAAACAAAAACCCAGGGGAAGTACACAATGGGAGGGAGGTACCAACAAGAACAAAAATGGAAAGGGACCTGGGGGTAGTCATATCAGATGACCTAAAGGTAAGCAAGCAATGTGAGAAGGCAGTAAGGAGGGCTGGGGGATATTGGGATGTATAGGAAGAGACATCACCAGTAGAAAACAAGAAGTGGTTATCCCTCTGTACAGGCAATTGGTGAGACCTCATCTGGAGTACTGAGTGCAGTTCTGGAGACCCCACCTCCGCAAAGACATAGATAGGATGGAGGCAGGCCAGAGGACAGCAACTAAAATGGTGCAGGGTCTGCACCAGAAGCCATAGGAAGAGAGACTAAAGGAGCTTAATATGTATACCCTTGAGGAAAGGAGGGATGGGGAGACTTGATAGAAACTTTAAAGTGCCTCAAGTGACTCAAAAAAGTCCAGAAGGGTAGCATCTTTCACAAAAAGAAAAGTGCAAGAACAAGGGGGCACAATTTGAAGATGGAGGGCAGCTCAAGGGCAACGTGAGGAAGAATTTTTTCACAGAGAGGGTGGTGGATGCCTGGAACGGCCTTCCTGAGGAGGTCGTGGGGTCAAAAATAGTGGGGGAATTCAAGAATGCATGGGACAGGCATAAGGCAGTTCTGGTGGGGTGTAGGAAGAAGAAGGCTGTTGGTTAACTAGGATCTGCAGCTTATCCAATAGGTAGGGAAATGTGTAGACTGGGTGGGCCAAGCGGTCCTTATTTGCCATCAAAGTCTATGTTCCTATGTTAATAGATTTTTCACTGTTTTGGTAGTATTCATTGAATAGTGAAGAAGGGTTCTAGACATTTCCTAAAAGCATAGTTTGGGAAAAAGTTATCTATGTGATATGGTTAAGGAGAAGGGTGTGAGAGGGATGTATATAACAGTAGGTGGAGGAGGAGGTATTGGTGTTGGCATATTTGGGCATTTGGTTAAAGGAGGATAGGAGTCAGTATAGCTAGAGTCCATGTATTGAAAATGTGAAAAGGGGATCCTTTCTTGATGAATATAATCCTCATCTTTACTCAGAATAATGGAAAAACCCATAACAGTCTACCATCTGTTAATTTTATTTATGATGCCAGGTGTGTGGTTGGGGATCTAACAATGGAGGATGGATTGTTGCCAGGTGTGCAATTGGGGATCTAACAATGGAGGGTGGATTGTATTTGTAAGAGGGAGTGTCCCAGGGGGTTTAGACTGGGGGGGTGGGTATAGTAAGAACAAGTTTTTTTTTTTTTTTACATTTTTTATTCTCTTGATGGTAAATCAGTTCAGTACGCGGGAACAGCATTTTTTTAAATTCTAGTCTTTTATTTTCATTTTCCAGGTTATGATGAAAACAGTTTGTATCTGGATGACTCATTCATATCAAAGTTTTGGATGTGTTCTTGGATGCAGCAGAAATAGTGAATGGAAAGCTGATATTTTGCAGCAAAAAAATTAAAATGATTAAAATTAAATCCCCATCTGGAATCGGACCTGAACAAAGACTAGTTATTTATTATTTATTTATTGTATTAATGTTTTTTTAACAGCCTAATAAGTATTGGATCTGTATTTAAAAAATGGCAATAAAACAAATGGTTTAAGAACTGTGTTACAGTAATGTGTAGTTAGTTATGGTTGTTTTAGCTGAACAGTAGTATGTAGTGGCCCTTCAACTTCTGGTGCTGGGTTGGGCCTCAGTGGCACATGATAACCATCAGTAGATGTTTGTTTCAGAAATTAATGGAACTCAAGGAAGAGGATGAGGAGGAGACAGGAGGACCCACCAGTGGACGAAAGACAGGTGGAAAGGCTAGTGGCTATTAGTGGCAGCAGAATCCCTTGCCATCAACATCGTCTTCACCAGCATGGCATGCCATGCCATCTGGATTCTGTCAACCTGCATAAATTTTGGACAGTATATGTTTTTGAATTGAGGCAGGTTCATTTTTAGATAAGTGAGCCTCTCTACATTCTTTGTGGAAAGACATGGGGCACAATTCTCAAAGCCCTGAGAGTGGCGCAAGGTGCCTGCGCCAAACATAAATGGTGCAAGTGGCACCTTGTGTCAGATATTACCCCAGAGCTATTCTCAAAGGCAGCCTGCGTCAACCACAGGCTGCCTGTCCCAAACAGGGCTTGCACCACCCGTGCGCCCACAAATAGGCTGCAACACGGTGCAAGGGGACATGTGGCAGATGCAAGCTGCCACAGCCCCCAATTGGGATTTCATAATCCTTCCAGCGAGAATTTTACACTCTACACCAGCCTGGGCCAGTGTAAGGGTACTAAAAATGCCCCTGGAGAACTGGACTTAAGTGTGGCAATATAACAATGCCCTGGTGCCCAAGTGGTCCCTCCCGATGTCCCCATACTAGTGACATATGCCAACCCCTGTACCCGTGGTCTAATGGTCCCTCCCCACCCATATATGCTCGATTATAAATGAATTATCCTGTTGGACTAGCAGTCCCTCCCCACCCACTTATGCCCATTTGCAAATGATTTATCCAGGTGGTATAGCATCCTGCCCCTCACCCTGGCAAGATGTGCCCACCAGCTCGCACCCCCCCAACCTGTACCCTGAGCAGGGACCGGAACAACCGTCCTCACACCACCTCGGCTGTCCCTGATTGAAATGTCACTGAGCGCACAAAACATTACAGTTGGTGCTCACTGAGCATCTACTGTAATGTATGGATGCTCAGTGACAGTTCAGTTGGGGCCGGCTGAGGTGGTGTGAGGAGGGTTGTGCCAGTACCGGCCCGGGGTACAGTTAGATGGGTGTGAGTATTCCACCAGGCATATGGGGGGGCAAAAGCCACCGAGGGCACTGCTGGACCAGCACGCAGCCGCCTTACAGCTTGCAGCAAGCCCTCCTACTGTGCCATGCATTCGGCACCCATTCTGGCTTGCTGCAAGCATAGGGACTTAACCACCCGGACCCTGCCCGTTAGAGAATCAGGTGCAGGGTCCCTGGTGTACTGGGCTTTGGTGCAAGCTGCTGTTTTCCACAGCTTGGGCCAGTCCAAGCCCACTTTGAGAATCAGGCCCATGTTCTTTTGTCATTCACTATTGCCCCAGCAACACTAAAAATCTTTCTGAATATGTGCTGGCAGTTGGGCAACTGAGGTATTCAATTGCAATCACAGTTAAAGAAGGCCAGATTGACTTTTTTCTGCTGCCAATAAAGCAATGGTTCGTCACCTGCAGTGAGATGTACAGTCACCTCCTTATAATCCTTAACCATTTTTGCAGCAGGGACTTCTGGTACCATAATAGCTTCCCTCTCCACCAGATTTTGTTCAGAATTTGAATGTTGCCAAAAGGCCACTGATGATGTACTACTTTTCTCAACTATACATGCTGACACTTTCTCAATTAACAGTTCATGATAGTATTCCAGGTCTTTAAAGTCATGTGGTTTGAAATCTCTTTCAATTGTATCCTTAAACTCTGGGCGCAGAAGTGTGGCCAAAATGTAATGTTCTGCTTTGCACATATTTACTATGCGCTCGTCAGCCAGGAAGGTTTGTAACATTTTTCCAACAAGTGATGCAGCATTGATGTCATCATTGTCAAGGAACTATGACTTGGGACACGCCAGTCCCATCCTAATGAATGAAATTAATGGTAGGATCTGGTTTAATCTGGCACCATCAGAGGTTATCACTCAGGTAGCCTCCTCAAAGGGTTTAATGATACAACAAAGATTCTCCATTAGACACCACTGATTGGGGCTGATATTCACATCTCTTTTCCCAGTGCCATGTTGGACTGCATGTTAATGGATGGCTTTCTGTTGTTCATGCATTCTCTGTATCATATTGTAAGTGGAATTCCACCGTGTTGGAACTTCCTGTATCATCTGGTGGAGAGTGAGGCTGTTTTCAATCTGAATCTCCCGCAACAACTTTCGGACTTTCACAGAATGGCTAAAGTGGGTGCACACAGTGCGGGCAGCTGCAATCAAGTTCTGAACATTTCGGTCCTTACTGATAATGTCTTTTACCACCAAGTTAATAGTGTGTGCAAAGCACGGTACATGTGTAAACTTACCAAGCCTTACTGCTTTCACAATATTTGAAGCATTGTCAGACACTATAAACCCTGATTGCAAGGACTTTGGAGTCAGCCACTCAGCAAACTTTTCTTCAAGGCCCTCCAGAAGGTGTTCTACTTTGTGGTCTTTTTCAAAATCATAAATACATAAAGCTGCCTGCCTGCCTTCGAACAGTGAAAGTCCCTTGCTTCTTGCTGCTGCTACTGCTGCTGCTACTGCCACCAGTGCCACTACATGATGATGATGATGATGAGGAGGAGGAGGAGGAGGAGGGAGGAAAGTTTACCCAATGGCCAGTCACAACCATATAGTCAGTTATCTGCCCACTGGTCCACATATCTGTCGTGACATGAACCTTTTTGCCCACTGAACCTATCGGAGCATCAGACATGCTTTTCTGAACGCCGTCATACAAGTCTGGGATGGCAACACTTGAGAAATAAGTCCGGCTGTGGACCTGATACTTTGGCACAGCGATTTCCTTTAGTGCTTTAAAACCTGGGTTCACCACAAAGGAGAATGGGAGCAAGTCGGTGGCTGTCATCTCCCCAATTGCCTTTGTCAATCACCTTGCCTAAGGCCTATTGGGCTTATATTGCTGTGACCGCTCAAAACAGTCTTTCAAAGAAATTTGATGGCTGCTATGCTTGATGATGTCACCTGATTTTCCGGGCTGCTTCCCTTCAACTTTACCGCCATGAGGGGTGGATGACTCCTGTTAGGCTGTGGTGGTGGACTCCAAGGGGTAAAGAAATGAGAAATTGAGGATGCTGTGCTTTGACTGGAAGGAAGACTTTCATCATCCTCCACCTCCGCATCAGTTACTTCACCGCCTTGGTAAACATCCATTACCTCATCCTCCTCAGCCGAGTGCAGAAGTGCAGCAACGTTTGTGTGCTCCTTTTGTGCTTTTTCATACTGATAAATGTGAGACTTGTTCATATGCCTTATCATTATTGATGTTCCCAGTCAAGTACCCACTTTACTACGACTTAATTTTGTTTTGCATAATTTGCAAATCCCATGGCTGCCAGATGATTTATCTTGTGTGAAAAAAATCCCACACAACGGATTTCACAGATTTTGTTGCACTGCTGCTTATGGGGAGGGTATGTTCATTACTACTACTGCCACCACCATAGCCACTACCACTTCCACTGTCTCTTTGAGGTCTTTCCATGCCTATCTGCATGTCTTTTTGATGCCCAGCCTCTCTGACTGGTTGAGCTGCTTCTCTTTCTTCCCCTCGTGAAGCCTGTCCATCTTCTGTCTTCTGTTGTTCCTCTGCATGTGTGGGTGTGTTCTGACTCTGCTTATGACCCACTATCATTAATGTTTTTCCCCCCACCACCACCATCCTTCCTAGATGTCTTTTGTGTTCTTTTTCTGCCCCTATATTCCTCCTCTTGATCCCACTCCCCAGAGCTACTGCTACTTAACAGACTGACTGCTACCTTATCTACTACAAATGCAGGATCTGTTCCACTGATTTCCCCCTCACTCTCATCTGTCTCCTCCTCCTCCTCATCATCATCCATCACTCTGCTTACTAAGACTGGCTGCTGCACTATGATGGTCCTTGTGCTCATCCTCTGAGTACCACGACAGGTTACTCCTGCAATGTCCTGAATTTTCTGTACCATTGTCACTGTTGCCTGGATTGCCTGAGAAGTGCTGCTGGTTTTTTTACCACTCATAATTTTACTCCCCAACAGGTCAGTACAGCACTGCTGGCTGCGTCGAGTCAAGTACTTTAAGTAGTAAAACACAGGGAAATTTACTCCCAAATAGGTAAATACAGCACTGCTGGCTGCGTCGAGTCAAGTACTTTAAGTAGTAAAACACAGGGAAATTTACTCCAAAATAGGTAAATACAGCACTGCTGGCTGCGTCGAGTCAAGTACTTTAAGTTTTAAAACACAAGGATATTTGTTCCCTAACAACAGCACTGCTGGCTGTGCCGAGTAGCTATGAAGACAGGGAAATTACACCAAACAAGTCAGTAAAGCACTGGCAGGTGCATTGTGTACTTGGGATCACAGGGAGAATTTTTCCCCAAGAGGTCAGTACAGCACTACTGGCTACATCGAGTAGATATGAAGACAGGGAAATTATCCCAAACAGGTCAGTAAAGCACTGACAGGTGTGCTGTGTACTTGGTATCACAGGGAGATTTGTTCCCTAACAGGTCTGTACAGCACTAATGGCTGCGTCAAGTTAAGTACTTTAAGTAGTAAAACACAGGGATATTTGTTTCCTAACAGGTAAACACAGCACTGCTGGCTGCATTGAGTCAAGTACTTTGAGTAGTAAAACACAGGGATATTTGTTCCTTTACAGGTAAATACAGCACTGCTGGCTGCTTCGAGTCAAGTACTTTAAGTAGTAAAACACAGGGGAATTTACTCTCTAACTGGTAAATACAGCACTGCTGGCTGCGTCGAGTCAAGTACTTTAAGTAGTAAAACACAGGGGAATTTACTCTCTAACTGGTAAATACAGCACTGCTGCCTGCGTCTAGTAGTTTTGAAAACAGGGAAATTATTATCCCAAACAGATCAGTAAAGCACTATACTAAAATTACCAGGACCAGGATTTTAAAACTGCGCCTAGAATGGGCGCAAGTGCCTGCGCTGTGCAACTGAATTGCGTCGAAGCACAACATGGCTATAGTCAAACGAGATGCACAATCACGCATATCATTTGACTATATCAAAAGATGCGGGCAGTGGAAACAGGGCCATTAAAGATACACCAGCACATCCCCCTGCCAGGTCTGAATACCTGGAATGGGACTGCACACCGCATCTTGGAGATACACCTGGCACAGATTCCAGATATTCAGACCCAGACTTGCAAATTGGGTCATAATGCATGCAAGGCACAAATGGGACTATTTGCATATCATTATGGTTCCATTTGCATGTCTCTGGCAGGGATGCGCCTGGCAGAATGTGCTGAGCATGCTGCAACTGCTGCAGGAAACACAATACACCACACCCTGGTAGTCTAGTACCCCCCATCACTGATCGTGCCACATAATACACCATTCCCCAATCCCTGGTAGTCTAGTGCCCCCCATCCCCGATTGTGCCACAGAATAAAGATATACCCCAATGCCTGGTAGTGTAGTAGCCCCCCACCCTTCCCTGAACCCTGTCCGTATTATACATCTGACTCAAAACTCCCTAGTAGCCTGGTAGTCCAGTGGTACCCCCTTCCCACCCCCGAACCTTGTCCGTATTATAAATATTACCCGAAACACCCTGGTGGTTTAATGGTACCCCCTCCATCCCCGAACCTCATCCGTATTATAATTATTAACCAAAACTCCCATGTAGCCCAGTGGTACCCCCCCATACCCAAACCTCATCCATATTATATATCAGAACTGAAACACCCTGGTGGTCTCGTGGTATCGCCCCCCCATCCCCGAACCTTGCCCGTATTATAAATCTGAACTGAAACACCCTGGTGGTCAAGTGGTACCCCCTCTCAGCCCCCCTCATAGCATAAAATACATGACCCAAATTTCCCTGGTAGTCCAGTGGACCCCTCCTCCTACGGAGGCACCCACATCCAACCCGCTCCCCCTGTCCCAGCATGGCCACTGCAGTTGGTGGGCAACAAAACCCACCCACATACCTCCATGGCTGCCTGCCAACTAAGCTGTTACTGAATGACTGCTTACAGTAAGCACCGCAATACCATTGGTTGACACTGTCGACCAATGGGCTTGCAGTGTGTACTGTAAGCTTTCATTCACAAATGAAAGCTTACAGTACATACTGCAAGCCCATTGGTCAACAATATCAAACAATGGTATTGCGGTGCTTACTGTAAGTTGTCATTCAGTGACAGCTCAGTCAGTAGGCAGCTATGGAGGTGTGTGGGTGGGTTGTGCTGCCCGCCGACTGCAGTGGCCATGCTGGGATGGGGGGAGTGGGGTAGGGTGTGGGTGCCTTAGTGGTTGGGGGTGGGTGGTCCACTGGACTACCAGGGAAATTTGGGTAGTGTGTTTTATGCTACGAGCAGGGCTGGGAGGGGGTACCACTAGACCACCAGGATGTTTTGGTTCTGATTTATAATACAGACAAGGTTCGGGGACAGGAGGAGGGTATCACTAGGTCACCAGGGTGTTTCAGTTGATATTTATAATATGGATGAGGTTCAGGGATGGGTGAGGGGTACCACTTGACTACCAGGGAGTTTTGGGTCAGATGTATAATACGGATGGGGTTCAGGGAAGGGTTGGGGTTACCACTAGACCACCAGGGTATTTCTGTTATTATTTATAATATATACGAGGTTCAGGGATGGGAAGGGGGCAACACTGGACTACCAGGGAGTTTTGTGTCAGATTTATAATACGGTAGTGATTCGGGGAAGGTGGGGGGCCACTAGACTACCAGGATCAGGGTATATCTTTATTCTGTGGCATGACCAGGGATGGGGGGACACAGACTACCAGGGCTGTGATGGTGGGACTGTTTCGTTATGGTCGGGCTTGGGGGTAGCCACCTGGGGCTGGTGGCTGCTGTGTTGTGCTGTGCAATACAGCATCCTGCCTGTGGGTTGCTATGACTTAGGCATGTTTTTCCCTTACCTGGGTTGTAGCAGCACATCCTCGAGGATGTACAGGCGCCGCTTCTTACATCTCGGACTGAATATGGAGATGTGCCATGTATGCAAGGAACGTCCCCTCCGGATACACTGCATACATTATCTTTGTGCTGTGGCGCATCTGGAATTGTACAATGCATCATTTCGTTTTGAATATGGCCCAGAGGCGCATTTCAGAGATGTGCCAGTGCAACTGATTTGTGCCAGGCGCATCTCCTTTGAATATCTGGGCCTAGGTATGTTGTGTGTACTTGGGAACAAAGGGATTTTTTTTCCCTTAACAGGTCAGTAGTACAGCAGTGAAAAGTAAAACACAAGGAGAGTCTGACTGACATTTATTCTCTCAACCAGGTCTGGAGGACTCAGTCAGAAAGAACCCACTCATCAATGCTGGCTGCGTGGAGTGAGAGAGGAGTCAGTCAGAGACAGAGACAGAGAGCAGAGCACTTTCATTTTCACATTTAGCAAGCACTGCACCAAATAAAATCCTTAGTTTTTTATTTTTTGTCTTATACTTTTTTGGTGCAGCAGACTGCAGAGACTCATGCCCCCCCCCCCCCAAGTACTACTTTTACAGATTCAGATTGTTAGTAGTACTAGTAAGTGCATTAATTTAATATAAGATGTTGAAAAAAAAAAAAAGTGGTATTTGTCTTAAACTTTACTTTTCTTGCCCCAGCCCTGACTTGTTTTTGAATAGAAAATATATGATCCAAAGAAGATTAAGAATAAGATTCTCAACTAAAGCAAGGAACTTAGAATGAAGAACCAGAGTAGAGAACTATAATTTCAGTAAAATCTACTCCTTGAGGTATCCTCCTGACCTATCGTTGATTGATTGTCACTAACTACTCAGTCTCTCAGTCCAGTCAAGTGTACTTTTTTATTTATAGGTAATGAATTGGAGGTATGATTTTTGTTTCTCTCAAAGGCAAATGAAACAAACAACAGGAATGATTGGATTTTCTGGTGATTTGTTGTGTTCAACTGACAACGATTACAAACAAGCGTCCTGCTCACACCACCACACTCAACGCTATGACAGGGAAAATGTGGAGCAGGTCTAAGGCATTGAGGAGTTCAACCACATGTTTGTGACCTGCTCCATCAGTGATTGCTTTACTTGCTTTCCTGTCTGAAGAGTGGGTGGTGGAGAAATCCTCCTTCCTCCTATCAAAGAATTCCTTACTGGAGGAAGGCTGGATGACAGACAGGCTTCAAGCCTGCCTCATGACTCTCCTCCCTGGTGTACTACATGTGGCAGACTCCGGGAGAAATATGGAGCATGCGCTGCAGCTAGGAGGAACCATGAGGTATTAAAAAAAATACTTGTTTTAAATTGGGTGAACCCTTGAACCAAAGTTCGGCATTTTTATTAAAAATGTTCGTGAACCGCAGACAACAGCATTTCCTCGGCTAGGACAACCCGAACTTGCAGCCCTAGTTATTTATGTAATATATCTTGGTCCCCTCACAAAGAGATTCAGTTACAGCACGTATGTTCAGTGGCCATCTTTATTCTACTCAGAGATAGTGGCCACACAGTGCACATACACGAAGAAAGATACACCGAGATTGACAGGAACGTATACCTTTGATAGGACTAGAAATATCCATATGCATAAACTACAACCCTAATGGCATTCTTTAGACTTCCTACCATACATATCCATGTATATACTACACTCCTCCCCCTTAGACAGAAACTTGTCTAAAATACTCTAACAGTAACATTTCCTAACTTCCAGGCCACGGTAGACTATTCAGAACCCAGAAACAAGTTCAGGGGATTATTCTGCCCCTTAGGTAGAACTTGTCACTAATTAAGTAAGGTTCAGTACATGACTTTAAATGTCAAGTCTTTGTGGTAGTCTTCAGTGCCTAATGGGATATCTACAGGCTAGAACAACCGCTGCCGGCGAAACATGTGTTTTGTTTTTATTTGGCACTGGCACAGGTTGAACTTTATGGGCAGGAGCAAAGTCCTCTGTGTGACTGTCCTCATCTGGAGTTACAGCTTCTGCTGCATTTGTTGGAACCATGGAATGCAGCAGGTGGTCCACTTGTTTCAATCACCACCCCAAGAATCCAAGAAATCTTGGGATGTCTACAGTCTCGAACCATCACCCTCTCTCCAGGATGAAAAATTTGTACTGGCTTGGCTGACTTGTCATGACCCTTTTGCTGTTGTAGTTGATGCTTTGGGACAGTGTGGGCCAAGTCTGGCTTGAGCAATGACAATGGGGTATGAAGTTGATGTTTTAGGAACAGTTCAGCAGGTGTTCGCTCTGTGACTGTGTGAGGAGTGTTTCTGTAAGCAAACAGGAAATGAGCCAACCTTTGAGCTACAGGTACTTGCTGTGAATGTAGTTTATTTTAAGCTGTTTTGAATGTCTGTACAGTTCTTTCAGCTGTGCCATTGGAGGCTGGATGGTAAGGGGGAGTCAAGGTGGATATTGTGGCAGTCTCAGAAAAATGGTATACAGAGAACCATGACTGGGATGTCAACATACCAGGGTACACAATCTACAGGAGGGACAGGGAGGGTAGAAGAGGAGGAGTAGTAGCTCTCTATGTAAGGGAAGGGATCAAAGCAACAAAACTAAAGGGTAAACAGGGAGGAGAGGAGGCACTGTGGGTTACCCTGGAGACAGGAAATGGCACCATAATCCGCACAGGGGTTGTATACAGACCCCTGTCTCAGGGGGAGAAAATGGACAAGGAAATGATGGAAGGCATTCTGAGGATAACAGAGAAAGGGGAGATATTGTTGATGGGGGCCTGAATATGCCAGATGTTAACTGGAGCACATTTGCTGCAGCCACATTGAAGAGCAGGGACATTCTTGATGCCCTACAGGGGGCATGCCTCAGACAGCTAGTGCTGGAATCCACTCGGGAGGGAACAATTTTAGACCTGGTACTCTCAAACAGGGATGGAGAGAGGATCTCAGATTTAGAAGTGGGTAGCCATCTGGGAACAAGTGACCACCACCTTCTTGATGGAAGAGGGATGCCTGGATATTGTGGCAGTCATAGAAACATGGTACACAGAGAACCACAACTGGGATGTCAACATACCAGGGTACACAATCTACAGGAGGGACTGGGAGGGAAGAAGAGGAAGTGGAGGAGTAGCTCTCTATGTAAGGGAAGGGATAAAAGCAACAGAACTGAAGGGTAAACAGGGAGGAGAGGAGGCACTGTGGGTAATCCTGGAGACTGGAAATGGCTCCACAATCCACACAGGGGTTGTATACAGACCCCCATCTCAGGGGGAGGAAATGGACAAGGAAATGATAGAAGGCATCCTTGGGATGGCAGAGAAAGGGGAGATATTGCTGATGTGGGACCTAAATATGCCAAATGTTGACTGGAGCACCTTTGCTGCAGCCACATCCAAGAGCAGAGCCATTCTCGATGCCCTACAGGGGGCATGCCTCAGACAACTAGTTTTGGAACCCACCCGGGAGAGAGCAATCTTAGACCTGGTACTCTCAAACCGGGATGGAGAGAGGATCTCTGATCTTGAAGTGGGTAGCCATCTGGGAACAAGCGACCACCAAACAGTGTGGTTCATGATAAACTTAGCTGTAGAGTCAAGCCACACAAAAGTGAAGGTACTGGACTTCAGGAGGGCTGATTTTGACAAAATGGGAGAGTGCCTCAGAAAAGCACTAGCAAACAGGTAAGAAGGTGGGGTGGAGCAACAATGGGGAAACATCAAAACCGCCATCACAGAGGCAACAAGCCTTTGTGTGAAGCAAATAAACAAATCAAAACAAAAGAACAAAACAATATGGTTATCAAAAGAAGTGGCAGGGAAGGTAAGGGAAAAAAGATGGCATTCAGGAAGTATAAGGAAACACAGAAGGAGCAGGACAGTGAACTGTATGAGTTAAAGCAAAAGGAAGCGGGGAAGGCAGTCAGAATAGCTAAGGCCCAAACCGAGGAAAAAATAACCAACTCAGTTAAGAAGGGGAATAAAACCTTTTATACAGTAGGTACATTAGGGAGTGAAGAAATACCAAGGGAGGGATAGTGAGACTTAATAAAGGGGACGGTGGGTGGGCAAAGAGTGACAATGAAAAAGCAGGGATACTGAACGAATACTTCTGCTCAGTATTCACAAAAGAAGAGGAGGGGGACGTACCTAATCCAATCAATAGAAGCACTCTGGATTGGGGGTCAATACCAGAAAAAAGTGTTCTGAAAAAACTCCTGAAACTGAAGGTGGACAAAGTAATGGAAGCTGACAGGATTCACCCTCAGAATTCTAAAAGAACTAAGGGGAGAACTAGTGACACCACTGACTACCCTTTTAACAAATCATGTGATTCCCCTTCACAAAAGTGGGAGCAAAGCAGAGGCAGGAAACTATAGACCTGTTAGTTTGACCTCAGTGAAACAAAGAACATAGAAACAAAGAAGAACAGTGGTAGAGAAAATGATGGAATCACTTCTGAAAGAAAGAATTGTTGAGTACCTAGAGGCCAGCAGGGTAGAGGACCCAAGGCAGCATGGATTCGCAGCGGAAAGATCACGTCAGATGAATCTAATAAATTTCTTTGACTGGGTGACCAAAGTAGTAGACGAGGGAGGGGCTGTGGACATGGCCTACCTAGACTTTAGAAAGGCATCTGACGCAGTCCCACACAAAAGATAAATAAACAAATTAGCCAGCCTGGGAGTGGGTCCCAGGGTGGCAGCCTGGGTAAAAAATTGGCTGGACAACAGGACACAGAAGGTAACACTAAACAGAGTCCACTCCAAAGAAAGGGGGGTTACTAGCGGAGTACTGCAGGGTTCAGTAGTGGGACCAGTCCTTTTTAATGTCTTTATAAGTGACATTGCAGAGGGACTGGAAGGAAAAGTATGCCTCTTTGCAGACGACACAAAGATCTGCAACAGGGTAGATACACGGGGGAGGATGAGAAGGACTTGGCAAGGTTGGAGGAATGGTCAAAAGTATGGCAGTTTAAATTCAGTGCAAAGAAGTGCAAAGTAATGCACCTGGGAAACAAAAACCCAGGGGAAGAGTACATGATAGGGGGTGGGGGGAGGTACTAACAACAACAACAGAAATGGAAAGGGACCTGGGGTAGTCATATCAGATGACCTAATGGTAAGCAAACAATGTGAGAAGGCAGTAAGGAGGGCTGGGGAAATATTGGGATATATAGGGAGAGGCATCACCAATAGAAAACAGAAAGTTGTTATCCCTCTGTACAGACAATTGGTGAGACCCCATCTGGAGTACTGCATGCAGTTCTGGAGACCCTATCTTCACAAGGACATAGACAGGATGGAGGCAGTCCAGAGGAGGGCAACTAAAATGGTGCATGGTCTGCACCAGAAGCCATATGAGGAGAGACTAAAGGAGTTTAATATGTATACCCTCGAGGAAAGGAGGGAGAGGGGGGACATGATAGAAACTTTCAAGTACCTCAAGGGAATCAACAAAGTCCAAGAGAGTAGCATCCTTCAGAAAAAGAGATGTGCAAAAACAAGGGGGCACAATTTGAAGATAGAGGGGGGATGGCTCAGTGGCAACATGAGGAAGTATTTTTTCATGGAGAGGGTGATGGACGCAAGGAACAGCCTTCCTGAGGAGGTCATGGGGTCAAAAAGAGTGGGGGAATTCAAGAATGCATGAGACAGACATAAGGCAATTCTGGTGGGGGTTAGGCAGAAGTAGGCTGTTGGTTAACTAGGATCTGCAGCTTATCCAATAGGTAGGGAAATGGGCAGACTGGGTGGGCCAAGTGGTCCTTATCTGCCGTCAAAGTCTAATTTTCTATGTAAAATATATCAGATGCTATTCTGCTTTAAGAACAGTTTAAAAGTCATGGGAAGAAAATTGGGGATCACTCTCATGGTAGGTCATAAGAAGCAAAAAGCTGTCTCAGAAGGTTTACAGTCTTTTCAGTAGTCGTGACTTGTGTGGACAACACTTCCAGCCATTTGGAGTGAACATCAATTACTACTAAGAAATGTTTTTCCACTTCAGGATAGTCGACATGGATGCGCTCCCATGGTGTTTTAGCCCAGGACCACGGATCCAGGGGTGTGGTGGACGGTTGGTTGCGGACAGCCGCCCATGAAGCACATTGGTAGAAGACTTGGTTTGCTGGCCAAGGCACCTAGCTTCACCTGAGCTCTTTCCTTCCAAGACTGCTTGAAAGGCAGATTAGAGAACCTTACCAGAGCAAGAGAAAAGGATTAAGACTTCTTTTGGCTAAGCAGATTTACTGTGTGGTGTTGTTTTTATTTTTTACTCACAGGGATTGCTACTGTTTGTTGTTAACATTTCATTGCTTTATTTTTCACTGTAGCAAAGTGTTTCTTACAGCGTATATCTTCTCTGAAATTAGTACAGGTGGTGCTTTACAGGTTTTACAGTTTTATCTAACATTAGGATAAGCTTTCAGGGTTACTGCATTTGTTGTTGACTGATTGTTTCTGCTCTTACCTCCTTGTTCTTTCGTCTGTGGTTCTTCTTTTTCGGCAGGGGAAGGGCCCAGCCACCCACTCCCATCCCCAACCACCCCACACTACACTCCTTTTATAGGGTACCACAGTTGTGACATTTCCTGTGGCAGAGCAGGAAGGGGCGGATCAGTGGGGCATCCACAAGGTGAGCTCATTTACAGGGGGGCGCTAGTAATTTAACTTGTTATAACAAGTTAAACAAAAACAAAACACAATCAAACCATTACTTGCATTTTTTTCCCTTCTAATTAATCTGACTAGGTTATAAACCCAGCAACTTATCTGGAATGGATATCATTAACTGCAGGTACTGTGGAACAATTTTCAGAAGGACAGTCTTACAGGATTTAGGACACTGTCCTACATGCTGGGCCATTGGAGATCTTAGGGCTCAGCTCCGGGCAGCATGGGCAGAGATTGCATGCCTCAAATTTCATATTCAAGAGGAAATACATTATAAGAACCACCCGCCATTTCCCCAGCATCCAACAGAAAAACCTTGACCGCAGAGGGTAGTTGGACCAAGAGGTTGGCAGGTGGTTAGGAGGGGCAAATCGGGTGCCCCATCACTCTCTGCTCTCCAACATATTACCTCCAAAAACCATATAAACACTACAAACAGGTATCTGCCTCTATCTCTGAAATCAAACAAAGAGGCAGAAGACACTGCAGAGCAGGACACTGCGGCACAGGAGCTAATACAACAAAACTCACCCAATCAGGAACCAAAACAGAAAAAGCAAAAAGGGAATCCAAAAAACTTCTGATCATAGGAGACGCCATGATTTGAGGAGTTGATACCCATCTCCAGCCAGGGGTAATGGTCAGATGTCTCCCAGGTACATCAGCATGGAGAGACACTGACCGCATTGATAAAATTGTTCACAAAGCAGGAGAAAACATTGATGTCCTAGTACACATAGGGACTAATGATCTCGCCAGCCGGTCAGTTGTGGAGACCAAGGAACACCTGACCAGGCTGGGTGACAAACTATCATCCATTTCGTCTGGCATCTCCTTCTCTGAGATCCTGCCAGTCTGGGAGGGGCATGGACGGAAGGTCAGAGAAGGGAGATAGGGGAGCTAAACATGTGGCTCAAGGGCTGGTGCCAGGAAAAGGACACAGATTTGTAGGAACTGGCAACAGTTCTGTAGCGAAGTTCTTAAATTTGATGGACTGCATCTGACTAAGGAGGAGTCAGTGCATTGGGGCAGAAGTTTGATGTCTTTGCAGAATATTTAAACTAGCAAATGGGAGAGGGTGCAGCACCCCATCGTCGAATGGAAGAACACCCTCCCCTCAGCTAGTGGTCAAACAGGGATTCAGCATGTTTGCAGTTCATTTGCATCACCAGGTAAGAAAAAGGTTTGTCTCCCATACAATGCACAGGGTAATGCCAAACCTCACCCAACAACTAACACACGAAATCTGGCCAATGGAAAATCATGTACACAATGCTCACAGCCTGGGAAATAAGATCCCAGACCTGCAGGCAATAATGTCAGAGGCTAAACTGGACATAGCAGCAATTAGTGAGGACGTGGTTTACCAGTAACCACACTTGGGAGACTTCGGTACCTGGCTATGTATTGTTCAGAAGAGACCGAGGTGCAAAGGGGGAGGAGTGGCCCTGTATGTCAATGAAAATATCAAAGCTACAGAAATTTAGAATACACATAAGGAGCCAGAAGAACTGTGGGTCACCCTGGAAACAGGAAATGGGACAGCCATAAGAACTGGGGTTGTCTACAGGCCCCCAGACCAGGGGGAGGACATAGACACATTACTGTTAGAAGATATACAAAACATGACAGCTAAAGGGGAGGTTCTGATAATGGGAGACTTCAACATGCCGGATACAGATTGGTCAATACCAGCAGGAACATCTGCCAGAACTAGACACATAGTGGATTCCCTGCAGGGGGAGGGCCTCAAACAACTGGTACAACAACCCACAAGAGACAGGGCTATCCTAGATCTAGTACTGACTAACAGGGAAGGGATCACAGATCTCCAGGTAGAAGGTCACCTGGGCCAGTGACCATCACATGGTATGGTTCAATTTGGCTACTACATCTAAATCATCCCATTCCAAGGCAAAAATATGGGACTTCAGAGGAGCTGACTTTGATAAGATGGCCAACAGAGTTAAGCTAGCCCTGGCAAAAAGAAACACAGGTGAGGGGGTACAGGCAAATTGGGCAAGCATTAAGGATGCAATATTTGAAGCAACATCCCATTGTGTTGAGACAGAAAGGAAGTGCAAAGAAGAAGGAAACCACTTTGGTTCTCAAATACAGTAACAGAAAAGGTCAGAGCCAAAGGCTGGCCTTCAGGAAATATAAGGAAATAGCGGGATGAAGATAGGGAGGCATACCAAACTGCCCTAAGGGAAGCAGGGAAGGCAGTAAGGCAGGCAAAGTCCCAAACTGAGGAAACACTAGCACAACAGTAAAAGAAGGTGACAAGACTTTCTATAGATACATTAGTGAAAGGAAAAAGTCCAGAGGGGTATTGCTAAGCTTAATGGAGAAAAGGGAGCATGTGAGGAGGGGATCATGTAAAGCATCTATCCTAAATAGATACTTTTGCTCAGTATTTACTGAGGAGAAGGTAGGGCAGGGCCCACAGCTCAGCACCATGGACACGGGGGGGAGGCGAGCACTACTCCTTTCACAAAAGGAAGGGTCCTACAAGATCTTGCTAAGCTCAGGGTGGACAAGGCAATGGGACCTGATGGCATACATCCCAGTGTACTTAAGGAGCTAAAGGTGGAACTAGCAGAGCCATTAGCAGAACTGTTTAGTGAGTCTCTGAGCACAGGAGAGGTCCCAGAAGACTGGAGAAGGGATCATGTGATCCCGCTCCACAAGAGTGGTAGCAGGGAGGAGGCAGGGAACTACAGACCAGTCAGTCTTACCTCAGTAGTGGGCAAGATTATGGAGGCACTCCTTAAGGAAAGGATAGTGCAACACCTGGAATCCATAGGGGCACAGGATCCAAGACAGCATGGGTTTACAAAAGGAAGGTCCTGTCAAACTAATCTCATAGATTTCTTTGACTGGGTAAGCAGAGTGGTGGACCAAGGGGGAGCAGTTGATGTCGCTTACTTTGACTTCAGCAAAGCTTTTGACACTGTTCCACATAGAAGATTGATAAATAAGCTGGGTAGACTTGGGGGGGTCAGAAGTTGGTCAACTGGGTGGCAAACTGGTTGAGAGGCAGAAACAGAGAGTGGTGGTAAATGGTATACAGTCAGAAGAGATGCAAGTCACAAGTGGGTACCTCGGGATTAGTCCTGGGGCCAGTCCTCTTCAACATCTTCATTAGTGACCTTGCAGATGGACTAGAGGGTAAGGCTTGTCTGTTTGCAGATGACACCAAGATCTGCAACAGAGTAGATGATCCAGATGGGGTGGGCAGAATGAGAAGAGATCTGGATAAACTAGCAAAATGGTCAGAAGAGTGGCAACTGGGATTTAATGCAAAGAAGTGCAAGATCATGCACATAGGGAAGAGAAACCTCAGCCACCTATAGGCTGGGAGGGAGTTGCTAGCAGTCACAAAGGAAGAAAGAGACTTGGCATCATCATCACTGATGACCTGAAATCATCCAAGCAGACCCCAAAAGCAGTAGGTAAGGCTAGGGGATGTTAGTGGTGTAGTAGGGGGTATCAGACGTCGTAAGAGGAGGTAATAATCCTCTTACAAGACACTGGTTAGCCCCATCTGAGTACTGCGGCAGTATTGAGGCCACACTTCACAAGGACATTAACCAAATTGAGGCAGTCCAGAGAAGGGCAACCAAAATGGTGCAGGGACTGCATCAGAAGACATATGAGGACAGATTAACAGAGCTCACTATGTATACCCTTGAGCAAAGGAGGAGAGAGGGATATGATCGAGGCATTCAAACACCTTTAGGGTATTAACAAGGTGAAAGAGTCTAACATGTTTAAATATAAGAAAAATAGCAGGACAAGAGGACACAGCATGAGATTAGAGGGGGGCCAATTAAGGGGGAATGTGAGGAAATTCTTTTTCACAGAAAGGGTGGTAGATGCATGGAATGGCCTACCTCAAGAAGTGGTGGCTATGAATACAGTGCAGGGCTTCAAACAGGCATGGGATAGGCATAAGGGAGCAATACAAATGAGTATGAATAGATAGGTCACTGACAGAGCAAAGGTCGATGGCACATTTATAAGGTAGAAAAAGAAATGGGCAGACTGGATGGGCCTTGAGGTCCTTATCTGCCGTCAACTTCTATGTTTCTATGTTTCTATGTTTCTATGGTTGACAAGATGTTGGATATCTTGATCAAGTCCTGGCCACCAGAGGTATCCTCTGACCAATGCCTTCATTCAAGAGATTTCAGGATGACTGTCATGTAAGTCAGAAAGTAATCTGTTGTGGAACTTTGGAGGTATCACAACTCCAGCTCCCCACAGAACACAGCCATTCTTTGTGGACAACTGGTCCTTCTTGTCGAAGAAAGATCGGAGAGTAGGGTCTCTTGTGAAGTTGGGCTAACCATTTAAGGTGAAATCTAGGACTTTAGAGAGGCCAGGATCTCACCATGTCTCTGCTGCGACATCCTGTGAAGCAATGGGTAATTCCTCAAGATGCCAAAGATGGAATACTATCCTATCGTCTTCCTTCTCTGTAGCATTTTTGCATGGCAGTCTCAATAGTGCTCTGCATTTATGTGATCCTGAGAATGTCTGTATTCGATGTCATAGTCATAAGCCAACAAAATCAGGGCCTATCACTGCATTCTGAGTGCTGCAAGAGTTAGTATTGCAGTCTTAGGTCCCAGAATTGCCAGTAGAGGCTTGTGATCTGTTAGCAGAGTGAATTTCTGTCTGTACAAGTACTTATGGAACTTCTTGACACAGAAAATTATGTGCAGAGCTTCTTTCTCGAGCTGAGTATAGTTTCTTTCACTTGGGGACAAGGTTCTGGAAGCAAAAGCAATCGGGTGTTCCTCCCCAGGGGGTAGCACATGACAGACAACTGCCCCCACTCCATACGGTGATGCATCGCATGCTAGCCTCAGAGATTTGGTGGGGTCATACTGCGCTACCCATTTGTTGCTTAGAAGATGTTTTTTGCAAGCCTGGAATGCTTCCTCACACCGAGGGGACCAATTTTATAGAGTTTTCTGTAGCAAGTCATAGAGTGGCTGTAACAATGTGGACAATTGAGCTAGGAACCATCCATAGTAGTTCAAGAGTCCTAAAAATAATCTTAACTCTGTCACATTCGTTGGTGCAGGTGCACTGACTATAGGATCCACCTTTCTCTCTGTTGGGTGTAGGCCTTGAGTGTCGATCTAGTGACCTAGGTAGTCAACAGAATTTTGCAGAAATTGACATTTGGCTGGATTTACTCTCAGTCCATACCATTGCTGTCTGGTCAGAACTTGGTCCAGGATTGTCAGATGCTCTTCCACTGTGGGTGCTGTTACCAATATATTGTCTGTGAAGCATACTACATGGTCCAGTCCATGCAGTATCTGGTCCACTGTGTTCTGGAAAATTGCTGGCTCTGTGGAAACTCCATATGCCGAGCGATGACACCAGTAAAGTCCCTTGTGGGTGTTGATGCTTGGATACGGTTCCGACTCTGGTTCCAGTTCCAGCTGCTGGTATGCAAAAGATAAGTCCAACTTGCAAAAGAACTTGCCCACTGAGAGTGTGGCAAACAAGTCCTCTGCATTCGGTAATGGGTGTAGATCTTGCTGTATACAGTGGTTCACTGTAACCTTGTCATCACCACACAACCTCACTGCTTTGTCTCGTTTCGGTAACACAAGGATGGGGGCGGCCTTGTCCCTCCTCTCTACTCGTGAGATGGTACCATGGCTTTCTAGACAGTTCAGTTCATTCTCTACTGCTTTCTTTAAAGCATAAGGTACTGGTCAAGGCCTATGGAAAATTGGAGCATCTCCCAGTTGCACTTGGATCTTTGCCTTGAAATCCCGGATTGTGGCATAACCGTCCAGGAAAATAGGACCATCTTTGTCCAGTACCTTTAGTGCATCTTGCGGTGCTTTGGTCACAGTATTTAAGCTGAAGATCTTTTTACCAGTTTAGTTTGATCTGTATGAACCAGTTTCTGCCTAGTAATACAGGTCTTTCTCCTTGCACCACCACTAGAGGCAAGGTCCATGTTCCTCCCTCGTAGGTGACTGGTACTTCAATCTCCCCTAGCACAGGGATTGGACCTCCTGAGTAAGACGAGAGTTGAATATATGATGGTTGCATTGGGCACTGCTGAAGTTTCTCTCTGTAGATGTGCTCTGGCTCAAGAGATACTGAGGCTCCTGTGTCTAGCTGCATACTAACTGGGTTTCCTGCTATCTGCATTTGGAGGTAAATTTCTGCTGCTTTTGCCTGTGTTGCATAAACCATGAACAGACGCAATGCCTCATTTTCTGTTTCAGTGGTTGCAGTGCCATCTGTGACATACCATGCAGTAGCAGTCTGTGATGTACCTGTAACCCCCCTACAAATGGGGGTTCCCGAAAAGTCTTCCTAGAGCTTGCCTAAATGCTCACTACCAGGCTGGGGTCCTGTGTTTTAGCCATTAAATGTTATTGCCAAAGAGTGCCTGTGTAGCCTCTATGTACTGTCGCTTTAAGAGCTGCTAGTTTGCAGTAATAATTAATCTGGAAGGGGGGCTGAGTGTTGTCATGCTCGAGTCCCGCCCGGGCTGCCAGATAATTGCTCCGTTTCTGCCATCACTAATTGCGCAGAGGGAGCCCTGTTAAAAGATGTAACTGTTTGCTGACCATTTGTTAGGGCAGTGAATATATTGCAGTTTGTTCTAACCTGTTTCTTTGCAGCAAGGACTGTTTAATTATCTCCACCATCTTGGTCCTGAGCTGCCGAATTGGACCAATCAGTACCTTGGGACTCTAAAATGGAGCCTACTTGAATGGGCGGTGTGGAGTAAAATTGTGGGAATTGTAGTTCTGGGTTGTTGGCACCTTTTAGGACCTACAGGAGGAGCTTTGTTGTAACTGACAGCTGAACCAACCAACCGAACCTTTTGGATCTGAGGGAAATCCCCCGAGCTGTCTGCTGGCTAGCCAGATCTAAGTGGGAAGCTGAGGAGGCAACAGCTCGAGAAAGTCGAGCAGCCGTTTTGCGTAGTTCACGCTGGAGAACCGTGGAAAGGCTAGAGTTTTGGCCTGTGTGTCTGCCTCCTGCCCTGAGAGGGAATTGAGAGTTAATTTCGGACTAAATCCGAGTTGAAGAGTCACGGAGTTGTAACCAGGCTTCTACCTGAGGGAGACCGAAGATTTTGCTGAATGCAATCGGACATCCAGAATTCCAGCCACCTTCTGAACTTTCAATTTGTGCAGAGAGCTGGGTGACTGTGACTGTAGAAAGATTGTCTGGTATGGTAGAATTTGTACATGTAGATGTGTTGGGTACTGAAAGTAGGTCATGATTTGGTTCCCCACTGTGTGAACTGTGTTCTGCTTGCTGGAAGCTGCAGCCAACCCAACCGGACTGAATCTGCAGTATTCTCCCTGTGGCTGGGCCTTGCCATGAGGGCCCTGCCAGCCTACCCAACTGCACAGTGAAAAGCCATCGATGAGAGACCTGCCTGGGGATCAGCCCCTGCTCCACACTTGAACAGGAGTGATGCCTCGGTGAATTGTGTGGGCCCTGTTTCTTCTGGCACTCCAAATCAACCATCTGCTGTCTCGATTTTTGTCCATCCTGTGTCCAGTCTTGGGTATCATGAGTAACCATCAGGGTAGCTTCCTGCAACAAATGTTTAATCCAAGTGTGTCATCTGATTTCTTTGTTGTTTCTCTTTCTTCATGAACTGTGCCATCGGGCCCTGGATTACAAATAGTGTGTATTGTGCATGTTGTTTTTCCATCACAGAGCTCTGACCAGCTGCAACGCCGGCCTACCCCAGGCAATGGTCCTGGCTAGCCCCCTTTCATCCACCTGGGTACCCAGAGGGTGTGACTGTTTTAGGGACTCTGAATGCATGCACAGCTGTGTGAATGATAGAGCATTTAAGCAAATCAACCTGATTACGCCCCTCCCTTGTTCACATCCCCTGAATAAATCAGATCTAACTTTTTCTGCATTCAACCTGACTGTGGTTCCAGTTTGTACTCGAAGTACTGTACTGTTGCTATTTGCTCTGTCTAACCTTGTTTTACAGGGGGTCACAGGGTCGAACCACAGGAACCAGCCCTGGTGGTAACTGCAACCAGTGTGGGTGATTGCAAGGTGTATCAGGGGTATTGTGAAAGTAAATATTGTCTACTGTTTAGGTCACTAGGAGGGAACAAGGGGGGGGTTACAGTGTCCCGGAGGGATGTGCCCAGGCTAGTTTGACCACTACCAACCTTGACCTCTGGGTGGAGGCACCCGTTTCAGAACTCAGGCCCCTTAACCTGCTGCTAACCAAGCAGGCAGGGTTAGTAGCCCCTGGGATAGTGCCACCTGGGGGTTACATACTTTTGTACACTTTCAGTATGTGACACATTTTTCCACAACTGCATCACTTCTTGTGTCGAAATCAGCATGTGCTTTGCTGGTAGTTACCGCCACATCTGTAACATGGTTTTGACTTTGTGGAAGTGGCCTGTGGTGCTGACTTCTAAAATGTTTGGGGTTGTTGGTGAACAGATGAAGGACCACTTCGTGGTGTGGAATGTCCCTTGGGTGCTGGAGTATGGGTGACCTTGTGAACTCTGCTTCTTTGGGGTTCAGAATGTCCCGCTAGTTCCCTGGTATCCCTGCGAGCGAGCTCCATAGCAAGGGCATTCTCACAGACTGTTTTGAAGGTTAAGTCCATTTCTGACAACGGGCATTTTTGATAGGCTTCTCCTCTCAGACCACAGACAAAGTGATCCCAGAGGGCATCCTCCAGAAACTGGCCAAAGTCACAAGTGCTTACCAGATGCTTCAAAGCAGTGATGTAATCGACAAGAGCTTCCTCCTCCTCTTGGTTCCGGCGATAAAATCTGAAGCATTCTGCAATGAGAATCGGCTCAGGCTTGAAATGCAGTGAATGTGTCTCTGTGAGTTGGGCACACGGCACATCCACCACTTTGGCAGGTGCAGTCAGATTCTTGAGGAGTTGATACACTGTAGGTCCCAAAACTGCTAGGAAGACCTTCGACTTTTTTTTTTAAACTTCAAGTTTATTTCTTATTGGTAGAGACTTTACAATCTACAGGCATAAATCTATCAGTAACAAATTAACTGAGTTATTACTAACGTTCAATTAATACAAGTAGAGATAGATTTAGTCATTTTATCTTCTTCGTGTTCCAGATTTCTTCTGCTTGCAAGAGTCTGTCCTTGAGTGAAGGAGATGAAGATGCTTCAATACTCTTTCCCTATCTGGTAGGGTCCCCGTTGGATACAGTTTCCAAGGTCTGGAATACTATAACAGCTCAATGTCTGTACCACCTACACCAATCAATATCAATATATCAATCAGTTAACATTTTATTTATAAAGTACCTTTCAAAATCAAGGCGCTGTACAACAATAAACCACAAAATATAAACAACAACAGTATAAAATGATTTAAAATCCGTCTGGGTAAGCCTGGGGAAAAAAATTTTTTAGCATAGTTTTAAAACTACTGACGGTCAGGCATTCTCTTAACCGATGAGGTAGAGAGTTCCACAGGATTGGTACTGCAAATGAAAAAGCGCAAGCCCCAGAAGTTTTCAAATGAACACTGGGAACCTCTAGCAATCCCTCATCGGTGGATCGGAGAGGACGATTGGGTGGGGTAGAGAGTCAAGAGATCTTTCAGGTAGTCAGGTCCCTGTTCGTATAGAGCCTTAAAGCAAGCCTACCTGTAGGAGATCCGCCAGTGAACTGGCAGCCAGTGCAGCTCGCGCAGCACAGGCATAATATGACTGGTCCTAGAAGTGCCAGTCAGCAGCCTGGCCACAGCATTTTGCACTAGCTGCAAGCGGCTGATATCAACCCCAGATAGCCCTAGGTAGAGGGCATTGCAGTAGTCAAGACGGGTAGTAATGAAGCCATGGGCCAATGTTGGAAGGTCACCTGGAGGAACAGGTGTTTCATGCGGGTGATATTCCTCAGTTGGTAAAATGAGGATTTAACTACAGCTGACACCTGAGATTTCAGGGTCAGACCGTCATCAACAATAATGCCCAGGTTACGCACCCGGTCTGAGGTAGTGAGCTGGACACCATCAAGCCATAGGCCTGACATTTGCCCAGCCCCAAAACCCACCCACGGGCGACCTGGGTCCACAAACAAAACTTCAGTCTTACCCGGATTCAGTCTCAGCCAGCTCAAATTCATCCAGTCTTTGATCTCGGAGAGGCAGCTATTTAGTACAGAGACCGCATCAACCTGTCCGGGCACAAAAGACACGTGCAGCTGAGTATCATCTGCATAGCAGTGAAAACTCAAGCTGTATCATCTTATGATATCTCCCAATGGCAGCATATACACTGTGAACAATATGGGTGCCAATATGGATCTCTGTGGCACCCCACAGGACAGGGAGAAGGCGTCAGAGGAATAAATTCCAGTGACCACCCTCTGAGACCTGCCTGTGAGGAAAGATCAAAGCCATTCGAGGACAGTACCTGACAGTCCACAAAGGAACCGCAGGGTCTCCAAAAGCACCCCACGGTCCACAGTGTCAAAGGCTGCTGAGATATCAAGAAGGACCAAGATGGCACCAATATTGTAGTACAATAAAGAACAATAAAACCAATTTGAAACCAAGATTGGCTGGTGTCAGTTTTCTTGTACTAAAGTTTACCCACCTTTATCTGAGGGACATGTATCCTAAAGACATTATGATGTTTAACAAAATTAGTTAATAAAATTAATGTGCAAAAACTTGTTTAGAGAGTACCGTAATCCCCTCTAATTCCTCTCAAAGGGTCATAAAGAGAAGCCAGGTTCCACTGAACTTATCTTTTTGCAAACAAAGTTTGCCTGTGACCCTTTCCATCATCTGTATGTTTTTGACAATATCTATCCAGTCCTGTAGGGCTGGGGGATATGGAGTTAACTACCTCTTCATGATGGCTTTGCTGGCAGCCACCAGCAAAATCCCCATAAAGGATTTTTGAGCGTTGGTCCTCCTATCTCTCGGCAGAACTCCCAGGACCATATGTTTAAATGACATGTGTTCCATACTCCCTACTATCTGTTGATAGTTTCTTATAACCTCTGTCCAAAAAGGTTTCAATACTGGACAATCCCCAAAAATGTGGTAGTGTGAGCCTACCTATCCGCAGTTTCTCCAACAGTGTTTGGAATACGAAGGGTTGTAGTGTCTGGTCCTGGTTGGGGTGTTAAAAAATCTGCTAATAATGTTCCAGCAAAACTCTTTCCAATATGAGGAAGCAGAGGTTCGAAACCCCCCTCCCAAACTTGCGTCCATGTGTGTGCATCAAGTTGTAAATCCACATCCCTTTCCCCTGCTGCTTGACACCTTGGGGGGGTCCCTTTTGCAGTCTCCGTGTAAATTTTGACCAGTTTAGAAACTAGATGTGGGTCTCCCTGAGTGTTCGCCATGGTTAAGATGAGACCTTCCAGGGGATGTGGGTCTTGTTGGATCTTTTGCAGATTGGTGCTTTTACTCAGAAAGGACACCACCTGTAGATAATGGAAAGAGTGAAATGCTGGGATTCTGAATTCTTGCTGTATGTTCTGAAATGTTTTAATTTGATTTTGATTTATAAATTGTCTAAAGCACCAAAGTCCATACCTACTGCACCTGTCAAAAAAGTGATCCAGTCAGGGAAGGGTGAAGCCAGGGCACAGGGAGATTTGTGTCTGATTGGAGAGGGATTGTGCCAGGCTGAGGTTTTTTTTCACCCCGCCCCATGCTCTATAAAGTTGCTCCAGCCAGGGATTAAGTAGTTTGGAATTAAGTGGGCTGTCTGGAGAGGAGGTAAAGTCTAGGGTAGGTTTAGTACTGAGGTTGCTGCCCTCTTCCATGCCCACTCAGACATCCTGTGAGTCTTTTTTGAGATGTTCCACTCAAGGGGTCAATTGGGCCATGAGATAATATGTTTTCAAGTTGGGTAGACCAAGTACCCCTTTGAGTTTAGGACGTATGAGCGTACTCCAGGCTATCCTGGCTCTCTTGCCGCCCCACACGAATGTGTGTAAGGCTTTATCTATGTTACGCTGCTCCATGCTGGGGATTTGCAGTGGCAAAGAGCTAAACAAAAACAAAAAACGTGGCAGAACATTCATATGGATTGATTCTATTCTACCCATTAAACATAAGGACAGGAGATCCCAACACCTCAAGTCTGTGAAGATCTCATGCAACAACCTACCCTTGTTCAGTTGGTAGAGGTATTTTAGGTTCAATGGGAGGTGACTCCCCTAGGTATCTTTTGCTGGTAGATGCCCATTTAAAAGGCAAGGCTTGCATGAGATCCGGGGTACGGGTACCACTAACTAACAAAATCTCTGTTTTCTCAGTATTAATTTTGAAGCCCAAAATTTGACTGTAGGACTGAAGTACATTGGCCAGGATTGGGTAAGTTACGGTGGGGTTTTTAAAATAAAGCATAGTGTCGTCAGCATATAAAGTAATACAGTTCTCTACTCCCCCTACCTTAATGCCCTCCAGCTGGGGGGTGCTCTGAAGTGCTCGGCTAGGGGTTCCATGCTCTAAGCGAATAGCAATGGAGACAGTGGATACCCCTGCCTCATGCCGCTTTGTATATCCAATGTGTCCAGCGTGGTTCTATTCACCCTAATCCTGGCTTTGGGTGATTGATAAATAGCTCATATCCAAGTTAGAAATTGTGCTCCAAACCCAAATTTTGTTAATACCCCCTATAAGATAGTCCCAGCGAAGTCGGTCAAACGCCTTTTCAGCATCCATGCTATTGCCACCTGCTGGTCCTTTACCTTGGCCCCCATCTGCAATATGTTAAGACAATGCCTGATATTATCCTGAAGGTATCTCTCTGGCACAAAACCTGCTTGATCGAGGTGGACCAGGTTGCGCAAAAATCTGTTTACTCTAATGGCTAATATCTTACTGAAAATTTTTGAGTCAACATTGAGCAGTGAGATTGGTCTATATGAGGTGCGGTTCTCAGGGGTTTTTCCCTCTTTGGGGATAACCATGATGAATGCCTCTGTCCACGTATGGGGAAGATCATTTTCGTATTTACATGAATTGAAAAGGTCTGCCAGTAAAGGGGATATCTTGGGAGGAAAACTTCTGATAAAATTCGGCAATAAAGCCGTCAGGTCCTGGAGATTTACCTGTTTTCATATTTGTTGACCTGGGCAATTTCCGTCACCGTAAAAGGGGATTCTATTGCTAGTTTGTCCTCTTCTGACAGCATAGGTAGAGTAACACGTGCCAACAAATCCTGTAACTTTCATTGGCCATCTAAGCCTGGGGTGTCTGCTGAGTAAAGCGTAGCGTAATACTCCCTGAAAACATTGGCTACCTCTTTGTGGGTAAAGACTGTTGTAGTCTTGCCCTGTTGAGTCCTCTGAATCTTTTTGACATATTACTTTGCCTGAAGTTTTCTCAGCCGAAAGGCCAGAAGCCTTCCTGCCCTGTCACCATATTCATAGTATCTCTGGTTAGTATATCTTAACTTTCGACTGACTACACAAAAGGTAATCGATCTGCGAGTATGTCTGGTTGGGGTTAGAGTAAAAGGCATAATCCTTTAAAGTGGGGTTCATTTCCCTCTAGATGTCAAGCAAAGCCAACTCTTGTAATCCCCCCCCCCCCGGACCACCCTACTCATCCTCTTATTAGTGGTGGCGTTCTGCGAACAGCGATCTATTGCCGGGTTCAGTACACAATTAAAGTTCCCCCCCAGGAGTACGGTACCTTTCCCCAGCTCCGAAATCTTACCAAATTTTTTCATAAAATAGAGGTCACTCACATTGGGGGCATAGATATTAACAGATAATAATTAGTAGATCCCAGAGAGTGGTATCGGGGATTTATTCCTCGGCCCCTCATGGGCTACCCTGTGGGGTTCCACAGGGCTCGGTGCTGTCCCTCATGTTATTCGCGGTGTACATGCTACCATTAGGGGATATTATAAGATGGTACAGGCTGAGTTTTCATTGCTATGCCGATGATTCTCAACTGTATGTCTTTTGTGCCTGAACAGGAATTAGATTCTGCTGTGGTGTTTAACAACTGCCTACTGGAGATTCAGAACTGGATGAGTGTCAGCTGGCTTTCGGCTGAACTCAGGAAAAACAGAGGTATTGGTGGTGGACCCTAATTATAGGACAACAGGGGCATGGGTGGGAAAACCCTCAGGATTAAATCTTGGGGGGACCCCGCTTATTGCCTAAGGCCAGGTGTGAAACCTGGGCGTGGTATTTGACTAAGGCCTGACCCTGGGGGCACAGATTTCGGCTGTAGTCAAATCTTCCTATTACCATGTAAGGAACATAGCCCAAGTGAAGCACCTGGTCCCACCCGAAGATCTTCCTACCTTGGTCCATGCCTTTGTCACCAGTCATTTTGATTACTGCAACACTCTCTACCTAGGGCTCCCGGGGGTAGACATCCGCCGCTTGCAGCTAGTGCAGAATGCGATGACCAGGTTGTTGACTGGAACTTCTAGATCCAGTCATATAACACCTGTGCTGCGTGAACTGCACTGGCTGCCAATACAGTGGCGGATTACCTTCAAGGTCATGTTGCTGACCTATAAAGCCCTACATGAGCAGGGACCCTACTACCTGAAAGGACTTTTATGCCCCACCTGTCCATTCCGATTGTCTGGTGAGGGACTGCTAGAGATTCCCAGGGTATCCCTTAAAACATTAGGAGGAAGATCGTTCGCCTTTATGGCACCTACCCTGTGGAATTCTCTACATAGAAACATAGACTTTGACGGCAGATAAGGACCGCTTGGCCCATCTAGTCTGCCCATTTCCCTACCTACAGGATAGGCCGCAGATCCTAGTTAACCAACAGCCTATTTCTTCCTACCCCCCCCACAAGAATTGCCTTATGTCTGTCCCATGCATTCTTGAATTCTCCCACAGTTTTAGACCCCAACCTCCTCAGGAAGGCTGTTCCATGCATCCACTACCCTCTCTGTGAAATAATACTTCCTCACATTGCCCCTAGACCGCCCCCCTTCTATCTTTAAATTGTGTCCCCTTGTTCTTGCACGTCTCTTTTTCTGAAAGATGCTACCCTCTTGGACTTTGTTGATTCCACTGAGGTACCTAAAAGTTTCTATCATGTCCCCCCTCTCCCTTCTTTCCTCAAGGGTATACATATTAAGCTCCTTTAGTCTCTCCTCATACGGCTTCTCCTGCAGACCCTGCACCATTTTAGTTGCCCTCCTCTGGACCACCTCTACCTTGCCAGATACACGAGAGCCAGACTGTAGAGGGTTTAAAAAGCTGTTGAAGACCCACTTATTTAACCAGGCTTTCTTAGTAATCTATTAATTTGTGCACTGTTATGTTTTTATCTGTTTTAAACTGTAATACTGTGTGTTTTTATATTGTACTGTAAAGGCGCCCGGAGCATGGGAAGGGTGCCTTATACAAATAAAATATTGATTGATTGATTGATTGAATAAAATGCACTTTTTGAGAGATCAAGCTCCCTGAGACCATTACCAATCTGTCATCTCCAGTGGTGGCCTCGGATTCAATCTCAAAAGGAAGGCCTTTTTTAAATAGGATGGCCTTACCGGCTTTCTTGCCTGTGGGGTGGGATGAACCTATCACCTTTCCAACCCAGGATCGTTGTAATTTTTGATGTTCAGAGGGTGACAACCTGGTCTCCTGGAGGAAGCAGACATCTGCATTGAGCTTCTTCAAATAATGCAAAATTTTTGTTCTTTGATGGGAGAATTAATGCCCTGAACATTCAGGGAAACAACTGTTAAGGTACCCATCTGTGTAAATTAGAAACTGTCTGTCTGTTATGCGGTATCTGCTCCAGCTGATCTACTCCTGAGTGCCCTATCCTTTCCAACATCCCTCTTCCATCTACCATAATTAATGACATCACAATTAAAATGTCCCTAACATTTACCAGCCTTTGAAACAACAAACTAGGCATAACCGGTGCCTGTGATTGATAAACATTAACATTTGAACAGTGTAAGCTGAACATGAAGAAAATCATCACACAAATAACTTCATTGAATGAATAAATAAAAAAAAAAGGAAAATATTTGCTCCCAAGGTGAAGCGTGTATTACAGCAATTGCTCTAGTGCTTGTTAAGCATCAAGCCTGACCTTTAAAAGTCAATGATCTGAAGACGGCGATGCCAAGAGGCTGTGTGCAACAGCGTGAAGCGTCTGCTGCAGGCTGCCCAAATGGTAACTAGCAGATGATCAAAAAGCTGGGGCAGCCACTGAAAAGAAAATTTTATCTGCCAGCTAAATGTATACTGGCATGATTAAGAAATTTTCGGTTCCCACCAGCCCAATATATTGTAACCCTCCACGGTTTATTAACAACCAACAGGCATTGTCTCCACCTCTTTAAAAAGGCACCCTCCATGCCCCAGCCCCTTATCTACAGCCATGTGGGACCCGTTTATTTGCCCGAATTTGTCTCTTCATGTTTCTCCCTATGTCCACCTCCCCAAGGTAAGAGCCTGGCCTCGTTCCAGTTAAACAGGCTGCCTGTATGATTCCCTAATACCTTTATGGTTACCCGTCTTTCTTCAGTTAACATTATTCAATTCAGGCTGTGCCTCCACCTCCCCAGGTGCAATGGGACACATTTCTACACTGGTAAAGGGAACCACTTATTTGTCTGACTGGTGGCCACAGTGTATACAACACTCGGCCGCCAACCCCGAGGGAGGTGGGGAAGTGGGCAAATCCTGCTTTAGCACAAAACTGAATGAGGTCTCCTGATAGGAGGGTGGGCAAAAAAACTTTCAAAGCACCCAAACCAAACCTGCCACTGTTCAAGGCCCTTTCCCAGGTTTATCACCTTTTCGTCCCATCCAGACCCTTCTCCACCCCCCCCCAAAGCATATCACAAGGCCAGTATTTCAATCTCTCCTCCCCAGCTCTTGGCTGAAACCTGACAAAACTGTTTAAAATAACAAGCCAAACCAAGTCATTGTGGTTGCTTAGCAATGAGCTTTGAGACTCATGGGACCAAAATAAGTCTTCAGGAGGTTTCAGGTTAATTGTGCTCCAAACATAAGGTATTCCGGATTCAACAAGGTTTCCTGAGACAGCAGGGCACAGTCACGCATTGCCAGGAAAGGTATTGTCAGACCAGAACTTGGGGAAACAGTGGACATAGTCGTCTGGGTCCAAGCATCATCCCCTCCCTGTATGGGTAAATGTCCATCCACCCTAAGTGAGAAATAAAGACGAAATAAATAAAGGGACCATGACAGGGGCTTCGAGGAAACAGGGAACCATAAATCATAGTACATCTTAAGCGATGTGGGCTGGCATCAGAACCAAAGATCTACACTCACAGAGGTCAGCAAATTTGGTGAATAGGAGTGTTTCAGTTCTTGTGGGTCCATTCAGGTAGAGGGGCCAGCTCAGTGGATGGTGTCTCCCCGGACATCTACAGACATCATCTTGTTTTCTCTGGCCAACAGTTCTTTAGAATTGGTGCTCAGATGAGAGGGCCAGGATATAGTCATGGATTGACCCCGTCTCGGCTTCCCAGCTCTGTGCCATGCCAACTGGGCAATCTCAGGTGCTAATGTAGCCGAGGGGAGATCTCGAACTTGAAGGCCCATTTTCCTCAGGGTAGGAGCTGCTTCAAACAAGGAATCAAATATCTGTGGCCCTTTTCCAATGTGGATATGCAATCGAGCAGGGTACAAAATTTGAATCTTGATGTTTTTTTCTCAGGCAAGTTTAATGATTTCTCTAACCTGTCTCCTCTGGCCATTAAGGTAATCAGAAAAGTCTTGATCTAGTGATATCCACTGACCATCTAATGAAAGATCCTTTTATAGTGCTTACATTTGCCTGACTGGAGGGGAAACAAAAGCAAGCTCCTCGAACCAAACTCCCATTAGCAGATTAGCAGATGGAGATTTAGTATGCCTTTTAAAAAAACATACATTAGCTCACGTAACCTTTCTTGCACATATATAATTTGCCTTGTCTGTATATTTAACTGTTACATGTCCTTAGGACCTTCTTGTGAATGAGTTTGCTCAATGGAGTTATTCCTTTTTTTATCATGACATTGCTTGTACCACCTCCGCGGACCTGGCAGGGGCTACGACCCCCCCATCAGAGGGGTATGTCCTCCGGCCCATCGGGGCCATCATGGATCCTGCCGGGTCCCAGTATTTTTCCTCTGTTTTTAACCCCTGTGCCCTCGTCTGTGCAATGGGTGCAGCAGCTGTTTTCACCTCCGTGGAGGCAGCCAAGCACCCTGGGCATGGGCCGAACCCCTCTTGTGCTGAGGCACGCAGCACAAATCCCCCACCCTGAGGAAGGAGAGCAGTCCTCCAGACGCTCAATCCTTACCTCCCCAGCCGACCCCCAAACAACCCAAGTCCATTCCTGAGCCCGGGTTGCCGGCGTGGTGTGAGGTATGGCGTCCAGCGCTTCAACTCTCAGCACCACCGGGCTAGCTCAATGGAGTTATTCCTGCATTAAACGTCAAACATATCTGAGTTGTTTTGATTATCTTGCATTGCCAGTGTAATATATCTTGATTCCCTCACAGAGAGACTCAGTTATCGCACATAAGTTCAGTGGCAATCTTTATGCTTCTCAGACATAGTGGGCATACATCAGTGTACATACACAAAGAAAGACACACTGGGCATGACAGGAACTTATACCTTAGATAGGGCTACAAATATCCATATGCATAAACTACAACCTTAATGGCATTCTTTAGACTTCCTACCGTACATATCCGTGTATATACTACAATTTATATTTATTTATATTGGATACTGGTTTATATTGTTATAAGTTTGTTGTTTTTATATTTTGTAAAGATGCCCTGAACCTTTGGGGAAGGGCACCTTAAAGAAGTAAAATCTACTACTACTAAAACTGGCCAAGTGACAAGTCCACATTGGACTATTTTGTAGCAGGCAGGCTGAATCTCACAGGGCAGGAACGAGGCTGTCAGCCTCTGTCTACTTTGATGGTCCAGGCAAGACGAACACCTCTCAGAAGCTTCTGATCTCATGTGGGGATTACAAGCTTTGCCTGGCTAAGAAGGGCTGTCAATCACATATTTAACGCCCTAGTGGCTACAAGTTTAAGCCACCAGCTGGTGGCCGTGGCTGGCTGTGATTGGCTGGAGGATACGATGCCTGGGAAATCAATATGGTGGTCCCAGTTAGACAACAAACACTAACTTTGAAAACACTGTTTGCAACAGATTCACACACATTAAATACATTGCCCCAGTAGATTACAGTTTATCCAACATACCACCTTAATCCTATGGCCCATTTGTCCTGGGGGCCTGTCAGAAGAATTGGGAGCCCATCTCAGATATGCGCCACTCCTTGGTGCCTCTTTTTCCTGCAGCAGTTGCCACTTGTACTCACAGGCACGTCCCCAGGTATGCACATGTGCACTCGGGTATTTACATGCCCGACTCCCACTTGCTGTTGGGGCTCAAGCTTACATATAAGCCCTGCTGGCCCTGACTATGCAGCCTAAAAGTGCCGTGAACTTCTCTGGGCCCCACCCACACAAAGGAGGATATCAGTGGGCAGCAGGGACAGAAAATAACAGGCATGGGAGCCCCAAGAACACCCTGGGGGATGCATCAGCAGCAGGAGGAGACTCAGGAGGGGTGTTCTTGGGCCAGGTACAGCCCAGGAGGTAAGTCCCAAATTTCAGGGGTGGCTGCACTCTCCTTCTGCTGAGCCAATCGACATCCCTGTTGATTCTTGTACCATCCTTTACATCACCAGTACTATATAGTCTTATTTAAATAGGCAATTTCACAGATTACAACTTGAGCAACATTTTACTCACAGGCTTTGTGCGTAAGGGATTTTCCCATCTAAGAACAGCAACCCATTTCTCCACATATTGCATTTCAGCCTCGGACACCATTGAACAGAATATGAGGCATTGACCTGGGGGTGATGTAAATCCCTCTATATACCACATACATGGACAAATCAGTGGAGGCACAAGGGCATCTTATGAGAGCTTTAGAAAGGGTCTGATAGGTCTGAGTGTTTCACAGGTGCTGACAGTTCTTCCTCGGGAATTCAGAGTTACAACCTCCATCTGTTAATCCAGTGATACAGAATCCTCATCTGAAATGGGTACTTCTGCTTCACACAGTTCAGGCAGCTCTGTATCACTTTCAACTTGACAAGTCTCACCCAACTGTGACTGGTTCACAGAGGTTGAGCTCAGTTCCTCATCACTGTCCAATTGAATGGTATCCCTATCAGATGGCAACAACTTGATGAGCTCCTTGAGTAAACCCAGAATGTCCTCTGTAGAGTAATAGCAATCATACTCTATCTCTCCATCTGACAAGTCCTCAGGCAGCAAAACATTTTGTGGTGGTGAAACTTTCGAATTAGTTGCAACTTCCTTGCGGGAGACAAGGATCGTTGCTCTGTCATTTTTTGGTTTATGCACTCAGCAGTCCGACTCTGTGATTTACCAACTGCATTTGTCTCACGGACAGTAATCCAGACTACGTTGATAAAAAACATTTATATAATTAACCTAAGTGCAGTTTCATAGCATTTGAAAAATGTAAACACCAGTTGTCCAAATTAAAAAAAAATCTGCCCTGCCTACTCTCTAAAATGGCTACCAAATGTGTTAAGTGATTGCATCATTGGAGCTAGAGGCAGAGAGCTACATGGCTCTCTATAGTGCTAACTAGTTTATTTTTCCCCTTTATTTAGAATTTCTTTACCAAAATGGCCCATACCATGTGTTGAGTTGGATTATTTTGATCAGTACACATGTTACGCTATAGTTTTATTAATTTTGTTTACATTAACATGCTGAAATTGTGTTGTAATCCAACTGACTTTCTCTTTGACAAACCACAGTACAGTACAACTCTTCAAATACCTGGTGGTCTAGTGGTTATGTGATGTCCCGATGTTTGTAGCGACGTTCTGGTCTAGTCCAATGACAAAGTTGTTACTTTCTTGGTAATCATAGAAACATAGACTTTGACAGCAGATAAGGACTGCTTGGCCCACCTAGTCTGCCCATTTCCCTACCTACAGGATAAGCTGCAGATCCTAGTTAACCAACAGCCTATTTCTTCCTATCCCCACAAGAATTGCCTTATGTCTGTCCCATGTATTCTTGAATTCTCCCACAGTTTTAGACCCCACAACCTCCTCAGAAAGGCTGTTCCATGCATCCACTACCCTCTGTGAAAAAATACTTCCTCACATTGCCCCTGAACCGCCCCCCCCCATGTCTCTTTTTCTGAAAGATGCTACCCTCATGGACTTTGTTGATTCCATTGAGGTACTTAAACGTTTCTATCATGTCCCCCCTCTCCCTCCTTTCCTCAAGGGTATACATATTAAGCTCTTTTAGTCTCTCCTCGTATGGCTTCTTTTGCAGACCCTGCAACATTCTAGTTGCCCTCCTCTGGACTGCCTCTATCCTGTCTATGTCCTTGCGGAGATGGGGTCTCCAGAACTGGACGCAGTACTCCAGATGAGGTCTTACCAACTGTCTGTACAGAGGGATAACAACTTCCTGTTTTCTGCTGGTGATGCCTCTCCCTATGCATCCCAGTATACCCCCAGCTCTCCCTACTGCCTTCTCACATTGCTTGCTAACCTTAAGGTCATCTGATATGATTACTGCCAGGACCCTTTCCTTTTTTAATTTTGTTACTACCCCCATTGTGTAATCCTCCCCTGGGTTTTTGTTTCCCAGGTGCATTATTTTGTACTTCTTTGCACTGAATCCTAGCTGCCATACTTCCGACCATTCCTCCAACCTTGCCAAGTCCCTTCTCATCCTTTCTATGCCGTCTTGTGTATCAACCCTGTTGCAGATCTTTGTGTCATCTATAAAGAGGCATACTTTTCCTTCCAGTCCCTCTGCAATGTCACTTATAAAGACATTAAAAAGGACTGGACCCAGTACTGAACCCTACAGTACCCCACTAGTAACCCCTCTTTCTTCAGAGTGGATTCCATTTACAATTACCTTCTGTGTCCTGTTGTCCAGCCAAGGTTTTAGCCAGGCTACCACCCTGGGACCCACTCCCAGGCTGGTTAATTTGACTATTAATCTTTTGTGTTGGACTGTGTCAAATGCCTTGCTAAAGTCTAGGTAGGCCATGTCCACAGCCCCTCCCCGGTCTACTACTTTGGTCACCCAGTCAAAGAAAGCAATTAGATTCGTCTGACACAATCTTCCCACTGTGAACCCATGTTGCCTTGGGTCCTGTGCCCCACTGGCCTCTAGGTACCCAACAATTCTTTTCTTCCGAAGTGATTCCATCTCTTTCCCTACCACTGAGGTCAAACTGACAGGTCTGTAGTTTCCTGCCTCTGTCTTGGTCCCACTTTTGTGAAGGGGAATCACATCCGCCTTCCTCCAGTCCTCGGGTACCACACCATCCTCCCATGATTTGTTAAAAAGGGTAGTCAGTGGTTTCATTAGTTCTCCCCTAATTCTTTTAGAATTCTGGGGTGAATTCCATCAGGCCCAATTGCTTTGTCCACCTTCAGTTTTAGGATTTCTTTCAGAACCCTTTCTTCTGTGAAAGGACTGGGATTGACCCCCCTATGCAGAGTGCTTCTGTTAATTGGATTAGGCACCTCCCCCTTCTGTTTTGTGAATACTGAGCAGAAATATTCATTCAGTATCCCTGCTTTTTCACTATCCCCCTCTGCCAACTCACCGTTCATTCTATTCTGCCTCACTATCCCTCCCTTTGGCTTTCTACGCTCCCTGATGTACCTATAAAAGGTTTTATCCCCCTTCTTAACTGAGCTGGCTATCCTTCCCTCAGTTTGGGCCTTTGCTATTCTGACTTACCTCCTTGCTTCCTTCTGCCTTAACTGGTACAGCTCTCTGTCCTGCTCCTTCTGTGTTTCCTTATACTTCCTGAATGCTATATTTTTCTCCCTGACTTTCCCCACCACCTCTTTTGAGAATCATAGTGGCTTTTTCTTTCATTTTGATTTGTTTATTTGCTTCACACAAAGGCTTGTTGCCTCTGTGATGGCAGTTTTGATGATTCCCCATTGTTGCTCCACCCCTCCTTCTAGCCTGTTTGCTAGTGCTTTTCTGAGGCACTCTCCCATCTTGCTAAAGTCAGCCCTCGTGAAGTCCAGTACCATCACTTTTGTATGGCTTGACTATGTAGCTGAGTTTAACGTGAACCACACTGTTTGATGGTCACTTGTTCCCAGATGGCAACCCACTTCTAGATCTGAGATCCTCTCACTGTCCCCATTTGAGAGTATGAGGTCTAAGGTTGCTCCCTCACGAGTGGGTTCCCAAACTAGCTGTCTGAGGCATGCCACCTGTAGGGCATCAAGAATGGCCCTGCTCTTGGATGTGGCTACAGCAAGTGTGCTCCAGTTAACATCTGGCATATTCAGGTTTCCCATCAACAGTATCTCCCCTTTCTCTGCCATCCTAAGAATGCCTTATATTCTATCCTTGTCCATTCCCTCCCCCTGACATGGGTGTCTGTATACAACCCCTGTGCGGATTGTGGTGCCACTTCCAGTCTCCAAGGTGACCCACAGTGCCTCCTCTCCTCCTTGTTTACTCTTTTGTTCAGTTGCTTTTATCCCTTCCTTTACATAGAGAGCTACTCCTCCCCCTCTTCTCCCCTCCCTGTCTCTCCTGTAGGTTATGTACCCTGGTATGTTCACATCCCAGTCATGGTTCTCTGTGTACCATGTTTCTGTGACTGCTACGATATCCAGGCATCCCTCTTCCATCAAGGCCACAAGTTCAGGGAGCTTGTTGCCCAGGCTACGGGCATTGGTACTCATTATCCTCCATTTCCTGATGGCTTTACTCCTTTTTGCCCCATCCCTGTCCGAAAATATGCTTGCCTTGTCTTCTTTTTCCATGGGAAAGAAGAATAATAATCAGCATTTATATAGCGCTTTTCATACACACTTTGTCCCAAAGTGTTTTACTAGCAATGCTAGACTGGTAGTGAAGTGGTTGAATGCTTAGTGGCAGCCATTTAGCACATCAGCACCCACACACAGCCTTGGACAATTGCATGAACTGGTTTTATGGAAAGGGGAATGTTGGCCAGGACACCGGGGAAAATCCTCTACTCTTGCAAAACGTGCCTTGGGTTCTTTTACTTCCACCTGGATATCAACTAGGACAGCAGCAGAGATAGGTAGAAGAAATCCCACAGGACAGTCCTCAGCAATCCTCATCATGTCCATGTCCGTGCCTCCTCTATAATGCTAGTTGGCTGACTCACCACTCTTCTGAATCTTTAATGTGGTATGCAGAGTCCCTTGATACTGCTTCAACAAACTTTGACAAATTCCCTGAAGGTACTCTCCATACACTGAATCCAGGTACCAATTCAGGCACTGTCCTGCCACTCAAAGTATTTGTCATCGCTGGCTGCTCTCATCCTTGTTCAGATAGTGATTGTGGTGCTAGCAACCCCCACATCTCATATCTCACAATGATCTGCTCAGGTTTCTCCCCTTCTGTCTTCCCAGTTCTTCCCTGAATATACTGTAGCTGTACCCTGCAGGAATGGCCTCCTCAGTCCCCTTCTGGTATTCATTCTTCACTGCTGCTCCCCACACCAAAAACTGGTGAGCTCACCACCCTTCTGCATCATGAATGCAGTTAGTATAGTCCCCCATTTTCTGACATATCAGAAATAAACATAATCTTTCTAGTAAGCCAGGCTGATAGGAACAGGACACAAAGGGAAAGATGGACTTTCCTGTCCTTAAAAGATCTAGGCTAAGTCGGCCCAGTGGCATAGAGGGCAGAGGCATTACTGCCTTACCTCTTGCCATGCTGGCGACCTGTGTTCATGATGCGAGTAGGACGCAGGGGGTCGGCTGGGGAAGGAGAGGACTGAGCATCTGGAGGACAGCTCTCCTCTCCCGGGGGAGGGTGGGGATATGGACCGGCACTTGCCTGACCCCTAGCAGTGGCTAGGAGCCAGCAGACCAGATCCCACAATGTGGGAGCGGAGGTGGAGCAGCCGCCCGATGTACAGCGTAGGGATGCGCGCATGTGGTGTGTCACTGGCGGCATTGCACACTCCCTGCCGCATTAAAAAAACTGGAAAAAGTAGTCCCACCATGCAGAATGATGATGATTCTCCCCAGTGAGCCACCCCGGGAGGACACCTCCTGAGCTGGATCCGTGCCAGTGGGTTGAGTTGCTCCCCACCCCCTGCCACAAAGGATAAGTCCTGGGGGCAATAGGGTAGGGGGTTCGATCCTTGGGGATGGTGGGGGGGACATCAGAGGTGGCCGGCGGGACCTAGAAGAGAAAAAGAGCAGCAAAAAAAAAAAAAAAGATCTAGGCTACCTTTGATTTGGCACTATTAAATGACGGGTGTGTGCATCATTATGCAAGTCATTTAATAGTGCCTGATTATAGGTAGCTTAGACCTTATCAGGATAGGAAAGCCTATTTTCCCTTGTGCCCTGCTGCTATCAGCCTGGCTTACTGGAAATATTGTGTTTATTACTGATATGTCAAAAAACCCAGGAGACTGTACTAATGCATTCATGATGTGGAAGGGTGGTGAACTCTCCAGTTTTTGGTGTGGGGAGCAGGAGTGAAGAATGAATGCCAGAGGGGGACTGAAGATGCCATTCCTGCAGTGTACAGCTATATTCATGGTAGGGGAAGACTGGGGGGGGGTTGAGCAGATCATTGTGAGATCTGAGATATGCAACTGCCAGCACCGTGATCACTACCTGACTGTGGATGAGGGCGCCAGTAATGACAAATATTCAGAGTGGTAGGGCTGCACCTAAACTGTTACATGGATTCAGTGTAGGGAGATTACCGTCGGGGGGGGGCGGGGTTGTCGAGGTTTGCTGGGACTGTATCCAGGGAGCTGTGTGTAGCTCATTCAACATTCCGATGAGTGGTAGTCAGCCAACTCACATTGTGAAGGAGGGCACAGAAAAGTACTAGAGAAGGATTGCTGAGGATTGTCCTGCAGGGTTCTGCAGATCACAGGTAAGGGAGTAGACCGACACTGGAGGTCTGTTGGATATGCTGAAGCATTAGTATGCCTCTTCTGCTAATAATGTTGTTATCCATAGTAAGTCCAGCCCTTATGAGGGTATGAACAGCAATTTTTCCGGTGTGTACTGGTGCTTATTGCTTGGCCCTCCAGGAAGACCTGGTTGTTGATTAGTGAGGCAGGAAAAAAACTAATCGGGGGACTATACACACTACCTTCATTGTGCAGAAGGGTGGTGATCTGCCCAATGTTTACTGTGGGTGTAGAAGTGAAACACTGATGAAAGAGGATCACAGAATGATTTGCGAGGCATTATTTAGCAGTGCCAGCTGATGAAGGGTATCGGTATAGGTGTGCACTACTCTCTGAGGTACAAGATTACAATCTGAAGTGTGTTAATTCTCTTTGTGGAACCACAAGCTCATATGCTGCCCCAGGCAGTACTAAGGATGGCGTGTGGATGGTGGAGTGTTCGACGGAGGGCAGGCCAGGTGCAAGGGGCTTCATGTGTAAAAAGAAGACTACAAGAGAAGGATATTTTTGGATTATCAAGAAAGTATGAACTTTGGCATTGGACCAGACCAGTACTTCATTACACACTTCGGGACATCACATAACCACTAGACCACCAGGTATCTGAAGAGTTGCACTGTACTGCGGTTTGCCAAAGAGAAAGCTGGTTGGAGTAGAACACAATGTCGGCAAGTTAAAGTAAGCAAAATGAACAAAATCATAGCCTACATGTGTACTGATCAAAATAATTCACATGTCAACACATGGTTTTGATCATTTTGGTGAAAATATTCTAAACAAAGGGGGAAAAATAACTAGTTAGCACTGTAGAGAGTCATGTAACTCTTTGCCTCTGGCTCCAGTGATGTAATCATTTAACACATTTGGCAGCCATTTTAGGGAGCAGGCAGGGCATGTTTTTTGAAATCAGTAGGCTGATGTTTACATTATTCAAATGCTATGAAAATGCATATATGTTATTTACATAAATGCAGTTTTAGCATAAATGTAAATAGCCTTTTCTTTACCTCTGAATGAAGCCAGATTTTCAAAATTATTTTTTGTAAAAACAGCTGGTTTATGTGTCCTTTAAGATCCTTCTTATGACCTTTAAGGCCCTAAATGGACTGGAACCCCAGTACCTTAGGGAGCTTCTGGCAACTTCCCCCAATATCTGTGAGTTATGCTCTGCTGGTACTGTCCTGCTGGTTGTTCCAAAATCAAGATTAAAATCAGCTGGGGATAGAGCCTTTTCTGTAGCTGCTCCCCTGCTTTAGAACAACCTCCCCTCGGATATTCGGTTTGCCTCTTCTGTCCCTCAGATTTCAAGGTAGACTGAAGACACTGCTTTTTAGACAGGCTTTTGCAGGGGACTGAAAGCTTAAAATAAGAATTTAGAAAGATGGGAAATTTAATAAAAACAGTTTACTAGGAGAGAAATTATTTATTTATTTAATTTTGGTAATCGGGTAGGCCCACTGAGACCAGATGGTCCCATTATGACTCTTGTTATGTCTGTTTCCCCTCTATCTGGGTTGACAGATCTCCAGTATTTGATGGAAATCAAACCAGGGAACCATTAGTTCCAAAGGCAGCAACTCTAACCCATTTAGCTAAAAAACTATTCACCCTAACTAGGAGGCTAGAGAGCTCCATTTATTTTAATGTTTGCTATGCCATGGGCCACCCTTGGCTGGCTGTATTGCTTTGACTGTTAATTCACAGCTTTCATTTCTAGACATGGGGATTCCTGTGAACTACTAGGAGGCACTGTTTTACAGACTGCCTTTTCTATACAACTCTAAGCATGTCTTTTTTACGTTTCAATTCCCAGATAGCTCCCACTATGCTAGGGTTCAAATGGGTCTTGCCTCTCTGCAAGATAAGCTTTCAGCCTTCCTTTGAAGTGTGAATTGATTAGGGAGATGTCTAAGTGTTAGACCTTCTTTTCTTTTTGAAACATCTCTTCCCCAGCACTGTTACTGTCACATATGTTTTACGACCCATGTCTGGCATTCCTGCCTTCACAAGAAGAATCCTTCAAGTTCCATTAGCTTTAGCCCCACCATTCATTTGCAACATCTTGCCTGTGATTTGCTGACAACTTTTGTTTCATGTTTGGAAACGAGAGAGGACAGAGCTAAAACATGGTACTTCTCTGATGTCAAAGGTTAATGATTTTTCAGTCATTTGTTTCTCTCTAACATCAGTGAATGCCTCTCATATATTACCTCCATTCCTCTTAAAATTAAAACGTAAACAATCTTCAAAGTCTAAAAACATTAGAGCAGTAACTAACCTGTCATAATTTCACCTGCTTGGTTTACACGTCCATTAGAACAGCTCTTCACCCAAACTGTAATCTAGCTTTGATGCTGAAAAGGTCACAAGGTCAAGGAATAAAAAATGTTGAGCTGGCCTTTTAAATCAGTGTTTCTGGAGCCCAAATGAAGACATAGTTTTAAGAATGAAAAATAAACTATATCCTAATGCTGCTTGCATTATCTCCCTCAATAGTCTAGTAATCTCTACACTTTTCTTATGGAAAAATGGCTTGTTGGTCTAGGGGTATAATTCTTGCTTAGGGTGTGAGAGGTCCCAGTTTCAAATCCTGGAGAAGCCCCTAAATCGTGTAATTAGAACTACCTTGGTTTGTTACTCATTTAGTGCCTCACGTAGTTCAGTGGATGTGTCTTGGCCTTACAAGCAAAGGGTCTGTGGTTTGATTCCAAATGGGAACATATATGAGGGGGAGGGCAAATGTTGTCCCACTTTACAAAAGTGGAAAAAGGGAGGAGGCAGGAAATTACAGGCCAGTCAACCTGACGTCAGTGATAGGCAAGGTAATGGAAACACTATTAAAGGAAAAAATTGGAGAATACCTAGTTACCAATAACTGCAGGCTCAGTGGCAGCATGGGTTCACAGGGGGGAGGTTCTGTCAGACAAACCTGATTGAGTTCTTTGATTGGGTGACCAGGGAAGTGGATCAAGAGGGAGTGGTGGACATAGTCTACCTGGATTTTGCAGGGCCTTGAACACTGATGTCACTGATGTTTTAGGAGCAAGAGGAGACACAAGGCCCATGTGTAGCTCTGTTAGGATTCCATATAGTATGCAATGTTTCTTCCTTGTGTAATGTAGTTGTTATACATGTTTCAAGAGGGAGTCTATGCCACATGTTCACCACCCTCTGTATGAAGAAATGTTTCCTTTTGGTTGTTCTAAACCTTTTTCCCTTCAATTGTAGTGGAAGTCCTCTTGGTGTTAGTTCAAAGTTTTTAAAATCAATATTTAATTCTGTGATTAATTCTGTATCTTGCATTATATCAGTATAACATTAATAAGTCTCCCTTTTGTGTTGCATTGGTACATAAGTCTGTAGCGAACACACTTCTGAGAATGCCCTTTTGGGGGGGGGGTGACACTGTCCGCCCAATTCAGAGAAGTGTTGCAGAGGCATAACAGTGGCAGACTAATCAGCACCCAGGCTGACTATGACAGAGTTTCAGCCTGCTAGGCGGGGATGGTCACCAACTTCAAAAGGAGTTGCCATCCCTTTGATTCGAGCCACCCAGCAAGCCAGGCTGATCTGTTATGGTCAGCCTGGAATATGTGCCTGAAAGAAAACCATACACTGATCTCTGTTGCTTGCAGCCCTAATCGTCTCCAACCTGACCCTCCCTATATGCTGTGTATGCATGTGGGGCAACAAGTACTTTCTGACTTTTTCTCTCTCTCTCTCTCTTTTTCTATCTCCTCATGCACGCACAAACAGCAGACAGTTTAGCAGACAATAGCAGTGAATACATAAGGGCAGGGCAGGCCACAGGTTTATGTATTTATTTAGAAGCACAGTCAGTGTCCATGGGGGCTGGGCGTCTTTGTCTTTGTATTTGCCTACGGCCGTCGACTGGATAACCTGACATGGATGGGCAGGATATTTTATGCAGCGCCTCAGCAGAAAAGAAGAACAAAAGAATCTCAGAATGTGTGAATTGCCGACAAAATTTGCCTTTAAACTTTGCATAGGCACCTTTTCTTGTGGTCTGTTCCTGTAGTTGTTTTTCTCACTAGGACGACTTCCATGGCTATTCAGACATCTTCAGCATTGGCAGCAGCCAGCAGTATTTGGAGGAGGACCAGGACCATGGATGATCATCATTGATTCAGGATGGAGCATTGGTGGGCAGCAGCACACAGACTTAGAAAAATTTGCAGCAGACCCTCACATTGGCACTTGACCCCAGAAAGCAGAAACTGACCACGAACTGTTATTGAGTTGAAAAAGAGAGGCGCATTCGGTTCGGTGCATGTTCTATAGGTTACTACTAGCAAGCAAGTCGAGAGGCCAGGTACTAGATCGGATGCCTACCTGAACATTTTGAATTGCACTCACAGCGCTTCCTCACATTCATTCCTGATTTCAGTTCGGTTGTGTTTAGTCCGTCTTCCGAGAGTCCCTGCAGGAGGTAAGCCAGTACTGGAACTGGGTGGGGTGGGAAGTGGGGCATAAAACTGTTTTTTAGTGTAACTGTAATTGTAAACAATGCAGTCTCGAAGTTCACACAGTAGCACAGACACATTTGCATGCTGTACCTCATATTATAGCTATAAAGGTTTCAGGGTGTGCCGGTTTTCTTTCTTCCCCATTGACATCCTCAATAATAAATAAAAGCATACCTAATGACACCAGGTATTTAAATACTCGCTCAATAATCCCCAGTGGCATGGATAGATGTTACTGACCATTTTGTAGCCAAACACTTCTATGGAGAAAGAACAGAAACACTGGGACCTTACTTGTGTGGAAAACCAAAAGAAAAATAAATGTTAAACATTCACTGGTTTTAATTTGTTTGTTCTAACTAAATGATCAATTATTTCTTGGTTATTTATGAGGCACTCCTGCTTTAAGACGATACTAAAGATGAAAGATGACAAGTACAGGGGTTATGATAACTGTCCTGGTTTGGAGGCAATATTGGCATTAAATAAGTTTTACAGCTGTAAGGTTTACAGTGATTAAAACCATTTGGGCAATCATTTTTCTACAATTCATGTCAGTTGTGATCTAATTACTATAATTAGATACAACCTCAAGCAAAACTCATACAACGCTCTCTCTCTGTTAATGTCCCTAGTGAACATGTGAAGACATGATGCAATGTTCTCTGGTGACAAGCTCCAATCCTGTCATGATTCCAGAAAGCATTTTAAGAGATGGTTTACAGCCTCACCCCGATATAGTTCCCATGCCAGCCTCCAGATCCCCTTTGTTATTCTTTGCTGTGGTTGCTAGGTCTTGAGGCTCCAGGAATTAAAAATCATGTATCTGGAATCTGGATGTTACATTATTTTTGCTAGTGGGAGGTCTTAATCATACATTATAATGATGAAGACTCCTGCAACATGCAGAAATGTTAGAGCATATGTTGTATTTTAATATTAGGAAATTTGATTACAACAAGCAAACTGGTTTCTTATCAGTTCTAATACACCCTGTAAAGGATCCCTTCTGTTCCCAATCACAGCAGACAGCCCAAGGATAGGGCTGAATGATACTGGCCCCAAAAGTCCCTCAGCACTCCAGTACCAACACCAAATAGTCCACCTATATCATTATATAACATGTTTAGGAATGAATGCGATAAGGCCTCCACTCCCCCACCCCGTCTTCTGATTCCTGTGTCTTTCTGACTCCTGTTCACTTCCAGTAAGTCTGACTCATAGAAATCTAAAAAACATATGTTTTATTTTAAAATTCCCCCTAGGTGGACTATTTGGCGTTGGTGCTGGAGTGCTGAGGGACTTATGGGGCCAGTAAACCCAACTCAAACTGAGTACTTTCTGCCAAGAAACACAGTAATTACAGGTTGGGAGGGGAGCTCCAGTTGGGTCTTGCTTGCTTTGTGAACAAAAAAGTCAAACCTTGGTGGCCTGGACAATGGGGTTAGCAGTTTAGCTGCTCTGTGTGCAAATTTGAAAACTCTGGCTATACCCCTGATTATGGAATGGGGTAGGGTTGCAGCGTTGGGGAGGGAGCTGGGCAGCAGTAGTCTCAGGCACATGGAAGAGAGCAGCTCGCGTGACAGAGACACACACACAGAGGCAACGGTACTTGGTGCTACTATTGGTTGTGGCACTGGTATGTCCTCACCATTGATCTCTGTGATGTGCCGGGTCGCAGGCACTTTAAAACTGGCACAAGTACTAGTCTCTCTTCCTTATGCCCTTTGAGCCCAACAGACCATGAGCTGCTGCTGAGAATGAGTGACTGAAAGAGGCCTACGGAGATGGTCGGAATTCTGGAAATCACCTCTGTGCAGATTTCATCCATCCAGGTATGCTCAGCCCCCCCCCCAACTCTAAGACAGTTGTGGTGCGGTGGTGAGTTTGTTAACTTCAAAATGGAATTGGAAATGGTTGGGGAAATAGTCGGGAGAGATGGGTGGGCAGTCTCAGTGGTGCCAGACTGGTGGCATGGTGTGGCATGGGCCCATGGCGTGTGGGTCGGCATGACGGCCTCTCATTCACGGCGGTGATGATGAGTGAAATTCATTTTGGAGTAGGGAAATGGTCCTGGAATTAGGAATGGTCGACAATGTCCAGTTCATTTTTGTAACCTGTAAGCAGCAGAGTGCTCTGTTCTGCCCATTAATCCTAGCACAGCATATAAATATTAAGAGCAGACCAGTATACGTGTGTGCTATCAGCTACTAGTACTGTTCCTGTGGTATTAATAGGACTCCACCATGAATGAAATTATTATAAACCCATATTTAATATTGTAAATTAATTGAAATATGTTTATTTTGCTGCTTTGGGGCTACAGTATGCCAGGGTCAGTAAAGTTGGGCTAGAGTTGGTACACTGGGGCATATTGTGGTCGGTACCAGGGCCACCATGGCCCCATTTCCAGGTAGGCCCTTTGTTACCCAGTCCAATCCTTTCTTCAAGAAAGAAAACTGTCCATTGATCTCAGTTGCTGGCGTCCCTAATTGTCCCCCAACCCGACCCTCCCTGTCAGCACTCCTTCCCCCCAACAAAGACAGTGACACTGGGGTGCTCAATCCCCCAGTGTCTAAAACTGTCCCTCATCAGTTTTTTCCCCTAAAAAGAAGAAAATCATCCATTGACATCTGTTGTGCCCCCCCCAAACATAAGTCAGTGACACTGAGGGTGCCCAATCTCTCAGTGTCCTCAGCTGTTGCAATACTGTCCCCTAGTGACACTGGGGGTGGCCAATCCCCCAGTGTCCTCTCCCTGAAATAAAGAAAACTGTCCCTTGGGTTTTTTTTGCCTGAAAAAAGAAAACTGTCCATTATCGTCTGCTGCACCGTTACCCACCTCCCATCTGACCCTCCCACTCAGAACCTACCATCCCATACACCCCCAACCCATACTTACCCAGCGAAGGTCCCTCCCCGTAATCTTCCTTGGACCGCAGACACGTCTTTACTTTTCAAAGCCCAAACACAAACTGTGGTAAGCGCTTCAGTGTATTTCAATGGGGTTTTAAGCTTCACTGTATTTGCACCACACATCCCCATGACTCCAGTGCACGCGGCGAACACTCGGCATTGACAAATGCTTGTTCTTCATAGCTCTAGAAGGTGCAAGTTGAGTTTCCCTAGTCTTGTCTCATAAGAGTCATCCTGAAGCCCCATTACCATCCTCGTTACACTGTGCTGCGCTCTCTCTCTCTCTCTCTCTCTCTCTCTCTCCTCTCTCCCCCTCCCCTCTCCTCTCTCTCTCTCTCTCTCTCTCTCTCTCTCAAGTTCCAACATCCCTTTTCATGTAGGGCGACCAAAGCTGACTGCAGTAATCTAATTGCTGTCTTACATATGACCTATATGAAGGCATTGACATCTCAGCCTTTTTGCTTTTTATGTTTCTTTTTAAGGCTCTTATTACTCTGTTTACTTTTGCAGTTGTGTTTGTGCACTCTTCACTGAAGTTTAGGTTGTGGTCCACGCTGTTCCACATAGAAGGCTGTTAAACAAGCTGGGAAGCCTAGGAGTTGGTCCTATGGTAGTAAAATGGGTGGAAAATTGGCTGGGCAATAGGACTCAGAAGGTGGTGGCAAATGGCAGTCACTCCGGAGTAGGCAAAGTGACCTGTGGCGTACCACAGGGATCAGTACTAGGACCAGTCCTCTTCAATGTCTTCATCAGTGACATTGCAGAAGGGCTTGAAGAGGAAGTATGCCTGTTCACAGACGACACAAAACTCTGCAACAGAGTAGACACACTGGGAGTAGTAGAAAAAATGAGAAGTGATCTTAAAAAGTTGTAAGAATGGTCAAGGACTTGGCAGCTGGGTTTTAACACAAAGAAGTGCAAAATAATGCAGTTGGAGCATAAGAATCCAGGGAAAACATACCAACTAGGAGAAGAGGTATTAACAGTTACAAAACAGGAAAAGGATCTGGGGTGATCATTTCTAGTGACCTGAAGGTAGCGAAGCAGTGTGACAAAGCAGTGGGGAAGGCTGGAAGGATGCTGGGTTGCATAGGAAGGGGACTCACCAGCAGAAGGAGGGAGGTAATAATACTCCTATACAGATCGCTGATTAGGCCGCACCTCGAGTACTGTACAGTTCTGGAGGCCCCACCTCTGTAAAGACATAGAGAGGGTGGAGGCAGCACAAAAGAGGGCAACCAAAATGGTGCATGGTCTGCTTCAAAAGCCCAATAGGGTAAGGCTCAATGAACTTAACATGTACTCCCTGGAGGAAAGGAGGGAAAGGGGGGATATGATAGAGACATTCAAATACCTCACAGGCAAAAATAAGTACAGGAAGGAAGCATTTTCCACAGAAAAAGATGCTTAAGGACAGGGGGTCATGCTATGAAGTTAAATAGGGGGGAGGCTCAGAGGAAATGTGAGGAAGTACTTCTTCACAGAGTGGTGGACGCATGGAACAGCTTACCAGCAGAAGTGGTGGGGGTGGAAATGGTGACAGGGTTCAAGAACGCATGTGATAGACACAGAGGGATCTTAGCGGTGGGAGGGGGTAAAAGACAAGAGACCGAGTAGGGTCTGCGGCGAAACTATAGGTAGGGAAAATAGGGCAGACTAGGTGGGCCATCAGGTCCTTATCTGCCAACAGATTCTGTGTTTCTGTAAGCCCCCCCCCCCCTTTTTGGGAGGGCTTATTATATGACCATCTCCTCCCTTTTTGCCTTTTATGGCTGCCAGGTGAAATCTTTGCCCTTGGGTGGAGTTTGGGGTTGGGCCTGGCGGGTATATTAAGGCTGGATTTTAGTAGGAGAGAAAGGCCATCCGGGAGATTGAAGTCACCATAATGGGGCCAGGGTTTGAACCCCGGCCCCAGGATTTCGGTCCTTGGAGACTCGGTGCAGGAAAGTTTTCTGCTCAGGATGTGGGGGGTGGTGGTAGGCCCTGTGGTGGTGGGACTGGGACTGATTTTGGGAGCTGTGGCCCATGTAAGAGAAGTGAAGAAGGGGGGCCCACCTTGAGCTCCATGGCACTGGGGCGGGCCGCGGCCTGGTCCAAGAGTGAAGATTGTGAGACGGTGGAGACGTTGCGGTGCTGGCAGCCCGTGGCGTGGGGCCTGGATGTGGTGGTAGCCCTCCAGCATCATACCCGGTGTGGCACTCTGTCTCTTGTACTGACAACCTGCTGGGAGAGAGAAGAGGTCTGGAGTACCCCTGGCATGGCCCATGATGAGTCTGCTTCAGGATGCCAGGGAGTTAGGCCAAATGCTCTGTGTTACAGGTAGAGAGAGAGAGAGAGAGAGAGAGAGAGAGAGATTGGAAAGCAGCCTTTTGGTGGCCTCCGCTCCTGTGCTTCGAGCGGGTAGGTGTGGTCCAAGCTGCCGATGTGAGGGGATAACCCGCAAAGTGTGTGTTGTGGGTCCTGCAGCCTATGAAGAGTTTCCATTGTCCATTTATGTGAGCCCCTCTGCTCCTCTGGAGCTCAGTTTCCAGGTCTTCTCAGCCTCAAGTTTATGTGCCATGGTTTGTGCCACTGTTTCTGCCTTCTCCCGGTATGTAGCCCCAGCCCTGGGGAGCTGTATTACATTTTAAAAATAAATGAATTTTTTTTCTTTATTTGGAGAGTGCCCTGCCTCTGCTTACATGAAATGGCTGCCTATAACAAGTTATGCCCCTAGCAGGTTCCAGGTTTGAGCTTCTGGTCTCCCCCTCTCTACTGCAGCGAATGAATGTCTGTAGTGAACCCAGTTTGATCTTTGAAGGTATGTCCATCTTTAATATCTGTCTGGATGGTCTCCACTGCGTGTACCCTCCCCCGTTCTGTTTTAACGTCAGGCCCCTAGACATGGTCGGGGGGGGGTTACAAACATGGGGGCTCATCTGGGATGCTATTTTGGGGGAAACAGGACCAGTTCTAGACTTGCTTGGCCTGCGGCACTGGGGTGGTTCTGGCTGGAACTGTCTGCGCCATCAGGCAGTTGTCGCCATATTGGAAGGTTTTGCGCCTTTGGGTAGTTGCGCCTCCTTGATCAGAGCTCTTTAATATTAATGACTGATGCTAATAACCCTTGCTGCCAAGTTCTGGTTCGGGATTCTCCCTTCCCCACCTCTCTTCCCACCTCTCTCAAGCAACCTTTTCAACGTACTCCCTACGCCACAGAGATCCACATACCTTCTCTATCCCTCGCCCCCACTCTGATGCTGGCCAGTCTGCCATCTCCTATTGTCTCCCACTACTCTGGAACAATCTTCCCTCTGATCTTCACCTATCCCTCTCTCTCCTCTGTCAAAAGACTCCTCAGACTTCTCCCCTTCCCTCCCCACAGTGCCCACAGTCCTCTCAAATCCCCCCTGCTATATGAGCGGCCTTCCTCATAGAAGTCAAAGCTTCGTAGTTTACCTCCCACGACTCCCCCATGCCCCAGAGTAGGGAAGTGTACACTGCTCCTGCTAAAATCAGTCAGAGTTTCAAACCTATTTGTTACTTGTATGTCCTACTCCTGAATTGGGTAATCCCCCTGTTGGGGGCTTACCTGATGCACACATGCACATTTTCAAGTGGCCATTTTGGCGGCCGGTTTTGAGTTGCCTCTCGGGTGGTCCCGTTCCGAGGACAAAGCAAGAGAGGGACCGGAGACCTGGGCAGAAAGAGAGAGGCAACCGGGAGGAAGAAAACTGAATTTTTAAATGCGCCAATTGCGCAGAAGGAATCGGGAGCCGAGTCACCTCATTAATATTCATGATGTGGCATCCCTCTGAAGTAGCGAGAGCAAAAAGTGTATTACTAAGACAGGGAAAGGGGAATAAATAAATAAATAAGAGATGTATACTAAGGAATAGGAAAGGCTGCCAGCCGTAGAATTAATACATAAAAGTGTCACGGACTACTGCGGGATAAAGTGGGGCATGTGTGTGCTGCTTAGGGACTCTAGGAAACAGCAGTAGTGACTAGGGAATGACTAAATGAAAATGTAAAGTAACGCAGTCACCACACAGAGCACAAGGGTGGCTACAGCTGTGTGGGGAAAAGGGATAATAAAAGTAAAGAGTTTGGCTGAAGGGACTTTTGGAACTTGGGACTCTGCGTTAATGCGTGTACACTGTTTACATCCAGCCAGCCACCATGTTTGCAGCTATGTGACACCAGCCAGCAAACCACCGAGCCAGGACCAGCCAGGACCAGCCAGAAGGATTCTGTGGCTTGTGAACAGACTGTTTGGGGAAAATACTGGGGGAATGTTTAGACGCCTTTTTGAACAGCCTATGAGGCATCGTGGGAGCCTCATACATATGCATTTAGCATTTTTGCCTAAGGACAGTGGCTCCAGCCAATGAGGAGCGAGGAAAGGACTCCCAAATAAAGCAGGGACTATTGGACTTGAGTCAGTTCAGGGAGAGCTCCTCCTGAAGTAGGGGGGCTCTTGCCTCTGGAGAAATTAGGGCTGAGAGATGGGCCTACTTGGGGGCTGCCAGCAATTTGTCCCCAGGGCAGAAAGGGCCTTCCCCATCAGCAAAGGAAAGAAGCAGATTGGAAGAGATAAGGCAAAGCTGGGCTTGAAAGGAAGAAGCAGCTAGGAAAAGCAAAAGGGAAAGCTGCAAGTTGTGAAGAGTCTGAATTGTTCTGAAGTTGCACCACTCCTGGTGAGGCCAAAGAAGAAGCAGGAAGGTTGTGTCCTGAGCCTGAAATAAAAGGACAAAGTTGGGTCTAAACCTGGGGAAAAGACCAAGGTTGCGTTCTGAGCCTGGGAAAAGAACGAAGGTTGTGTCTAAGCCTAGTGAAAAGATGGAGTACAGAGAATGAGGAACAAGGAATATAAATGTGCTGAGAAGAGGAAAGAAAGAGTAAGCCTCTTCAAATTGGAGAATTGCTGAGTACCTGCATGGTGAGATAAGGGACTGTGTGTGCAGGGGATGATGTGTGAGCCAGAGTGAACAGTGTGGCCATGCTAAGTTTGAGAGACTGTGTAAGCAGAAGGATGGACAGGTGCTTTCTGGTCCAAGTGCCTGTGGTCTGCTCCTGAGGTACAGTCGAGAGAGAAATGGATGGCTGTGGCTACACACTGTAGCGAGTAAAGAGAGAGGAAAAAGAGAAGCAGCGGAAGAGAATGTACTGAATATTGCTGCTGGCATCCAGGGCCAGGTGGGGAACTTGCTAACCCCCATCGAGTGGGGTCTGTTGCTTCAGGGGGCCACGGGTCTTGTACCCAAGTCCTAGGGCTCTTGGATCAGGGAGCCGGGCCATGGACCCACTCCCTGGTCTGGGTCCCCTGTGGTGGCAGGCCTTGCACACATGCTCTGCAACAGAAACATAGAAACATAGAATCTGATGGCAGACAAGGACCGCTGGCCCACCTAGTCTGCCCATTTCCTACCTAACGGATAAGCTGCAGATCCTAGTTAACCAATAGCCTACTTCCTCCTACCCCCCACTAGAATTGCCTTATGTCTGTCCCATGCATTCTTGAATTCCCACTGTTTTTGACTCTACAACCTCCTCAGAAAGGCTGTTCCATGCATCTACAGCCCTCTCTGTGAAGAAATACTTCCTCACATTACCTCTGAGCCGTCTCTCCTCTAACTTCAAATTGTGCCCCTTGTTCTTGCACATCTCCTTTTCTGAAACATGCTACCCTCTTGGACTTTGTTGATTCCCTTGAGGTATTTGAAAGTTTCTATCATGTACCCCCTCTCCCTCCTTTCCTCGAGGCTGTACATCTTAAGCTCCTTTAGTTTTTCTTCATATGTCTTCTGTTGCAGACCCTGCACCATTTTGGTTGCCCTCCTCTGGACAGCCTCCACCCTATCTATGTCTTTGCTGAGATGGGGTCTCCAGAACTATACACAGTACTCCAGATGTGGTCTTATCAACTGTCTGTACAGAGGAACAATAACTTCCTGTTTTTTACTGATGATGCCTCTCCCTATGCATCCCAGTATCCCCAACCCTCCTTACTGCCTTCTCACATTGCTTGCCCACCTTTAGGTCATCTGATATGACTACCCCCAGGTCTCTTTCTATTTCTGTTTTGTCAGTATTTCACCCCCATTGTGTGCTCTTCCCTGGGTTTTGTTTCCCAGGTGCATTACTTTGCACTTCTTTGTGTTGAATATAAGCTGCCATACATTTGACCATTCCTCCAACCTTGCCAAGTCCCTTTTCATCCTTTCCACCCCACCTCGTGTATCAACCCTGTTGCAGATCTTTGTGTCATCTGCAAAGAGACATACCTTTCCTTCCAGTCCCTCTGCAATGTCACTTATAAAGACATTAAAAAAGGACCAGCCCCAGTACTGAACCTTGCGGTACCCCACTATTAACCCCCCTTTCTTTACTGTGGACTCCATTTACTATTGCCCTCTGTGTCCTGTCATCCAGCCAATGTTTTACCCAGGCTACCATCCTGGGACCCACTCTCAGGCTGGCTAATTTGTTTATTAATCTTTTGTGTGGGACTGTGTCAAATGCCTTGCTAAAGTCTAGGTAGCCCATGTCCACAGCCCCTCGCTGGTCTACTACGTTGGTCACGCAGTCAAAGAAATCAATTAGATTTGTCTGACGTGACCTTCCTGCTGTGAATCCATGCTGTCTTGGGTCCTGTGCCCCACTGGCCTCTAGGTACTCAACAATTCTTTCCTTCAGAGAAGTGATTCCATCATTTTCCCTACCACCGAGGTCAAACTGACAGGTCTGTAGTTTCCTGCCTCTGTCTTGCTCCCACTTTTGTGAAGGGGAATCATATCTGCCCTCCTCCAGTCCTCAGGTACCGCAACACCCTCCCATGATTTATTATTATGATTTCACTGTCACTCTTTGCCCAACCACCCTCCTCTTTACTCAGCCTTAGTATCCCTGCCTTAGTCTTTGCTCCCTAATATACCTATAAAAGGTTTTATCCCCCTTCTTAACCAACTTGGCTATCTTTTCCTCAGTTTGGGCCTTTGCTATTCTAACTGCCTTCTCTACTTCTGCTTTAACTGATACAGTTCTCTGTCCTGCTCCTGCTGTGTTTCCTTACACTTCCTGAATGCTATCTTTTTCTCCCTAACCTTCCCCGCCAATTCTTTTGAGAACCATAGTGTTTTTTTCTTTCATTTTGATTTGTTTTATTTGCTTCACACAAAGGCTTGTTTGCCTCTGTGATGGCAGTTTGATGTTTCCCATTGTTGCTCCAACCCACCTTCTTGCCTGTTTGCTAGTGCTTTTCTGAGGCACTCTCCCATTTTGACAAAAATCAGCCCTCCTGAAATCCAGTACCTTCACTTTTGTATGGCTTGACTCTACAGCTAAGTTTATCGGGCTTCTGTGCTGTTGAGTTTTCACACGGGAAGTGCATGTGAAGGCCAAAAGTCGGACAGCTTGTTCGCCGTGGTGATTCGGACTGAATCCGCTGTGTGCTGAGGAGAGAAGAGACTGTGCAGCTTGCAGCCAGCCACCAGGCTCACCCTGTAGAGGACTGGAGAATCTGCTTCATCATGCTCGGTCTGTCAGGAGAAGTGAAGCAGCATTGTGACTTCTTGGGTTAGCAGTAAGTGCGGTCGGGATATGAAAGCAGCTGCCTGGTATGGTAACCTTCTTTTACATATAAATGTGTGGGGAGAGTTCTGATCACAGACCTGTGTCCCTGGGTGGTGTGAAAGGCATCCTGCCACAAGAGTCGTGAGTAAAAATCAGGGTAACTCCCTGCAAACTGATCTATTGAGTTGCAAGTGTTCATCTGTTCCCCTCTCTGGCTACACAAACTGAGCCTACTGGCTCTGGATTACAAATTGGGTATTGTACAGTTGTTTTCATCCTCAGGGCCCCAACCAGCTGCACCAAACTTGGCTAGCCCCTTATTGCCTGGGTACCAAGCGACAGTGGCTTGTAGGGATTTTAGCCTGTGCACAGTGCTCTGAGATAGAAGAGTGATTAAGCCAATTAACTTGATTCCCCCCAGCCCTTGTTATTTCCCCCTAAATAAATCAGATTTGGTTGTTTTGCAAAGTATACTGCCTGAACTGCGTGTCTGTGTTGAAATGCTGTACAGTGGCTATTGTATTACTGCATCTTACTTTACAGGGGGTCCCCAGAGTCAAGCTGCTCGAATCAATCCTGGGGGTAAGTGTATACTGCAAAGGTACTGTGATCAACTTGTGAGGCCACTAGTGGGAAGAAAGGGGTTGCAGTGTCCCAGAGGGCTGTGACCAAGTCATACCAGACTGTCTTAACCCCGACCTCTGGGTGGGCCAGCCATTGGACCTAGGCCCCTCAACCTGTTAGCACCTACGCAGGTAGGGGTAGTAGCCCTTGGGATAGCGCCACCTGGGGGTTACATCTTGGAGGCACCGCTGGGATTAGCGTCCTCTAGTGGCCGAGTAGAAGAAGTACCATGTTATGTCCAAACTAAAGGAAAAACTGGAGAGGGATGTCACGTCCAAGTTAAAACTCGACCCCATTAAGATGCTGGTGCATAAATTGATGGGGTGGGGTGAAGCTGAGGAATTGTACTCCCAGAAGGCTGTGTTACTGTTGGATGTCCCTCTGGGGATTAAAAATGCTGACCTTGTTTCTGCTGTCGAGCATGTTAAATGTTTGGGTAAGGTAGAGGTAAAAGGGCGAATAGCTGACTTGCTCGACCAAACCCTGCAGGTACTGCTTTTATGCAGTGTTACAATAGACTCCGAGAGGGTGCCCCCAGTGATTTTCCCTGAAGGTGCTCAAAAGGGATGGAGGGTCATTCATGCCTAAAGTGGTTTGGTCACCTCGGGGGGGTCCCCTAAAACTAATAGTTTTAAAAACAAGTTACTTAAACTGTTGGCTGCAAAGGGGAGGACTGCCCAGGAATTACTACAGGTGTTAGACCTCTCAAGTGACCCCACCCCCCTGCCATCCCAGGTACATCTCCGGGTCATCTAAGAGCTCCATCCTGGCCCCACCCCTATAGTTGTCCCTCCAATACAATTAGACTCTTATCGGAGATTGAGACTCTTCTCTGGTACTGTGCCCGTGCCTTTGGGAAGATGATTTGGAGACTTGGATGGACTATGCTACACCCTTGGTACAAGAGTGGCAGTTGAGACGCTGATGGAGAGTTTGAGGGGTCCATCTTTGGAAGCCATTCAGTTCCTGCGGGCCACTAGTCCCGAGGCCAATGCAGTAGAATACCTTTCCGCCTTAGAGGGGGTGTTTGGTAGCACAGAGACAGGGGAAGACCTGTTATGGAAATTCAAGTCAGCCAAGCAGTGGAGAAATGAGAAATTGCCTGCCTTTGTTACTAGAATGGAAAGGGCCCTGCAAAAGGCTCACCGAAAAGGAGGAGTAACTGCACAAACATTGAACCAGGTCCACTTAGACCACATATTGAAGTCAGCCAGATTTTCCAGTGTGATACTGCTGAAACTCAAATCTCACGACTGACAGGCTGCCCCTCCTGAATATTGTCAATTGATGAGAGAAATTCATGAAATTGAAACTGATGAAGAGGGGTGGGAGCCCTATGCGGGGCCTATGAATCTGTGCCAGACTCCTGAACCAAGTGAACCAGACAAGACCCCTCAGTTGAGAGGGTTGATCAAGGGGATGACAGAGACTTATCGGGAGCCAGACCTGTATCAAACTTCCCCTGAGCCCAACAGTGGAGTTGGAGTGCATGCTGTTTCTTCTGACCCCCGAGTCGAGAGTAATTTGAGAGCAGAGATTAGAGATTTACGGGAGATGGTGAGAGACTTGCAACAGGCTGCTGTCACCCCCCATAAAGTTGGTGCACCTGAGTTATCTCGGGGTTAACGACCCATTCAAGAAGAGCCATGTAGAGCTCCTGAAGTATCCCGGCAGATGAAAGATCTCCCTTCCACCAAAGACCCCTGAGATACTAAGTTCTGTTACCATTGTGGGAAGATGGACATTTCCAGACTGAGTGCGGTTGCCAGAGAACCTAAGGAAAGTCACCAGCAAGTTGGTGGCCTGGCATCGCCAGACGTGCCCAGTCACCAGGGGGGCCCCACCGAAGAGTTCGCCACCAGGGTCAATGCCTGAGCGACCTCTCAAGCAATGCCTCCTGAATGGTCTGAAGTAGTGTGTCCCTCCATGGAAACTACAGTGAAAGTGAATGGAGTGTCCACCAGGGCTGTGTTGGACAGTGGTTCTCAAGTGACCATCATGTCTCAGGACTGGTATCAGAAGCATTTGCCTGATGTGGCCCTGCAACCTTTAGAAGGACTACATGTCTGGGGATTGAGTGAGTAGAGACTCTAGCTTTAGTGTCTCCCCCCCACTGGACTGTATGATGGGGTGCCCTTGTTGATTGGAACAAATGCTCATATGTTTTGGCGATTAGCGCAGCTGTGTTCTGAAAAACAAAAGTTCAAGACTGGGCGAGCTCTTTGAATTCCAGCCTTAATCAAAAGGCCTCAGAGCCAGAACACGCTAGTAGAATGGAACCTGGAGACCCGTGGGCGTTGTCTGGAAGAAGGATCAGGTCTTTGCTGCTAGCACCAAATCCAGTGTGTTCTACAAGGAGAGGTCCGAATCAGAAAGGATGTCAAGAATAAAATATTGATGCTGGATGCACCAGGCGATGGAAAATTGCCAGAGGGACTGCTGGTCAAACCCAGTATCCTGCCTGCCAGAGCTCATGCTTTTGCCAGAAGGGTAATGGTTCAAGTCCACAATGTGTCTGATAGAGAGATTCGAGTAAAGCAAGGCAGCACTTTGGCCACTGTGCACTGTGCGGATACTGCTGTCCTGCCCAGTAACAAGAGTTCGGGGAGAAGTGACCGAGTGAACCCTGACTTGTTTGATTTCAGTGACTCCCTGTTGCTGGCAGAATGGAAGAAAAGGATTAGTGAAAAGCTTGCCCAGATAGACCAGGTGTTTTCCTTGAAGGAGTGGGATGTAGGATGTGTACAAGGAGCTGAACACCGCATCTGGCTACATGATGAGAGGCCATTTCGTGAGAGATCTCGACGCCTGGCTCCTGCTGATATAGATGATGTGAGATGACACTTGCAGGAGATGCTCGCAGCTGGGGTGATACAAGAATCCAGAAGCCCCTATGCCTCCCCTATCGTGGTAGTAAGGAAGAAGAATGGAACAGTCAGAATGTGTGTGGATTATCGTACCTTGAATCGGCGAACTATTCAAGACTAGTACACCATGCCACGCATTCAGGATGCATTGGACTGCCTAAATGGTAGCAAATGGTTCTCAGTCCTGGACCTCTGCAGTGGGTACTATCAGATTCCAATGGCCCCAGAAGACCGCAAAAAAATTGCTTTTTTTGCCCACTTGGCTTTTATGAGTTCATGAGGATGCCTCAAGGGATTTCGGGTGCCCCAGCCACTTTTCAGCGTCTGATGGAGCGTGCAGTGGGGGATATGAACTTGCTAGAGTGCTTGGTATACCTGGATGATGTCATAGTGTTTGGCAACTCCTTGGAGGAACATGAAAGCAGGTTATTCAAGGTATAGGACTGATCGGAAGATTTTGGCCTTAAATTGTCCATTGATAAATGTCAATTCTTTCAAACATCAGTGAAATATGTGGGACATATAGTATCCACCGAGGGTATAGAGACTGACCCCAGCATAGTTGAGGCCTTGACTACCTGGCCTCAGCCAAAAAATCTGAAGGAGCTTCAGAGGTTCCTGGGTTTCTGTGGTTATTATAGGTGTTTTATCAAGGACTATTCCCGAGTGATCTGCCCTTTACTTAACCTTACTCAAGGGCATCCCCCAACCAACAAAAAGTACAAGAAAACAGTGCCCACTGAGACTGAAAAAATATTTTCGCCCGAATGACATATTTGGGGCCCGCTGGACTCCCTGATTGTGAGACGGCTGTTCATGAAATCATCATCAACTTACCCATGCCCCAGTGTTGGCCTATGCTGATCCTGCCAGACCCTATGTTCTTCATACTGATGCTAGTTTACAAGTGTTGGGGACTGTGTTGTATCAAGAGCACCATAATGGACTAAGACCAGTAGCCTTTGCTAGCAGGAGCCTAACCCCGTCAGAAAAGAACTATCCAGTGCACAAGTTAGAGTTCCTGGCCCTGAAGTGGGCACTGTTGATCAATTTCATGAGTATCTATATGGTGCTAAGATATTGGTAAAAACTGACAATAATCCTTTGACCTATGTACAGACTTCAGCTAAGTTGGATGCCACTGGCCATAGGTGGCTTTCTGCCTTATCTATATACAACTATGCTGTTGAATACAGAGCAGGCCTGAATCACATAGATGCTGATGCTCTCTCCCAGAGGCCTGTTCCCCAGAATGACTGGGTCAGACTGTCAGAACCTGATATTCGAGCACTCTGCCAGAAGTTTGACAGGGAGGAACAGATGTCCACGGACGCAGTGGACTGTATGGTGGATTGTTTGGGACCCTCTGAGAATTGCATACCTGCTGCTTATTGCCATTTTTCTACATTGGACACTGGTGCCTTGCCCCAATTCAATAATGACAGTCTTCGGCTGGCTCAGTCCCGAGACCCCTTGATAAAAACTGCTCTAGAGGCCCTGCAAGCAGGGAAAGATGTGACCAAATTACGCTCCCCTGACTTGAGAACAGCATTGCTACTGTATATAAAGAAGGCCCTAAATTGAAACTGAGGAATGGATTGTTGTATATAAAGACTATGGACAAAGGGGGCCAACTGGACAAGCAACAGTTAGTTTTGCCCACTGCTTCCGAGAACTGGTGTTGAGATCCCTACATAATCACATGGGGCACTCGGCATAGACAGAACCATGGATTTAGTGAGATCCAGGTTTTATTGGCCTAAAATGGGGATAATGTGGAGCAATATATTAGAAAGTGTAGCCGATGCCTACAGCAAAAAACCCTGCCCCAGAGGGCTGCCCTCCTGGTTAACATCACCACTGGTGCCCCCATGGAGTTGGTCTGTAATGATTTTCTGAGTCTAGAACCAGATCAAAGAAATATCAGTAATATATTGGTAGTCACTGATCACTTCACTCGTTATGCTCAAGCATTCCCCACTAAAGACCAGAAAGCCACTACTGTGGCTAAAGTACTTATTGAAAACTTCTTTGTTCACTATGGGGCCCCTCAAAGAATCCATTCTGATCAAGGGCGGGATTTTGACAGCCGTTTGATTAAAGAGATGCTTTCCTTGTGGGGGGTGCGGAAGTCAAGAACTACCCCCTATCATCCCCAGGGGGATCCCCAGCCTGAACGGTTTAACCGCACTTTGCTTGACATGCTGGGCACCCTTCAACCAAAAAACAAGCCCAGATGGAGCCAGCAGATTAGCACCCTGGTACATGCTTACAACTGCACCAAAAGTGATGCCACTGGATTTTCCCCTTATAGACTAATGTTTGGAAGAGAAGCCAGATTGCCAGTAGATGTTTGTTTTGGAGTTTCTCCTGATGGGGTTCAAGCAGCTACTCATGTACAGTATGTGCAGAAACTGAAGGCCCAATTAAACCATGTGTACCAGCTGGCCCAGACCATGGCTGCCAAAACAAATCTAGCCAATAAGGAAAGGTATGACAAGAAAGTGAAAGCAATGGAACTCAGGGAAGGGGATCGAGTGTTACTGCGGAATCTGGGGCTGCATGGCAAACATAAGATTGCTGACCAATGGCATCACCTCCCTCATATTGTAGTAGACAAACTGGATGATCTACCTGCATACAAAGTACGACCTGAGAATAATTCGAAAGATGTGAAAACTATGCACAGAAATCAGTTGCTACCAATCGGACAGATCATGATAGAAGCTGAACCTCCAGACAACACCCACTCCGGGCCTGTGACTAGAGCCACTGCCAAGAAAAAATTAAGACAGACTGCCCCTACAGAAATCGAGTTAAAGGGTTCTCCTCCACCTCTTTCAATTGAACCCGATTGCCAGTCTGTGTCAGAGGACAGTGAGTATAATCCTAAGTATTATCCCTCTTATGAATTGAGTCAGTTGTTTCTGGGCAATCCCCTAATTAACCCAGTGGATGAAGCTGGGCTTTCTGGACTGTCTGGGCCCCCAGCTTTGTCTATGGAGCCAATGCTCCCGGAAGATGAAGCATGTAGCATCAAATCAGAAGATGTGGATTCATTGTGCATGGTTGAACTACTTGACCCTTCAGAAGGAGGGAGTGATGTGGGGGAGCAAGCTGGTGATATGCCAGAGCAAGAAGAGTATTTTGAGTGCCCTGATAGTTCCCTGCCAGTACCAGAAGTCTCCACAGCTGATCCAAACTTTGTGAGTTCAGAAATGGTAAACCAAGGCACTGAAGTTACCCTGGACTCTAGCTTCCCTGCACCCATAGATGTCCCCTCAGCAATCTCAGGCAGGGCTGAAAATGAATCTGATCATTCAGAAATTGTGTCAGTTACCCCTAGAAGAACTGGCCAAGAAGTAAGGCCTGTAGTGAGGTTGAGTTATGAGTCTCTGGGCGGCCTGTGGATCTGCCTCTGAATGTGGTCCATAAGGAGTGTATGTGACCCCGAGCTCTCTGCCCAAATTAAGCCTGGAGATTACTCCAGATTACTTGTTCTGCTTTCTGAATATAGTGCCCCTACTATTTCTGGTCCCAAGGTGAAAGATAGGCATGAGCCCCCTTTATCCCAGGCCCTGATGCAGGAAATGGTGTCCTGAGTTATACTAGTTGTACAGGCATATATATATGCTATGTATCATTAAATGATTGATAATGTTATGCACAATATAATGCACCTGTTTGCTAAAGATCAATATGCTGATTGCTATCTGAAAGAGTACAATGCAGACAGTTTGAATGTTACTCAAAACTGACTTGGGAGGTATTTACTTGGCCCAGGACGTCAAGCTTTTCAGGACATGAAAGGTGTAACCCCTGCAAATGGGGGTTCCTAAATGCCTCTGGTACTGTCTCTTTAAGAGCTGTCTGCTACATGAACATGGTTGGTTTAATATGGGGACTGTGTTTCTTGCTCGGGGTCCCACTCGAACGCTGACGTGTGCTCCTCTTGCGTCGCTAAGCAGGCAAAGTGAGTACTTCCTGGGCTGTAATTATTGATTTGAAATATGTTGAAGTGGTAATGGAAATGTACTTTGTCTAACCTGCTTCTCTTGCAGCTGGGACTTTGTATGCCTTGCCCCTCCATTTTGGATCAGAACTGCCTCTTTGATCAATCAGGAGGAGGGCGCTAAGATGGAGTATTGAGCAGCCAACCAGGAAAAGGACTCTCTCAGGAGCCGGCTGCCAATGAGGAGTATGGCCAGTGAGTCTGGGAAGTGAAGTTCTGGAGTGTGGCGCCTTTTGCAACAATAGGGGACGGTGTGGAAGACTGGCATCTGAAACCCTCCAATCGGGTCGGTTTGCGTGCGGTGTATAATTCCCTACCCAACAGCCAAGAAGGCAGAGTCGTTGTGGCCGTGAGTGAAGAAGGAGCTCCGGGGCTTCTGCACTGTTGAGTTTTCACGCGGAAAGTGCGTGTGAAGGCCAAAAGTCAGACGGCTCATTCGCCGTGGTGATTCAGACTGAATCCGCTGTGTGCGCTGAGGACAAAAGAGACTGTGCAGCTTGCAGCCAACCACCAGGCTCACCCTGTAGAGGACTGGAGAATCTGCTTCATCGCGCTCGGTCTGTCAGGAGAAGTGAAGCTGCATTGTGACTTCCCGGGTTAGCAGTAAGTGCAGTCGGGATATGAAAGCAGCTGCCTGGTATGGTAACCTTCTTTTACATATAAATATGTGGGAGTGTTTTGATCACAGGCCTGTATCCTGGGCGGTGTGAAAGGCGCCTGCCACAAGAGTCGTGAGTAAGGTCAGGGTAGCTCCTGCAAACTGATCTATTGAGTTGCAAGTGTTCATCTGTTCCCCTCTCTGGCTACATGAACTGAGCCTACCGCTCCGGATTACAAATTGGGTATTGTACAGTTGTTTTCATCCTCAGGGCTCCAAACAGCTGCACCGAACTTGGCTATCCCCTTATTGCCTGGGTACCCAGCGACAGTGGCTTGTAGGGATTTTAGCCTGTGCGCAGTGCTCTGACATAGTAGAGTGATTAAGCCAATTAACTTGATTACCCTTTGCCCTTGTTATTTCCCCCTAAATGCTTCTGCTTTTAAACTAGTCAAGGGGAGGCACTGATAAGCTGCAGGAAAATCCCAGCCTCTCCCTACAAAACAGGGTACTAAATGAGAAAAAGACCGAGGTAGAAAGGTCAGTGGGGGATGCTGCAAAAGAAGGTAAAGCCATAAAAAAATGGAGAGCAATGAGTACCAATGCCTGTAGTCTGAGTAACAAGCTTCCTGAATTAGTGGCCTTGATGGAGGAGGAACATCTGGATATCGTGGCAGTCACAGAAACACGGTACACACAAAACCATGACTGGGACGTAAACATACCAGGATACACTATCTACAGGAGGCACAGGGAAGGTAAAAGAGGAGGAGGAGTAGCTCTTTACATAAGGGAAGAAATCAAAGCAACAGAACATAAAGGAAAACAGGGAGGAGAAGAAGCACTGTGGGTAAATTTGGAGACAGGCAATGGCACCACAATCCGCACAGGGGTTGTATACAGACCTCCTTCTCAGGGGAGGAAATGGACAAGGAAATTATAGAAGTATACTTAGAATGGCAGAAAAGGGAGATATTGCTGATGGGTGATCTGAATATGCCAGATGTTAACTGGAGTGCAGTTGCAGCAGCCACTTGAAGAGTGGGGTTATTCTAGATGCCCTACAGGTCATGCTTTAGACAACTAGTATTGGAGCCCACTCGAGGGAGCAATCTTAGACCTGGTTCTCTCAAATGGAGATGAAGAGAGGATCACAGATGTAGAAGTGGGTAGCCATCTGGCAACTAGCGACCATCGAACAGTATGGTTCACAATAAACACAGCAATAGAGTCAAGCCATACAAGGGCAAAAGTACTGGACTTTAGGAGGGCTGACTTTGCCAAAATGGGTGAGTGCCTAAGGAATGCACTAGCAAATGGGCAGGAAGGAGGGGTGAAAGAACAATGGGGAATAATCAGGGGCGGACTGGCCAGGTCACAGGCCAGGATGCTACAAAAGGAGGACAGGCCACATCTGCATGAGCTGCCAGTCGGCGGAACATTTCTACATGAAGCGTGACTATTGTTCTAACAGTAGTAGTAATTGAACTTCTAATACTACATTTTAAGCCCAATTAACATATTAATATTTTAAACATCAACCCTGTAATTTAACAGCTATGGAAAGAAAACACACACAACGACTTGATTAATATAGTTTACTGAAATCTGCAGAGTGATGCACATAAAGAAAACTTTTGTAAAGTTCAGACACATGTGAAGGACAAGGACGTGTTCAGATAAAAAGATATTTAGAAAAAGAAATTAATTTAAGAATATTGACTGCAAGTGATTTGGTCCTAGGACCTAGTTTGGTAGCTTTATATTAAGTACTGGATTCATTTGCTAGAATTGTTACATATTTGATGAAATAGTCTTTCACACAAAACTGTCAAGTTTCTGACACTTTATGGCATGAATAATGTGCTATTAAAGGTAATTAAAAATGTTTCACCAGGAGGGCACAGTGCTTAGCTACCACCATCTGGAGGTGTCCCCATCCCCATCAAACTTTTTGTTCTGCTTGGATGGTGGAAATATTTCATTCAGCCCAGTGGGATTATTTGTTTTAACCCTCCACCTGATGATCTATGCTCCTTGGCATCCCTGGAACTCCCTTTTCTAACCCCCACCATATTCTGCTGAATTTGTTCTGGTCCCATTATGCTCTTAGAATGCTGCCATCTTCACCTGTGGTTGGTTACAGGGCTGCAACACCATCATTGCCTGCATGCACTAGTTCTACAGGCAGGAGGTGTCCTCACAACACTATTAACTTTGCAAGGGTCACCATGGTTAGTGAATGTCTCTGTAGGCAATGTGCATTGTGACCCTGCCTTCCCTACCTGGTAACAGTATGTTTTGTGATCACCGGTGAAATCTTGTGACCTCATTGTTCATGGCACCCCAGTGTACAAAGTTGCCAATGTACTCCCACCAAAACCATTCTGCGACTCTCCCTTAGTGTTTGAAAATAGGTAAGGCCCCTAACCCTAAATGCTTCCTTCACTGGAAAACCTACTGCACCAGAGACATCCCTTCAGTACTGTAGATATAAACTTGGTGTGCCCTGCTAATATGCAGGCAAAGGTACTCGGCATCATCCTAACAATCATATGCATAAGTGCATTACAACATATGTTGAAAGGAGTGGAACGAGAAAGAATCAGTTAATATCTTCTAACTGAAGAGATCTATTTTACAAGCAAACTGAGATTAGGTAATTATATAACACTTGAAATGCTTAGAGTGCTGTACATCAGGTTTGAAGGTTTGAACTAAATTCGCACCCATATAAAAATTGTTAGGAACACATATATATATTTATTTTATTTTGTTGACCGCAAAGAAGGACTAGACAATTTTGCTTAATTTCAGCCTCGTCTCAGGGGGGGATACAGATGGATGCCAACTGACATTGAACCAGATTAAGCTGTTGGTGGCATGTTTAGTGAATATCTGAAGCAAAGTTGACAGAATGGTTCAAATCCGCTTATGTCAGAGCCCATTTTAGAGGAACATTTGTCACAGCAGTGGAATAATTACTACGTGTTTCAAAAAGTTTCATGGAATATTTAACTTCCACCTAAACAATTGCCGGACACGGGGAGAAGTCAGTGTGATTTAATGTCACATTCAGTTGAATTGACAGGACATCCAAAAGCACAGCACCCGGCTGGTACAGCACCTCGCGGCCGAACCCAAGGCTTTTTTAATAATACTGTTCAAGACCGAGAAGAATACCCCGACCGAGAATATAATGTACACACCAAATAGGAAAAGTCTTCTTTCAACTATTTTTAATGCAGCAATTATGAGGCATTACTACCAAGCCAATTACAAATATGTCTTGCTTGCATTACCATCATGCACAGCACAAGCAAGAAGTAACGTGCTGGCGTCACTATAAATTAATGTTATTATATACAGTACAGGACTGTACCTTGCTTTCACATCCTATTGGTTAGGAGACAGGCGAATGCCAGCAACCCAGTGATGGTGTGAGTTATAAAAGGCTGCACTGGAGTAATAAGGCAAAGCCACTCACCGATCCAGCAAAAAGAGCTGAGCGCCTATTCCTTACAACTAGAGGACGATCTGCCTTTGCAAACATCTCATTCCAACAAGTTATTCCAGACTCACTTCCACTGAACAGCGAAGATATGGTTCAGAACAGGTCAGACACAGGAGAGCAGCTTCTCAAATGAACGCCTCCTTGCCGGGCTATATAGAGGATATCAGACCAATAATGGCTCACAACCCAATACTCACATCTTGGCCAACCTTTCGGATCTGACAGTCAGACCTGCAAGAGACGAGAAGTTAGCCCAAGCCGAGGTTGCTGTGCTGGGGATCATCTTCACTGCAGCATCTGTGGGCAATGCTGTCATGGTCCTGGCTCTTTGGAGAAGAAGGAAAAAATTGTCTCGGATGTATGTATTTATGCTACACCTGAGCATAGCCGATCTGGTGGTGGCATTCTTTCAGGTCCTTCCTCAGCTTATCTGGGACATCACGGGATGTCTTCTTGGGGCCAGATGCCCTATGTCGAAGTATGAAGTACTTGCAGCTGGTGGGAATGTTCGCATCCACTTACATGACAGTAGCGAACTACCTATCTAAAGGTCAGTAAGATGCCTGTGAACTGCATTGTATTACTGTTTGCTTGAGTCTAGGAGGGCAACAGAAGTACATCCACTGTATTTTAATTGAAGCTGGGCCCACAAAAGCACTGGAATTTCACCCAGGCATATATACTGCCACCATATTTGAATAACCCTTTCCATTTCTCCTGGATTCTTGTTCCTGCTACCATTAATAAAGCCCTTGTTTCTTCATTCATAATTAGTCCATGATCATCATATCATTAATCAAGTTCAAGTATATATTATAATTTGTGGAGAACTGCTGTTGCACTGCATGGGTTCACAGATGGGGAGATCCTGTTGGGATGTGCAGAGCTGCAGTACCCCCCCGAGACTACATAGATACATAGACAGTGTCGGCAGATAAGGGCCTATGGCCCACCCAGTCTGCCCATTTGAGCTTGTAAGTTCAGTTTGTTTTCCTAGAAGTCTGTTTCCCCTTACCCCTGACCTCTAGAATTCCTTTATGTCTATCCCATGCATTCTTAAATCCCGTGATTGTTTCAGCTCCCACCACTCCCTCTGGCAGGGTGTTCCACTTGTCCACCACCCGTTCTGTGAAGAAATTCTTTCTCATGTTTCCTCTGAATCGTCCTCCCTCCAACTTCATCCCATGCCCTCTAGTCCTAGAACATCTTTTTCACTTAAAAATAGTGTTTTCCTGCACTCTGATTCTCCCTGTAAGATACTTGTATGTCTCTATCATATCCCCTCTCTCCCTCCTCTCCTCTAGGGAGTACATGTTCAGTTCCTTCAACCTGTCTTCATAGGACTTGTGATGCAATCCATGCACCATCTTTGTTGCCCTCCTCTGAACCTTCTCTACCCTGTCTATGTCCTTACGTAGGTATGGTCTCCAGATCTGTACACTGTACTCCAGGTGGGGCCTCACTAGTGTCTTGTATAGCGGAATCATGACCTCCTTTTCCTGCTGGTGATGCCCCTGCCTATACATCCCAGCATTCTATTTGCTTTACCTGATGCCTTGTCACACTGTTTCCCTACCTTGAGGTCATCAGAGATGACAACCCCAAGATCCCTTTCCTGCTTGGTGCATGCTATATCCTCACCCCCCAACTGATATATTGTGCCAGGGTTTTGTGCCCCATATGCATTATCTTGCACTTCTTTGCATTGAATTTCAACTGCCAAACCCTTGACCATTCTTCAAGTTTCTGCAGGTCCTTCTCATTCTGTCTACACCTCTGATGTGTCTACTGTGTTACAGAGCTTTGTGTCATCAGCGAACAGTGAAATTCTGCCTTCTAGATCCTGCGCAATGTCACTGATGAAGATGTTGAATAGGACGGTCCCAGCACTGATCCCTGTGGTACCCCACTGGTCACGCTTCCCTCTGTGGAGGCGACAGCCATTTACCACCACCCTCTGTGTCCTGCCACCCAGCCAGTTACCTACCCACCACACTACTGTCCTGCCCACACCCATATTCCCCAGTTTGTGTAATAGTCTTCTATGTGGCACAGTGTCAAAGGCCTTGCTGAAGTCCAGATAGGCCATGTCCACTGCCCTCCTGATCCACCTCCCTAGTCACCCAGTCAAAAATTCAATGAGATTGGTCTGACATGACCTCCCCTGGTGAAACCATGCTGCCTTGGGTCCTGTAGTCCATTGACAACCAGATGTTCCACCAATCTCTCCTTCAGAAGTGCTTCCATGATCTTCCCACTACCGAGGTGAGGCTGACTGGTCTGTAGTTCCCTGCTTCCTCTTTGTTCCAGCTTTTGTATAAAGGGGACTACATCTGCTGTCCTCCAGTCTTTGGGTACCTCCCTGTTTCCAGTGATTGGCTAAACAGGATAGCCAGAGGTTCAGCCACCACCTCTCTTAGTTCTTTAGGACCATAGAGTGCACCCATCTAGCCCCATTGCTTTGTCAACTCTTATTACTTCCAGTTCCTTCAGGACCCTTCTCGTGTAAAGGGACTTGTGTCCATTTCTGCACCATTCTCACCTTGTACTCCTTCAGACCCATTATCCCCTCTTCCTCAGTAAAGACTGAGCAGAAATACCTGCTCAATATGTCAGCTTTACTGTTGTCATCTTCCACGCGACTCCCATCCTCCCCTTCAGTCTCACTATCCTCCCTTTGTCTTTCTTTTTCCTTATATTATTCACTATTTTTTTTACACAGAAGACATGATACATGAACAGGACTGACACCATTTTTACCCACTTACTTTATTTCCACACACACACGCGCAAGACAGCACACCTTCGTTGGCCACTCACTTCTTATTAATCTTGTTTGGCCTTGATGATGATGACCCGACGGTGTCTTCTGGGCTCACTAGAGGGTTGCCCGGACCGGACTCGAGTCAGTCACAGTCAGAGTCACTAACATGCATACGCCGCGTCGGACTCGGCCCCACACACACAGTCTCTGCGGAGATGTCTCGCTTGTCAGTGACTTTTCTCTCTTCATGCCACACGGTCACCCTTTCTGGTGATGTATTGCCCCAGCAAGTCTGATGCGCTGTAATGAACAGGATGCACTGGAGACTCAATGAAATGATATGCAGCACAAATTGAGGGGCATACACCTGCATACACAGTGCAGAGCCATTCACAGTGCAAATGAATGCACAAGTACAGAGCATCCACAGCACAAGGCTCGAAATGCACCATGTGAGATAAGTATAAAAGAAGGAGACTTAATTGCAAGCCCCAGCAGGCCAACAGCAGGATAGCAGGAGCAAGCAGGAGGAGAGAGGCAGCTGAAAGGCAGAAATGGACAAAGCACCATTTCTGATGGTGAGCATGATAATGGGGGATGAGGAGATAGGCAGACCAACAACGTGGTGGTGGAAGGCACCATTGGTGGCCAGCCCATGGTGGTATCATGCCAAACTGACATTTGAACAGCTCACTGACACAGAAACAGTAGGCCCGATGGCGCCTGAACAGTGCCATACTGGGGCAGCTCTGTGAGCTGTACCATAATGAAATGCAGGCACCCACTGGACGAGGTCACGCCATAGCTGTGGAGACCAAGGTGACAACAGCAATGTCTTGCTCACCACAGGAACTTTCCAGAGGCCAGCTGGGGACACCACAGGCATCTCACAGGCATCCACCTCCGTCTCCTCAAACAGTTCCTCACCGCACTGCTACCACATCTTCGAGTACATCCAGTTCTCAAGCTCACAGGCAGAGCAGACAAAGCCATGCAGCAGTTCCACAGGGTGGCATGCATGCCAGGCATCATAAGGGGCCACTGACTGCACCCATGTGGCAATCCGTGCACCATCTGGTAAAGATGCGGTAACATACATCAACCGCAAGGGCTACATTCAGTAAACTGCCAGGTGGTGTGCAATGCCACAGGCACATCAGCAATGTTCACAGCACACCCCTGGGAGTGCACACATGATGCCTTCATTTGGCACCAGTCCACCTTCTGCAGCAGATTTGAGGCAGGAATGCCCAAGTGGATATTTAGTAGGTGTGTGGGACATGCTGACCTGCAGAACAACAGGATACTGTGGAGCAGGATAGGAGGGAGGGGCAGGTGTGCAGGTAGCATGATGCACATTGCGTAGAGGAGGCAGAAGAACTGGGACAGTGGAGGGACAGTGCTGCAGATGTTCATACAGTGGGACAATGTGGCACAAGTACAATGCATGGAAGGAGGGTGCAGTGCCATGGGTGGCAACTGTGGCAGGGCCTAGTGCACCACAAGCAGACAGGCAGATGCAGCTGCCGGGCACCTGGGGCAGACAATGGGGCTGAGGCATGTGGGAAACAATGGCATGGGCAGCCGGGGCAGAGAGCAGCAGCAGGGCCAGACCTCATCAGGTGGGAGGGGAGGTAGGATGGCAGGGAAGGCCTTCAACATGGTCAGTGGTGTACCCACCACACACAGCAGAACACCATGTACAGGGAGGGTCATGTTGCACATGTGATCAGCGGACTAACAGCCAACCTTGCTCCCCTCAAGTGATGCAGCATACCCACTCGACCCTGGCTACTCACCCCTTTCAGACGCAGCCCAAGCAGAGGCAGAGGAATGATACAATTAGGCACTCACCACCACGTGCATCAATCGAAGTGTCCTTGGCATGCTGAAGATTCCGCTTCCAGTGCCTGGATAGGTCAGGTGGAGCCCCACAGTATAGTCCTGAGAAGGCCTGTGGCATATTCCTGGCCTGTTGTATACTACAACATGGCCGTGACCATGGAATAGCTGTCCAGACTGTGGAGTGTGACAATTCTGGACAGGAGGTGAGGATGAGGATGCAGTGCCACAGGGACAGCGGGCTGCACTGCCACTGCTATGTCGTGACCCATGCCTTGCTGTGAGGGGCTCCAAGTACAGGGACACAATTGTGGAGGAGCACTTTGGTGACCGCAGGTGAGTAACACAGGTTCATATTGCGTGGAGGACAACACACCACACATACAGCACACAGCAACATACACACAACACAGGCCACGCAGCAAGTGATGCCACAGTGGAACACAGCCATGTCAGTGTCCATGCAGCACACACTCATGCACATGTGCAGGCCACAGTCTACATGGCCATGTGTCACAATGTCAGTGCCAGGGATGGCATGGATCAGTGCACAGCTGCTGGCACACATGCACAGCAGACACAGGACCACACTTATCATGCCCATGCCACACGGCACAACACTGCCGCACACGGACATGTAGGTGGCACTGCACAGGGAGCCCATGATGGCAATGCACTGGGGCAGGTGCATTCCACTCACGCCACTCCATGCAGTGTTAGCCAGGCGAGTGGGACACACAGGTAGCCGGTGCAGTGGCCACTGGAACAGTGACCTGGACATCACAGGGAGGCACGATGGCCACCACGGACACATGGGCAGCCTCGCCCATGACTGGTGAATGCTGCCTCAGCACCACCAGCCACAGGGGGTGTTGCCATCACCCCTGTAGGGGTACTGCAGTGAGACCATGAATGGGTACTCACTGGGATGGAGGTCCCTTGAGCCATGTCAGGTTCGGAGATGCTGGGCATGGTGAGGTGAGGCGACAACATCAGCAGCAATGGGTCCACCTGACGCTGCCACCTGGGCATGCGTAAGGCACTCCTGGGTGTATGGCTGGAGACCCAGTGGCCACATCACACACTGGATGCACACACACCCTCGGTGGTGGTTGCAATCTGCTCCAGAGCTGCGGTCATGCCCATCCGCAGTAGACATGCCTCTGCCAACATCTGGGTATGCCACATGACTGCTGACTCATGCTCAAGGGCCAGCAGTGTCTGAAGGCCTCTGAATTCTGCCCATAGGGATGCCTGCCCCTCACAATGTCCCACAGGAAGTGAGCATAGCCCTCAATCTCATTGGCGGGTGAATGCTCACTGTGAGGGTGCCAATGGCTGGGTGGTGTGCCAGGCAGTGGGTGCACCCCAGCAGACTGGGGCATGGATAGGAAATGGGCATGCACAACCCCATTAGGTCCAGGTATGGTGGAATCACGGTCCAATGCCGCCTGCGTGTGACCCACAGCACCTGGCCGTGAAGTGCTGGCTGACCCTGCTACCACAGCAGAACCAGGCACAGAGGATACAGCACCCACCACCATGGGGGGCTGTACAGACTCTGCAGGTGTGCTGTGGGCAGCAGGGCAACCAATGGTGACAGTAGTGCCACCTGTGCAGGCACTTGTGTGTTGTATGCACCACTGTCGCATCATCTCCCTGATATCTGTGTGGTGTCTGGATCATCAGGGGCATCACTGTGCCATCTGTGTGCCAGATGCAGCACCAGCAAGGAATCAGCAATGTCCACCCCTCCCTGGGTCATCAGCCCAAACCCAGGGAAACCCTCCAGCTCAAGAGGTGTCATACCCGCCAGCAGTGGCAATATTAGCTGCCCATAGCACACAGAGGGAGTGTCATGGCAATCATGATGTACACATGGCCTGACATGTGCAGGCATGTATACTAACAGTGCTGCAATGGCTTCCACCCATCTGGAACCCACTTCCAGGACACCCTGCACAGCTGCATAGGCAATGCTGACCACAAGCAGCTCCTCATTTGGGGTGAGACGCATTCCGACTGTGGACCACCCTGTCCTACTTCATCCCAATCAGCAGAGTCCATCTGCTGCATTGACTCATCTCCTAAGGCACATTGTCCGTGCATGCACAGTGTGTTCGGGGCATGTCCTGAATCTGGTGCAAACCATGGGCGCGTGTCCATATATCGTGGGCGTGTTCAGGGCATGACCCTGACTCTGGCGCAAATCCCTAGGTGCATTACTGTGGCTGCGCAATTGGCCTAACAGTCGCATCATTGATGTGCAGCTCGTGCATGATACCACGGTGACAGCTGTCATGCATGTCCATATGTGCAATGCCGCTGTGCTTTCCGATCTTAGTCATGCCTTGATTGTGCAATGAATATCTTTGCACCTGTAACTACTCGCATCACCATTGCCCTGCGCAACAATGCAAGACACACAACATGGCAGATTTGTACATTATGCATGTGCGACCTGCCATGACCCCAACCCCACTTTCCTGCCATGTCATTCGCATGCACACATCAGCACCATGGTACAAATCGGCTTCAGTGCTAACGGTCGTGGTGACTACACATAACTGAGTGGCGCGATTAGGCCATTCAGTAGCACAAACCTCACAGGGCCGACTTGCTGTACAAACTGAGCTGTAGCCATGCCACATGCCCAGAAGAGCAGGCCCCAGGGCGCTCTGAACTGGTCCGAGGATGAGCTCCTCCACCTTGTGGCTTTAGTGATGCGGTAAAGGGCCAGCTGTTCCAGCCAGGAGAACCTGCAGGAGCCCAGATCAGATGTATGGGCCAGGATTGCTTGCCAGCTGGTGTGCCATACAAGTGTATTCCTGCACAGGAGAGTAGTGTAGAGCTGGGTACAGCGACCTGCACCACAGGACATGGTGCACCTGGATCGCTTATGGGAGCATGCACACAGGGTGCATTGCCCTGACCAGGTATGTCAGAGTCGTACATTTGCAGGATGTGCACATGTGGGTTGGGGCAGCTGCACCATGCCAGTACACTCACCTGGTCACACACACACACACACACACACACACTGGGCATGGCTGCACTAGCACTGTAGTGCCATCTCCACATGTCACATGGGGTGGGTCTCTCTGCTTTGGCGCATAGATGTGGTGGGGCCACTGTGGCATGCATGGGTGGGACTGCCATTTGCATTGCATGCCAACAACTGCACACTTGGGGGGCACAGGCTGTGTGCTGCTGCACCCTTCTGGACAATTCAACACTGGTGCACTGTTTGTTGACACCTTCACTGCATGCCAACACCGGTGTGGGGGGGCTGTCTCACATCACATCTCCTCATTTCATTCTCTGCTGTTGTGTTTCCTGCAGGTCCAGAGGACAGTGGGCAGGCTGTGGAGGCTGTTGAGCTGTGGGAGCGGAGGGCCACTGGAAGTGCACAGGGTGGTGGCCAGAGCTGGTGCAGGGTAAGTGCCCCTTTCATGCATGCACTGTCTGTCAGTTGGGGTGGAGTATTTGCTCAGGTGGGTGTTGCTGGTACACAAGACCTGTCCATGTCGCTAATCACATGGACTCATTGGTATTTTAGTTGCAGCATGTGCCTGTGCCACAGTGCACATGGTCCCTGCATCAGCAACCATTATGTGTGCATGTCATGAGCACTGTGGCCACACAGTGGTGCCCCATTGGTGTCCTGATGGGGACTACATGCTTGGGCAGGCCACTGCCTTGTGCACATGTTGCATGTGGCTTGCCCTTATGCACCCTGCACAAGTCACTGTCTGTACACGTGGGACATGTACCCACTCAGTTCCTGCACACAATCAGTGTGGCACACTGTGCCTGCCTGGTGCATTGTGCATTGTGCCTGGTGGGATCTGGGCCATTTCCATGGCAGATGCCTCCAGCCTATGTGCCAAGGGGTGGGGGTGGTGTATGGCACATGGCACTCAGTATCTGTTCTCTGTGTTCCCCACTCTAGGTTCCCAGATTGTGCATGCATGCTGGTGGTCATGGCCATGGAGGATGATGGCAAGAGGCACCACAGGACATGGGACTGCAAGTGAGGCAGACACTCTGTGATTCCTTGAGGCCACTGTTCCAGCGGCAGGACGTCTACTGAGGGCACTGTCAGGCATTATTTGTCTCCTCACTGCATGGGGACAGAGATGCGACACCATCTCCCTGGCATGCACCATGGCATGAATTGGACTTTTTCCTGTTGTTTCCCTTCCCTACTTTGCATCGGTGTCCCCACCACTTATCCTATACCTGCTCTCAATGCCACTTTCCTCCCTGCTTTCCCAGTTGCTGTTGTTGTATATACTCCCACACTTCCCTTCCCTGTTTTGCATTGCTCTTGTACATAGTTGTTGCTGTTAGTTTTTCTTGTTGTGCTTTTATTAAACTGTTTATCTGACCCATTGTCTGTAGTCCTTACTGTACCATGTTCTTATCTTGAGTTGGCTGTTGTCTGCAGCTGTCCTCTATCCCTTGCTGCCATACTCCTGTCTGCACATGTGTTTGTACAGGCAGCTACCTCCTGCCCCCCACCATGTCCACACCACTGTGTGTCCATCATGTTGCCTGTGGCTTGTGGGTGAGACTGCTGTCCTGCTGCATATGTTTGTGCCCCAGGTCTGTGTGTGATGCCTGTTGCATGCATCCATTGCGCTGATGCCCGTCAGTCATCAGACCTGCGTGCAGTCTACAGTGTTTGGGAGTATGACATGCCTGTGTGGTGCAGTGGTGTCCCTGTGTGCCACCCAACCTATGCACCTGTGGCTTGCCAACACCCCACATCCCTGGGCTCCTGTGGTGGTGGGCTTGTCCTTTGGACACCACCATGCTGCATGGTGTCCCCCAGAGTCTGTGGCACCTTACAGGCGACAGTGTGCCTGTCTTGTGTGCCTGCCATGGTCCTGTGTGGGTTGTGTTGTGTGGTACTGGGTGTTGTTCTGTATGCCCTGTCTGTGCAGTTCATCTGTTGCAGCCACTGTTGGGAACTTGGACACTCTGGTTTGTTCATTTGTGCATGTTCCTTTCTCCCTTGTCCCATTGCATTGTCCACCCTATTGCTCCCCCATTCCTGCTAAGTTGCTCCTTATTCACTGTTCTGCTCCCCTGGGTGGTTCTGCGCATCACGGATGCACAGGGGCATCTCCCCTTGTGCCATGCGCATCACGCACAATTCACAGTGGGGTTGCACATGGGGCATTCTGTGGTGCATCCCTTTGTGAATTGCTCAGTTTTTGGTAGGCACATCCTGTTTGTGCCGGAGCATCTCATTTGCGCCCAGCACATCTGCTTTGTGAATCCTGCCACCAGCGGCTTGCTCAAAGTGCTTACTTTTTGACATACTCAGAGGATGAGAAATGCAAATAATAATGGACAGCCTATGGGGTATGGCCTGTATCTGATCAGATCATTGCACACCAGCCAGCCCAATTATACGTGCAAGGTCATTTGGAGTCATTGAGGTGAAAGGGAGCTCATGTTCCTGTTGGACAAACTGTGGAAGCTAGGGAGCTACTCTTCTCCAGGTTGCACTACTAAGGATGGAAATTTACAAAAGCGATATGCTCAATGGCTCCAACAGGTACAGCTGAAACATTAGCCGATTATTAAACTACAAAACAAAACTCTCAGTGTGCTGAGATGCTGCAAAACAACTACGTTCATTTTGTTGAATCGCGGTCACAGACTCCTGTGACTGCCAATCTAACTGCACGTTGGATATGGTTGTGATTCAACAATGAACATGAAGTATACTTTGCAAAGCCGTAAATGTGCTGATGAGTTTTAGTTTTGTAGACTACTGAGAATGAGAGAGAATGGATCATATTATAAGAGGATCTGTACATACCTCTCAACCTCTTGCCTCATAAATCAGGGACAAGGCTTAGAAAATCAGGGACAAAGACCCACAATCAGGGACACATCTTAAAACTGGTGCTATTCACTTAGAAAGCCGACAGAATAATTTGATTTGTGTTAAGATGCATTTTCTGAAGAAGACCAGGTTTGTAACTTTAATGCTTGACATGATTTTGTGCTTTTAATCCTCACTGTTCTGTCACAAATACAAATTTTATGAGGGACAGCAGAAAATTCTGAGGTAAATCAGGATGCCCCTGAAAATCAGGGACAGTTGAGAGGTATGAGTTGGATCTGTATACTAGCAGTATTAGTACCCTACCAGTGCCCCACCCAAAAAGCAGCTTGCAAGCCACAATTCATTTAACTTAATTTCATTTTCTTATTGGACTGTCTTCATTCCATCATTTTAACATTGGGTCTTGGTCTCATCCATTCGACTGCTCACAGATGACCAGTGGAGAAATTACTAATTAAGAAAAGGACACACCTCTCCTGTCCCTGCCTGTCCCGACGATAACACCACCCACCACATATACACAGGCACCGATCGCGTAACCAGTCCTCATCCTCCCACTAAGGCAACACTTAGGGATCGCGAATCTGCGGTTGAACTGGGTGGCGAGCGGCTGATTAGGCAAATAGGCGACAGAGCTCCACCAAGCAACAATGGCGCTCTCCTCACGCAGAAGTCCCGCTGCCTGAACAAGAATAATTGCTGCCAACCAAAAGATGTGTGCGTGCACGTCCGCAGCCCCGCCTGTCTTCACCATCCATTCGTTGCTCTGTTTAGGCACCGCACTGCAGTCTCTCTCAGGCAAGGGGGGGGGTACGTCCATGACTTTAGTGTGCCGCTCATGGTGCAGCACTCTCCTCGGACTGTGGCTACCAACAGACCTGACCCCCACCCCCCCACCGAAAAAAAATTAGTGAACAAAGCGGTACAAACCCAGCCGGTCAGGGCAGTGGACAAAAAGAAAATAAAAAAAAAGCATAGAAGTGCACAGGCCATTACTTACACAGGCTAGGACAGGCCAGGATGCAGTTAGCATCCCAGGCATCCCGGGCCCAGTCCGCCCTAGGAATAATAAAACTGCCATCACAGAGGTAGAAGCCTTTGTGTGAAGCAAATAAACAAAGCGAAACAATGTAAGAAACCACTATGGTTCTCAAAGGAAGTGGCAGTGAGGATTCAGAGAAAAGAAAGCATCAGGAAGTACAAGGCATCACAGAAGGAGCAGGACAGAGAACTGTATCAGTTAAAGCAAAAGGAAGCTGGGAAGGCAGTCAGAACAGCAAACGCCCAAACCGAGGAAAAGATAGCCAACTCAGTTAAGAAGGGGATAAAACCTTTTATAGGTACATCAGGAGTGAAGGAAGACCAAGGGAGGATAGTGAGGCTTAATAAAGGGGAGGGAGGGAGGGTGGGCAGAGGGTGACTGTGAAAGGCAGAGAACATATGCATTTAGCATTTTGCCTAAGGACAGTGGCTCCAGCCAATGAGGAGGCGAGAAAGGACTCCCAAATAAAGCAGGGACTATTGGACTTGAGTCAGTTCAGGAGAGCTCCTCCTGAAGTAGGGGGCTCTTGCCTCTGGAGAAATTAGGGCTGAGAGATGGGCCTACTTGGGGGCTGCCAGCAATTTGTCCCCAGGGCAGAAAGGGCCTTCCCATCAGCAAAGGAAAGAAGCAGATTGGAAGAGATAAGGCAAAGCTGGGCTTGAAAGGAAGAAGCAGCTAGGAAAAGCAAAAGGGAAAGCTGCAAGTTGTGAAGAGTCTGAATTGTTCTGAAGTTGCACCACTGCGGTGAGGCCAAAGAAGCAGAGCAGGAAAGGTTGTGTCCTGAGCCTGAAATAAAAGGACAAAGGTTGGGTCTAAACCTGGGGAAAAGACCAAGGTTGCGTTCTGAGCCTGGGAAAAGAACGAAGGTTGTGTCTAAGCCTAGTGAAAAGATGGAGTACAGAGAATGAGGAACAAGGAATATAAATGTGCTGAGAAGAGGAAAGAAAGAGTAGCCTCTTCAAATTGGAGAATTGCTGAGTACCTGCATGGTGAGATAAGGGACTGTGTGTGCAGGGGATGATGTGTGAGCCAGAGTGAACAGTGTGGCCATGCTAAGTTTGAGAGACTGTGTAAGCAGAAGGATGGACAGGTGCTTTCTGGTCCAAGTGCCTGTGGTCTGCTCCTGAGGTACAGTCGAGAGAGAAATGGATGGCTGTGGCTACACACTGTAGCGAGTAAAGAGAGAGGAAAAAGAGAAGCAGCGGAAGAGAATGTACTGAATATTGCTGCTGGCATCCAGGGCCAGGTGGGGAACTTGCTAACCCCCATCGAGTGGGGTCTGTTGCTTCAGGGGGCCACGGGTCTTGTACCCAAGTCCTAGGGCTCTTGGATCAGGGAGCCGGGCCATGGACCCACTCCCTGGTCTGGGTCCCCTGTGGTGGCAGGCCTTGCACACATGCTCTGCAACAGAAACATAGAAACATAGAATCTGATGGCAGACAAGGACCGCTTGGCCCACCTAGTCTGCCCATTTCCCTACCTGACGGATAAGCTGCAGATCCTAGTTAACCAATAGCTTACTTCCTCCTACCCCCCCCACTAGAATTGCCTTATGTCTGTCCCATGCATTCTTGAATTCCCCACTGTTTTTGACTCTACAACCTCCTCAGAAAGGCTGTTCCATGCATCTACAGCCCTCTCTGTGAAGAAATACTTCCTCACATTACCTCTGAGCCGTCTCTCCTCTAACTTCAAATTGTGCCCCTTGTTCTTGCACATCTCCTTTTCTGAAACATGCTACCCTCTTGGACTTTGTTGATTCCCTTGAGGTATTTGAAAGTTTTATCATGTACCCCCTCTCCCTCCTTTCCTCGAGGCTGTACATCTTAAGCTCCTTTAGTTTTTCTTCATATGTCTTCTGTTGCAGACCCTGCACCATTTTGGTTGCCCTCCTCTGGACAGCCTCCACCCTATCTATGTCTTTGCTGAGATGGGGTCTCCAGAACTATACACAGTACTCCAGATGTGGTCTTATCAACTGTCTGTACAGAGGAACAATAACTTCCTGTTTTTTACTGATGATGCCTCTCCCTATGCATCCCAGTATCCCCCCAGCCCTCCTTACTGCCTTCTCACATTGCTTGCCCACCTTTAGGTCATCTGATATGACTACCCCAGGTCTCTTTCCATTTTTGTTGTTGTCAGTATTTCACCCCCCATTGTGTGCTCTTCCCCTGGGTTTTTGTTTCCCAGGTGCATTACTTTGCACTTCTTTGTGTTGAATCTAAGCTGCCATACATTTGACCATTCCTCCAACCTTGCCAAGTCCCTTTTCATCCTTTCCACCCCACCTTGTGTATCAACCCTGTTGCAGATCTTTGTGTCATCTGCAAAGAGACATACTTTTCCTTCCAGTCCCTCTGCAATGTCACTTATAAAGACATTAAAAAGGACCAGCCCCAGTACTGAACCTTAGGTACCCCACTATTAACCCCCTTTCTTTACTGTGGACTCCATTTACTATTACCCTCTGTGTCCTGTCATCCAGCCAATGTTTTACCCAGGCTACCATCCTGGGACCCACTCTCAGGCTGGCTAATTTGTTTATTAATCTTTTGTGTGGGACTGTGTCAAATGCCTTGCTAAAGTCTAGGTAGGCCATGTCCACAGCCCCTCCCTGGTCTACTACTTTGGTCACGCAGTCAAAGAAATCAATTAGATTTGTCTGACGTGACCTTCCTGCTGTGAATCCATGCTGTCTTGGGTCCTGTGCCCCACTGGCCTCTAGGTACTCAACAATTCTTTCCTTCAGAAGTGATTCCATCATTTTCCCTACCACCGAGGTCAAACTGACAGGTCTGTAGTTTCCTGCCTCTGTCTTGCTCCCACTTTTGTGAAGGGGAATCATATCTGCCCTCCTCCAGTCCTCAGGTACCGCAACACCCTCCCATGATTTATTATTATGATTTCACTGTCACTCTTTGCCCAACCACCCTCCTCTTTACTCAGCCTTAGTATCCCTGCCTTAGTCTTTGCTCCCTAATATACCTATAAAAGGTTTTATCCCCCTTCTTAACCAACTTGGCTATCTTTTCCTCAGTTTGGGCCTTTGCTATTCTAACTGCCTTCTCTGCTTACTTCTGCTTTAACTGATACAGTTCTCTGTCCTGCTCCTGCTGTGTTTCCTTACACTTCCTGAATGCTATCTTTTTCTCCCTAACCTTCCCCGCCAATTCTTTTGAGAACCATAGTGTTTTTTTCTTTCATTTTGATTTGTTTATTTGCTTCACACAAAGGCTTGTTGCCTCTGTGATGGCAGTTTTGATGTTTCCCCATTGTTGCTCCACCCCACCTTCTTGCCTGTTTGCTAGTGCTTTTCTGAGGCACTCTCCCATTTTGACAAAATCAGCCCTCCTGAAATCCAGTACCTTCACTTTTGTATGGCTTGACTCTACAGCTAAGTTTATCGGGCTTCTGTGCTGTTGAGTTTTCACACGGGAAGTGCATGTGAAGGCCAAAAGTCGGACAGCTTGTTCGCCGTGGTGATTCGGACTGAATCCGCTGTGTGCTGAGGAGAGAAGAGACTGTGCAGCTTGCAGCCAGCCACCAGGCTCACCCTGTAGGGACTGGAGAATCTGCTTCATCGCGCTCGGTCTGTCAGCAGACGTGAAGCTGCATTGTGACTTCCCGGGTTAGCAGTAAGTGCGGTAGGGATATGAAAGCAGCTGCCTGGTATGGTAACCTTCTTTTACATATAAAATGTGTGGGAGAGTTCTGATCACAGACCTGTGTCCCTGGGTGGTGTGAAGGCATCCTGCCACAAGAGTCGTGAGTAAAAATCAGGGTAACTCCTGCAAACTGATCTATTGAGTTGCAAGTGTTCATCTGATTTCCCCTCTCTGCTACACAAACTGAGCCTACTGGCTCTGGATTACAAATTAGGTATTGTACAGTTGTTTTCATCCTCAGGGCCCCAACCAGCTGCACCAAACTTGGCTAGCCCCTTATTGCCTGGGTACCAGCGACAGTGGCTTGTAGGGATTTTAGCCTGTGCACAGTGCTCTGAGATAGAAGAGTGATTAAGCCAATTAACTTGATTCCCCCCAGCCCTTGTTATTTCCCCCTAAATAAATCAGATTTGGTTGTTTTGCAAAGTATACTGCCTGAACTGCGTGTCTGTGTTGAAATGCTGTACAGTGGCTATTGTATTACTGCATCTTACTTTACAGGGGGTCCCCAGAGTCAAGCTGCTCGAATCAATCCTGGGGGTAAGTGTATACTGCAAAGGTACTGTGATCAACTTGTGTGGGCCACTAGTGGGAAGAAAGGGGGGTTGCAGTGTCCCAGAGGGCTGTGACCAAGTCATACCAGACTGTCTTAACCCCGACCTCTGGGTGGAGCCCGCCATTGGACCTAGGCCCCTCAACCTGTTAGCACCTACGCAGGTAGGGGTAGTAGCCCTTGGGATAGCGCCACCTGGGGGTTACATCTTGGAGGCACCGCTGGGATTAGCGTCCTCTAGTGGCCGAGTAGAAGAAGTACCATGTTATGTCCAAACTAAAGGAAAAACTGGAGAGGGATGTCACGTCCAAGTTAAAACCTCACCCATTAAGATGCTGGTGCATAAATTGATGGGGTGGGGTGAAGTGAGAATTGTACTCCCAGAAGGCTGTGTTACTGTTGGATGTCCCTCTGGGGATTAAAAATGCTGACCTTGTTTCTGCTGTCGAGCATGTTAAATGTTTGGGTAAGGTAGAGGTAAAAGGGCGAATAGCTGACTTGCTCGACCAAACCCTGCAGGTACTGCTTTTATGCAGTGTTACAATAGACTCCGAGAGGGTGCCCCCAGTGATTTTCCCTGAAGGTGCTCAAAAGGGATGGAGGGTCATTCATGCCTAAAGTGGTTTGGTCACCTCGGGGGGGTCCCCTAAAACTAATAGTTTTAAAAACAAGTTACTTAAACTGTTGGCTGCAAAGGGGAGGACTGCCCAGGAATTACTACAGGTGTTAGACCTCTCAAGTGACCCCACCCCCCTGCCATCCCAGGTACATCTCCCGGGTCATCTAAGAGCTCCATCCTGGCCCCACCCCCTATAGTTGTCCCTCCAATACAATTAGACTCTTATCGGAGATTGAGACTCTTCTCTGGTACTGTGCCCGTGCCTTTGGGGGAAGATGATTTGGAGACTTGGATGGACTATGCTACACCCTTGGTACAAGAGTGGCAGTTGAGACGCTGATGGAGAGTTTGAGGGGTCCATCTTTGGAAGCCATTCAGTTCCTGCGGGCCACTAGTCCCGAGGCCAATGCAGTAGAATACCTTTCCGCCTTAGAGGGGGTGTTTGGTAGCACAGAGACAGGGGAAGACCTGTTATGGAAATTCAAGTCAGCCAAGCAGTGGAGAAATGAGAAATTGCCTGCCTTTGTTACTAGAATGGAAAGGGCCCTGCAAAAGGCTCACCGAAAAGGAGGAGTAACTGCACAAACATTGAACCAGGTCCACTTAGACCACATATTGAAGTCAGCCAGATTTTCCAGTGTGATACTGCTGAAACTCAAATCTCACGACTGACAGGCTGCCCCTCCTGAATATTGTCAATTGATGAGAGAAATTCATGAAATTGAAACTGATGAAGAGGGGTGGGAGCCCTATGCGGGGCCTATGAATCTGTGCCAGACTCCTGAACCAAGTGAACCAGACAAGACCCCTCAGTTGAGAGGGTTGATCAAGGGGATGACAGAGACTTATCGGGAGCCAGACCTGTATCAAACTTCCCCTGAGCCCAACAGTGGAGTTGGAGTGCATGCTGTTTCTTCTGACCCCCGAGTCGAGAGTAATTTGAGAGCAGAGATTAGAGATTTACGGGAGATGGTGAGAGACTTGCAACAGGCTGCTGTCACCCCCCATAAAGTTGGTGCACCTGAGTTATCTCGGCGTAAACGACCCATTCAAGAAGAGCCATGTAGAGCTCCTGAAGTATCCCGGCAGATGAAAGATCTCCTTCCCACCAAAGACCCCTGAGATACTAAGTTCTGTTACCATTGTGGGGAAGATGGACATTTCCAGACTGAGTGCCGGTTGCCAGAGAACCTAAGGAAAGTCACCAGCAAGTTGGTGGCCTGGCATCGCAAGACCTGTGCCCAGTCACCAGGGGGGCCCCACCGAAAGAGTTTCGCCACCAGGGTCAATGCCTGAGCGACCTCTCAAGCAATGCCTCCTGAATGGTCTGAAGTAGTGTGTCCCTCCATGGAAACTACAGTGAAAGTGAATGGAGTGTCCACCAGGGCTGTGTTGGACAGTGGTTCTCAAGTGACCATCATGTCTCAGGACTGGTATCAGAAGCATTTGCCTGATGTGGCCCTGCAACCTTTAGAAGGACTACATGTCTGGGGATTGAGTGAGTAGAGACTCTAGCTTTAGTGTCTCCCCCCCACTGGACTGTATGATGGGGTGCCCTTGTTGATTGGAACAAATGCTCATATGTTTTGGCGATTAGCGCAGCTGTGTTCTGAAAAACAAAAGTTCAAGACTGGGCGAGCTCTTTGAATTCCAGCCTTAATCAAAAAGGCCTACGAAACCCAGAGACACGCTAGTAGAATGGAACCTGGAGACCCGGTGGGCGTTGTCTGGAAGAAGGATCCGGAGTCTTTGCTGCTAGCACCAAATCCAGTGTGTTCTACAAGGAGAGGTCCGAATCAGAAAGGATGTCAAGAATAAAATATTGATGCTGGATGCACCAGGCGATGGAAAATTGCCAGAGGGACTGCTGGTCAAACCCAGTATCCTGCCTGCCAGAGCTCATGCTTTTGCCAGAAGGGTAATGGTTCAAGTCCACAATGTGTCTGATAGAGAGATTCGAGTAAAGCAAGGCAGCACTTTGGCCACTGTGCACTGTGCGGATACTGCTGTCCTGCCCAGTAACAAGAGTTCGGGGAGAAGTGACCGAGTGAACCCTGACTTGTTTGATTTCAGTGACTCCCTGTTGCTGGCAGAATGGAAGAAAAGATTAGTGAAAAGCTTGCCCAGATAGACCAGGTGTTTTCCTTGAAGGAGTGGGATGTAGGATGTGTACAAGGAGCTGAACACCGATCTGGCTACATGATGAGAGGCCATTTCGTGAGAGATCTCGGCCTGGCTCCTGCTGATATAGATGATGTGAGATGACACTTGCAGGAGATGCCGCAGCTGGGGTGATACAAGAATCCAGAAGCCCCTATGCCTCCCCTATCGTGGTAGTAAGGAAGAAGAATGGAACAGTCAGAATGTGTGTGGATTATCGCACTTGAATCGGGCGAACTATTCAAGACTAGTACACCATGCCACGCATTCAGGATGCATTGGACTGCCTAAATGGTAGCAAATGGTTCTCAGTCCTGGACCTCTGCAGTGGGTACTATCAGATTCCAATGGCTCAGAAGACCGCAAAAATTGCTTTTTTGCCCACTTGGCTTTATGAGTTCATGAGGATGCCTCAAGAGTTTGGTGCCCCAGCCACTTTTCAGCGTCTGATGGGCGTGCAGTGGGGATATGAACTTGCTAGAGTGCTTGGTATACCTGGATGATGTCATAGTGTTTGGCAACTCCTTGGAGGAACATGAAAGCAGGTTATTCAAGGTATAGGACTGATCGGAAGATTTTGGCCTTAAATTGTCCATTGATAAATGTCAATTCTTTCAAACATCAGTGAAATATGTGGGACATATAGTATCCACCGAGGTATAGAGACTCGACCCCAGCATAGTTGAGGCCTTGACTACCTGGCCTCAGCCAAAAATCTCTGAAGGAGCTTCAGAGGTTCCTGGGTTTCTGTGGTTATTATAGGTGTTTTATCAAGGACTATTCCCGAGTGATCTGCCCTTTACTTAACCTTACTCAAGGGCATCCCCCAACCAACAAAAAGTACAAGAAAACAGTGCCCACTGAGACTGAAAAAAAATATTTTCGCCCGAATGACATATTTGGGGCCCGCTGGACTCCTGATTGTGAGACGGCTGTTCATGAAATCATACATCAACTTACCCATGCCCCAGTGTTGGCCTATGCTGATCCTGCCAGACCCTATGTTCTTCATACTGATGCTAGTTTACAAGTGTTGGGGACTGTGTTGTATCAAGAGCACCATAATGGACTAAGACCAGTAGCCTTTGCTAGCAGGAGCCTAACCCCGTCAGAAAAGAACTATCCAGTGCACAAGTTAGAGTTCCTGGCCCTGAAGTGGGCACTGTTGATCAATTTCATGAGTATCTATATGGTGCTAAGATATTGGTAAAAACTGACAATAATCCTTTGACCTATGTACAGACTTCAGCTAAGTTGGATGCCACTGGCATATAGGTGCTTTCTGCCTTATCTATATACAACTATGCTGTTGAATACAGAGCAGGCCTGAATCACATAGATGCTGATGCTCTCTCCCAGAGGCCTGTTCCCCAGAATGACTGGGTCAGACTGTCAGAACCTGATATTCGAGCACTCTGCCAGAAGTTTGACAGGGAGGAACAGATGTCCACGGACGCAGTGGACTGTATGGTGGATTGTTTGGGACCCTCTGAGAATTGCATACCTGCTGCTTATTGCCATTTTTCTACATTGGACACTGGTGCCTTGCCCCAATTCAATAATGACAGTCTTCGGCTGGCTCAGTCCCGAGACCCCTTGATAAAAACTGCTCTAGAGGCCCTGCAAGCAGGGAAAGATGTGACCAAATTACGCTCCCCTGACTTGAGAACAGCATTGCTACTGTATATAAAGAAGGCCCTAAATTGAAACTGAGGAATGGATTGTTGTATATAAAGACTATGGACAAAGGGGGCCAACTGGACAAGCAACAGTTAGTTTTGCCCACTGCTTTCCGAGAACTGGTGTTGAGATCCCTACATAATCACATGGGGCACCTCGGCATAGACAGAACCATGGATTTAGTGAGATCCAGGTTTTATTGGCCTAAAATGGGGGATAATGTGGAGCAATATATTAGAAAGTGTAGCCGATGCCTACAGCAAAAAACCCTGCCCCAGAGGGCTGCCCTCCTGGTTAACATCACCACTGGTGCCCCCATGGAGTTGGTCTGTAATGATTTTCTGAGTCTAGAACCAGATCAAAGAAATATCAGTAATATATTGGTAGTCACTGATCACTTCACTCGTTATGCTCAAGCATTCCCACTAAAGACTCAGAAAGCCACTACTGTGGCTAAAGTACTTATTGAAAACTTTTGTTCACTATGGGGCCCCTCAAAGAATCCATTCTGATCAAGGGCGGATTTTGACAGCCGCTTGATTAAAGAGATGCTTTCCTTGTGGGGTGCGGAAGTCAAGAACTACCCCTCATCATCCCCAGGGGGATCCCCAGCCTGAACGGTTTAACCGCACTTTGCTTGACATGCTGGGCACCCTTCAACCAAAAAACAAGCCCAGATGGAGCCAGCAGATTAGCACCCTGGTACATGCTTACAACTGCACCAAAAGTGATGCCACTGGATTTTCCCCTTATAGACTAATGTTTGGAAGAGAAGCCAGATTGCCAGTAGATGTTTGTTTTGGAGTTTCTCCTGATGGGGTTCAAGCAGCTACTCATGTACAGTATGTGCAGAAACTGAAGGCCCAATTAAAACCATGTGTACCAGCTGGCCCAGACCATGGCTGCCAAACAAATCTAGCCAATAAGGGAAAGGTATGACAAGAAAGTGAAAGCAATGGAACTCAGGGAAGGGGATCGAGTGTTATTGCGGAATCTGGGGCTGCATGGCAAACATAAGATTGCTGACCAATGGCATCACCTCCCTCATATTGTAGTAGACAAACTGGATGATCTACCTGCATACAAAGTACGACCTGAGAATAATTCGAAAGATGTGAAAACTATGCACAGAAATCAGTTGCTACCAATCGGACAGATCATGATAGAAGCTGAACCTCCAGACAACACCCACTCCGGGCCTGTGACTAGAGCCACTGCCAAGAAAAAATTAAGACAGACTGCCCCTACAGAAATCGAGTTAAAGGGTTCTCCTCCACCTTTCAATTGAACCCGATTGCCAGTCTGTGTCAGAGGACAGTGAGTATAATCCTAAGTATTATCCTCTTATGAATTGAGTCAGTTGTTTCGGGGCAATCCCCTAATTAACCCAGTGGATGAAGCTGGGCTTTCTGGACTGTCTGGGCCCCCAGCTTTGTCTATGGAGCCAATGCTCCCGGAAGATGAAGCATGTAGCATCAAATCAGAAGATGTGGATTCATTGTGCATGGTTGAACTACTTGACCCTTCAGAAGGAGGGAGTGATGTGGGGGAGCAAGCTGGTGATATGCCAGAGCAAGAAGAGTATTTTGAGTGCCCTGATAGTTCCCTGCCAGTACCAGAAGTCTCCACAGCTGATCCAAACTTTGTGAGTTCAGAAATGGTAAACCAAGGCACTGAAGTTACCCTGGACTCTAGCTTCCCTGCACCCATAGATGTCCCCTCAGCAATCTCAGGCAGGGCTGAAAATGAATCTGATCATTCAGAAATTGTGTCAGTTACCCCTAGAAGAACTGGCCAAGAAGTAAGGCCTGTAGTGAGGTTGAGTTATGAGTCTCTGGGCCGGCCTGTGGATCTGCCTCTGAATGTGGTCCATAAGGGAGTGTATGTGACCCCGAGCTCTCTGCCCAAATTAAGCCTGGGAGATTACTCCAGATTACTTGTTCTGCTTTCTGAATATAGTGCCCCTACTATTTCTGGTCCCAAGGTGAAAGATAGGCATGAGCCCCCTTTATCCCAGGCCCTGATGCAGGAAATGGTGTCCTGAGTTATACTAGTTGTACAGGCATATATATATGCTTATGTATCATTAAATGATTGATAATGTTATGCACAATATAATGCACCTGTTTGCTAAAGATCAATATGCTGATTGCTATCTGAAAGAGTACAATGCAGACAGTTTGAATGTGTTACTCAAAACTGACTTGGGGAGGTATTTACTTGACGCGGACGTCAAGCTTTTCAGGACATGAAAGGTGTAACCCCCTTGCAAATGGGGGGTTCCTAAATGCCTCTGGTACTGTCTCTTTAAGAGCTGTCTGCTCGCAGAACATGGTTGGTTTAATATGGGGACTGTGTTTCTTGCTCGGGGTCCCACTCGAACGCTGACAGTGTGCTCCGTTCTTGCCGTCGCTAAGCAGGCAAAGTGAGTACTTCCCTGGGCTGTAATTATTGATTTGAAATATGTTGAAGTGGTAATGGAAATGTACTTTGTCTAACCTGCTTCTCTTGCAGCTGGGACTTTGTATGCCTTGCCCCTCCATTTTGGATCAGAACTGCCTCTTTGATCCAATCAGGAGGGAGGGGCGCTTAAGATGGAGTATTGAGCAGCCAACCAGGAAAAGGACTCTCTCAGGAGCCGGCTGCCAATGAGGAGTATGGCCAGTGAGTCTGGGAAGTGAAGTTCTGGAGTGTGGCGCCTTTTTGCAACAATAGGGGACGGTGTGGAAGACTGGCATCTGAAACCCTCCAATCGGGTCGGTTTGCGTGCGGTGTATAATTCCCTGCCCAACAGCCAAGAAGGCAGAGTCGTTGTGGCCGTGAGTGAAGAAGGAGCTCCGGGGCTTCTGCACTGTTGAGTTTTCACGCGGAAAGTGCGTGTGAAGGCCAAAAGTCAGACGGCTCATTCGGCGTGGTGATTCAGACTGAAATCCGCTGTGTAAGCTGAGGACAAAGAGACTGTGCAGCTTGCAGCCAACCACCAGGCTCACCCTGTAGAGGACTGGAGAATCTGCTTCATCGCGCTTCGGTCTGTCAGGAGAAGTGAAGCTGCATTGTGACTTCCCGGGTTAGCAGTAAGTGCAGTCGGGATATGAAAGCAGCTGCCTGGTATGGTAACCTTCTTTTACATATAAATATGTGGGGAGTGTTTTGATCACAGGCCTGTATCCCTGGGCGGTGTGAAAGGCGTCCTGCCACAAGAGTCGTGAGTAAAGGTCAGGGTAGCTCCCTGCAAACTGATCTATTGAGTTGCAAGTGTTCATCTGTTCCCCTCTCTGGCTACATGAACTGAGCCTACCGCTCCGGATTACAAATTGGGTATTGTACAGTTGTTTTCATCCTCAGGGCTCCAAACAGCTGCACCGAACTTGGCTATCCCCTTATTGCCTGGGTACCCAGCGACAGTGGCTTGTAGGGGATTTTAGCCTGTGCGCAGTGCTCTGACATAGTAGAGTGATTAAGCCAATTAACTTGATTACCCTTTGCCCTTGTTATTTCCCCCTAAATGCTTCTGCTTTTAAACTAGTCAAGGGGGGGAGGCACTGATAAGCTGCAGGAAAATCCCAGCCTCTCCCTACAAAACAGGGTACTAAATGAGAAAAAGACCGAGGTAGAAAGGTCAGTGGGGGATGCTGCAAAAGAAGGTAAAGCCATAAAAAATGGAGAGCAATGAGTACCAATGCCTGTAGTCTGAGTAACAAGCTTCCTGAATTAGTGGCTTGACTGATGGAGGAGGAACATCTGGATATCGTGGCAGTCACAGAAACACGGTACACAAAACCATGACTGGGACGAAACATACCAGGATACACTATCTACAGGAGGCACAGGAAGGTAAAAGAGGAGGAGGAGTAGCTCTTTACATAAGGGAAGAAATCAAAGCAACAGAACATAAAGGAAAACAGGGAGGAGAAGAAGCACTGTGGGTAAATTTGGAGACAGGCAATGGCACCACAATCCGCACAGGGGTTGTATACAGACCTCCTTCTCAGGGGGAGGAAATGGACAAGGAAATTATAGAAAGTATACTTAGAATGGCAGAAAAAGGGGAGATATTGCTGATGGGTGATCTGAATATGCCAGATGTTAACTGGAGTGCAGTTGCAGCAGCCACTTCGAAGAGTGGGGTTATTCTAGATGCCCTACAGGGGGCATGCTTTAGACAACTAGTATTGGAGCCCACTCGAGAGGGAGCAATCTTAGACCTGGTTCTCTCAAATGGAGATGAAGAGAGGATCACAGATGTAGAAGTGGGTAGCCATCTGGCAACTAGCGACCATCGAACAGTATGGTTCACAATAAACACAGCAATAGAGTCAAGCCATACAAGGGCAAAAGTACTGGACTTTAGGAGGGCTGACTTTGCCAAAATGGGTGAGTGCCTAAGGAATGCACTAGCAAATGGGCAGGAAGGAGGGGTGAAAGAACAATGGGGAATAATCAGGGGCGGACTGGCCAGGTCACAGGCCAGGATGCTACAAAAGGAGGACAGGCCACATCTGCATGAGCTGCCAGTCGGCGGAACATTTCTACATGAAACGTGACTATTGTTCTAACAGTAGTAGTAATTGAACTTCTAATACTACATTTTTAAGCCCAATTAACATATTAATATTTTAAACATCAACCCTGTAATTTAACAGCTATGGAAAAGAAAACACACACAACGACTTGATTAATATAGTTTACTGAAATCTGCAGAGTGATGCACATAAAGAAAACTTTTGTAAAGTTCAGACACATGTGAAGGACAAGGACGTGTTCAGATAAAAAGATATTTAGAAAAAGAAATTAATTTAAGAATATTGACTGCAAGTGATTTGGTCCTAGGACCTAGTTTGGTAGCTTTATATTAAGTACTGGATTCATTTGCTAGAATTGTTACATATTTGATGAAATAGTCTTTCACACAAAACTGTCAAGTTTCTGACACTTTATGGCATGAATAATGTGCTATTAAAGGTAATTAAAAATGTTTCACCAGGAGGGCACAGTGCTTAGCTACCACCATCTGGAGGTGTCCCCCATCCCCATCCAAACTTTTTGTTCTGCTTGGATGGTGGAAATATTTCATTCAGCCCAGTGGGATTATTTGTTTTAACCCTCCACCTGATGATCTATGCTCCTTGGCATCCCCTGGAACTCCCTTTTCTAACCCCCACCATATTCTGCTGAATTTGTTCTGGTCCCATTATGCTCTTAGAATGCTGCCATCTTCACCTGTGGTTGGTTACAGGGCTGCAACACCATCATTGCCTGCATGCACTAGTTCTACAGGCAGGAGGTGTCCCCTCACAACACTATTAACTTTGCAAGGGTCACCATGGTTAGTGAATGTCTCTGTAGGCAATGTGCATTGTGACCCTGCCTTTCCCTACCTGGTAACAGTATGTTTTGTGATCACCGGGTGAAATCTTGTGACCTCATTGTTCATGGCACCCCAGTGTACAAAGTTGCCAATGTACTCCCACCAAAACCATTCTGCGACTCTCCCTTAGTGTTTGAAAATAGGTAAGGCCCCTAACCCTAAATGCTTCCTTCACTGGAAAACCTACTGCACCAGAGACATCCCTTCAGTACTGTAGATATAAACTCGGTGTGCCCTGCTAATATGCAGGCAAAGGTACTCGGCATCATCCTAACAATCATATGCATAAGTGCATTACAACATATGTTGAAAGGAGTGGAACGAGAAAGAATCAGTTAATATCTTCTAACTGAAGAGATCTATTTTACAGCAAACTGAGATTAGGTAATTATATAACACTTGAAATGCTTAGAGTGCTGTACATCAGGTTTGAAGGTTTGAACTAATTCGCACCCCATATAAAAATTGTTAGGAACATATATATATTTATTTTATTTTGTTGACCGCAAAGAAGGACTAGACAATTTTGCTTAATTTCAGCCTCGTCTCAGGGAGGGGGATACAGATGGATGCCAACTGACATTGAACCAGATTAAGCTGTTGGTGGCATGTTTAGTGAATATCTGAAGCAAAGTTGACAGAATGGTTCAAATCCGCTTATGTCAGAGCCCATTTTAGAGGAACATTTGTCACAGCAGTGGAATAATTACTACGTGTTTCAAAAAGTTTCATGGAATATTTAACTTCCACCTAAACAATTGCCGGACACGGGGAGAAGTCAGTGTGATTTAATGTCACATTCAGTTGAATTGACAGGACATCCAAGAGCACAGCACCCCGGCTGGTACAGCACCTCCCGGGCCGAACCCCAAGGCTTTTTTTAATAATACTGTTCAAGACCGAGAAGAATACCCCGACCGAGAATATAATGTGCACACACCAAATAGGGAAAAGTCTTCTTTCAACTATTTTTAATGCAGCAATTATGAGGCATTACTACCAAGCCAATTACAAATATGTCTTGCTTGCATTACCATCATGCACAGCACAAGCAAAAAGTAACGTGCTGGCGTCACTATAAATTAATGTTATTATATACAGTACAGGACTGTACCTTGCTTTCACATCCTATTGGTTAGGAGACAGGCGAATGCCAGCAACCCAGTGATGGTGTGAGTTATAAAAGGCTGCACTGGAGTAATAAGGCAAAGCCACTCACCGATCCAGCAAAAAGAGCTGAGCGCCTATTCCTTACAACTAGAGGACGATCTGCCTTTGCAAACATCTCATTCCAACAAGTTATTCCAGACTCACTTCCACTGAACAGTGAAGATATGGTTCAGAACAGGTCAGACACAGGGAGAGCAGCTTCTCAAATGAACGCCTCCTTGCCGGGCTATTATAGAGGATATCAGACCAATAATGGCTCACAACCCAATACTCACATCTTGGCCAACCTTTCGGATCTGACAGTCAGACCTGCAAGAGACGAGAAGTTAGCCCAAGCCGAGGTTGCTGTGCTGGGGATCATCTTCACTGCAGCATCTGTGGGCAATGCTGTCATGGTCCTGGCTCTTTGGAGAAGAAGGAAAAAATTGTCTCGGATGTATGTATTTATGCTACACCTGAGCATAGCCGATCTGGTGGTGGCATTCTTTCAGGTCCTTCCTCAGCTTATCTGGGACATCACGGGATGTCTTCTTGGGGCCAGATGCCCTATGTCGAAGTATGAAGTACTTGCAGCTGGTGGGAATGTTCGCATCCACTTACATGACAGTAGCGAACTACCTATCTAAAGGGTCAGTAAGATGCCTGTGAACTGCATTGTATTACTGTTTGCTTGAGTCTAGGAGGGCAACAGAAGTACATCCACTGTATTTTAATTGAAGCTGGGCCCACAAAAGCACTGAATTTCACCCAGGCATATATACTGCCACCATATTTGAATAACCCTTTCCATTTCTCCTGGATTCTTGTTCTTGCTACCATTAATAAAGCCCTTGTTTCTTCATTCATAATTAGTCCATGATCATCATATCATTAATCAAGTTCAAGTATATATTATAATTTGTGGAGAACTGCTGTTGCACTGCATGGGTTCACAGATGGGGAGATCCTGTTGGGATGTGCAGAGCTGCAGTACCCCCCCGAGACTACATAGATACATAGACAGTGTCGGCAGATAAGGGCCTATGGCCCACCCAGTCTGCCCATTTGAGCTTGTAAGTTCAGTTTGTTTTCCTAGAAGTCTGTTTCCCCTTACCCCTGACCTCTAGAATTCCTTTATGTCTATCCCATGCATTCTTAAATCCCGTGATTGTTTCAGCTCCCACCACTCCCTCTGGCAGGGTGTTCCACTTGTCCACCACCCGTTCTGTGAAGAAATTCTTTCTCATGTTTCCTCTGAATCGTCCTCCCTCCAACTTCATCCCATGCCCTCTAGTCCTAGAACATCTTTTTCACTTAAAAATAGTGTTTTCCTGCACTCTGATTCTCCCTGTAAGATACTTGTATGTCTCTATCATATCCCCTCTCTCCCTCCTCTCCTCTAGGGAGTACATGTTCAGTTCCTTCAACCTGTCTTCATAGGACTTGTGATGCAATCCATGCACCATCTTTGTTGCCCTCCTCTGAACCTTCTCTACCCTGTCTATGTCCTTACGTGGTATGGTCTCCAGATCTGTACACTGTACTCCAGGTGGGGCCTCACTAGTGTCTTGTATAGCGGAATCATGACCTCCTTTTTCCTGCTGGTGATGCCCTGCCTATACATCCCAGCATTCTATTTGCTTTACCTGATGCCTTGTCACACTGTTTCCTACCTTGAGGTCATCAGAGATGACAACCCCAAGATCCCTTTCCTGCTTGGTGCATGCTATATCCTCACCCCCAACTGATATATTGTGCCAGGGTTTTGTGCCCCATATGCATTATCTTGCACTTCTTTGCATTGAATTTCAACTGCCAAACCCTTGACCATTCTTCAAGTTTCTGCAGGTCCTTCTCATTCTGTCTACACCTCTGATGTGTCTACTGTGTTACAGAGCTTTGTGTCATCAGCGAACAGTGAAATTCTGCCTTCTAGATCCTGCGCAATGTCACTGATGAAGATGTTGAATAGGACCGGTCCCAGCACTGATCCCTGTGGTACCCCACTGGTCACGCTTCCCTCTGTGGAGCGACAGCCATTTACCACCACCCTCTGTGTCCTGCCACCCAGCCAGTTACCTACCCACCACACTACTGTCCTGCACACACCCATATTCCCCAGTTTGTGTAATAGTCTTCTATGTGGCACAGTGTCAAAGGCCTTGCTGAAGTCCAGATAGGCCATGTCCACTGCCCTCCTGATCCACCTCCCTAGTCACCCAGTCAAAAATTCAATGAGATTGGTCTGACATGACCTCCCCTGGTGAAACCATGCTGCCTTGGGTCCTGTAGTCCATTGACAACCAGATGTTCCACCAATCTCTCCTTCAGAAGTGCTTCCATGATCTTTCCACTACCTGAGGTGAGGCTGACTGGTCTGTAGTTCCCTGCTTCCTCTTGTTCCAGCTTTTGTATAAGGGGACTACATCTGCTGTCCTCCAGTCTTTGGTACCTCCCTGTTTCCAGTGATTGGCTAAACAGGATAGCCAGAGGTTCAGCCACCACCTCTCTTAGTTCTTTAGGACCCTGGGTGCACCCATCTGGCCCCATTGCTTTGTCAACTCTTATTACTTCCAGTTCCTTCAGGACCCTTTCTCGTGTAAAGGGACTTGTGTCCATTTCTGCACCATTCTCACCCCTTGTACTCCCTTCAGACCCATTACCCCCCTCTTCCTCAGTAAAGACTGAGCAGAAATACCTGCTCAATATGTCAGCTTTACTGTTGTCATCTTCCACGCGACTCCCATCCTCCCCCTTCAGTCTCACTATCCCTCCCTTTGTCTTTCTTTTTTCACTTATATTATTCACTATTTTTTTTTTACACACACATGAAGACATGATACATGAACAGGACTGACACCATTTTTTACCCACTTACTTTATTTCCACACACACACGCGCACAGCACACCTTCGTTGGCCACTCACTTCTTATTAATCTTGTTTGGCCTTGATGATGATGACCCGCGGTGTCTTCTGGGCTCACTAGGGGTTGCCCGGACGGACTCGAGTCAGTCACAGTCAGAGTCACCTAACATGCATACGCCGCGTCGGACTCGGCCCCACACACACAGTCTCTGCGGAGATGTCTCGCGCTTCGTCGTGACTTTTCTCTCTTCATGCCACACGGTCACCTTTTCTGGTGATGTATTGCCCCAGTGCAAGTCTGATGCGCTGTAATGAATAGGATGCACTGGAGACTCAATGAAATGATATGCAGCACAAATTGAGGGGGCATACACCTGCATACACAGTGCAGAGCCATTCACAGTGCAAATGAATGCACAAGTACAGAGCATCCACAGCACAAGGCTCGAAATGCACCATGTGGAGATAAGTATAAAGAAGGGAGACTTAATTGCAAGCCCCAGCAGGCCAACAGCAGGATAGCAGGAGCAAGCAGGAGGAGAGAGGCAGCTGAAAGGCAGAAATGGACAAAGCACCATTTCTGATGGTGAGCATGATAATGGGGGATGAGGAGATAGGCAGACCAACAACGTGGTGGTGGAAGGCACCATTGGTGGCCAGCCCATGGTGGTATCATGCCAAACTGACATTTGAACAGCTCACTGACACAGAAACAGTAGGCCGATGAGCGCCTGAACAGTGCATACTGAGGCAGCTCTGTGAGCTGTACCATAATGAAATGCAGGCACCCACTGGACGAGGTCACGCCATAGCTGTGGAGACCAAGGTGACAACAGCAATGCTTGCTCACCACAGGAACTTTCCAGAGGCCAGCTGGGGACACCACAGGCATCTCACAGGCATCCACCTCCGTCTCCTCAAACAGTTCCTCACCGCACTGCTACCACATGCTTCAGAGTACATCCAGTTCTCAAGCTCACAGGCAGAGCAGACAAAGCCATGCAGCAGTTCCACAGGGTGGCATGCATGCCAGGCATCATAGGGGCCACTGACTGCACCCATGTGGCAATCCGTGCACCATCTGGTAAAGATGCGGTAACATACATCAAACCGCAAGGGCTACCATTCAGTAAACTGCCAGGTGGTGTGCAATGCCACAGGGCACATCAGCAATGTCTGTGCCACACCCCCTGGGAGCACACATGATGCCTTCATTTGGCACCAGTCCACCTTCTGCAGCAGATTTGAGGCAGGGAATGCACCAAGTGGATATTTAGTAGGTGTGTGGGACATGCTGACCTGCAGAACAACAGGATACTGTGGAGCAGGATAGGAGGGGGGGGCAGGTGTGCAGGTAGCATGATGCACATTGCGTAGAGGAGGCAGAAGAACTGGGACAGTGGAGGGGGGACAGTGCTGCAGATGTTCATACAGTGGGACAATGTGGCACAAGTACAATGCATGGAAGGAGGGGTGCAGTGCCATGGGTGGCACGTGTGGCAGGGCCTAGTGCACCACAAGCAGACAGGCAGATGCAGCTGCCGGGCACACTGGGGCAGACAATGGGGGCTGAGGCATGTGTGGAAACAATGGCATGGGCAGCCGGGGCAGAGAGCAGCAGCAGGGCCAGACCTCATCAGGTGGGAGGGGGAGGTAGGATGGCAGGGAAGGCCTTAACATGGTCAGTGGTGTACCCACACCACACACAGCAGAACACCATGTACAGGGGAGAGGTCATGTTGCACATGTGATCAGCGGACTAACAGCCAACCTTGCTCCCCTCAAGTGATGCAGCATACCCACTCGACCCTGGCTACTCACCCCTTCAGAGCCGGCCAAGCAGAGGCAGAGGAATGATACAATTAGGCACTCACCACCACGTGCATCATCATCGAAGTGTCTTTGGCATGCTGAAGATCTGCTTCCAGTGCCTGGATAGGTCTGGTGGAGCCCTACAGTATAGTCCTGAGAAGGCCTGTGGCATATTCCTGGCCTGTTGTATATACTACAACATGGCCATTGACCATGGAATAGCTGTCCAGACTGTGGAGTGTGACAATTCTGGACAGGAGGGTGAGGATGAGATGCAGTGCCACAGGGACAGCGGGCTGCACTGCCACTGCTATGTCGTGACCCATGCCTTGCTGTGAGGGGCTCAGGTACAGGGACACAATTGTGGAGGAGCACTTTGTGACCGCGGGTGAGTAACACAGGTTCATATTGCGTGGGAGGCACAACACACCACACATACAGCTTCACAGCAACATACACACAACACAGGCCACGCAGCAGTAGTGATGCCACAGTGAACACAGCCATGTCAGTGTCCATGCAGCACACACTCATGCACATGTGCAGGCCACAGTCTACATGGCCATGTGTCACAATGTCAGTGCCAGGGATGGCATGGATCAGTGCACAGCTGCTGGCACACATGCACAGCAGACACAGGACCACACTTATCATGCCCATGCCACACGGCACAACACTGCCACACACGGACATGTAGGTGGCACTGCACAGGGAGCCCATGATGGCAATGCACTGGGGCAGGTGCATTCCACTCACGCCACTCCATGCAGTGTTAGCCAGGCGAGGTGGGACACACAGGTAGCGGTGCAGTGGCCACTGGAACAGTGACCTGGACATCACAGGGAGCACGATGGCCACCACGGACACATGGGCAGCCTGCCCACTGACTGGTGAATGCTGCCTCAGCACCACCAGCCACAGGGAGTATTGCCATCACCCTGTGAAGGCATGCTCAGTGAGACCATGAATGGGTACTCACTGGGATGGAGGTCCCTTGAGCCATGTCAGGTTCGGAGATGCTGGGCATGGTGAGGTGAAAGCAACATCAGCAGCAATGGGTCCACCTGGCGCTGCCACCTGGGCATCGTAAGGCACTCCTGGGTGTATGGCTGGAGACCCGAAAGGCACATCACACACTGGATGCACACACACCCTCGGTGGTGGTTGCAATCTGCTCAGAGCTGCGGTCATGCCCATCCGCAGTAGACATGCCTCTGCCAACATCTGGGTATGCCACATGACTGCTGACTCATGCTCAAGGGCCAGCAGTGTCTGAAGGCCTCTGAATTCTGCCCATAGGGATGCCTGCCCCTCCACAATGTCCCACAGGAAGTGAGCATAGCCTCAATCTCATTGGCGGGTGAATGCTCACTGTGAAGGTGCCAATGGCTGGGTGGTGTGCCAGGCAGTGGGTGCAACCCAGCAGACTGGGGCATGGATAGGAAATGGGCATGCACAACCCCGTAGGTCCAGGTATGCAAGGAATCACGGTCCAATGCCCTTTCACGTGTGACCCACAGCACCTGGCCGTGAAATCTGGCTGACCCTGCTACCACAGCAGCAGAACCAGGCACAGGATACAGCACCCACCACCATGGGGGGCTGTACAGACTCTGCAGGTGTGCTGTGGGCAGCAGAGCAACCAATGGAACGGCAGTGCCACCTGTGCAGGCACTTGTGTGTTGTATGCACCACTGTCGAGCCATGTCCCTGATATCTGTGTGGTGTCTGGATCATCAGGGGCATCACTGTACTGCCATCTGTGTGCCAGATGCAGCACCAGCAAAGTCAGCAATGTCACCCCTCCCCTGGGTCATCATCAGCCCAAAGCAGGAAGGGAGCCCTCCAACCAAGAGGTGTCATACCCGCCAGCAGTGGCACTGTAGCTGCCCTATAGCACACAGAGGGGATGTCATGGCAATCATGATGCACACATGGCCTGACATGTGTCAGAGGCATGTATACTCACAGTGCTGCAATGAGGCTTCCACCATCTGGAACCCACTTCCAGGGACACCCTGCACAGCTGCATGGGCAATGCTGACCACAAGCAACTCCTCATTTTGAGAGTGAGGCAGCATTCCGGACTGTGGACCACCCTGTCTACTCATCCCAATCAGCAGGAGTCCATCTGCTGCATTGACTCATCTCTAAGGCACATTGTCCGTGCATGCACAGTGTGTTCGGGGCATGTCCTGAATCTGGTGCAAACCATGAGCGCATTGTCCATATATGCGTGGCGTGTTCAGGGCATGACCCTGACTCTGGCCAAAATCCCTAGGTGCATTACTGTGGCTGCGCAATTGGCTAACAGTCGCATCATTGATGTGCAGCTCGTGCATGATACCGCGGTGACAGCTGTAATGCGCATGCATGTCCATATGTGCAATGCCGCTGTGCTTTCTGATCTTAGTCATGCCTTGATTGTGCAATGAATATCTTTGCACACCTGTGAACTACTGCGCATCACCATTGCCCTGCGCAACAATGCAAGACACACAACATGGCAGATTTGTACATTGTCGCGTAATGCGACCTGGCCATGACCCCAACCCACTTTCCTGCCATGTCATTGCGCATGCACACATCAGCACCATGGGTACAAATCGGCGCTTCAGTGTGCTGTGCGTGGTGACTTACACATGACCTAGTGGTAGCGATTAGGCCATTCAGTAGCACAAACCTCACAGGGCCGACTTGCTGTACAAACTGAGCTGTAGCCATGCCACATGCCCAGAGAGCAGGCCCAGGGCTATGAACTGGTCCGGATGAGCTCCTCCACCTTGTGGCTTTAGTGATGCGGGTAAAGGGCCAGCTGTTCAGCCAGGAGAACCTGCAGGAGCCCAGATCAGATGTATGGGCCAGGATTGCTTGCCAGCTGGTGTGCCATACAGGTGTACCCTGCACAGGAGAGTAGTGTAGGCAGAGGTACAGCGACCTGCACCACAGGGACATGGTGCACCTGGATCGCTTATGGGAGCATGCACACAGGGTGCATTGCCCTGACCAGGTATGTCAGAGTCGTACATTTGCAGGATGTGCACATGTGGGTTGGGGCAGCTGCACCATATGCCAGTACACTCACGGGTCACACACACACACACACACACACACACTTGGGCATGGCTGCACTAGCACTGTAGTGCCATCTACCACATGTCACATGGGGTGGGTCTCTCTGCTTTGGCGCATAGATGTGGTGGGGCCACTGTGGCATGCATGGGGTGGGACTGCCATTTGCATTGCATGCCAACAACTGCACACTTGGGGGGCACAGGCTGTGTGCTGCTGCACCCTTCTGGACAATTCAACACTGGTGCACTGTTTGTTGACACCTTCACTGCATGCCAACACCGGTGTGGGGGGGCTGTCTCACATCACATCTCCTCATTTCATTCTCTGCTGTTGTGTTTCCTGCAGGTCCAGAGGACAGTGGGCGAGGCTGTGGAGGCTGTTGAGCTGTGGGAGGCGGGAGGGCCACTGGAAGTGCACAGGGTGGTGGCCAGGCTGGTGCAGGTAAGTGCCCCTTTCATGCATGCACTGTCTGTCAGTTGGGGTGGGTATTTGCTCAGGTGGGTGTTGCTGGTACACCAAGACCTGTCCATGTGTCGCTAATCACATGGACTCATTGGTATTTTTGGTGCAGCATGTGCCTGTGCCACAGTGCACATGGTCCCTGCATCAGCAACCATTATGTGTGCATGTCATGAGCACTGTGGCCACACAGTGGTGCCCCATTGGTGTCCTGATGGGGACTACATGCTTGGGCAGGCCACTGCCTTGTGCACATGTTGCATGTGGCTTGCCCTTATGCACCCTGCACAAGTCACTGTCTGTACACGTGACATGTACCCACTCAGTTCCCCACACAATCAGTGTGGCACACTGTGCCTGCCTGGTGCATTGTGCATTGTGCCTGGTGGGATCTGGGCCATTTCCATGGCAGATGCCTCCAGCCTATGTGCCAAGGGGTGGGGGTGGTGTATGGCACATGGCACTCAGTATCTGTTCTCTGTGTTCCCCACTCTAGGTTCCCAGATTGTGCATGCATGCTGGTGGTCATGGCCATGGAGGATGATGGCAAGAGGCACCACAGGACATGGGACTGCAAGTGAGGCAGACACTCTGTGATTCCTTGAGGCCACTGTTCCAGCGGCAGGGACGTCTACTGAGGGCACTGTCAGGCATTATTTGTCTCCTCACTGCATGGGGACAGAGATGAAACGCTCATCTCCTGGCATGCACCATGGCATGAATTTGGACTTTTCCTGTTGTTTCCCTTCCCTACTTTGCATCGGTGTCCCCACCCATATCCTATACCTGCTCTCAATGCCACTTTCCTCCCCTACTTTCCCCAGTTGCTGTTGTATATATGCTCCACTTCCCTTCCCTGTTTTGCATTGCTCTTGTACATAGTTGTTGCTGTTAGTTTTTCTTGTTGTGCTTTTATTAAACTGTTTATCTGACCCATTGTCTGTAGTCCTTTACTGTACCATGTTCTTATCTTGAGTTTGGCTGTTGTCTGCAGCTGTCCTCTGTCCCCTTGCTGCCATACTCCTGTCTGCACATGTGTTTGTACAGGCAGCTACCTCCTGCCCCCACCATGTCCCACCCACTGTGTGTCCATCATGTTGCCTGTGGGCTGTGGGTGAGACTGCTGTCCTGCTGCATGTTTGTGCCCCAGGTCTGTGTGTGATGCCTGTTGCATGCATCCATTGCGCTGATGCACCGTCAGTCATCAGACCTGCGTGCAGTCTACAGTGTTTGGGGTATGACATGCCTGTGTGGTGCAGTGGTGTCCCTGTGTGCCACCCAACCTATGCACCTGTGTGCTTCCACACCCCCACATCCCTGGGCTCCTGTGGTGGTGGGCTTGTCCTTTGGACACCACCATGCTGCATGTGTCCCCGCAGGTCTGTGGCACCTCACAGGCGACAGTGTGCCTGTCTTGTGTGCCTGCCATGGTCCTGTGTGGGTTGTGTTGTGTGGTACTGGGTGTTGTTCTGTATGCCCTGTCTGTGCAGTTCATCTGTTGCAGCCACTGTTGGGAACTTGGACACTCTGGTTTGTTCATTTGTGCATGTGTCCCTTTCTCCTTGTCCATTGCATTGTCCACCTATTGCTCCCCATTCCCTGCTAAGTTGCTCCTTATTCACTGTTCTGCTCCCTGGGTGGTTCTGCGTCACGGATGCACAGGGCATCTCACTTGTGCCTGCGCATCACGCACAATTCACAGTGGGGTTGCACATGGGGCATTCTGTGGTGCATCCCTTTGTGAATTGCTCAGTTTTGGTAGGCACATCCTGTTTGTGCGGAGCATCTCATTCGCCCAGCACATCTGCTTTGTAGAATCCTGCCCACGGGCGCTTGCTCAAAGTGCTTACTTTTTGACATACTCAGAGGATGAGAAATGCAAATAATAATGGACAGCCTATGGGGTATGGCCCTGTATCTGATCAGATCATTGCACACAGCCAGCCCAATTATACGTGCAAGGTCATTTGGAGTCATTGAGAGTGAAAGGGAGCTCATGTTCCTGTTGGACAAACTGTGGAAGCTAGGGGAGCTACTCTTCTCCAGGTTGCACTACTAAGGATGGAAATTTACAAAAAGCGATATGCTCAATGGCTCCAACCAGGTACAGCTGAAACATTAGCCGATTATTAAACTACAAAACAAAAACTCTCAGTGTGCACAGATGCTGCAAAACAACTTTACGTTCATTTATTGAATCGCAGTCACAGACTCCTGTGACTGCCAATTCAACTACGTTGGATATGGTTGTGATTCAATAAATGAACATAAAGATACTTGCAGCTTCTGTTGCTGAGAGTTTTGTTTGTAGACTACTGAGAATGAGAATGGATCATATTATAAGAGGATCTGTACATACCTCTCAACCTCTTGCCTCATAAATCAGGGACAAGGCTTAGAAAATCAGGGACAAAGACCACAATCAGGGACACATCTTAAAACTGGTGCTATTCACTTAGAAAGCCGACAGAATAATTTGATTTGTGTTAAGATGCATTTTCTGAAGAAGACCAGGTTTGTAACTTTAATGCTTGACATGATTTTGTGCTTTTAATCCCCACTGTTCTGTCACAAATACAAATTTTATGAGGGACAGCAGAAAATTCTGAGGTAAAATCAGGGATGCCCCTGAAAATCAGGGACAGTTGAGAGGTATGGTTGGATCTGTATACTAGCAGTATTAGTACCCTACCAGTGCCCCACCCAAAAAAGCAGCTTGCAAGCCCACAATTCATTTAACTTAATTTCATTTCTTATTGACTGTCTTCATTCCATCATTTTAACATTGGGTCTTGGTCTCATCATTCGACTGCTCACAGATGACCAGTGGAGAAATTACTAATTAAGAAAAGGACACACCTCTCCTGTTGTCCCTGCCTGTCCCACGATAACTGCCACCCACCACATATACACAGGCACCGTCGCCGAACCAGTCCTCATCCTCCACTTAAGGCAACACTTAGGGATCGCGAATCGCGGTCGAACTGGGTAAGCGAGCGGCTGATTAGGCAAATAGGCGGCACAGAGCTCCACAAGCAACAATGGCGCCTCACGCCAGAAGTCCCGCTGCCTGAACAAGAATAATTGCCGCCAACCAAAAGATGTGTCGCGCCGTCCGCAACCCGCCTGTCTTCACCATCCATTCGTTGTTGCTCTGTTTAGGCACCGCTGCAGTCTCTCTCAGGCAAGGGGAATGCGTGCATGACTTTAGTGTGCAGCTCATGGTGCAGCACTCCTCCTCGGACTCGGCTGCCAACAGACCCATGACCCCCGACCCCCCCACCGAAAAAAAAATTGTGAACAAGCGGTACAAACCCAACGGTCAGGGCAGTGGACAAAAAAGAAAATAAAAAAAAAAACGCAAGAAGTGCACAGGCCATTACTTACACAGGCCAGGACAGGCCAGGATGCAGTTAGCATCCCAGGCATCCCGGGCCAGTCCGCCCCTGGGAATAATAAAAACTGCCATCACAGAGGTAGCAAGCCTTTGTGTGAAGCAAATAAACAAAACGAAACAATGTAAGAAACCACTATGGTTCTCAAAGGAAGTGGCAGTGAGGATTCAAGAGAAAAAGAAAGCATTCAGGAAGTACAAGGCATCACAGAAGGAGCAGGACAGAGAACTGTATCAGTTAAAGCAAAAGGAAGCTGGGAAGGCAGTCAGAACAGCAAACGCCCAAACCGAGGAAAAGATAGCCAACTCAGTTAAGAAGGGGATAAAACCTTTATAGGTACATCAGGGTGAAGGAAGACCAAGGGAGGGATAGTGAGGCTTAATAAAGGAGGGAGGGAGGGTGGGCAGAGGGTGACTGTGAAAAGGCAGAGATACTAAACAAATATTTTGCTCAGTATTTACAAAGGAAGAGGGAGGTACCTAAAACAAACAGTAGAAACACTCTGGATACAGAAGTTGATACCAGCCCATTTACAAAAGAAAGGGTTCTGAAAGAACTCTTAAAACTGAAGGTGGACAAAGCATTGGGGCCTGATGGGATTCATCCCAGAATTTTAAAAGAAGTAAGGGTAGAACTAGTGACACCACTGACTACCCTCTTTAACAAATCATGGGAGGATGGGGTGGTACCCGAGGACTGGAGGAGGGCAGATGTGATTCCCCTTCATAAAAGTGGGAGCAAGGCAGAAGCAGGAAACTACAGATCTGTTAGTTTAACCTCAGTGGAAGGGAAAATGATGGACTCACTTCTGAAGGAAAGAACTGTCAAGTATCTAGAGGCCAGAGGGGCACAGGACCCAAGACAGCATGGATTCACAGCGGGAAGGTCATGCCAGACAAATCTGATAGATTTCTTTGACTGGGTGACCAAAGTAGTAGATCAGGGAAGGGCTGTGGAGATGGCCTACCTAGACTTTAGCAAGGCATTTGACACAGTCCCACACAAAATATTAATATACAAGTTAGCCAGCCTGGGAGTGGGTCCCAAGATGACAGCCTGGGTAAATAATTGGCTGGAGAATAGGACACAGAGAGTAATAGTAAATGGAGTCCACTCTGAAGAAAGGGGGGTTACTAGTGGGGTACCACAGGATTCAGTATTAGGACCGGTCCTCTTCAATGTCTTTATAAGCGACATTGCAGAGGGACTGGAAGGAAAAGTATGTCTCTTTGCAGATGACACAAAGATCTGCAACAGAGTTGATGCACAAGGTGGTGGAAAGGATGAGAAGGGACTTGGCAAGGTTAGAGGAATGGTCAAATGTGGCAGCTTAGATTCAATGCTAAGAAGTGCAAGGTAATGCACCTGGAAACAAAACCAGGGAAGAGTACACAATGGGGTTGAGATACTAACAACAACAAAAATGGAAAGGGACCTGGGGTTAATCATATCAGATGACCTAAAGGTGGGCAAGCAATGTGAGAGGGCAGCAAGGAGGGCTGGGGGATACCGGGATGCATAGGAGAGGCATCACCAGTAGAAAACAGAAGTTATTATCGCTCTGTACAGACAGCTGGTGAGACCCCATCTGGAGTACTCACTGCAGTTCTGGAGACCCAATCTCTGCAAAGACATAGACAGGATGGAAGCTGTCCAGAAGAGGGCAACTAAAATGATGCAGGGCCTGCACGGAAGATATGAAGAGAGACTTAAGGAGCTTAATATGTATAGCCTCGAGGAAAGGAGGGAGGGGGGGACATGATAGAAACTTTCAAGTACCTCAAGGGAATCAACAAAGTCCAAGAGGGTAGCATCTTTCAAAAAAGAGGTGTGCAAGAACAAGGGGGCACAATTTGAAGATAGAGGGGTGGCTCAGAGGTAATTATGGAAGTATTTTTTCACAGAGAGGGTTGTGGATGCATGGAACGGCCTTCCGGAGGAGGTTGTGGAGTCAAAAACAGTGGTGGAATTCAAGCATGCATGGGACAGTCATAAGGCAATTCTAGGGGTGGGGGTAGGAAGAAGTAGGCTGCTGGTTAACTAGGATCTGCAGCTTATCCACTAGGTAAGGAAATGGGCAGACTGGGTGGGCCAAGTGGTCCTTATCTGCCATCAAATTCTATGTTTCTATGTTTCTAAATCAGCTTTGGTTGTTTTGCAAAGTATACTGCCTGAACTGTGTGTCTGTGTTGAAATCCTGTACAGTGGCTATTGTATTACTGCATCTTACTTTACAGGGGGTCCCCAGAGTCAAGCTGCTTGAATCAATCCTGGGGGTAAGTACATACTGCAAAGGTACTGTGATCAACTTGTGTGGGCCACTAGTGGGAAGAAACGGGGGTTGCAGTGTCCCAGAGAGCTGTGACCAAGTCATACCAGACTGTCTTAACCCCGACCTCTGGGTGGAGGCACCCACCATTGGACCTAGGCCCCTCAACCTGTTAGCACCTACGCAGGCAGGGGTAGTAGCCCTTGGGATAGCGCCACCTGGGGGTTACATGTATTACTGGGAACCTTTCATTGTTTTGTATTACTGGGAACCTTTCGTTGTTTTGCATTACTGGGAACCTTTCATTGTTTTGTATTACTGCGAACCTTTGATTGCTTTGTATCACTGGGAACCTTTCATTGTTTTGCATTACTGGGAACCTTTCATTGTTTTGTATCACTGGGAACCTTTCATTGTTTTGTAATACTGGGAACCTTTCATTATTTTGTATTACTGGGAACCTTTCATTGCAAGCCTGCAATGTAGCATACAGGTTAGTGCACTAGGCTATGAAGCAAATGACCCCATAGTCATGGGTTTGAATCCCACAACCACCACACGACTAGGAAATGAGTGTTTAATCATCCAAGCAGACCACTGAAGCAGTAGGTAAGGCTACAGTGATGTTGGCGTGTATTAGTAGGGGTATCATAAGTTGCAAGAGGGAAGTAATAACCGCTTTTTACAAGACACTGGTTAGGCCCCATCTGGAGTACTGCATGCAGCACTGGAGGCCATACCTGCACAAGGACATAAACAAAATGGAGGCAGTCCAGAGAAGGGGACCAAAAATGGTGCAGTGACTGCATCAGAAAACATACGAGGACAGATTAACAGAGCTCAATATGTATTCTCTAGAGCAAAGGAGGGAGAGAGGTGATATGATTGAATTATTCAAATAACTTAAGGGCATTAACAAGGTGAAAGAGTCTAACATGTTTCAATATAAGAAAAATAGCAGGACAAGAGTACACAGCATGAGATTAGAGGGAGACCAATTAAGGGGTAATGTGAAGAAGTTCTTTTTCACAGAAAGGGTGGCGGATGCATGGAATGGCCTACCTCAGGAAGTGGTAGATATGAACACAGAGCAGGGCTTCAAACAGGCATGGGATAGGCATAAAGGAGCAATACAGATGAGTATGAATAAATAGGCCATTGACAGAGTAAAGGCCTATGGCACATTCATAAGGTAGAAAAAATGGGCAGACTGGATGGGCCTTGTGGTCCATATCTGCTGTCAACTTCTATGTTTCTATGTTTCTATTGTTTTGTATTACTGGGAAACTTTGATTGTTTTGTATTACTGGGAGCCTTTGATTGTTTTGTATCACTGGGAACCTTTCATTGTTTTGTATTACTGGGAACATTTCATTGTTTTGTATTACTGTTTATTCAGATGTTACCCTTAACCCGGGTCGCACCTGGAAATAAGCCTTGGCTCAGTGTGCCTTTCCCGGTTACCAAATTTTAAATAAATTAATAACATAGAAACATAGACCTTGATGGCAGGTAAGGACTGCTTAGCCCACCCAGTCTGCCAATTTCCCTACGTATTGGATAAGCTGCAGATCCTAGCTAACCAACAGCCTACTTTTTCCTAACCCCCACCAGAATTGCCTTATGTCTGTCCCATGCATTCTTGAATTCCCCCACTATTTTTGACCCCATGACCTCCTCAGGAAGGCCATTCCATGCATCCACCACCCTCTCTATGAAAAAATAAGTCATTCTGTCCTCTGGTTGGCTGGAGAGATAGCACAGGGTCCTGGGAGGAAGGAGAGAACACACCATTTCTGGAAGAGAGATGAGCTGCTGTGTGTTGGTATGAGGGAGAAAAATGGCTGAAAAGACTCCAGAGAGTGAACCACAGGCCCTGGTGCTGGCCTCCCTGCTTTCCTGGCTATGGTCTAATGCTGATTGGGCAGCCTCAAATGGCCAGTGTATTTGCTGTAACTACTAGGGTGTGGGGATGGTGTGCCTCCCACTGTGTTTGGCCTGTGCCTGGGGGGGGTGCCTCCTAGTTTCTGTGCTCTGCCACCTTGCTCCATGGAGTGGACGTGGCCATTAGTGCCTTTGATGGGGACTGCTTCTATCTTGTGAGTGGGCAGCTTGGACACATGGAGGAAAGGAGATCAGCAGTCACACCCATAGAGCCCACCACTCCTGAGGCCAATGTACAGGTTGAAGCTGTTGAAGAGGAGGATCAATCTAGTGCGGAGGGGCACAGACGTCTGCCCAGCTCTTCCCCACTGCTGCCTGCTGAGCCTCCCCATGGCAGAGGGAGAGGGCGAGGTAAGCTTGTGAAATCTGCTAATCCCCCAGGGCCCAGGGGATCAGATTGCACTCCCTTGCCCTGCCAGAGGTGGCACTGTCACCTCTAAGAGGGGAGATGCCTTGGGAAAGGATGCCCCAGTTTTGCAGTAGGAAAAGGAAAAATCATCGGAGCCTGATTTTGTGGAGCCTTCTGTATTGCCCCCTGGGCAAGCACCCAGATTCTTAAAGGGGAACTGTTATCAACAGAGTTTCTTAATGTCTGAAAGTCCATAAAAAGGTAATTTGAGCGAGCCATTGTGTTTATCTGTGAGTCTTTACAGTCCAGAGTTATTCATATGTAAATCAGCCTGTAATTAAGGGCTGGGGGCAGCCATATGTTTTAGGCTTCTGACAGGAAATGATGTCGCCGAGGAACTTGGCCGTCCATTTACTGTAGGTTAAATAGGAAATTATCTGTTTTATTAAAGGAGTAGTCCACCCAGAATTTACAAAAACATACAGTATGTTGTGCAGAGTGTTTTGGTTTGTGTGTAAAGTCCTGGTGTGTCCTTCCCTCTGTCTGCTATTAGGAGTTTTTCCTAAATTAGCCTGCTATCTTTATGGTAGTTTTACAACCCCTGGGGGTCTCCATCTTAGCAAGTTTATTGCCTTTCTTGTTCCTACAGTGCATCTTGTCTCACGTGACAGTGATGTAGCCGAGCCCCTAAATTCAACATTTGCACTGCTTTAAAAGCAGCTTACAACAGCAGAGTTGTGTAACTTTTCTTATCTGGTGAGCACAAATGGCTACAGTTACAGTTTAGCAGATACATGAGAGCTAGCTGAGTGGGTTTTCTGGAAGAAAACATCTACTAAATAGCTCTAATTCAGTAATTTTGTTTTCTATATGTGTCAGGTCTAGCTAGCAGGAGTAAGTGTTTTCATTTTAAAACTTTTAATTTCATCAAACTACACACAACTATAAAAAGCACATAAATCACCCCAGAGCATCAATGCTACAATTAGTAAAGACTCTAGCTGTTTTCTTACAAAAGATCCACTCAGTTAGCTCTCAAGTATTTGCTAAACTGTAAATGTAGGTACCAGCATTCTATTAGTTAGAACTGGCATTTAGTGCTGATTTTGCTCTGTGAAATGATTTTCAATTTTTTTTGTTACAAATATGAAGTATGTTTTTAATAAAGTATTAAAATATGTACATGTGAGTTATTTAATTAGTTTGGTGAATAATATACAAAACAAGTGTTGTTTATTATTTGAAAAAGTGTGCTATACTAAGTTTGTAGTGCAGTGAGCCATTGTAAAATGGAATCAAATGTGTAGCTCAAATAGTCACTGTCATCCTGTTGTTTTGGTGGCATACCACACACAGAAGTGAAACTGACTTCAAAGTATTTAGCAGTTTCTAGGCTGCAGATTCATACCATTCACTTCATATATTTGTTTAGTAAAAATGTATGAAATAGGCCGGCTGGTGGTGCTGAGGATTGAGGTGCTGGACACCACAGCTTGCGCTGTGCATGTGACCTGGATTTGAGAACGAGCCTGGGATGTTGGGAGTCCGGGGGTTGGATTGAGCTGTCATCCAACAGCTCTCCTCTCTGTGGGGGGGCTTGGCATGGTGCTGGATAGTGTACTGTGTCAGGAGGGTGAGGGCACTGTTGCGTGCTTGGCAACAGCCATGTCTCCACCCCGCTTCCCACCTGTATCTTGGTCCTTCACAAAAGTGCCCTCTGGGGGGTGGCTTAGAAACCATGACATAGCTCACACACTGGGAGAAAAAGGGGGGAAACACTGCAAACAACTTCCTGGCATTGCGCACTATGATGCCAGGATCCCGGTCTGCTGGGACACAGCTGAATACCAGGGATGTTGGAAGTACCCCTGGGGCTGAGGCAAGGGACAACTACAAAAAATAAATGTATGAAATAACTGTTTTAAAGCCAATCTTTTACATAAAATCGCAAATTCCTAATAAACTGTTCAAAATGACATCAGCAATCTTTATATTAAATTAAAGCTTAGAATGTTTTTAATTAAAATCAGGAACAATTACTGAAAAAGCTTGCATGGCAGATTTGCTATCCTCAAAATATAAGTTATAAAATATTTTTGTTAATAAAAAAATAAAAATGACCCTACTTGCAAACCTGATTGATCTTTTCTCCATTGTCAGCAAGGCGATTAACACTGCTGTTCCTCTGATACCTACTAGAACATTCAGCAAAATGCTTTTCTTCATTCTATATTCTCATATAGTGTAGTTTATATGGTGGAACGTTGTTCTAACCTGATTTTTATCTGAGGTGAAACACTGTTCTACCACAGTGCAAAAGTGATGGAATGCTATTCAACTCTTCTGCATTCCAATCCAACTCAGTTGAAAATAGCATGAGCCACACTTACAAACAGCAGGATCTAGCATATTATATGACCCCACCCTGTGACCGCATGGACATAAACTCAATCAGACCCAGAAATGCAGGATAAACCAAATACCTTAACAAATATGCAGGATCAACCAGATATAACCCTCCAATGTAAAAAACAAAATGAAGGATCACCAGATATTCATAAAAACTTATGAAAATAGACGCCGATCCTCCACTCACTAACAAAAATTTACAGATGCCATTTTTTTTGTGAAAACCCTGCCCAAACCTGATAGATAACCAATGGGAGTGTGTGCGCTACTGACATAGGGATGTCTAGTCCCTACCAACCACACAACTCACCATAGCAGCTAGCCCTAAGTCCTGAAATAAGACTGAGCACTTCATTTATTTTGTATGTATAAAAGTATAACAATTGCTTAAAGCAAACACAATTATTCAAAGGGGCACCATACACTATAAACAATACTGGACAGGCAACCCTATGCCCAACCAGTGTGTTTGCCACCTCAGGACTCTGTTTCCCAAGGACCTCTCATGCTTCACTCTTGAGGTCCTACGGATTCTGAACCCCTCTATGGCAGAACACACTGGTTCAATATAGTTGCCCATCCAGTATTCTCTATATAGTGTATGATGGAACATTGTTATGGATAAAATCCATAAGTAGAATACAGTTGTTATGCTGCAGTAGCTACTGTATGTCATTGTAGCTGTTATGCTGCACTACCTACATAGCTACTGCAGCATAACAACATGGAATGAGTTCATGCATGCTTGTCCCTACCACCATCGATCCAGAAGTGGCCGCGGCGGTGAGAACAATTGCGGAGGAGAGGGGCCCTCACTAAAAAACTTAACAGTTTTCTAATACTCGTTTTGCTTGTAACATTGCCAGCGTTGTTTACTGCCATTACTTTATTAATTTGTATTTTGGAGCGTTATTTTGGCCAGGGAAATTAGGAGAGGGAACAAGGGGTTCTTTAGATACATTGGGGAAAAACGAAGGGTGAAGGGGCAGATTAGCAGGATTAAATCAGGGGAGAGATGGATACAAGACCCGGGGGAGCAGGCTGAGGTACTAAATGAGTACTTCACCTCAGTTTTCACCAGGGAAAATGGGGGTGCTGCATCATACATGGGAGCAGACAGAGATACTGAGGAGGGGGGACCCTTACCGATCGGCAGGTCTGGGGAGAGGGGGAGGCATCACTGGCAGGTGGGGGGAGGGCTAAGCAGGGAGAAGGGGTACCGGAAGTGGAAATCACAGCTGAGAGAGTGAGGGAAGCCCTCAGCTCCCTTAAGATGGAGAAAGCACCGGGGCCGGATAAATTACATCCCAGAGTGCTGAAGGAACTTGCAGATGTCCTGGCAAAACCCCTGGCAGAGCTTTTCACCATCTCTCTGAGGACAGGGTGGGTGCCCCAAGACTGGAAGGTGGCGCATATAGTGCCTATCCACAAGGGGGGATCAAGGGAGGTGGCAGGGAACTACAGGCCTGTCAGCCTGACCTCGGTGGTGGGCAAGGTGATGGAGGCATTGTCAAGGAGAGGCTAGGGGACCTGGATAAGTCAAGGTGCCTGGATGATAGACAACATGGATTCATCCTCGGGAAATCGTGTCAGACAAACCTGGTGGAGTTCTATGACTGGGTGACAAGTGCCTTGGACCTGGGTAGACCAGTAGATGTCCTCTTTCTGGACTTCAGCAAGGCATTTGACTCTGTTCCTCACGTGGGCCTGTTGGATAAGCTGGGAGAAATGGGGGTGGGGAACCAGATGATCAGATGGATAGGCAATTAGCTCCAGGACAGGACCCAGCGGGTCGTAGTTGGTGGGATAGTCTCATCCCCAAGGAGGGTCATTAGTGGGGTCCCACAGGGATCAGTCCTTGGGCCCCTTCTGTTCAACGCCTACGTATCTGACATAAGGACAGGAATCAGGAGTGAGATGAGTCTCTTTGCAGATGACTCAAAACTGGGGGCGGTGGTGGATGGGGAGGAGGGGAGGGTGGCCCTACAGGGGGACCTGGAGGCTCTGGAAAGATGGTCTAGAAAGTGGAAGCTGAGGTTCAATGCAGGGAAATGCAAGGTACTCCACCTGGGGGCCAGAAACCCAGGTCAAGTGTACACCCTGGGGGAATGCTACAAGTCTCGATGGCTGAGAGGGACCTGGGGGTGGTGGTGGATGTCAAGATGAACAACTCTGAGACTTGTAGGAGGGCAGCAGCCAAGGCCAACAGGATGCTGGGATGCATCGCTAGGGGGATCACCTCCAGAAGGAGGGAAGTGATACTCCCTCTGTATAACTGCTTGGTGAGGCTGCACCTTGAGTACTGCATGCAGTTTTGGAGGCCACACTTAAAGCAGGACATTAACCTCCTGGAGAGGGTCCAGAGGAGGGCAACCAAAATGATTTGGGGCTTGGGGGACAGGACCTATGAGGAGAGGCTCGAAGAGCTAAATATGTACACATTGGAAGAGAGAAGGGACCGGGGGGACATGATAGAGGTCTTTAGGTATATGAAGAGGGTAAATAGGGGAGGAACAGTTGGGGTGCTTCGAAGGAAGGAGGAAGGGGCCACTAGAGGGCATGGCTGGAAGCTGGAGGGGGGAAGATTCAGGGGAGAAAGAAGGAGGTGCTACTTCACTGAGAGGATGGTGGAGCCATGGAATGCACTGCCTAGGGGGCTGGTGGAGGCAGAGACAGTGGAGGGGTTCAAGAGGGGGTGGGACAGGTACAGGGGAAGGGTTCTGGAAGCAAAATCCAATGCAGCAAGAATATCTGGAACTGGGAAGGGAGAAGCCAGAGAAGGCGAGGGGGACAGCAAGGTCAGCACCCAGGTTGGGGACTGACCAAACGAGCAGACACGAAAGACCGTTAGGCCTATTCTGCTGGCATTTTAGTATGTTAGTATGTTATGTGAGTGACACGCACTGCCTGTGATTCTGACATCACTGTGGCTGTAAGTAAATAAAAATGTTCTTTCATTCAAAAGTCTGCCTGTCTCTGCATCTACTTCTTTTTTCTTACTTAGAACTAAAGCTAGCCCATTCTACACTATAAAAGACAAGGTATACCTAAGTATCTTTAACAAGCATGCAGACTCATCTCATGGTCGCCATGGCAACCAAACCTCTTAAGCTTTGCTCTCAAGGTTCAAACGGTCACCATGGCCACTACTCGATGACTCCACAAGCTTGTTGTACATACTTAGGTATACATTATCCTCTGTGTTATGGAATTTTGTAAACTTTCTATGCTTTTGAGACAAGGAAATTTCCTGTGCTGTGATTTCTTGTTTCTTGTATCCATCTCTGGTACCAAGTCTGGCTCCGACATTATGCGTGGAGCTGGGTTAGATCCTGGAGCCAGAGTGGGTACTGGGGTTGGTTTTGGTGCCTCTGCTAGTGCTTGGGCTATCTTAGAACCCCCAATCTCAGGCACTCGAGACTATCTGAGGAGCAGGTCCCTGTCTGGGAGGGGAGATTGAGGAGGTTGGAGGTGACATGCAGGCCCTCTTCCAAAGCTGCTGATGACTCTGGGAGGAGTCGCAGTGCCAACCCTTCTCTTCTTTGCTCTCTGGACCAGGTAGGGTCTATAGCAGGTGGGACTAGGAGCCATCCACAATGGGCAGACTGGCTCTGATTGCCCCATTGGGGGGTATTTTCCCTTGAGCACCACTTTGGTCACCCCTGTCTGGTTGGGCAACCTGCAGTGGGTGTGTTGCACTGCCCCCCCTCGTGGGAGGGGTCTCTTGCATGTTCTCATAGCCCTAGCAGGGATCCTGCTGTGACTCACCAGGTTTCTCCTCCCCTTGCAGATCCTGTTCTTCTAGGTCTCTCTGGCCCTTTGGGGCCTTTGACCTGGGACCAGTTCAGATAGTCAGGTGCTGCTTTTGCCCACTACTTAAGAGCCCTGGACCAAGTCATTTTTAGACCTGAACCCTCAGTAGCCCTTGAATCTGAGCCAGGCTCCTCTGCCTCCTCATCTTTCTCTCCAGAGGAAGAGGATTCTTCTGTCCACATGTCCTCTGATGATGATATCACCAGCTATCAATTATTCCTGTCGAGGATGCTTGAGGAGCTCCACCTATCTCACTTTGCCAGCCTCAGTCCTGACCATGCAGCATGGACATTTCTCTGAGAGTTCGGCCCCGAGAACATTATCATCCCTCCATGGCCTGTCCCTTTCACTGAAGAACCAGGGACCCACCTCTGACAGGAGGGCAACCAGGGGCTCTTGCCCTTTCTGTACTAAGGACTTCTTGGGCCCTTCACAGCCTTGATGGGGATTCTATATGGATGGCTCTTTTCCAGGGGAGACCTAATATTTTTCTTGGGGGAACTCTTGGTTCTTCTACCCATGCAGGAAATTCAGGTTTGCCCTCTTTCTTGAGTCCCCATCCTCATCGCTGAGGGACTATAGGGACCTCTGTTTCACTCCTTAGAGTCTTAGTTGCTCCACTTTACTTCTCTGTGAGTAACCCACTTCTGGGTTCCCATGGGGCAGGGTCCCCTCTGACCTTGTTTAAGATTGCTGGCCTCTTCTAGAGGCTTAAGGCCTCTGCCTTCACCACTCCTATTGGATCTGAGTGAGAGGGGGTCAACATCCTTCTCAGGTTCTGGCCCTGGGACTTTGCCAATTAAGGGGGTCTACGTTTGAAGGGATCCTACCCCTGGGTGGGTCCTGTCCCGACAACCAGTCACAAACAGGGGAGAAGGCATGAGAGATCCACTGCACCCCTTTTTTCTGTGGTGAACCAGGAGGGTGATACTGTGTGTGGCTTCACACTGACATCTTGTGATGCTTTTCACACCTGTAAGGTTCATTAGCCAACTATGCTTCGGCATCTATGGTTTCTTCTAACCTTGAATCCTCTTGAATCTGAAAGGCTTATCCTGCAGCCTCTCTCTGTCCTGCTTTAGAGTTCTTTTCCAATCCAATAAAAAAAAGGGGGGAAAAAAGCAGTTGGGTCCCCCTTTTGGTCTACCTGAGGATCCCTTTGGACCCTCCTTTTTGGGGGGCAAACTCTTTCTCTCTCTCTCTCTCTCTCTCTCTGTCTCTCACTCTTCTCTCCCCTGCTTTTCTCCATCTTTCTTTGTTTTCTCTTTCCTCTTCCCATCTTCTTAACTCTCCCTTGGCCTCCCCGGTGGTTGGAGTCCCTCTCTCAGACCTCCTAGTGTCGTACTTCTCCCCTTGTGGCCAGCTTATTCCTCAGGCTGCCCGTGATCGGGCTGCGAGGACTCGTGGTGTGACTGGAGAAGCCAGCCACCTGACTCACTGCTACTAGCTTCGCCGTCCTGGAAGCCTTCTATTCAGGCTGCCCTTGATCAGGCTGTGTGGACCCGTGGTGTGGCTGGAGAAGCCAGCCAGCCACCTGACTCCCTGCTACTAACCTCGCCATCCTGGAAGACTCCTATTCAAGCTGCCCTTGTTCGGGCTGTGTGGACCCGCGGTGTGGCTGGAGAAGCCAGCCAGTCACCCAACTCCCCACTACTAGCTTCACCATCCTGGAAGCCTCCTATTCTGGTTGCCCTTGATCAGGCTGTGTGGACTCACGGCGTGGCTGGAGAAGACAGCCAGCCGCTCGACTCCCCGCTGCTAGCTTTGCTGTCCTGGAAGCCTCCTATTCAGGCTGCCCTTGATCGGGCTGTGTGGACCCACGGTGTGGCTGGAGAAGCTAGCCAGCTGCTCGACTCCCCGCTACTAGTTTTGCCATCCTGGAAGCCTCCTATTCGGGTATAGCCCTTGATTCTGTCTGGGAATGCAGCTGACCCTACTATTGGCTGCAGCCGCTTGTGCTCTCTCTGTGTTTGGCTGGCTACACTATGGCTTGTCTCAGCATTGGTTGCCCGATATCTGCTCTTCTGCTATGGCTTTTTTCCTTCTCTCCTTCGGCTTTTCAGCCCTCCTAGAACTCTGTGCTGCTAGTTTTTTGGGAGATAATTTCAGAGCTGAGACTGCATTAATGTGGGGTTTTAAAACACTGTGTTGATAATTTTTAGGGAGATAATTTCAGAGTGGAGACTGCATTAATGTGGGATTTTAAAACAATAGGAGAATACGATAAACTATCTTGTACCTTAAATGCTGTTAATGTACTGAAATGTTTAGCTTAATTTGATTATTAAGAGACTGTATTTCTGAATTATTATATTCCTGTTTGCCTTCTAACCTAACTAAATCTCCTGTCTTTGCCTGCACCTTAACCTTGCTAAATCTCATTTTCTGTCTGCCCTTTATTCAGACTTAAATTCTGTCTGCTCTTCATTCAAACTTAAATTGTACAGCTAAGTTAATTATTTTTCCATGGGTGTAGCCAGGCATACTCCAAGTACTCCATGGTGTGCAATTGTATTGAAGGGGGGTAGCAAATAGGTTCTGAACTGCTTCCTTTTTCCATGAAACCTAACAAAGGAAATACTGAACCTTTCTGTAATTTTATCCATAGGAGTTGAAACTAGAAGGACTGGTCACTAATACTGTATTTGCATCCCAAGGACAATACAACTTCACAGGCTCTGGGCTGGTATGTGGGACCATGTCTTAGGGAGCAATGCATGGCATTTGTATTTACCCATGCATGGCACCAACCATTGTCATGGAATACAAAAGTTGTATTTATTATGCCAAATGAGATAACAAACACGGTCCTGGTGTACATTTGTATATTGTCTGGCTACACCGGGGGGGGGGAGGGGAGTAGCAGAGAGTCCACTTGGTGTGCAGATCTGAAATCCCTGGCTACACCCCTGTTTTTGGCGACAGGCTAATGACTCTTTTCATCTTCCCCCCACCTACTCTAGTCATCATTTCTTTTGTGCTCTCTTCCTCCCAAAAAAACCCTGCCCACCGATTAACATTGTAGCCTGCCTTTGTCCTCCCAACTATTTTAACAAGTGCCCTTTCTTTATCTTTTCCTCAGGCTGCCCTTGATCGGGCTTTGTGGACCTGCGACATGGTTGAAGAAGCCAGCCAGCTACCCAACTCCCTGCTACCAGCTTTGCCATCCTGGAAACCTCCTATTCAGGTATAGCCCTTGATTCTGTCCAGGAACGCAGCTGACTCCGCTATTGGCTGCAGCCACTTGCGCTCTGACTGTGATTGGATGGCTACACTACGGCTTGTGTCAGGATTGGTTGCCCAAAATCTGCTCTTCTGCTACAGCTTTTTTCCTGCTCTCCTTCAGCTTTTCAGCCCTCCTAGAACTCTTTGCTGCGAGATTTTCAGCCCACCCCGCTGCCCCCTCCCTAGGCTACCTTTAAATACATATAGGTTCCGCCCTCAAATAGGGAACTTATTCTTATTGGTGAATGCCATTACTGGCCTCCAAACTTTTATAAGATACACAAATATGGAGAAACTTGTGTACTAGAATATTATGCACTATCTAAGAGGAATGAAGCATGGGCTTCCACGATCCTAGAATATCACATACTGCCTTGTGGGCTCTATATACTACTTTGAAGGAAAGTGAGTTAGGATCCTCAAGAGGCTTAATGTATTGGTCATTGCCACTTGACTACAGGTTAGCAATAGCTAGTATTGTCTAATTACTGATCTCTGGAAGAACAGAGGCGTGTCAGCATATCTTGGTGTCTCACTGCTCCAGATAGTGACTCAGTAGGTGTATTATTTGCCTCTTCATTCTCTTACAGTGGGATTTGAGAATAAATATTTCATATCTATACTCTGGACATGCTTTCAGGATGAGAGCCATTCATGCATTTCCATACTTCTTATTTATCCTGTTATGTCATTTTAAAGGTTACCTCGCACCATTGAAGTATACTAATAATACACTCAAACCTGACATTTCTCTGGAGTGTCTGGAAGTACCTGGTCTTTTTGAATACTGTTGTTGGCTTGTCGAGCTACCTCCTCTGAATTATTCTATGTGGCTAACTGAGCAGACTGGTGTGATGCTCTGCCATCTGCTTATGGTTATTGTATAATATTTGTATTGTAAATCAATGGTCTGTGTATGAAATTGTCTCACACAAGTTAACAGTTTGGCTTTTAACCTTCAAGGTGTCAGTGAGGGTGTCATTGAACTGACCAGGGAAAAACTTAATTAATGCTTTCCTTCCAGAAGGATAGTTTATGGCCCCTTATCAACTGCTGCTGCTTTGGTGTTGGGTCCTGAATACGAATTTTATGACACCAGGAAAGGACGTGATTTGGCTGATTTCCCTTGGCTTTCTCACACCTTAGTGACAGACTGTGGGGTTGTAAAAGCTCAAAGAAAAATGTTTGATTAAAGACTGTCATATGTAGGAAATGGCTTTTTTATGGTGTTCACATTAATTAAAATTCCTCCTTGTAGAAATTATGCTAGAATGAACTCTAAGGGAGGAGCTAGCTGACTCACCAAAAGGGTGTGGGGAAAGATAGAGTTAAAATGAAACATTGTATCTGGGAAATGTGTGATACATGATTCTAGACTCTGAGAGAGATAGTTTCCTGACTTGGAAAGCACTTAGAAAGGTAACACTTAGAGCAGAATTAAGCGTTTGTGGTAGGAGTTTGTATTCTGTAACTTTCCTTTTTATTTGTAGATGACTATGAGATTTGTGATATAATTTGTTCTGTATTTTATTTTACCTGTTTTAAAACCTTTTAGTAAACAATATTTTCGTTAAAATACTGCCTGTACTCTTTTCTGTTATTTTACATGTGCTTGCTGAACCTGTACTTAAGGCTGACAGCTGTTAAAAGCTTGAATGTGTTACTGAACTTGCTTAAAAGGTAAGAAATACCTAGGTCTCTTATAGAGTTGTAAGGGTTCATTTTGGATACCTGGCTGGATGCCCTTGGGCGAAAGATTCTATTGCATCCCCCAAAGACAGTATTATCTGAGCCTGTTAATTGGGTATGCTAACATAAGATTCACAGTTTGAATCCCTCCAGAACTCGAGGCTAGAAGGTGATTCAGACCCAAAGCAGACAGGAGGGTTACCCTGTCTGTTACCTGTTCAAACTGTTGCACTCTGAGGTTGGCACTGTGGGAGTAGAGAGCCTGACATGCGGAGTGCGTTTGTGACAGATTTGGTTGGCAGTGGTGCAATTTAAAAAGTATTGGTAACGCAAGCTTTAACAGTTCAGTGTGTCAGCTTAATACTGTACAGCTCACATGCAAAATAAGGCAGTTGTTTATTTTTAAAAAGTAAACAGAACTATATCATTTTGCTTACAGTCAAAGTTCCTACCTGTTTTATTTTTTTCTAAAGTGCAAGTTAGAGTAGCCGTAGTTAGGGAAAAAGATGGCTTCCAACTGCAGCGGGTACACTGCAGACTCCCTGAGGCAGTTGTGCCAGGACAGAGGAGTCCAGCATGAGAGGAAAGCCAAGAAGCAGAACCTCATGGACGATCTGGTGGCCGCTGATGCTCAGAGCCTCAAGTGACAGTCTATGACTGAAAAGGACCGAACCTTGGGCATGGAGGGGCCAGAGTCCAGTACAGTGTCCAGATCCAGTGAGGATGACAGCAGAGCCAGAGCAAGCCAAGGGCCACAGCAGCAGGGGAAGGTCACCAGCATTTTGGAGCCAGAAGCAATCAGGCTGCAGATGGAGTTGCGGAGGTTGGAGCTGGAGTTTGAACAGAAAAAGTTCCAACTGCAGATGGAAAAAGAGGAAAGAGAGAGACAGCTTCAGTGAGAGGTGGAGCGATAACAGTGAGAAGCTGAGCGAGAACAGCGGAAGGCTGAGTGAGAAGAGCGACAGCGTCAGTGAGAGGCTGAACAAGAGGAGAGAGGGAGAGTGCCAGTGGAGATCTGAACTGGAGAAGCTACAACTCCCAAGACCAGCACCAAAGCAGGTAAGTGGTCTGGATTTAACTGGAACTACAGGACAAGGTTACAAATTAAATTCCAAATTGATAGCTGAATTTAAAGAGGGGGAGGATATGGATGCCTTTTTAAATTATTTTGAAAAAGTTTGTATTCAGGCAAATATTCCTAGAGAGTTCTGGAGCTTCCAGCTATCCCTACTACTTACCAGGAAAGCTCAGGATGCATTGGGTCAAATGGACAATGAGGACAGTAATGATTACAGTAAACTGAAAACTGCACTTTTAAAAAAGTATGATTTAACTGCAGAAGCATACAGAGCTAAATTCCGTAAGCTCAGGAGAAGCCCTGACATGAGCTACGAGGAGCTAGCCATGAAACAACATCCGTTTTTAAAACATTGGTGGGAAAGAATTGAAGCAAACTCTGTAGATAAAATTGAAAATGCTGTATTGTTAGAGCAGTTTTTTGGGGCATGCCCAGCACAGCTGAAAACCTGCCTGGAGGACCGAGATCCAAAAACAGTGCAAGAGGCTGCTGAACTCTCGGACTGCTATGCCAGGAGCAGACCTGCTCTGAGAGTGAATGGGGCTGGCATGGCAGTACAGAAAGGGAAAAGCATGCCTTTAGTGCAGCTAAAAGCCTCACTGCCTCCACTGAAACCAGGTAGCCCCAGGTTTCAAAGAAAAGATTTTCCTGAGAGAAGAAATGAATGTTGGGTTTGCAAAGAAACTGGGCATATTGCCAGACAGTGTCCCAAAAGGACAAGTAGTACCCAAAGTGGTGCTCGAAAAGAAGTAGGATGTTTGTGTGTCCCTGAAAGCATGCCAGTCAACATGAGGGAAAACATGCACCCAGTCACTGTGAATGGTGTACAGACACATGGGTTAAGAGACACGGGAGCATCCCTGACTTTGGTAAAAGGGGATCTGGTAGAGCCTGGTCAGCTTATACCCAATCAATTTGTGACTGTACGAGGATTCACTGTGGAGGAGAAAACCTTGCCACTTGCTAGTGTTCTTCTAGACTGGGGTGAGAGGACCGGTGGCACTGAGGGTTGAGGCACTGGACGCCACACCTTGCGCCATGCTGGCAAACTGGGTTTGGGAATGGATCGGGGGGCCGGGGGCTGGCATGACCACTGTCCTTCCTCTGGGGTGGGTACGGGGTATGTGGCACACTGCAGTGGTGCCTAGTGGAGGCTAGGCACACTGTCAGTGGTGTGCATTCCAAGGGGAGGGAACATGGCGGATATCTGCACATAGGTGCATCAGACATCATTGCACGTCCAGCATCCTGGGGCAGTAACAGCTGAAAATTGTGGGGTATCCACGGTGGCTCATGGCCGAGCCCTGAGCCCCTGGAAATGAGAGGTGTGGTCACCTGGTTCCCGGTTATGGGTCCCCAGGGGAGGGGTTCCCCTTAATTTCATTGGGCCTGTGTGAGTCAGGCGCATGCAGCGTATGCCAGACCTGGTCTGGGGCTTGGGAGCCTGAGGCCGTTATGGAGGTGTAAAAAGTGTTAAATGATAAAAAAATAGACTGGGGTGAGACAGGAGGACTGTACAAAAGGTTGCTGTAGCCGAAACTTTAGCTATTGATGTAATTATTGGCAACAGTCTGAAACAGGGGGTGGTGTGTGCAGTTACCTACAGCCAAGCAACAAAGGAAAGTTGTGGTTCCTGGGACCCCATAGAAGCCACTGTGGAAACCACTGGGAGGCTGGTTCCCCAGCCTGGGTCTCCTGATATGGAGACTAATGAAAAGGGGGTAGAAATTTCCCTGGTAGCAGTTAACCAAACAGCTACAGAGGGTTACTCTGAGGAAGGAGGGGTGACCCATTGTCAGAGGGTTAGGAATGGCAGTGATCCTGAGTGCCTTAATGCTAGAGCTAGGGACCCCAGTTTAGACATTGAAGGGGACCTGTCCCATGCCTTGGGAATGTGTAAGGAGTTTGCAGCTGCTCAGAAAGGTGACCCTAGTCTAGAGAAGCCAAGGGATTGGGCAGACTCTGATGGAGCACAGGGAGGTGATGGGAAACATAAGGTTTATTGGGAAAATGGACTGATGTATACGCAGGATGCTTAGACAGAGGGAGGGGTGATAGGCAGGCAGCTAGTCATTCCCCAGGGGTACCGTGAGTAGTTGCTCAAGATTGCACATGATATTCCCTTGTCTGGTCATCTGAGAATCGCACGCACTACACATCGGTTGGCCCAGAATTTATATTGGCCCAACTTCACTCAGTAGGTGAAGGAGTATTGCAGGTCTTGTCACTGGTGCCAAGAAATAGGGAAAGCAGGTAAGAAAACCCAAGCCACCCTGATTCCATTGCCCATAGTGGAGGAGCCATTCCAGATGGTGGGAATGGATATTGTGTGGCCTTTAAATACCCCCAGCTCCTCTGGGAAGAGGTTCATCCTGACTGTGATGGATTATGCCACCTGGTATCCAGAGGCAGTTGCCCTATCCTCACTGAGGACAGATAAAGTAGCAGATGCCTTACTTAGGATTTTCTCCCGTGTTAGGTTTCCACAGGAGGTTATCACCGATCGAGGGGTTCTTTCATGTCAGACCTGATGAAATGTTTGTGAGAGAAGTGTGGGGTGGCACAGAGAAGCACAACACCTTAACACCCACAAGCCAATGGGCTTGTGGAAAGATTTAACGATACCCTTAAGTCAATGCTCCAAGCATTTACTGAACAGCATGGGAGGGACTGGGAGCAATGCCTTCCCCACCTGTTGTTTGCATACTGGGAGGTGCCCCAAGAGTCAACAGAGTTTTCCCCTTTGAGCTCTAATATAGACGCTGGGTACTTGGGCCCCTAGACTTGATCTGGGAGGACAGGGAAGGCAAGCACACCACCCAGGCAACTCCCATAGTGGATTATGTCCTCAGGTTTAGGGAAAGCTGAAGGAGCTTATGGGGACATCCCAGAGCAACCTGGCAGTGGCCCAACAAAAACAGAAGGTGTGGTATGATGACTGCAGAGCCAGAGCTTGCTTGTACATGGTGGGTCTGGAAGTCATGGTCCTAATTCCAATCTGGAAAGACAAGCTGCAGGCCGAGTGGGCAGGACCATACAAAGTAGTCAGAAAGGTAAATGACGTAAACTATATTATAGAGTGACCTGACAGAAGACATTCACAAAGAATGTACCATGTCAACATGATGAAGCCATATGCTAATAGGGCTGACATGGTGTTTGCAGTGTTTAGTCTTGGGGAGGTGACGAACGAAGGAGACCCCCTTCTGGACTTGCTGGAAGAAAGCAAGTGGGAGTCCTCTGGGGAGGCAATTAAATTGTTACCCCAGTTGGCCACAGACCAGATCCGGGAAGTAAGGGAGGTTTTAGCAGATTTTGCCCCATTGTTTAGCGCCAAGCCTGGACTAACCCCCTTAGCAACACATGATGTGGAGACAGGGACATAGGCACCCATACGGCGAACAGCATATCGGGTGTCGAGGCTGTCCAAAAGGACATTGGGAGGGAGGTGGAGGAAATGCTGGATTTAGGGGTAATTCAGAAATCCCACAGCCCCTGGGCCTCACCCATAGTCCTCGTTCCCAAGCCAGATGGCTCAACTCATTTTTGTGTGGACTATCGTGGACTGAATGCAGTCACGAAGTCAGATGCCCACCCGATGCCATGGACGGATGAACTCCTGGACAAGTTGGGAGGGGTGACATACCTTACAACTATTGACCTGACAAAGGGGTATTGGCAGGTAGAATTAACTGCCAGAGCTAGGGAGAGGTCGGCCTTTCAGAATGAAGAACGTCCTGGCCACTTTTCAAAGGTTGGTGAACCAGGTGTTAAATGGTGCAGAGGAGTATGCTGTGGCATACCTGGATGACACTGCCATCTTTAGTGCCAGCTGGGAGGAACACCTGTCCCACCTTAAGGAAGAACTGGGCAGGATACAGAGGGCTGGGCTCACTGTCAAAGCTGAGAAGTGCCATGTGGCTGTTTCTGAAGTGGCATACCTTGGGCATGTTGTAGGCCAAGGACAGTTCCATCCTAACCAAGCAAAAATAGAGGAAATCAAGGCATGTCCTAGACCAGAAACACAGAAGCAGGTCAGGAGTTTTCTGGGGACAGCAGGGTACTATAGGAAATTCATACCCAATTACAGTGCCCTGGCCGCTCCCCTATCTGACCTGGTAAAGAAAGGGATGCCTAAGAAAGTTACCTGGGAACCAGCCTGTGAAAATGCCTTTACCACACTGAAGGAGGCACTGTGCAGTGCTCCTGTATTGACAAGTCCAGACTATAGCAGACTCTTTATAGTCCAGACTGACGCCTCAGATGTGGGTATTGGGGCAGTAGTGAGTCAGACATCCAACCAAAGGAAAGATCACCCCATAGCGTACCTAAGTAAAAAGTTACTTCTCAGAGAGCAGACTTACTCTACTGTGGAAAAAGAGTGTCTTGCCATGGTGTGGGCCCTAAAGAAGTTAGAGCCATACTTATACAGGCAGTGTTTTGAGGTTCAAACTGACCACAACCCCCTGGTTTGGAAGGCACAAATGGGTAAAATGAATGGTAGACTACTAAGATGGAGTCTTGCCTTGCAAGGGTATGACATGACGGTCTCCTACAGGGCAGGGGCAGCTAATGAAAATGCTAATGGCTTGTCTCAACAGTATGAGACATGAACTGACTTGTGGAGCTCATCCCATGCACGGGATAGAGCCCCCAGATTCAGTCTAGGTGGGGAGGATTGTGACGCTCTGCTATCTGCTTATGGTTATTGTATAATAATTGTATTATAAGTCAATGGTTTGTGTATGAAATTGTCTCACACAAGTTAACAGTTTGGCTTTTAACCTTCAAGGTGTCAGACAGGATGTCATTGAACTGACCAGGGAAAAACTTAATTAATGCTTTCCTTCCAGAGGGATAGTTTATGGTCCCTTATCAACTGCTGCTGTTTTGGTGTTGGTTCCTGAATATGAATTTTATGACACCAGGAAAGGATGTAATTTGGCTGATTTCCCTTGGCTTTCTCACACCTAAGTGACAAATTGTGGGGTTGTAAAAGCTCAAAGAGAAATGTTTGATTGAAGACTGTCATATGTAGGAAATGGCTTTTTTCTGATGTTCACATTAATTAAAATACCTCCTTGTAGAAATTATGCTAGAATGAACTCTAAGGGAGGAGCTAGCTGACTCACCAAAAGGGTGTGGGGAAAGATAGAGTTAAAATGAAACATTGTATCTGGGAAATGTGTGATTTATGATTCTAGACTCTGAGAGAGCTAGTTCTCTGACTTGGAAAGCACTTAGAAAGGTAACACTTAGAGCAGAATTAAGTGTTTGTGGTAGGAGTTTGTATTCTGTAACTTTCCTTTTTATCTGTAGTTGACTGTAAGATTTGTGATATAGTTTGTTCTGTATTTTATTTGACCTGTTTTAAAACTTTTTAGTAAACAACATTTTCTTTAAAATACTGCCTGTGCTCTTTTCTGTTATTTTACATGTGCTTGCTGAACCTGTAGTTAAGGCTGACAGCTGTTAAAAGCTTGAATGTGTTATTGAGCTTGCTTAAAAGGTAAGAAATACCTAGGTCTCTTATAGAGTTGTAAGGGTACATTGTGGATACCTGGCTGGATGCCCTTGGGTGAAAGATTATATTGCATCCCCCCGAAGAGAGTATTATCTGAGCCTGTTAATTGGGTATGCTGGCATTACATTCACAGTTTGAATCCCTCCAGAACTCGAGGCTAGAAGGTGATTCAGACCCAAAGCAGACAGGAGGGTTACCCTGTCTGTTACCTGTTCACACTATTGCACTCTGAGGTTGGCACTGTGGGAGCAGAGGGCCTGACCTACAGAGTGCGTTTGTGACAACTGGCACATCATCTGATGGTACAAGAGGTTTTAGGACATTGTTAGCCTTCCCCCTCAGTCACACAGTTTTCATTATGCTATTTAGCCTGGGTACTACTATATGCTGTGTTTGGCCCTTTTGGTACACAACCAGATGTCCCCCCTAACATATCTGAATATCAGTGCAAACATAAGTGGTCTAGACCCTTCAGGCCGCTTTTAGGTACAATAAAGAACATTTTGCTGTTACTGCTAATATGCTTTGGCAATGTTGAATTGAACCCAGGTCCCCCTGTGGCTATCCTATCACCAGCTGATCTAGCCTGCACTAAAGGGATGAGTTTTTATGCATATTAATGCTTGTAATCTGCTAATGAAGATTGCCTCTATACAAGCGTGGATCAGTCACACAAAGCCTGATGTTCTAGTAATTTCTGAATCCTGGCTCAGACCTGATTCTACTGATCATGAGGTGAATATCCCATCTTATACAATATTCAGATCTGACAGGAAGACAAGAGGAGGAGGAGGTGTAGCCATATATGTTAAAGACAAATTTTCAACCTCTGTTATTATCCCAACTTCAATTCCTAAAGAATTTGAAAGCCTTGCTCTAAAAATTGAACTCTCCTCCTCTGTCTCATTATGCATTATAGATTGCTATAGGCCCCCGTCAGCTGGGTATCAGATACTAGACCACTTATGTGGCCTATGACCACAGAATACATTATTTTGGGTGATCCTAACCTAGGCTGGTTTACTAGTATCTCTAAACCTTTAAAAAACATTTGTGACTCCCTTGGTCTAACCCAACTCATTACTGAAGCAACGCATCCCAATAAGAACAACCATAACAATAGTACTCTGCAGGATCTTATCTTAGTTAGTAAACCTCATATGTTCCCTCATGCTAGTGTTTTCTTTACGGACATTAGTGACCACTGTTTCATCACCTGTGTAAGGTCTGTCACAAAATCGGTCACTACTTCCAAATTCACTATCAAGAGATGTCGTCGCAATTTTGACCCTTGCGGATTTCTCTTCAATTTGCAGAACTCATTGAGCTGGAAAAATTTCTGCTTAGCAAAAACAGTAAACACGGCATATAATATCTTTCAGGAAATGGTATTTGGGGTGCTGGACAAATATGCATCACTGGTTAAGACCCGCCTTAAAAAGAAATCTTGCCCCTGGTTTTCAGCTGACCTAAAGTTTGCCCTTCTAAATCATGATTTTCTCTGGAAGAAAGCTCAAAAAACAAAACTTCCAGCAGACTGGATCCTATTTAAGAAGGCTAGAAACTCATGCACTAAGTCGGTCAGGGAAGCAAAGCCCAACTATTATAGGGCATAGCTGGACTCATCTGCTAATTGCTCTACCAAATTCTGGAAAACTTTAAAGGAAGTCAAAGGTTGTACATCATCAAACTCCCTACCTACAAAAATTACCTTTAACGGCACCTCTGTTACAGACAAACCAACAATTATGGAACTAATCAACAATCATTTAGTCACTGCGGGACTTGCCTTCCATACATCTCCAGCTAATAAACTACGCACTCGAATTTGTGCTCAGGACATGGACACTCAACCGAGTACTGTTTCAAATATTGGGGCTGTATTCCCATTTCAGCCTGTCTCCTTGAAAGAAGTCGAAGATCTACTGTTGCATTTGGATATAAGAAAAAGTGCCATAGCAGAGTCCTTAGACCCTTACTTTCTGAAACTTAGTTACCCTGTCTTGGCCGTACCTATTATGCACCTTTTAAACCTATCTCTATTGCGAGGTGATCTTCCATCTATATGGAAAATGGCCCATGTAATACCACTATTTAGATCTGGTGATTCAGCTGATTTGAACAACTATAGACCAATCTCCCTACTCCCTATCCTATCTAAGGTATTGGAAAAAATAGTAAGTGCACACATATGTAACTACCTAGAACATACAAACCTCCTAAACCCATTACAATCAGACTTTAGGCCACACCACAGTACAATCTCAGCCCTTGCTAAGGTGACCAATGACTGGCAGAGTGCTCTAGATACTAAAAACTTTGTATGTGCAGTGTTCTTGGATCTAAGCAAGGCATTTGACACTGTTGATCATGACTTGCTATTAGAATCCCTCCGTGACTTAGGCCTTGACACCTGTTCTATGAGATGGTTTTCAGATTACCTTTCTGGTCACCAGCAGCAGGTAAAAGTGGAAGAGGAACTCTCACTGCTTAAACCCTTATTGAGGGGTGTACCACAAGGTTCCATATTGGGACCATTGCTCTTTGCCATTTATATTAATGGCATTGACGTAGGGATAAACTCTGCTAATATTCATCTATTTGCTGACAATATGGTAACATAGAAACATAGAATTTGATGGCAGATAAGGACAGCTTGGCCCACCTAGTCTGCCCATTTCCCTACCTAATGGATAAGCTGCAGATCCTAGTTAATCAACAGCCTACTTCCTCCTATCCCCAATAGAATTGCCTTACATCTGTCCCATGCATTCTTGAATTCCCCCACTGTTTTTGACTCTACAACCTCCTCAGAAAGGCTGTTCCGTGCATCCACAACCCTCTCCATAAAAAAATACTTCCTCACATTACCTCTGAGTTGTCCCCGCTCTGTCTTCAAATTGTGCCCCCTTGTTCTTGCACTTCTCTTTTTTTGAAGGATGCTACCCTCTTGGACTTGCTGCCATCCATTTGACCATTCTTCCAACCTTGCCAGGTTCCTTCTCATCCTTTTCACCCCACCTTGTGTATCAACCCTGTTGCAGATCTTTGTATTGTCTGCAAAGAGACATTATTTTCCTTCCAGTCACTCTGCAATGTCACTTATAAAGACAATAAAAAGGAACGGACCCAGTACTGAACCTTGTGGTACCCCACTATTAACCCCCCTTTCTTCACTGTGGACTCTGTTAACTAGTACCCTCTGCATCCTGCTGTCCATCCAATGTTTTACCCAGGCTACCACCCTGGGACCCACTCCCAGGCCGGTTAATTTGTTTATTAATCTTTTGTGTGGAACTGTGTCAAATGCCTTGCTAAAGTCTAGGTAGGCCATGTCCACAGCCCCTTCCTGGTCTACTACTTTGGCCACCCTGTCAAAGAAATCTATTAGATTCATCTGACATGACCTTCCCACTGTGAATCCATGCTGCTTTGGGTCCTATGCCCCACTGGCCTCTAGATACTCAACAATTATTTTCTTCAGAAGTGATTCCATCATTTTCCCTACCACTGAGGTCAAACTGACAGGTCTGTAGTTCCCTGCCTCTGTCTTGCTCCCACTTTTGTGAAGGGGAATCACATCCACCCTCCTTCAGTCCTTACCACACCATCCTCCCATGATTTGTTAAAAAGGGTAGTCAGTGGTGTTACTAGTTTTCCCTTTAGTTCTTTTAGAATTCTGGGGTGAATCCCATCAGGCCCCATTGCTTTGTCCACCTTTAGTTTTAGGAGTTCTTTCAGAACCCTTTCTTCAGTGAAAGGACTGATATCGACCCCCCTATCCAGAGTGCTTCTATTGACTGGATTAGGTACCTCCCCCTCTTCTTCTTTTGTGAATACATTCATTCAGTATCCCTGCTTTTTCATTGTCCCTCTCTGCCCACCCACTCTCCTCTTTATTTAGCCTTGGTATCCCTCCCTTCATCTTTCTTCGCTCCCTAATGTACCTATAAAAGGTTTTATCCCCGTTCTTAACTGAGTTGGCTATCTTTTCCTCGGTTTGGGCCTTTGCTATTCTGACTGTCTTCTCTGCTTCCTTCTGCTTTAACTGGTACAGTTCTCTGTCCTGCTCCTTCAGTGTTTCCTTATACTTCCTGAATGCTATCTTTTTCTCCCTAACTTTCCCCACCACCTCTTTTGAGAACCATAGTGTTTTTCTTTCATTTTGATTTATTTGCTTCACACAAAGGCCTGTTGCCTCTGTGATGGCAGTTTTGATGTTTCCCCATCATTTCCCCTCCTTCTTGCCTGTTTGCTAGTGCATTTCTGAGGCACTCTCCCATTTTGACAAAATCAGCCCTCCTGAAGTCCAGTACCTTCACTTTTTTATGGCTTGACGCTACAGCTGTGTTTATCGTGAACCACACTGTTTGGTAGGCACTTATTCCCAGATGGCTACCCACTTCTAGATCTGAGATCCTCTCTCCATCCCCATTTGAGAGTACCAAGTCTAAGACTGCTTCCTCCCAACACCAGCTGTCTGAGGCATGCCCCCTGTAGGGCATCTAGAATGGCCCTGCTCTTGGATGTGGCTGCTGCAAAGGTGCTCCAGTTAACATCTGGCATATTCAGGTCCCCAATCAACAATATCACCCCTTTTTCTGTCATCCAAAGGATGCCTTCTATCATTTCCTTGTCCATTGTCTTCCCCTGAGACAGGGGTCTGTATACAACCCCTGTGCGGATTGTGGTGCCATTTCTTGTCTCCTGGGTGACCCTCAGTGACTCCTCTCCTCCCTGCTTACCCTTTAGTTCCATTGCTTTGATCCTGTCCCTTACATAGAGAGCTACTCCTCCTCCTCCTCCTCTTCTACCCTCCCTGTCCCTCCTGTAGATTGTGTACCCTGGTATGTTGACATCCCAGTCCTAGATCTCTGTATACCATGTTTCTGTGACTGCCACAATATCCAGACATCCCTCTTCCATCAAGATCACCAGTTCAGGGAGCTTGTTATCTAGACTACGGGCATTGGTACTCATTACCCTCCATTTTGTGATGGCCTTACCCCTTTTTACCCGATCCCTGTCCTTACTGCCTTTGTCTTTTTCTCCATTTACCCCTTCCCTTCTCCCTATCAGCTTCTCTATCTTGGTGTTTACCTCACTAACTACCCTGATTTTTTGGGGGGGGGCTAGGATTTCCCTCCTCCTTTCAGTGCCTCCCCTCCTTGGCTAGTTTAAATGCTTACCAATGAAGCATTTAAACCTATCACCTTGGATCCTGGTTCCCCTCCCGGACAGATGCAGACCATTGCACCAGTATAGGCCTGCATCCCTCCAGGTTGACCCCCAGTCCCCAATGAAGCCAAAACCCTGAGCTCTGCACTAGTTTTTCAAGCACTGATTGAATCCTATGGTGTGGAGCACCCTAGCCTCATCCATGCCATAGACAGGCAGCACCTCCGAGAAGGTTAGCATGTGTGTTACTTGTCTAAGGCCCCTCCCCTACTCCACAATGTCCTCCTACACCGCTCTGATCCCTTTCCCAGCCAGGTCATTTGTCCCTAGGTGGACAATGACATCCAACTCCCTCACCCATGTAGCTGCTCCCACAGTCCTGAGGATTCATTCCCTGTCCCTCCAAGCCATGGTGCCAGGCAGGCACCTTACCTCCCTCTCCACTCCCTCCCCCAGATCCACCCTTCTAACAATGGAGTCCTCTAACATGAGTTGTTTCCTTCCCCTGTGGGGTCCCATGCCACCCTCCTGTGTGTCTCCTTTGCGGAGGTTCCCAGCATCCTCCTTTGTCTCCACTGTGGGTGCTTCCATAGAGGAACCAGACTCTGCCAGAATGGCATATGGATTGTGGAGAGGTACAACTGGAGGGATGCGCCTTGGTTCCATCACCCTCACCCTCCCTGAGCCCAGTTTGGTCCAACTGCTCCTCTTTCTTAGGAACCTCTGAGGCAGCGGCAGTGGCCTTGGTGGTCCCTGGGTGGGAAAGGAGGTCCCTCAAATCCTGGCCAACTCAGCCTGGAGATGAGCAACCTCCTCCCTCAGCCCAGAGAGGTGCCTGCAGTTGAGACAACACCGCATCCTCCAGAACGTCTCCCGGAAGACTGCTGCTCCACAGCCACTGCACAACTCTCATCATGTCTTATTTGTGGCCACTTAACTGTTGTTTTGTATACTTACTCTTTCCTCTCTCTGTTTATTGATTCTTTTTATATATATATTTTTTTCTCCCTACTTTCCTACTGCCTCAGTGCACTTAAAGCTCCTGATCCTCCTGTTCTGGGACAGGAAGTTCCTATATTCCTCAGTAGTCTCATTCTTACTTGCTCAGAGTCAGACCTCCAGCAGTTAGGGGGGATGGACAGCTACTCTTTTCCTTCTAGGATGGTGAGTCTTTTGTGCCTCTGTGATCACTCCCTACTTGCTCCCAAACAGGAAGTTCATGTTGTCAATCAAATTCTGTGCTTATAAAAGTAGAAACAGCTAAGGGTGGGGGGGGGAGGAATGGACGGCAATATAGTCCCAGTAAAGTTCTAACAGCAGCTCCTTCCTCTTGTTGTTCTCTGCCAAAAGCTATCTAGGTCAGTTTTTAAATGCAAACACCTGGCTTCCTTCTGCTTAAGCCACTCCCCCTAATTCACAGTTTCTTTCTTCACCTAGCTAACTCCACAGATAACAATTCCTTCACCCAACTCAGACAAACACTCTGACTCTTTTTTTTTTGTATTTTTATTTGTTTTTACCATATATTGAAGTTCCCAATAGTAGAGTTCTAGTTCTTTAGTCCAGTAGAGTAGTAAAGTTCTAATAGCAGCTCCTTCCTCTTGTTGTTCTATGCCAAAAACTATCTAGGTCAGTTTTTAAATGCAAACACCTGGCTTTCTTCTGCTTAAGCCATTCCCTCTAATTCACAGTTTCTTTCTTCACCAAGCTAACTGCACAGATAACAATTCCTTCACCCAACTCAGACAAACACTCTGACTCTTTTTTTGTATTTGCATTTGTTTTTACCATATATTGAAGTTCCCAGTAGTAGAGTTCTAGTTCTTTAGTCCAGTAGAGTAGTAAAGTTCTAACAGCAGCTCCTTCCTCTTGTAGGCAGATCAGCTCTGGAAGCAGCATATATGGATTTACAGCAGGAATTCAGTAAGCTGCAACTACACCTACTGAAACAGAAACTTCTTTTGAAAGCAAATAAAAAAAATAAAGGCAGTGCTCTTTTCACATTTATTGTAAGCTACTATCCCAGTTTCACATGGTTCACTACCCCAGATAATTACACTACTAGGTGAAACCCTGGATTATGTAAATAAGTTCAAATACCTGGAGGTGTGGATTGATCACAAATTGTCATTTCAGGATCATATCGAGGACTTGATAAAAAAAACTTAAACAGAGACTTGGCCTCTTTTATAGGATTAAACATCTCCTTATCCAGGATGCAAAGAAGAGATTCGTACAAACTACCTTCCTTTCCTTATTGGACTACGCCGACTTTATATATTGCTAAGGCCCTGCCTCCATGTTAGCCAAACATGATACGTTATATCATAAAACCATCAGATTCATCATGGGAGTCCCATATTCTACCCATCACTGCTCCCTACATGCTGCTGTAGGATGGCACTAACTTAACTACAGAAAACAAAGAAATGCTGCCTTCTGGACTTACAGAGCAATCATTCATAAATTGCCACAATATATATCGGACTGCCTTTCCACAATAGTGGTAGGCAACTATGCACTGTGAAGTGCTGCCTTTATCTTATTAAATATACCAAAGGTCAAATCTCACTTTGGAAGATCAGCCATAGGCTATGTGCTGCCACAGCTTTGGAATAATCTGCAAAAAACCTTAAAATTGGCCCATCCCATCAGTCTGACTGTATTTAAAATGTTATATGCGCATCATGTCAAGGAATCCTGCAACTGCTTCACCTAAATTGTTATCCCTTATGACCTTTTATTCAGTGACTCTTGAATAGTGCATACTGGCACCTCTATGCTCCCTTATCCTACTCCTTATCCTGTTAACTTAATTACATGATTGGAGGTTCTGCCAGGTTACCCACTAACTGTTCTCCGTACTAGTCAGCTTTTGTACCTTGCAACAGAGGCCCTTTCATGAGGTCCCTATATAACCTATTTCACTATTGTTGCCATGAGTTCTTATTCCGCAGAGGCTTCACACTCTGGTATTTCCCTGTTATTTCACATCTTCTGTAATTTCCCTCTGTATCTCTTCTTACTGTATCTCCAAGTTTGAATAGTTTATTCCCCCTCCTTAAAATTATGTCTTGTAGGTACTTCATGTCATATAATCAGTTTGATCAATGCACTTTTGTACATACTAAATATAGGCAGTTGCCTGCTGTGCAGGTTCTTTTTCTTTTCTTTTTCCTTTTTCTTTTTTTCTTTCTCTTTTCCCTTTGATGTCTCTTGCCAACCACTTCTTGTATATTGTTTTATTTGCTACTCTATCTGTTCAGTAGTATATTTCAAATGTGTATATTCTTTTTAAATATTGGGTTCTTGTATGTCGCCCAGGTCCATCTTGAAAATGAATACTCCTCAATGGTATTTGCCTGGATAAATAAAGATTTGATTGACCGATTGATTGCTTCCTTTTTCAGTTTATATCCTTTCCTTTTGCTACCCCTTGGGCTCCCTTGCCCTACCCTCCTCTTTTCCTCTGTTTCTAGTTTCCCTCTATGGTGAGCAGAACTGAGGTGGTGGAGGGGTCAACTAGTCAACTGGTCAATTACTGGCCAGACCACAAGCACCACGCATCAAGGTCTTGATGGCGCTGGCATGTCCTCCTAGGAAAAAAGCTATACGCTCCCACGGGGTCCAAGTGCCTCCAGCTTAGACTCACCAGTGAAAAATGTTGAAGATATCCCGTAAGATCAAGAATTATGGTAGGTATATAATTTTTATTTCCCTTACCTTAATGATTGGTTATTAAAGCTCTGCCACCATCAGAAATCAGTTACACCCTGTTTTGGACCCACTAATTCTTTGAGCAGTTGTGTATACTGTTAACCACTGTTTCTGTCAGGATGGAGTTGAAGAGTGGTGTGTTGACCAAGTTTTGGAACTGGTGGTGCTACAACTGAGGCAGAGGCAACAAAATGCCATTTGAAGTTACAGCTTTGTTTTAATGAAGCATTTCTGTGTTGAGATCCAGTACAGTAGGAAACTATTGACAGAGTTTTGTTTCTGTGTAAGACAGGGATGTTCATCCACCAAGTCTTCCATCAAGCAGAGCGCTGTACTGTGTGCACAATACAATTGCTGAAATCTGAGCCAGAATTCAGGAACATCAGGGGACTGTCACAGAGAAGGCGCTGTTATGGCTTTCTCTAAATTTTGTTTTTGCAGGGAGAACATAGTTATGCAGCACTTTGTTTTTTTCCACCAAATAGACTGTTGTCAATGAAACACATGACTGTCAGTTACGATCTGCATGGTCCAGTGAAGCCACTCATCTCGGGGGGGAAAACACTAGGGATGAAATGTTTGTGTCATGATTTCAGCCTCTGTGATGTGGTCACCTGTGTGCCTGGACTTCACACAGTGATGTTATTGTGTAATAACATCTCTGTTCCAGGCACCCACTGACCAATCAGAGTGCAGGAAGTGTTCTTGCCATTGTATAATATAGTGTAGCACATAGAAACATAGAAGTTGTTGGCAGATGTCTGCCCTTGGCTTCCTACCCCTCTACTTAGCTGCCCGCTTGTGTATCCCACAATGTCTGTCCCATGCCCATTTGAATTCCCCCACTGTCTTGGCTCCCACCACCCCCTCCAGCAGGTTATTCTATGGTTCCACAACATGTTCTGTGAAGAACAATTTCCTCGTATTGCTTCTGAACTTTCCTCCCTCAAGTCAAAGGTTGTGCCCGCTGGTCCTGCTGTAGTCCTTTACTTGAAAGAGGTTCTGCACATGCACCCTATTGTTGCCTTTAAAGTATTTGAATGTTTCTATCATGTCCCCACAATACCTGCATTGTTCTAGGGAGTATAATTTGAGGTCATCCAGTCTTGCCTCGTACAGTTTCTGATGCAAGCCCTGCACCATCTTTGTTGCTCTTCTCTGTACCATCTCCAGCCTATCTATGTCCTTCCTGAGGTGGGGCCTCCAGAATTGGACACAGTACTCCAGGTGAGGCCTGACTAGGGACCAATATAGGGGCATAATTACTTTATGCCTTCTGCTCATGATGCCCCTCCCCATGCATCTCAGGATATCACTAGCCTTTAGTGCTGCCTTTTCACATTGTCTACTGACCTTGAGGTCATCTGATATGATCACCCCTAGGTCTCGCTCCTGCCTGGTAGCCACCAGCTGCTCCCCTCCCATTGAATACAGTTTCCCTGAGTTACATTTTCCCAGATGCATGACCTTGCATTTTTTGGCATTGAATTTCAATTGCCAGGTCTTGGACCACTCCTCCAGAGATCAGCTTCCATGCTTTGCTGTCTCTCTGTTGTGGCTACCCTGTTGCTGAGTCTCAAAAGCATAGAAGGTTTACAAAATTCTGTAACATAGAGAATACTGGATGGACAACCATGTTGCACCAGTGTGTTCTACCACAGAGGGGTTCTTATTTCCTGTAACATCAAGAGTGAAGCTCGAGAGGTCCTTGGGAATCAGAGCCATGAGGTGACAAACACATTGGTTGGGCATAGGGTTGCCCATTCAGTATTTTATAAAGTGCATGGTGCCCTTTAAATAATTGTATTTACTTTTAGAAATTGTTATACTTTTCTGATGTAGATGTAGCCCTGGTGTTGTGTCTTAGAGGGCTACTACCCTACCTGGGTGGCTGCTAACCAGGTTGAAGGGCATGGGTTTCCATTTAGCTGTTACAGGGATTCTTTCCCAAGATAGTAAATGAAAAAGAGTGATGACTCCACCCAGAGTACATTTAAAGTGGGTCTGATCTTTATTTTTTTTTTTTTCTATATAGATTTTGTATAATGTTACCCCATTTTTTCCCATCCCTGTGCCTCGGGAAGGAGTGTGCATGTGGAGGCATGTACACACCATGCCCGGAAGTGCCCCCTCTCTACCTGCCACCCCCTCTTGCCTACACTGTCCTTCAGACCTTTACCCAATAGAAGTGGAACTATGGGGAAGTGACAACTTCCCCAAGAGAGGAGAGCTGTCTTTCAGTTGCTCAATCCTGCCCCCCCCCCGTGCCGGCTCTCCGATGACCCAAGGTCATTTCCGAATCCGGGTCACAAGCATGATGCGAGGTGAGGTGTCCAGAACCTCAGCCATCTGTGCCACTGGGCCATTTGTGGGTCTGATCTTTAACAGTACAACTCCCAGGGATGCTGAACCAACCCACCTCCCTACACAGTCACCCCAACACATGGATACTATAAACCAAAACCCCCAATTTTAACACTTTAATTTAAAGACTTATACTAATAATATACTCACTAAAAACATACTTATGAGTCAGAATTTTCCAGAAGCAGTAAACCATCATTTATTTACAAGGGGAGGGTTAGGAATGGGTGAGTGGAGCAGAGGTCCAGTTACAATTTCTATTTTGCAATTGGCAATTAAAGATTAGCATTTTTTCAGAATAATCATTTCCCCTTTAAATCCCAAATTCAATAATTGCAGGCACCAACCATCTGACTAGCTAACCACTGCAGATCTTTTTGTTAACCCTTAAACAAATCCCAGCTGGTACCATACCTCGGTTCAGATCAAATCCCCACCACTCTGTCCTTGGGTACCCAGTACTGTTTTATTGCAGGCCTGTGATGCAGCTAGTTGGCCAGCATTGGCGCACTTACTCAAATCAAAATGAACTTTTCTGTACACTTATTAGCAGCATTATGATTTCACTACGCCAAATAGCACAACTTGAAACAACTATACAGTATATGCCCCCCAGGTGCAGGACAATTCCTGCAGTTACTCATAGTTCTGCAGACAGTCTTGGTGGAACTAGGACTGTAGACCTGGGAAGTTAAGTAAGTAAGTAAACAAGTTGATCATGTAGCCCATAGGCTGTTACAATTTAAAAACAGCAAAATACAAATATAAATTATGGGATACAGAGGAAAAAAAGGCACAGTGACAGTCAAACATGATATGGCACAGAGAATAAAATTAAATAGTGCACCATAAACCGAACTGTCACCAAAAATTCATACAGTTACAGACATTCTTTTTTCACTTTTCCAATTGCATTAAAATATTTTGCTAATCTCTCTATAGTTAGAACATCAGCAGTATGCAAAATTATGGTTGTTAGTCATTTTATCTACTTGATACTTAGTACTATTAAAATTACAAAGCAATACAATCTTTCTTTTGTATAATACGTACAGTACCACATCACATGAATTAAATCCTCCCTACCACCAGCAGAGCAGTCACAAGTATCTGAGATATTTGTTTCTTTATTATATCTTTGTAAGAGAACATTGCTTGGGAATTGCTCAAATTTATATTTTAAAAATGCGGTCCTAAAGGTTAATATCAACCAGAATGTCTAGATATGGTTTGTAACCAAAGAAAAAATTATTTTTACTGAACCATCTAGAGTAATGGGATTCAGAAACACACCTTAAATCCTCACAGTTTCAATAATTTGTTACTCTTTTGGTAATATATTTCTTGTATTTGAGGCTTAAGGTAATTCCTTTGTCAACCATTTTCTTCAAATTTAATAAAGTATACTTATCATAAAGCAATATAAGAACGGGTTACCAATAATCTCCTTTATATCCCAGATTAAACCAAAACTCCTTTTCAGAAAAGCATTGCTTTATCACCATGTATTCAAATGTTCTGTAGATCTTAAGCCAGTAATTCAACTTTCTAATATCAATTTTTGCCCTTAAGTTAGTAAGGCCTAGTTCAGATCGTAAATATGCGGAAGGGCTGGAATGCCCAAGTCTTAGAGTGCTCCTTAGACTTTTATACAAAGGGGACATTAAGCTAATATGTTTATTATCTTTCAGGTCCCAAATCTCAGCACCATATAATAGTTGAACTTCAAATTTTGCCTGTATAACTTGAAGAAAAGGTTTGACTGTACACCCACCATACTTATAATGAAATCAAGCCAATGCTGCAATAGTTTTCTTATGCTTCTCTAGCAGAGCCTTATACAAGGAGTTCCAGCTACCACTAGTACACTAAAATGGTGAAAGGCTTAAGGGATGTCCCATATGAGATTAGATTAACCACACTAAACCTGATGCCTCTATCTACCAGGTGATTGATAGGTGATCTTCTCATGTATGATGTTATAAATGACCTGTATTTAATAACAAACCTGGGTTTCAGTTTTAAAGAGAATACTTAGAACTTCAGAGGTCATCCACTACAGCTCCAATTGAAGAGATTTTAACTATGTCCCTCATAAATTCTTTTTCACATTACGTATTATTAAACCATGGAATACACTTCCAATCAAAGTGATAGTCAGTAGTTCTAAATCTATCTTTAAATCACGACTCGATAGGTTCATTCTTTCTGGCTCACTTCTTAATTATTATTAGTATATAGGATCAATTATGGACCCATAGGTTCTCTTGCTCCTAACAAATCCTAGTATGAATCCTAGTATGAATCCTAGTATGAACTCTATTCCCAGGTAGGTATAATGTGACACTACCTCCACTTTTTGCCCTTCCACTTTCCAGGTGCCAGATAAGTTGTTGTCCCCAAAAATAACTACTTTTTTTTTTTAAGTTAATTTTCAGCTTTAATACTGGAGACTGTTGTTGGATATAATTTAACTTGGCTTGCAGGCCTTGCTTAGTTAAAGAAAATAAAACAATGTCATCTGTATAGGCGAGTAGTGGACAAGTGGAAGCTAAGATCTAAGGAGAATCAGAAGATAGATGCTCAGCATTATTTAACATTTTGTCAACGTACAAGGAGAAAAGGAATGGGGCCAGGACACATCCTTGGCACACACCTTTATTTATATTAAAAGGGAAAGATAATTTACCCCCTTTTCCCATACTAACTTTTGCCCAAGTGTTATGATAAAGTCTAGCTAATAAATGTACAAATTATCCTCTATACCTCTCTCATGCAAGAGATCCCATAGTGTGCTCCAAGAAATTGAATCAAAAGCAGAAGTATAATCAATAAAACTGTAGAGCTTCTGCTTACAAAGAAAGAGGTAGTTCTCTATTAAATGTTACAAAGTAAAAATATTGTCAGTAGTAGAGAAGTTTAGCCTAAATCCAGCTTGAAATTTTTATATTCCGCCTGTTTTGCCTACTTGGACTTTTAATTTCTGGGAAGCTGGCACAGCGGAACCCTGGATCTTATGAAGCTTGAAGAGTGAAACTGCCGCTCTGCAGATGGGACCCTCCGACTTGCTTGAAGGTCTAGCAGCTTGTCCTCTTTAACCCACCAAGCAGACCAGTTGCAGAGCACAAACACAAGGTATTCCAGGTCACAAGTGAACCCAGACCCAGGAGTGACCCCACGGTCCAGCTTCCTCAAATGGGTCCAGAGTGCCCTAGCACCCAGGCATGCACCTGTGGCTCCCTGTGACACGGTCATCCCCACTTGATAGGGGTTAGCATTTTCCCTACCTGGCTCCAGATTGAGGATGAGCAGTTCTTCATTCTCTTTCAGCTTCACAGCAAAGCATAGCAAAGTTGTACATTTTTGGTTTTGAGTTTTTTTTTAGTCACATCTGGCTGTCGAAGACATCTTCAGCCACACTACCAAACTGGCAGTCATGGCCCTTTCAAATCAGATCACAGTCCCTGGACTCTCACTGAGCACACGGTCTCAGAGAGATTTGGACAAATTCAAAATTGGGCTCCTCTGAGGACCCTGACCTGGGCAATGACTGAACACATTCTTTCTGCGACCAGTCCCTTAACTCAGACATTCACTTTTTCCTCACTGTGCAGGTGCTCTTGACCCAAAAGAGGCTCTCTGTCCTCCTTTTGCAGATGACCTGGTTCTACTAGTCAAGCCTCTGCATGTCAGGGAGACTCCCATACCAAGTTTCTATACACCAGATCCATTTTCCAAACACCAGACCCATCCATTTTCCTTTTCCTTAGACCAATGTCCTTCCCCTTTTCTATGATGCTAAGTCCAACAAGGGTACAAACAGAACATTTTTTCCTTCCTTCAACCTTTTATCCTTGCTTCTCACCATTCAGGGGTAGAGTTTCTCACTGCCCTTTCAAACTGCAGCTTTCTTTTTCTCTCAGTAGAACTGTGACACCAGACTCCTGGAGCCGTTGAGCAGACCTTTCCACCAATAAAGTGTAGACTCTCACTGCCCCATCACATACTTGCAGCTCCCTTCCAACTAAAACTGCAAAACTTGATTCCTTTATCCAATTCCTTCACAAATGGGGGAAGGAAAACAAAGCCCCTGGGAGACAGGCAGCTGGCAACCCACAGGCAGGCCCTTTTCCCAGCTTTGCAGCCTCATTTTCTGCATAGCGGCTGGAGACTCTGCTCCCTCTGGAGGGGCTCCCACTGAATTGAAACTAGAACTCACAGTCCTTGGGTTTTGGGAGCTCTCTGGCAGCTCCCCATTTGTTGAAATCACTGTCCCATACAAAAATGAATATGTATGAATCTCCTTCGCCTGATTGGCAGTATGAAAGAGCACCAAGTATTTCCCCATCTTTTCCCCCCATAAGTCCTCTGAAAGGTACCATAGTCCTTGACAGCAATCCTGGCCCTCTGATTGGCTGAAGCTGGGAACAAAAACTGCAAACATAGCTGCTGAATAACAATTTCAATTGCAGTTCACTAATGCCCCCACTTTCATGCCCTGGTGCAGCCTGCAGAAACACTTCTGTTTTCATTTGCCCCCAAAGTCTGTTAGTTGTCCCTGTGCTCTTCAAAGTGACTGCACAATTTAACATTTTTATTCAGTCCTCTTCCTGTCACTGCTGCTATTTTAACCTGTCCACAGGCAACACATACATAATCCCATTGCAGTTCATACATTATCCCCCTTACATGTCCTGTTGCAGCCATTATAGATCTTTTTATTCCATTATTGCCCCTCAATTGCATAGCTGCTTTAGTGTCCTATTAAACATTAGCAGGATTTAACATTTTAATTTGGTTCTTTCCCTGTCACTAGCACTGGGGGTGCTTACACCATCCCCAGTATTCAGCTGGGTCCTAGTGGACCATGATCCCAGCATCATAGTGCGCAATGTTAGGGAGTTGTTTGTGTTTTTTCTCACTTTTTTTTCCCAGTGCATGAGCTACATCATGGTACTTAAGCCCCCCCCAGAGGGTGCCAGTGTGAAGGACCAAGGTCCAGGTGAGAAGGTATTTGGAGACGTGGCTGCTGCCTAGCACCCAACAGCACCCTCACCCCACCACCACCACCAGCACAGTCCGCTATCCTATGCAGTGCCAGCTCAATCCAGCTCCTCCCTCCCACCTTGCTGAACCCCGACATCATGGGTTCATTCCCAAATCTGGGTCGCCGGCACAGCTCAAGGTGTGGCATCCAGCACCTCAACCCTCAGCACCACCGGGCAGGCCTATTTCATACATTTTTACTAAACAAATATATGAAGTGTATGATATGGATCTGCAGCCTAGAAACTACAAAATACTTTGAAGTCAATTTCTCTCCTGTGTGTGCTATGGCATGAAAGCAACAGTATGCCAACTTGACAGTGACCATTTCTGCTACACACTTGATTCCATTTCGTGATGTTCACTGCACTACAAACTTAGTGTATTGCACGTTTTCAAATGATAAAACAACACTTGTTTTGTATTTTATTCGTCAAACTACTTAAATAACTGATATATTTTAATACTTTATTAAAAAACATACTTCACATTTGTAAAAAAAAATGAAAATAAATTCACAGAGCAAAATCAGCACTAACTGCCAGTTCTACCTAATAGAATGCAGGTACCTACATTTACAAGTTAGCAAATACCTGAGAGCTAACTGAGTGGGTTTTCTGTAAGGAAACAGAGTCTTTACTAATTACAGCATTAATGATCTTGGGTGATTTCTGTGATTTTTAAGGTTGTGTGTAGAAAAGGAAACACTCCTGCTAGCTAGACATGACACACACATAGAAAACAAAAACACTGAATTAGAGCTATGTAGTAGCTGTTTTCTTACAGAAACCCCAGTTAGCTAGTTCTCATGTGTTTGCTAAACTGTAACTGTAGCCATTTGTGCTCACTAGGTAAGAAAAGTTACACAGCTCTGCTGTTGTGAACTGATTTTAAACAGTGCATATGCCGAATCTATGGACTCAGCTACATCACTGTCTCATGAGACAGGTTGCATTGTAGGAACAAGAAAGGCAATAAACTGCCTGAGATGGAGATTCCCTGGGGTTGTAAAACTGCTATAAAGCTATCAGGTTAATTTAGGAAAAACTCCTGATAGTCAACCAAGGGAAGGACACACTAGGACTTTACATACAAATCAAAACACTCTGCACAACATATGTTTTTGCAAATTCTGGGTGGACTACCCCTTTAAGTGTATTTTAAGGTGTTATTACAACACTTTCTACATTTATAATAATTGTTTTGTATGTGTATTGAAACTAGTGAGTTATTGCTTTTACATGTTAGTAAAAATAATCCATCTTTAGGATTGCTTTAACCTCTAGGCTATACTGGCAGCTGATCATTAAAAAATACACATCTCAAGGCTGGCTCTTTGGTGCCAACAGGTATTGGGGCCCCATATTAGGATTTCTAAACCCTGTCTGTGTTCATGTCAGTGCAGATTTCTGGGGCTGCTACAGCACCGACTTCTGTCTTATTCCATTCCTTCTCTTACAGCCTTTTCTCTCACAATTTTGGGTGTGAGCTCAGGTCTACAAGATGCAGATATAGCTACACAGCTACTGGCTTGCATCATGGGGCCAGCCTTGAAATGTGTAGCTTTTGATTATCAGATGGATTATTTTTACTAACAGTTTGAAATGTAAAGGTGATAACTCACTAGTTTCAATGCACATACAGTACAAAACAATTATTATAAATGTACAAAGTGTTGTAATAACACCTTAAAACACACTTAATAAAACAGATGATTTCCCATTTAGCCTACAATAAATGGAGGGCCAAGTTCCTTGGTGACATCATTTCCTGTCAGGAGCCTGAAACATATGGCTACCCCCAGCTCTTAAATATAGGCTGATTTACATATGAATAACTCTGGACTGCAAAGACTCACAGATAAACACAATGGCTCACTCAAATTAGCGTTTTATGGGCTTTCAGACATTAAGAAACCTTGTTGATGACAGTTCACCTTTAATGTTCCAAGATCAAGAGATATATCATGCTATTCCCCCAGCCTTACCGGAGGCCTGTGTTAACTCTGCCAGACACTATTCCACACCTCCCTGGGGTTTCTGTAGCCCTCAGAGATCGTATGGATAGACTCCTCCCTGATGACCCAATGAACCTAAGATATTGCATCAGGGTCTGGCCCTGTAGTATTCCTGAATGGTCACATGCAGAGCGGTGCATCTGATGCCGCATCCACATGGAATATCCCAAGTGCAGTATCCCTACATCTTGGAGTGCCTTTGGGATGTGATAGAAGAAAAATGGGAGGCATAGGCAGGCCTGTTCCTCTTCAAACATTTTGTGTTGGTCCAGGGTGTCTCAGGCCAGAGGATGAAATACTATGTAGTATCCACTGACTCCTTTGGGAATGAAACAACAAAACCTGACCACCAGTAATACTATCCCCACGGTGGTGGACCTGCTCTGTAAAAGGTAACCTCTCCAGATGCTGATTTGTATGTCAGGACTGTTGTTGCCCTTGGGACTCTGTACTGGTGAGCTGTTCCATTTACTATCTGTTTTTTGTTACACTTCTAGTTGCTGTTTGTTTCTTTGAAAAAAGAAAAACAAGTTAACTTGCAAGAGAAGAATAAGAGGAAGAGAGTGACTGTACCAGGTTTTTAGCTGGTCTGAGTTTGGGACTGTTGTTGTTTTATGGACATCCTTTGGGACTTTAATGCCCCTGTACTTGGCAGTGGGACTTTGCTCCTATAGACTGTATTGCCACTGTAAATGTGTAGTGGGTACAGGGTACAGGAGGGGGGGTGTAGTAGAGCGTGAGTGAGTTGGTTGTGTTGCCTGTCTGTATTGGGTGTATGCTGGTATGTGTGAGTGAGTGTGTGGAGGTGACTGGGTGAGTGCCTGGTGTAGTAGCAACTGGAAAAAAAATCCATTGAAATGTAGTGTTTTATTGGATTCGTCCTGACATGTATGTTGTTTTATATATTTTATCAATTGTTTAAGGGGAACATGTAATGAGTAAGGTGTTTGGGAGACTGAGCTTCATTTGGGCAGTGGAAACTGGTATTTTGGGATATTTCCAGGGTCCCCTTATATTTTTCTGGCATCTCCCTTATGGGGGAGGTGAGCTGGTGGGAGAGTGCGCATATCCTGCTGGCCCTCCTTCATGGGGTGGACGGGTGCCCCATTCCCCAGGAGGGGAATGGTTTTAAGTGGGGGAGAGTGTAAGCCCCCCCTTTTGGGAGGGCTTACTATAGTGACCATCTCCTCCCTTTTTGCCTTTTATGGCTGCCAGGTGAAATATCTGCCCTTGGGTGGAGTTTGGGGTTTGGCCTGGCAGGTATATTAGGGAAGGATTTAAGTGGGAGAGAGAGAGGCCATCCCGGAGATTTAAGTTATCATAGAAACATAGACTTTGATGGCAGACAAAGACCACTTGGCCCACCTAGTGTACCCATTTCCCTACCTATTGGATAAGCTGCAGATTCTAGTTAATCAACAGCCTACTTCCTCCTACCCCCCACTATAATTGCCTTATGTCTTCCCCATGCATTCTTGAATTCCCCCCACTGTTTTTGACCCCATGACCTCCTCAGGAAGGCAGTTCCTGCATCCACCACTCTCTCTCTGTGAAAAAATACTTCCTCACGTTGCCCCTGAGCTGTCCCCCCATCTTCAAATTGTGCCCCCTTGTTCTTGCACATCTCTTTTTCTGAAAGATGGTCCCCTCTTGGATTTTGTTTATTCTCTTGATGTACTTGAAGGTTTCTATCATGTCCCCCATCTCCTTCCTTTCCTCAAGGGTATACATATTAAGCTCTTTTAGTCTCTCTTCATATGGCTTCTGTTGCATACTCTGCACCATTTTAGTTGCACTCCTCTGGACTGCCTCCATCCTGTCTATGTCCTTGTGGAGATGGGGTCTCCAGAACTGCATGCAGTACTCCAGATGGGGTCTCACCAACTGTCTGTATAGAGGGATAACAACTTCCTGTTTTCTACTGGTGATGCCTCTCCCCTATGCATCCCAGTATTCCCCAGCCCTCCTTATTGCCTTCTCACATTGCTTGCCTACCTTAAGGTCATCTGATATGACTACTGCCCAGGTCCTTTCCATTTTTGTTGTTGTTGGCACCCCCCCTCCATTGTGTACTCTTCTCTTGGGTTTTTGTTTCCCAGGTGCATTACTTTGCACTACTTTGCATTGAATCTGAGCTGCCATACTTTTGACCATTCCTCCAACCATGCCAATTCCCTTCTCATTCTTTCCACTCCCCCTTGTGTATCAACCCTGTTGCAGATCTTTGTATTGCATGCAAAGAGACATACTTTTCCTTCCAACCCCTCTGCAATGTCTCCTATAAAGACATTAAAAGAGGACTAGTCCCAGTACAGAACCCTGCAGTACTCCACTAGTAACCACCCTTTCTTCAGAGTGTACCCTCTGCGTCCTGTTGTCCAGCCAATTTATTACCCAGGCTACCACCCTGGGACCCACTCCCAGGCTGGTCAACTTGTTCATTAGTCTCTTGTGTGGGACTGTGTCAAATGCCTTGTTAAAATCTTGGTAGGCCATATCCACAGCCCCTCCCTGGTCTACTACTTTGGTCACCCTGTCAAAGAAATCTATTAGAGTCATCTGACATGACCTTCCCACTGTGAATCCATGCTGCCTTGAGTCCTGTGCCCTGCTGGCCTCTAGGTACTCAACAACTCTTTCTTTAAGAAGTGATTCCATCATTTTCCCTACCACTGAGGTCAAACTAACAGGTCTGTAGCCTGCCTCTGCCTTGCTCCCACTTTTGTGAAGGGGAATCACATTCACCCTCCTCCAGTCCTCAGATACCACACCATCTTCCCATGATCTGTTAAAAAGTGTAGTCAGTGGTGTCACTAGATCTCCCCTTAGTTCTTTTAGAATTCTGGGGTGAATCCTATCAGGTCCCATTGCTTTGTCCACCTTCAGTTTCAGGAGTTTTAGGGTGCCTTCAGGACCCTTTCTTCTGTGAATGGACTGATATTGACCCCCCGCCCTGCCCATAGTGCTTCTATTGTTTGGTTTAGTACCTCCCCTCTTACGTCTTTGTGAATACTGAGCAAAAGTATTCTTTCAGTATCTCTGCCTTTTCATTGTCACCCTCTGCCCACTTCCCCTCCCCTTTATTAAGCCTCACTATCCCTCCCTTGGTCTCCCTACACTCCCTGATGTACCTATAAAAGGTTTTATCCCTCTTCTTAACTGAGTTGGCTATCTTTTCCTCAGTTTGGGCCTTCGCTATCCCGGGGCTGGAGCGCAGGAAAGTGTTCAGCTCTGGATTTGGGTGGTGGTGGTGGTGGTGGTAGGTTTTGCTGCAGTGGGCCTGGGTCCAATTTTGGGAGCTGTAGCTCATGTAGAAGTGAAGGGGGGGGCCGCCTTGTTCTCCATGGCACCAGGACTGGCCAGGGCCTGGTCCAAGAGTGCAGACTGTGAGATGGTGGGGATGTCGCAGTGCTGGCAGCCTATGGCATGGGACATGGAGGTGGTGGCAGCCCTCCAAACTCATACCCGGTGTGGCACGCCATCTCTTGTACTGACAGCCTGCAGTGAGAGAGAAGAGGTCTGGAGTACCCCTGGAATGGCCCTAATTGAGCTTGCTCCTGAATGCCAGGGGTTTAAGCCAAATGCCCTGTGTGGCAGGTAGAGAGAGAGAGAGAGAGAGATTGGAAAGCAGCCATTTGGTGCCCTCTCCTGTACTTCGAGTGGGTAGGTGTTGTTCGAGCTGCCGGTATGAGGGGATAGGCCGCAGGGTGTGTGTTGTGGGTCCTGCAACCTATGAAGAGTTTCTATTGCCCATTCATGTGAGCCCCTCTGCTCCTCTGGAGCTCAGTTTCCAGACCTTCTCAGCCTCAAGTTTATGTGCTGTGGTTTGTGCCACTGTTTCTGCCTTTACCCGGTATGTGCCCCAGCCTCTGGGAGCTGCATTACATTTTAAAAATAAGTTAATTTGTTTTCTTTATTTGGTGAGTGTCTTACCTCTGCTTGCATGAAATGGCTGCCTATAACAAGTTACCCCCCCTAGCAAGTTCCAGGTTCGAGCCTCCGGTCTCCCCTTCTGTCCTGCAGTGAATGAGTGTCAGGAGCTGACGCCGAACTGAGGAGTTCTCCAGCAGGGAAGTGGTGCTTTTTATCTGACTATGGGAGAAAACAGAGCAAATGTGTTGAGTTTTGGACTGTGTGCTGTTGGATTTGGGGGAGGATTGTGTGGGACGGGGTGGATGGAGGACGCTGAGTGAGGGAGGCTGAGGGAGGGCCTACCGGGGAAACAGCAGCACGTGACTGAGCCCTCCAATAGGGAGGCAGCAGTCAGAGTACAAAAAACACCATTTTGGTAGTTTGGGAACAGTTAGGAGCAGACACCGAATGGAGGAGTTCTCCAGCAAGGACGTGGTGCTTTTTATCTGACATGGGGAGCAAACAGAGCAAATGTGTTGAGTTTTGGACTGTGTGCTGCTGGATTTGGGGAAAGATTGTGTGGGATGGGGTGAAGGGAGGACATTGAGTGAGGGAGGCTGAGGGAGGGCCTATCAGGGAAATGGCGTCACTTGACTGAGCCCTCCAATAGGGAAGAGGCAGTTGTTTTTTATTTCCTAGGGGGCTGAGCGACCCCTTACATGAGTGACCCCAACTTGTCAGTGCCCAGCTGCAGGAGTGTAGCATCTCGAGTGGCATCTGCAGGGCATCAGCAGGGAGGACAGCAGGCCACGGGCCATGCTGGAGGAGGGCAGGCACACAGAGGGGTAAGATGTGCGGTGTGACTACAGCGAGGGAGCAGCCGGACTTAGTAACTGAGGTCAGTAGGACCTAAGGGATACGGTGAGGATGAGGAGTCCAGGGCAGGTTGGCAAGGGGGTGAAAGGGGGTGATGAGTGGAGGGGTAGGGATGACTGGGATCGGGGGGGCACAAAGAGTCTGAAAAGATGGTGAACTGCTATGGCTGTGGAGTGGCAGTATTCCGGGGGACCTTGTGGAAGGTGGGTGGGGGTTCCGGTGTGCAGGCAATTCAGACAGCTCAAGCAGGAAATAGAGAGCTTGAAATGGGAACTGGGGGGAGGAGGCAGGTATGAGTGGGACAGGTGGTGGTGGGGCATTGGGAAAGGTAGAGCTCCACTGCAGGATAGACCAGGCTACCACAGACCAAATGGGTGGGTTTGGGCTGGGAAGCCAGGGGTGCCAAGTCCACAGGTACCAGGGTGCACAGCATAGGGGAGGGGCGGGTGGTAGGGTATGGGAGTAGAGACAGAGTAAGAAGGGAAGAGGTTTAGAGAAAGTGGGGAAGGGAGGAAATTCAGGGGAAGGCTTAGGCAGGGGGTTGGAGACGACAAACAGACCATTCTGAAGGACAGGCCGATAACCTTTCTCGATAGTAATGGTTTACAGGATGACAGACAGCATGGGTTTGTCTCAGGAAGATCCTGCCAGACTAACCTAATCGACTTCTATGACTGGGTCACTAGGGTGGTGGACGAAGGCCACGCGGTAAATGTCCTGTATCTGGACTTCAGCAAGGCTTTCAACTGCAAGCTGAGGGACATGGTGGGGGAAAAACTAGTGGGGTGGGTTCAGAGCTGGCTTCAGGGCAGACAACGGAAGGTGGCTGTAAGGGGGAGACATCCATGCCATGGCCTGTAACTAGTGGGGTACTGCAGGATTCAGTGCTGGGCCCTGTTTTGTTTGATGTCTTCACTGGCGGTCAAAAGTAAAATCAGCTGTTCGCCAATGACACTAAGATTTGTGCAAAGGTGGACAGTGAGGAATGGAGGCAGGCACTCAGGGAGGATCTAGGTAAACTCGAACACTGGTCAAAGGAGTGGCAGTTTGGGTTTAATGCTAAGAAGTGCAAGGCCATACACCTCGGACCCCGAAATCCCAGGACCAGCTACTGGCTGGGGGAGTGCAGGTAGAAGCTTCAGAGAAGGAAAGGGACCTGGGGGTACTAGTCACAGTGGACAGGAAGGTATCAGCACAATGTAGGAGGGCAAATGTAGGAGGGGGGCAGCAAAGGCAAATCGGATGCTGGGGTGCATTGCCAGAGGGATCACCTCCAGAAATAAGGAAGTTATCCTGCCCTTGTATAGATCACTGGTGAGGCCGCACTTGTAGTACTGTGCGCAGTACTAGTGCCCATACCTCAAGAAGGATGTGAGACTAGTGGAAGGTGTGCAGTGTAGAGCTACAAAAACAATCAATGGACTGGGGGAGATGCCATGTGAGGAAAGATTGAAGGAGCTCAACATGTATTCGCTGGAGGACAGAAGGGAAAGGAGGGACATGAGAGAGACCTTTAAGTACTTGAAAGGCATAAACAAAGTCAAAGAGGGGGGATTGGTCTGCTTAAAGGGGGACAGAGTCACAAGGGGGCACACTCTGAAGTTGGAAGGGGGAAGGTTCAGGAGAGAAATGAGGAGACACTACTTCACAAAGCGGGTGGTGGCGGAAAGGAACACGCTGTTGGATGAGTTAGTCTAACAGAGGACAGTGGATAGCTTTAAGCGAGGTTGAGATAGGGGCAGGGTTAATACAGATAAATACACAATGTGAGGGAAGGACTGGAATAGGAGTTAGAGGGAGAGGATTGGGTGGGGGCGATAGCTGTATTATACCGAGAGCTGCACAATTGGGCAGACTTGATAGACCTGAGTGCCTTTTTCTGCCGGCAATTTCGTATGTTCTTATGTAGTGTCTGCTAAGGCCAGCCCGCCAGTGCAGTGGTTGGATTTCCACTTGCAACACTGATGACCCATGTTGGGGAATGGACCCAGGAGTCAGAGGGCCGGCCAGGGGAGAAGGATTGAGCGTCCTAGGGACTGCTCTCCTTCTCTGGGGGGAGGGAGGGGAAAGGTGTCTGGCGCTTCATGGACCCCTGGCAGAGGCTGGGAGTACCGCTGCGACTCGCACCATCACATTAGGGGGGTGGGGCATATGTTGGACAAATTGCATGTTCCCGCCCCCAGAGGTTAAGCATTGAGGAAAAAAGCCAACCCCCCGCATGACGACCCACTCCATCCTGCCAACCACTGCCTCCGACGTCCGCTGGGAGGGTCCCACTTCCGTGTAAGCTGGGGCTTTGCCCATAGTTTCTGTGGGGGAGGCCCCCTGGTGGCCCCACCCAGGGAGGCAAGCCTGGGCATGGGGGTGGCGAGTGGGGAGGGTCTGAGAACAAGGGGGGGATCTGGAACAAAAAAATCAAAATGAAAAAAAATTGTAGTGCCTGCTATCAAGTCTGCAGTGAATCCAGCTTCTTTAAAGGTATGTTCATCTTTAATATCTGTCTGGATGGTCTGCACTGCATGTACCCCCCTTAATTCCATTTTAACATCAGGCCCCTACACATGGTTGGAGGGGAGGTTACATTTCTATGCAAAAATTCAGTTTACTCACTTGCCAATGGCATCAGATTAATTACATTGTCATCAGACTTTATTCTCATTTGTCTGTGTCCTCTAAAGAAACCCACAGCACTAATGCAGAAGCTCTGACCTACCATCCAAACAGAGCCTGAACAACATTTGCATACCTTTAAAAACTAAAATATAAAGATCTCTCTGGATAGTGCATAGAACAATAGCTGATGAATACCAAAAGATGAAGATAACAGGCTATATTATTGGGTATACTGGAGAGTCTGACAACACTGGCAATGCTCATGTAGTTTACTGACATCGGCAATACCTTTTCATACATAATATAGCCCTGTTATGCACCCTTTACTGTTGATTATACTCTATATGATATCTCTCAACCTGTTTATGAAATTTCTCTTGATGTCCATGATTTTTTTGCTTAGTTAGCTGCCTCCCCTACTGCTGTTCCCATTTAAAATGCTGACCACTATGCCCAAGTCATTTTCTACTTATTTCTGTAATCTTTACACCATTTAGCAAGTATTTTGCATTCAAGTTCTTTTTCTACTAAAGTACATTATTAAGTACTCCTGTTCTTGTAATATCTCACACATCTCCATCTCTCCTTTCTTTTTTTCCATATAGCTTTGTCCCATCTTTGGGGTCAGGCGGACAGGCTCTGAACCCTGTCCCCAGCTCTCCCCAGCCAGCATCCGCCTCCCCTGCATCCTCAAAGTGTATTCATTCTCAGATTGCCCCCATGTAGGGCCAGGAAGAGGAGGGCCATCCTTCCCCGGTACATAATCCAGATTGCCCTAAGACTGGGTGACGAAGCAGGTCTGGGAGCGAGCATGCAGGGCTTCATGAAGCCCTCCTGAATCTGTTTTCACTTTTCTGTTCCTTTTCCCTACAAAGGACAGGCAGTCATGCGTGCCATGTGGAATCGCACGTGCAGTGTTCTCGCCTGCACTACCACCAGGCCTCCACCTGGTGGCAGTCAACAGCAGAGTTACCAAGTCCCCGGCCCGGAGAGGAGAGCAGTCTTTCAGACGCTCAATCCTCTTCCACATGGCCGACTCCCAGCAACTTGAGTCTGTTCCTGAATCCAGGTCACCACTGTGATGATAGTTAAGGTGCTTGGAGCCTCAGCCCTCTGTGCCACTGGGATGGCAATCCTTCTGGCTTTTCTTTTCAGCAGCTGTTTCTTGGAATTTTGCTTGAAACTTTTTTTCCATGTAGCTTTTTACCCATCGGGTTGCTGAGCCCTCCAACCCCACCTCCCTCAGACCGGCAACCACCTGCCCTGGCGTACCTCTTGCACATGATCCCCCACAGATTCCCCCCTTGGGGGGCTGGGAGGGGAGGGCCATCCCCCCCAATGAACACATCCAAATTGTGCTGAGGTGCCCAGGAGATGGTGCAGTTCTGGAGAGGTGTGCAGTGCACCAGCTAACCTCTGGGTCCTGTTTCCCATTTTTCTGCCCCTGATCAAGCTGAGGTGATATGGACGGCACATGTGCATGGAGGTGCGCAGGCAACCTGGAAATTGCAGCTTTCCCCCCACTTAGGTGAAGTAAACACATCTGCTGCCTGAGCACATGGCGCTGTCACCGACCTCTACCTGGTGACAGTGAAGAGTCGAGTCAGCAAGCCTCCCTGATCTGGGAGAGGAGAGCTACCTGGTGACTGCTGCATCCACTCTCGGTCACCTCACCCCCCGATGACCCCTGGCACCCCGAGCTTGTTCCTAAACTCGGGTCACCAGTGTGGCAGGAGTTAAGGCACTCAGCAGTGCCTCAGCCCTCAGTGCCACCGGGCCAACCATTACTGGACACTTTTAAAATCATCAAGAATATTTTTGCACTTTTCAACACTGAAGTTCATCTCTCATCCCACCACCTGTTACTGAGCTTGTCCGTGTTACATGACATTTTATTCCAACAGTGGAGTAACTACTGTTCACATTTTAATGTCATTGGCAACCATGGCAACTCAACTAAAGTCAGCAAGCTCCAGGTGATGATGGAAGACACTAATGCAGACCTTGCAGCCGTCACAGAGACTTAGGCCTTGGAAACTCACGTCTGTAACCTAATAGTCTCAGGCTACACCATGTTTGGGATGGATAGAGGAAAATGTGAAGAAGGAGATGTGGCCCTTTATGTCAAGAATGGCATTGAGGCTGTGGAGGATGCATATATCACAGGAAGTATTGGGCAGACAGAGTCACTGGTGATGCAGTTCACGGCAGCTTTTGGCAAGACCATACAGGTGGGGGTGATCTATAGATCATCAGGACAGGTGGAGGAGAGGGATAGGCAGCTTGGAGAAGAACTGGTCGGGAGTGGCAAAGAGGGAAGTTGTGGTGGTGGGTGATCTGAACCTGCCAGATACAACTGGGATGTCCCATCTGCCAGGAGCACCAGAAGTCAGGCCTTGTTGGATACAGTCCAGGACTGTCTGCTGGTACAGCTTGTTAGAGAACTCACCAGGTAGGCTGCCATCCTCGATGTGGTACTCACCAACTCAGACACAGTAGGAGCAGTGTGGGTAGGGGAGCCACTAGGGAGCAGTGATCATAACTCTGGTTGAGCCGGCCCTGGGGACTGGTAAAGCCCAATCAAAAACAGAGGTCATCACTTTCAGAAGAGCGTACTTTGACTGGATGAGGAGTTGGTCTGGGACACATTAGTCAGGGTAGACAGCATAGCAGGGGTGGAGAAGAGATGGGGGCAATAAAGGAGGCCAAATGTGCATGGAGGTGACACATACTCATTTAGATTTTTGGTATTTGATGGCAAGGTGGTGACAGGGGTCAAAAATTAGAACAAATGGAATCTCACTGGATTTTTGTCCATAAAAGGCAAGGCAACGCAACTTTTATTTATAAAGCGCTCATTCCAACATGGACTCAGAGTGCTGTACAAAGATTAAAATATCTGAAGAAAAAAAAATAGAATGACGTACCTTAAAACTCATGCATCATTAAAAGCCAAACTAAACAAATAAGACTTAAAAGAGGCTTTAAAGGCCTCCACTAGGCTGGCTCCAGGGCACCGAGCAAAGGGGTTTGCTTGGCACATTGGTGACCCGGGTTCGTACCCCAAGCCTGGATGTCAGAAGTGGAGACCAGCAGGGAGGGAGTCCAGAACATCCCTTGGATGTTTCCCTGCTGGGGGGGGTGGCCAGCCCTTAGGCACCTGGAGGTGGATTGGACGATGTGCCAGGCGGTGTGAAGCCTCAACACACCTTGCACGTCCTCACCTCAGGTCACTTTTACACTCAGGGCCAATCAAGGTGGAGGGAGTGGACAGGGCAGAAAACAGAAAAAGCGCCCCCCCCAATCAACCACATGACGCCCACTGATCCCTGTCACCACAAAGCCCCAGAAAGTGTCCAGACCAACCCCACAGCACACGGGATACATACAGTAGTTGCGCTTAAGGGTGCTTCCCCCTAGAAGGGAGGGACCCACCTGACAAAGGGATATATTGGGTTACCCAGGGGCTGCTAATAGGGTGATGGATGGTGGCAGGGGACAAGTGGTTGAGGGTGCACCTCGGAGGCCCAAAGGAATGGCCGGTCAGGGGTGCCCAGGAAGGAGCAAAAAAAAAAAAAAGGCCTCCACTGATGTAGCAGAATGAATGTAACAGGGAATTAAGTTCCAAATGACTGCTGCTGCAACTCCAAAGGCTCGATCTCCAGAAGACTTGAGTCTGGAGTTGGGCACCATGAGCAACTCTGCATCAGTGGAGCGGAGAGGGTGGATCAAGTGGTAGGGAATCAGGAACTCTTTCAGATAGTCTGGTCCCAGACCACATAGGGCCTTGTGAGTTAGCAAGCCAATCTTGAAGGTGATGCGAAAGTGAATAGGCAGCCAGTGCAGAGCACACAGCACCAGAGTGATAATACATTGATACCAAATGGTTTGAACAGTGATATTGATTTTACACCATTCCTGTAAGCTCAATTGTGAAATAATAAATGCTGTATGTCATGATAAGAACTTTGTGCTGTTTTAGTAGTCTTTTTTTTTGATGATTCATCTCCTGGTGTTACTTTTTATATTATCTCTTTATAATTCTATTAAACGAACTATAAAAAATTAAATAATTTAAGATAAATTAAAGAATCTATTAGAGACAGTATTGGAATTTTTGGTTTCTTCTAAAACTAATGGTGGTTTCTATTTTTGATTAGTTTTTGGGCAGCTATTATTATTATTTTTAATTGCTTGGCACATAAAATGGGATGAGCCCTAATATATTTTTTGGCTCAGACTCTCTCAAATGTATCTTTAAAACAGTTATTATGGCATAGCACTTTAAGAAAACTAGAATCATAAAAGAAAATGTTCATGCATATTTATTAGCTATGAAAATTATTCATAGCAGGCTGGGGTATATATGAACTCCCCCTTCACTTACATGTGACCCCTGACCAAGTGATATTTGAATCACAAAGGACTGGGTGAGTTTTTCCTCAGCCTCTGCACTTATTGCATGTTGGACACCCATTAGCAGCACTGATTTCTCAGACTTCACCTTTTTTTTCAATGTATTTATTTATTGAGTACTAGGATTACAAATACCTTTGAACCAGAGATTCATTTACAAAGGTTCCACGTCAGCATAATAAAATTAACAAGTACTAGAGAAAAAGACTACTAGTAAAGAACTAGGCTTCAAATACACTAAACAATAGAAACAGTAGATACAAATTGGTTCAGGTTGCAACAACAGAAATACAGTGATACATATATCCAGCGTTAACATAGTAAGCAAAAACATCAAAACCATATGGTACAGTCAGTATAATAATATAGTACAGGGATGCACATGACAGGAGATGTATCTCAGGGTCGGAGGTAAATGAGCATATCACATCGGGTTTAGGAAGACATGGTGGTAGGTGAGAAGTGAGGAAAGAGAATAAAGATGGAAAAACAGTCAAAACTGTGACCTTAACATAAGTGCAGGAGGCTCTATGAGGGGAAATTAAGGAAAAAAAAGGAGTGTGGATTATAGGGAGAGCCAGAGGTAGTGTAGGAAAATGAAGCAGGTGGAGGGTCTCAGGAGTAAGGAGGTCAGTCAGGGGAGAGAGAGGGGAATGGTGAGAGGGTTTGCAGAGAGGTAACAAAGGGAGTGGGTGGTGGGGGAAGAGAAAGGGAGAGGAAGGTGCAGGTGGTGAGGAGTCCTGGAAGTATAAGGAAGAAGGGGGGAGAGAGGTGAGCAAGAGGAGAAGGATGGTAGTTAGGGGCAGCTGGGGCCAGAGGAAAGGAAAGGTAACTCTCAGCCCTGGAGAGGCAGCAGGGGCCTGACAATAGGGAAGGCGACCCTCTGACCTAGTTGGTGCAGTCACACTTGTTAAGACTAGTGAGGTGGTGGTGCAGTTTGTGTTTATACATGCCGAGCTTGTTCTCGTTAATGACTTCAGGTGGAAGACCATTCAGTAGGGATGGGGCACTGACATAGAAGCTTGCTGTGCTTGTGTGGTTCTGCAGAATGGTACAAGACATGAGGATCTGAGGGCACTGCGAGTGAAGCGCGTGTTACATGTAGCTTGCATTAAGGCATGCATTGTGGGCGGAGTGTGATGAAGGCAGATTTTCTTCGCCAGAAGACAGTTTCTGATAGGCTAATCTACCATCAAGATTGAGCCAGTTAGAGAATTTGTAAAGGTCACAGGTATGTGTACGCTTACCTGCTGCTTGGACAAGTCTGCAGCACTTATTAAGGGCAATTCTGATTCTTTTTAGGGCAGTGTCTGTGACAGGTCCATAGAAGACTAGACTTTTTAACAAGAGGGATTTGATCCAGCAGCCTGTTTTTGAACTGAATATCTAAAATAGACTTGTAATGAATCCGAGGTTGCATTTGGACATTGAACTGCTGTAAGTTTGAGTTTCCTGAATTTTACAACTAATACAAGTGAAGTGCTTAACTTGTATTTTTCAAATGAGTATGTGCCACAGTGTTTTTGGAATCTGTCTAGAGATGAATGTATTGTGAGCACCCCTAACTTAGAGTGCTATTTGTGATTTTTTTCCTCATGGAGAAAAGTGGATCATATGGAGCAATAAAGAAGGCCATTGTAGAGGCATCAAAGATATGCCTGAGGACAGTAACAGGTATAAGTAACTAATGTGGTTATCAGAAAGGGTCAGGGAAGCAGTGCGGGGCAACAGAAAGGCCTTCATCAGGTACAAAGACAAGCAGGGGGAGAAAAATTGGGAGAATACCAACTGAGAACCAGGGAAGCAAGGGGGATGGTTAGGGAGGTTAAAGTGGACACTGGTAGTCCACTCCTCCACAGATGTCTGCACAATGAAACGTTAGAACACAAAATCCAAAAAAGTTCTGCACTCGTAGTGCTCTTGTGAATCCTAAATGAAACAACAACCTCTTTTTTCAACGAACATGAAGGTTTTTATTTTCAAGGTGCCCAGATTCACAATAGTGCTGCTCTTTAGATTTAAATCCACAACCAAATGATAGTGCATCTAACAACAAAATGCACTAAGTCCCAGCGCTTCGATCACGTGTGTGGACACTGAGCTGCATACTGCTGAGGGGGTCAAGAGTGGAAAAAAGCATTTTTTAAGGTATATTAGGGAAAAAATTAGGAAGGGAGGGGGAATTGTTAAGCTTTCAGAGGGAGGTAGGGTAGCAGAGGAGGACAGGCAAAAAGTAGTCATCCCTAATGACTACCTTTGCTCTGTCTTCACCAGGGATGACAGCAGGCTCTTGCCAGAGAGTGGCATCAAGGCAGCCACTAAGGGGGTCCCAGAGATGAGGCAGTCAATATTTACCAGTGAAAGGGTCTGGAAAGAGTTAGCAGCCCTTAAGATAGACGAGACCCCAGGACCAGATGGGATGCACCCAAGGGTGCTTAGGGAGCTAATAGCAAAACTAGATGAACCCCTGGTAGGGCTATTCAGCAGCTCATTACAGACAGAAGTAGTTCTAAAGAACCGGAGGGTGGTAGATATGGTTCTGCTCCACAAGGAGGGGGACAAGGAGAACACAGGGAACTACAGAACTGTCAGCCTTACCTCAGTTGTAGGAACACTGATGGGGCCACTAGTCAAGGAGGGCCTGATTGATTACCTGGAGGGCAGTGGCCTCCAGAATAGCAAACAGCATGGGTTCCTGGCAGGGATTCTTGTCAGACTAACCTAATAGTTTTCTTAGATTAGGTGACAAGGACATTGGATGGGGCCACGCTGTGGATTTACTTTATTTCCATTTCAGCAAGGCCTTTGACACAGTGCCTCTTTTTGCTGAAAAAGAGTGAGGATCTGGGGGTGGCAAGGGACATAGTAAGATGGGCAGGAAATTGGTTGAGGGGGAGGCAGCAGAGGGTTGTGGTAAATGGAATCAAATTGGAAAAGAGGAAGGTCACAAGTGGGTGCCGCAGGGATCTGTTCTGGGGACGGTTCTCTCAATATGGTCATCAGTGACATTGGAGAAGGAATTGAGTGCAGGTTGTGCCTCTTTGCAGTTGACACAAAGCTCTGTGGGAGGGTGGACAGCGACGAGGGTATTGGGGAGATGCAGATTGACTTGCATAGACTGGAGTGGTGGTGTAAAGTTTGGTAGTTGGAATTCAGCACAAAATACTGCAAGGTGATGCACTGAGGCAACAAGAACCCCAGAATGGAGCACTGGATGGTAGGGGTTAAGCTGAGCACTATGACTGAGGAAACGGACATGGGAGTCATCATTGGTGACACCTTCAAGTAGTCAAGCCAATGCAATAAGGTCTATAGTCAGGGAAATAAGATGTTGGGATATATCATAAGGAATACTGACAGTAGAAGAAAAGAGGTAATATTACCTCTTTATAGATCAATGGTAGGGCCACACCTGGAGTACTGTGCCCAGCCCTCAAGATTAAGTTCAAGTTTATTGCAGGAAATAACTCCATTGAGTAAATTTATTCACAGGGAGGTCCTGGATTACACAGAGTGTTAACGAGTATAAACATACTTATACAGGCAGTTATAGTAGCAGTAATACATTAACACATTGGGAGTAGGGGAGTAGAGTACACAATGTCAGGGTATGGTTGGCAATGATCATAATAGCTAATACAGAGAGGAGCAACTAACTATGTGGAGTAATACACATATAAAACTGGACAACAACTTTTCATATACAGAAGATTCAGATAATAGTGCTGGGATTTTAAGTGCAATAGATGTTTCATAACAAGGCAAATGCAGGAAACTGTTCCGAGGTACGTACAGCATAAATAGCATGCTAATGTGTAATATTAGGAGGTGTGAAGCAATTTGTCTGTATTGAGAGGGATAGGGGTCCCTGGCGGCTGTGCCACTGTATCAGGGTCCCTGATTAAAGTGGTACCAGCTTCTGTGCACCTGAAAAGAATCAAAATGCGAGACCTGCAGTGGTGAAAAGGGGATAACATGGTTGATGGCATGGGTGAGGTAAGGTGGTGGGGTAAACAGGGTGAGGGGTCAGGAGCAGAAAGGGGGATGGTGAGAGGAAGTGCAATGGGAGGAGAGACAGGGTAGCTGGTATTGACATGGATGAGGTAACAGTGCTGGGGTAAATTAAGGGTAAGAGGAGTCAAGAGCAGAAAGGTGGGAGGGAGGGTGGGTGGGGGCAGTGGGAGGAGAGTCAGGATAGCTGGTGGTTAAGGGCGATGGAGTATACCTATTGATGGTTAGTTTTTGGGGCAGAGACATACTACTTCAAATGCTTTCTTGGCCAGAGCCTTAAAGCAGTTTAGAGAGACAAGTTCGATTAGCCTTACTGTAGTTTGCAGTTTATTCCATACTGATGGGATTGCGAAGCTAATAGCACCTCTGTCATGTTTAGTGCGCATCCTAGGAACTTCCAAGAGAACGAGTTCTGAGTTTCGAGGAGAGTAAAAGTTGTGTGGTCTCTGCATAAGTGAGCAGATATACTGTGGCATTTTACCCAACAAAACCTTAAATGTCCATGAACCGATGTGCAGCATACGCCTAGTTGCTAAGGAGGTCCATCCTAATGATTGGTAGAGGGAACAGTGATGCGACCTGAGAGGTGCATTTAGAATGAAGTGCAAAGCTTGATGGTACAGAGTGTCAAGTTTATGAGTGTTGGTTGTGGAGCTAAAGTGATAAATGATGTCTCCGTAGTCTAACAGCAGGAGGAAGGTGGCTGGTACTAATCTTTGCCTGATATCCATCATAAAGAGGGATCTGTTCCTGTATAGGAACCCCCAGCCTTGCTTTAAGTTGTTTAGTTAGGCAGTCGATATGAGCACTGAAGGACAATTTACTATTCAACTAAACTCCCAGACACTTAAACTGACCCACGACCTCAAGGGTGTCCCTGAAGATACAGTAGTTGTAATGGGTAACAGGGTGTGCTACACACTTAGAGAAGAAGCTGTATGAGCAGAGGTGAAAATCATTACCTTGGCCTTCTTAGCATTTAATAGAAGTTTTGAATGGGCCAAGTTGAGCTGCAGCTGGTTGAAGTCAGACTGCAACTCGATGCGTGCTTCTCGCACTGAAGGCTTGGAGGTGTAGAGGACCGTGTCATCAACAAAGAAATGCAATTTGGACTTATGGATATTTTTGTCCAAAGAATTAGTATAAATAGTGAAAAGAAGAGGCCCCACTATGGACCCCTGCGGAACTCCTCTAGTGATAAGTACTGGGTCCGAAAGGGCCCCGTCCACTTTGATCCTTTGCAACCTACCTGAAAGGTACTGTAGCTAGAGAACCATCTTAATGAAGGTTCATGCAATCCCAGAGATCTGAGTCAGTGATGAAGGAGGTTGTGGTCCACTGTGTCGAACGCCTTGCTTAGGTCAAGGAACACGACACATGTGGATTGTTTGTTGTCAACACACAACAGTGAACCAGTCATCAGTCACCTTGGCCAGGGCCGAAACAGTTCTATGTTTCTGCCTGAATCTGGACTAAAGGGGGTCGAGTAGGTTGGCGTTCTCCATAAACTCTTTTAATTGTGAATGTATTAGTTTTTCCAGCAATTTGGACAGGATAGGTAGGATGGAGATTGATTTGTAATTATTGAGAACACTCCGATCACCAGACTTACATAATGGCAGGATATGTGCTGTTTTCAAGCTGGAAGGAACAGTGGCTGAAGAGATGGATAGATTGAAGATGTGTATAATCGGCACTACTAGTAGTTGACTCCTTATTTTTATTTATTAATTTTTTTTTGTGGCCTGACCTCAGGTCCCCGACCCACTTGCCACTCCCCTAATCTCCAGGCATCCCCCCTGGATGGGGCTGCTGGGCGGGTGACCCCATCATGGGAACGTGGGTTGCGAAGCCCTGGTTTGCCCCCCAGGGTGGGGTCATGGGAGCGGGACCCCCCAATGGACTTTGGTCAGAATGAGGAGTGGCAGCAGAGCATGGGGCCTTCATTTGTGGCCAGTTTTTGTAATGTTTTTTTCCCTCTGGGTGCAGGGATGTGCACTGATGCCAGTGTCTGCCCCGCCACGTGATACGTGTGGTGCTGGCCACGTGGGACCTCCAGCCTCCGCCAGAGGTCCTCATTGCTCTGGACACTCTTCCCCCCAGAGAGGGAGAGCAGTCCATGTGACACTCAATCCCTCTCCCCCTGTCTGGCCCTCCAACTCCCAGGTCCATCCCTGAACCCAGGATGTCGGCGCCACAGATGGACGCCTTGCTGCTGTGACGGCGGGTCAGCGGCTCCCTATTTTTAGAAAGAAAGCTTCAATCCCATCAGCACCTGCTCTTTTCCTAGTATCTAGTTTGTTTAAGAGTTGCTCGACTTCCTTATAACTTGCTGGAGAGGGCTGGAAGGAGGCTTGAGTAATCATGGGCTGGGGGCCGTCTGTTGTTGCGGTGCAATCAGTCAGACCAGCCGCTGGGGAAGAATCAAATGCCAAACCCACTGTGGCGAAGTGGGTATTTAATTTTTCCAGAATGGTGCATAGTCCTGGTCTGTAGTCTTCACCTCAGGAAAGATAAGGACAGGCTAGAAGTGGTGCAGTGCAGAGTGACCAGGATGATAAAGGGCCAGTATGGCAGATCTTACGAGGAAAGGCTGAAGGCACTAAACATGTACTCGCTTGAGACTAGACAGGAGAGGGGTGATATGATACAGACCTTCAAATTCCTACAAGGAATGAATAAGGTGAACTGCGAGGAGTTATTTAGCATAAGCTCAAATTTGAGGTCATGGGAGCAGAAGTAGAAACTGACTGGAAGAAGGGTCAAGAGGGACAGGAGGAAGTATTATTTTATGGAGAGCATGGTGACTCCTTGTAACACTCTTCCAACTGAGGTAGTAGGAGCCAAAACCGTAAAGGGTTTCAAACACAGATGGGACAGAGTGAAGGCTAGTGTGGTTACTCAGGACAGTAGTAGCAGGAAGGAGAATTGGGGGGAGGAGAGTGAGGGCTAGTACCCTGGATGACAGGTCCTGGAGATAGATAGGGAACCATGGGAAAACTGGGTGGTCTGTCCGTCTTTTATGTTTTAGGTATTGGTAACTGCTGGGGACCATCTCTAGGTTACTTGTCCTGGTCATACCCCTCTTGGTCTCACTTGTTTCCATGCTGATAGTTTACATTTATTATAACTCTCTGCTTTGTTGCTCAGTACTGTTTTGCACTTTAATAGTCATGTGATGCATTTTTTATACTAAACACTATTATAGTGTATAGTGGAATGCTGTTATGCATGAAATTCCATGCCAGGAATATGCTTGTTCTGCTGCAGTAGTGACATCATTATGTTGTTCTGCTGCAGTAGTGATGTCACTACTGCAGCAGAACCACTTGGAATGCTGGCACATTGTTGCTTTCCTCTATTCAGTTCTGTGGTGACAGTATTCTAGAATCTCTAGAGACTTCAGAAGTCAGTATCATTATGAAAAAGAGAAAACAAAACAACACATTTCACATAATACTACTATACTCTATAAAAAATACATGTAACCCCCCCTGTCACCCGGGGTTACAAGAATCCCACTTAGATCTAGTGGCAGGCAAGGAAAAACCACTTGTGAGATGCCAGTTAAATGGGTTTCACACTGTCGCACTCTGTCCTCAGTCTCAGCTGAGCTGGAGGGATGACATCATATTGAATTTTCACAGCAGCATAAGCCACTTTGGAATGTTGCAGCAGGGAGTTAGGTTAGAACATTGGGAGATTCTGTAGTAGTCTGCAGGGAGACTCAGTGGAAGCAGGAGGTGTGCTGCAGTTGGCAGCCCCTCAGGGCTAAGCTCTGCTATAGAGCTGCACAGAAGAGTGGGTGTATGTTCTCGCCCTAGAGAAGAACACAGAACAAAAGTGGTCTAGTGGTAGAGACCATTCCCAGTTTGTTCCAGTGCCCCATCCCAGGAGGGATGGGTGAAAAGAGAGACAGCAATTTCAGAGGCAATCCTTTGGCCCTGCTGAAGAGGGACAGCTGCCTCTCATTTTGTTGTTCAAGTGCTGAGGCACAAGAAGTAGTTTGCTTTGCCAGAAACCTTGGGGAACCTGCAAACCAGTGGTGAGTTCTGCTCTGAAAGATAGCACATGTTTTCACCAGTGAGTAGAGTATCTGTTACTGTGGGGTCAGAGAAGGACAGCCAAGTACAGTTCTATAGTTGTGTGTGACTTAAAATGCATCTAAACAGTGGGGGGTCTACAGGGATGGACATAGCCACTCAGAGATCATTATAAGCCAGGATATCAGATTATGAAGAGTAGAGTGTTAAATGTGACATACATTTCGAGACAGCATTCTACAACAGTGTGTTTCAAGAAAGGAGTTGATTCCAAATGAATGGCCGGGTACAGATTTGGGAGCAAGAGGTGGGAGACCCCCCATCTGGAGTAACCAGAAAGGTGTCTAAGTGCTGGCCGGATGTGCCACACCAGGGAATCCAGAGAAGAGTACAAGTTTGGGCTGAAAGCCCAGTGTGTTTCAGAACTTGAGGGTTAAAGTGTGTAAGAAGATGTGTTCTAGTCTCCGTATAGCTGCATTACCAGGGGGTGTAGCCCTGTGGGGGTCCATCTATGCTTTATTATTCTGTTGTTGTTGTGAATAAAAGCCACACTCTAGAATCCCACTCCTGGTTTGGACATTTCAGTTATTGTTTCCTGTGTCCAGATTACTTGGGTGCCCCTGTGTTGAGGTTTCAAACCTAGCCATAATGCTGAGCAACAGTTTTCTCCCTGAACCCAGGCAGCCAGGTAGTGGGTTACAATATGGAGGCACTGCACAGTGCTAATAAAATAAAAAATAACATCAACCCGATCCCTGGCTGGTTACATAATGGAGGCGACCGCTGGGATTTGGCTTGCAATTTGGGAGAAAAATGCAAGAAAGTTTGCTCAGATGGTGGCTAGCGTTTTGGCTGTCTGGCAGTAGGTAGCCCAAAAATCAGAGGCATTGCCAACTAAATGTGCTGCTGTGTGCTGCTGTAATTGGGCCAACTGTTTACCAAGGAGCAGTAAAGCCAGAGTGTGCATGCCGTTGTCCTGCATCATAATTATAACGTTTGCCAGCTTTTAAAAGTGTTGTGTGACAGGAAAATGTATGGAAAACTGTGGGAAACAAAGAGAGATTTGTGCCCTAGAAGTTGGAAGTGCTTGTGTTATGGACTAAGAGTAGTCACTGAGTAAAATGCCATGATAAATGGTCGAAATAGTGCTCCCACCGAGGAGCTACAGTTGGAAAAAAAAAGTGTGGTTTGCAGTTTAAATTTTGCCTGCTCGACGATCGCCATGGAGAAGCAGAGCACGAGAAGAGAGAGGCTCATTTGCATGGCGTCGAGTGATTGGTGAGACTGCAATCAGTGCTGCCCCCAAGTCAGCTCTAGAGTGACTGCATAGTGTTCGAGAGAGAGAGAGAGAGGAATGTGCGCGCAGGCTTGCAAGGAGAAGTGTCGCGGTGACTAACAATGTTGTAAAATTAGTTAAATCTGACTTTTCTGTTTAAAATTGGGCTCAACCCGCATATTGATTGTCTGGACAGAGAGCGTGGTGTTCAGAGAGACAATTGGCAGAAATGCCAGCCCGCTTCCATCTAGAGGCCTCCAAGATTGTCTGTAGGCCGCGTTTTACATTGCAACAACAAGCTACTGATTAAGTGAGTACCGTCCTGAAAAGTAGCTCAAACTGTGTGATTTTAATCTAAAGCCAGCGGAATCTGTGTGGAGCAGTGTGATCATTTTGCAAAGAAGGACTGTGTCAAGTTTAATCAGCTAAAACAAGAATTCTGAGCATTAGACTGGGCATAATTATAAGTTCAGCAACGGTATAATTTTCAAAGCCATGTGAGAGACTGTGAGTTGTATGAGAGATGCAATGAAAAATGCAGGCAATCCTGTGCAATGAAATACTGTGGCTTTTGTGGACTTTAAGCTAGAACAGTGATTTAAAGTGAATGAAAAGTCCTGTAGAAATCATATAAATGTGCTGAGAGAGCAAGCAGTGCCATTTATGCAGTTTGAGTGAACTTTATCAGTAGAGTGTGTAAATCGGATGCACAGTGGCTTGAGTCATAAACAGAACGTTGATGCGCCAGGAGTGCTGCCGCCACCATTACAGGGTGGGGTAGTAAAGTAAACAGCAGCAAGGGAGCCATTTTGTAAAAAGTTTTTCCAACGAAGCGGGACTTGAAATAACAGTGAGCGTTTGTTTGTTTTTCTCTGCAGTCATGGCTTCGGGACCAGCCCGCTACCCAGATCATGCCCGGGCTATGATAGTAGAAGAAGCTAACAAGTTGAGAGATATTGAGAGATGTTACTATGGGGGATGACTGCCTCCTCATGTGGCAATTCCTGGATATCCAGTACGAGTATGTGTGATGTGTTTAAATGCTGGAAGGGACGTCTTCATAGTTCCTCACTGTT